>CM070556.1:44211258-44811258 GCA_036346405.1 Phyllostachys edulis
TCTTGATGCTTTTAACAACTAGATCATCAACATAGGCCTCTAGATTTCGCCTAATTGAGATGAAAAGTTGCTTGCATCAAGCGTTGAAAAGAAGCTACGGCATTTTTAGACCAAATGGCATTTTGACATAGCAAAATATACCAAATGGTGTAATAAATGCGGTCTTTTCTTCATCGCTCACACACATATTGATCTCGTGATATCCGCAATATGCATCTAAAAACTTAACATTTCACAACTCGCAGAGAATCAATCAACCGATCGATACGAGGTAAAGGAAAATCATATTTTGGACAAGCTTTATTAAGATCAAGAAGTTCACGCACATACGCCATTTGCCGCTTGACTTTCTAACCATTACAGATTAGCCAACCACTCGGGTGGTTGACCTCTTATAAAGCCCGCTTTGAGTAGCTTATCCAATTCGATTTAATAGCATCTCGCCGATCGAGGCAAATCTCCGTAATTTTTGTTTTACGGTACTTTGTCGCCGTAGCTAGCTTCGGCTCGATCACCTCCACGGGACTCGGGCATGTCGATGCTTGCCACGCAAAGACATCTGTGTTAGCTCTGAGGAAGGCGATGAGGGCGCCTTCCTATTTGGGGTCGGAAGTATCCCGTCGATGCGATCTTCGAGGG
This sequence comes from Phyllostachys edulis, assembly GCA_036346405.1. NCBI lineage: Eukaryota > Viridiplantae > Streptophyta > Magnoliopsida > Poales > Poaceae > Phyllostachys > Phyllostachys edulis. Next base: position 44,211,898 of record CM070556.1, read on the forward strand.
CTCCCTGCATCCGTGAGGAACCTCTTTGACTTTGTCGCTCGGCTTTGGTGCAGTTTTTGAGGCTTCGACTTGCTAGTCGAAGGTCGACTTTCTTCTCGAGTTGGTATTTGTCCAACCATCTCGAGGGATCGATGGTCGCAGGTATGCGCCATCTTCTTGTCACAATGGATTGTGATTACTCCTTTGGGACCTGGCATCTTAATACATTGATATCCATAATGAGTAGCCAATAAGAATTTTGCCAAAGTTGGTCGTCCAAGTATGGCGTTATATGCCGACGAAATCGACCACATCAAAGGAGATTTTCTCGTCTGAAATTACTTGGTGAACCAAATGTTAAAGGAAGAGAAACTTGGCCAATTGGTTTAGCCGAAGATCCCAGATGATTCCATGGAAAGAGTATCGCATCGGTCTTACCTTGGTCCCGGTACTTGCATGTCATCAGGCACTCGTAAACAAAATGTTTAACGAGCGCCACCATCAACCAAAACTCGATTGACCCGACAATTGTTGATGGTGGGTTCGACCACGATTGGGTATCGACCGTCGAGTCGAAGGAATCGGGCAACACCCTTCTCGAAAGAGATGGTGACTTCCGACCACTTCGTAATTTATTGACAAGAGGAGGATCTATGGAGTTTACCTCACGTTCGCAGCCTTTGAGCCGTCGCTTTGATTCATATGCCGATGATCCCCGTGATATGTGTTCGACGGTGTGTTATGGATCCTCGAACGGCATCTCCTCCTCGCATCCGATGACTTATGACCACTGCTTGCCCTACCCGCCGAGAGGGAGGTGGTCCTTGTCGCTGTAGTAGTCTTCAAGCTTTCGTTGGAAGACCCGATTCTATGAAGGTCATGTCCTTCCTTTTATGGAAAGGACACCACCTAGGCTTATCATTTTTCCGATCGGGCGCTTACCTTTGCCTCGGCCGAGTGCGGCTTGAGGTGCGTGGTCTTTATCATTCACACCAAAACTTCCTTGGAACCGCCGCTTGGAGTTTTTGACCATTCGCCTTTGTTCTTGGACTTTTTGCTTTCTTATCTTTCTTCTTACTAATGTCGCCTCGCTCGAGAGGTATTGTCTTCTCGATCTATCGTGTTATTCCACTCGACCGCCTCGTATAGCTTGCATATCGATCACCATCTCAAAGAGTTCAACGGCGTATAGGAGGATTCAAAGCAATGTCTTCGTTATCCTTCTATCATGGACTCCTTGCTTGAAAGCCCCGATAACAGATGAATCGAAACTTCCTAATTGAGTTACTTAACCCGACTAAAACGCTTGATGAATTGGCGCAAGGTCTCGTTGTCGCTCGTCTCATCCAAAGGCAAGTCATCCTCCTTTCCGGACGCATTGTAAGTGCCTTGGAAATTTGCCAAGAGAAGGTCGCAGAGGTGTTGCTAAGAGTAAATCGACTCGAGTAGTTGGTTCAATAACCACGATCGAAAGGCATCCTTCGAACACGCTTGGAAGGTAATTTGCCATCACATGCTCTCCTCCTCCTGCCGCTTCGGACACCGTGGTATAGATCTAAAGGAATTCGATGGGATTTTGGGAACCATCAAACTTCTCCATGTTCACTGGTCGAAATCGAGGTGGCTAGCGAACAGCTCGGAGATCAAGCGAGAATGCCCGACATCCAGGAATGACTTCTTGACACCTCCTTTGCAGGAAAGAAGGGTTTATATCATCAGGTGGTCGACTCGACGATACCCAAGAATAGGTTGACCAGATTCACGATAGATCTCACCCCACGAGGAATACTCCTCGTAGTTCATCTCGCCGCAGATTCTCATGTCGAAATGGTGAGCGATCACCTCCGAGGAGTTTGTCGATCATCAATCGCTCGAAAGATATTTCTCCGAGTAGGAGATCAATGCGATTTCATCAAGGCCGATTCCTCCGTGGTGATATGTCGATCGACCGTAGTCAAGAAGTCGATTGTTATGACTTCCTAAGTGATGTCGGCGAGGTGCTTCCACTTTGCCATCGTGTTCAAGCCTTTGTGCGATCTCCTCAACGAAGAGGTCGAGTTCGGCGCTTCGCTAGCTCTTGAGTTGGATTCTCGAGCAAGTCATTGATGTACTAGAGTTCTCGAGCCCTCCTCGATTGATATTGAATGCGCCCAGCAAATTCTTCTCGGCTTCAATTTTCTTCCGCTGGGCAGCCTCAAGAGCTTCCATGCTCGGACTCTTGAGATCGCCTCAATGAAGTGCGAGAATGTTGAGGATTTCCTTCGCTCATGAAGGTGTTGGTCGTGTCCGCGGTGGTGGTGTTCTTGCCATTGCCACGAGGGGTGTAGTGTGTGATCTTCGGGAGAGTCTCCACTGGCCTCTAGGAGAGTGACCTTGATCCGAGGGAAGGACGAAGACCTCCTGCTGATGATTCTCACTTGCACTCGAGGCCTCCCCGCTTGAGGATTCGCCGAGAGACACCATCTCGGCGACTTGGAGTAATCCTCCGTAGGGAAGTCCGTTATAACCGTTTCCATCCAAGCAGATGTGATCATGGAGAGATGGTCGAATTTGCGTGAAAAGCATGCTTGATCCCGTTGTCTCGATGTCATCCGAGAGAGATGATCACCGATGTCGGTGAAGTCCCTAATTGTGGCTTCTAGAGCTTGCCTTACCAAGTCGGACCGCCTGGGGATTCTGACACTTCGAGGAAAAACTCTCGCTGTGTTGTGAGTCCACTGGTGTGGTCCCGGTCGATTGACCCTTGTCCTTTGAGAGGGTAGATCCTCTCTCGGACGCATCACAGGGGGGATAAGGATCCTCCTCAACTCCACCAATGCAGACTGCCTCCTAGATCTGGGGAAGATCACCGGAGGCAACAAGACCATCGGATGAGTCATCACTCGGCTCAGAATCGAAACCCAGATCCATGTCGACGTCACAGACCGCCAAGTCGAACCGCTTCTCCTCGCTCCATTCTCCGCCATGAGTGCATGAGATTTGGAAAACAGAGAGAATGTTGACAAGAGATTACCGAAGATCCCCACGTCGGCGCCTAACCGGTGTTTTAGAACCGAACTTACGAAAGATTGTTTGATTCGGGGTCTCCTAGAATGGAATCACGCAGAGAGATTGACACGGGATTTTATATGTGTTCAGCCTTCTCCGGAGAGAATAACAACCCTACTCCCGTGTGTGTATGGTATTGAGTGTATTCTCAACAATCGGGGAAAAACTAAGACTATTACAGATACTAATGGTATTCCTGATGGCCCGATTGATCCCCTTTCCTTCTCTCGATTGCCGCTTTTATATAGTACGTGGAGGAGCGGCAGCCTGTGAAGCGGCTACCATCACATCTCAGAATCGGACGACGCTGGTAGTAATCACCGCGATTAATCCTCCACGCCGCCTAACAAAGAATATACCGTAGATAATGGAGCATTACGTGCTATTACTTCGCAGAGTAACAACGATGATGACTGCTTGAATCCCTTAATCAATTGGGCCCACTTGTCTCAGAGGTTTAATTGATCATAAGGTGGTCGTAGCTGACCTAGTTGTAGAAAAACTTACGACTATGAGGTAGTCGAGCAAGACTTACGACTATTGGGGTAGTCGAGCATAACTTACGACTATGGGGGTGGTCGAGAAGAACTTACGACCACCCAAAGAGGCTCTTCCCTTATAACATTAAGGGGTATATTCAGGACCATATGACGCCATATTTACCTATAATAAGAATTATAGATAAAAGATAAAATGAGGATTATTATATCCTCGTCAAAACCACAGCATCACCCACATCACAGTAGCATCAACTCAATCCATTTACAGAGCACTAACACTAGCTCTCAGTAATCCACATCACAGAGCAAAGGGGCGAGTAGAGAGAGTGAGGTCGTGGGAGGCCGGAGCGACGAAGTGGAGGAGGCTGAGGGCGACGAGGTCGTGGTAGGCTAGTGACGACGAGGCCGGGGCGAGGTAGAGGAGGCCGGGGGCGACGGATCGGAGGAGGCTGGTGACGATGAGGCCGGGAAGAGTTGGAGGAGGCTGCGGGCGACAAGCTTGGGGGAGGCCGGAGCGCAAGGTGTGAGGAGGAGAAACGGCAGAGAGGGAGATGGAGGTATAAGGTGTGAGGAAGAGAGACGGTAGAGGCGCAGGGTTATAAAAAGTGAGTTTCGGTAGCCCGCCCATTATTTCTAAATTTTCGTTTCCCGCCCAACAATCAGAGACGGTTCTTGTTAAGAACCGTCTCTGATACGTAACTATCACAGATGAGTTTAATAGAACCGCTCAGGATCATTCACGACGGTTCTAGTTACAAATCGCTCTGTGATAATGGTGATTATCATAGACGGTTTTTTAATAGAACCATTCGTGAATGATCATGCATTTGTTCTATTAAAAATCGCTCAGTGATAGGTGCGATCACAAACGGTTTATAATAAGAACCGCTCGTGATAGGCTATGCCCGTCTCGAGATTTAATACGACGGTTCCATAGGAACCGTCTGTGATGGGGCGTCTACTATAGCCTGTTTTGTAGTAGTGCACGACGGCGACCCCACCACCAGCACAACCCTCATCCATCTCCTTCACCTTGCATAAATCACACAAACATCAGGACACAACTTAAGGCTCAAGCATAAAAATCAAAATCAACAAAAGGCATTAAGCTAACAGATCTAGAGAAGAATAGAGGGAGGATGGGAAAGCAAAGCCCTGCCAGGGCCCGAGCGCAAGAGGCCGAGCAGGAGAACCAAGCCATGGAGGCGCAGGCGACACGCGGGGTAGTGGCGTCCATCAGAAGTTGTGGCACGACCTACGACCTCGCACAAGACACTACGACTATTGTACGATCTTGTGCAAGGCAGAGTGGTGTCACAACTCGCATGCAACGGCGACGGATCAAGCGACAGCAAGGCGTCGAGGTGGGAGGAACGACGAGAGTAAATGTGTAACACCGCTATTCTAAGCCAAGATGTCACCCAAATAAACTAACATACAACCATAATACGTATGATTTAACAATATCTCATCTAAAGACATAAAGAGTTCAACATTGAATGTAACAATAGCAGGAAAATAGTATGAATCCAAATAATTATAACGAAGGGATGATCAAAGATCACAAGTAGTACTTAATCAACCATAACATAGCACAAGGTATCATTCACCATCTAAATTTATTTATTACAGCTCATCAATTAACAAATGAAAGATATAAACTAAGTCATAATGTTGAACTTGAATATGGTGAATTGAATGATTAGTGCGTGTCTACTCCCCCGATAGAGCCATCATCAATGATCACCTAAAATAAACAAACAAAGCAAGAATGAGTCCGAGACTCAAAGAAGTACAAAGGAATACATGAACATACAACAAATATGAACATAGCATCGAATGGATATATGAATGAATGGAATGAATGGATTGAATGAAATGAAAAGGGACTTCACACATGCTTATACCGGTATAGCTAGTGACACACCAATCGGTGTTCACATAAGCCCGCATTTAACAAAATACGGGGATCCAAATCCCGTATGAAGAACGTTTCATACGGGTGTCACAATCTGCCCACTTGGAATGGTGGGTCTTACGTGCCCATACTGGAATTGATGGGTCCTTATAATCCACTCCCGTGGATGAAACAAGAATAATGGATGCATGGAATGGAATATGAACAATGAAAGGTATCATCTCTAATCAAGGAAATAACACATATGAAAGGAACATAAACATTGAATATTCTCATGTATCATAGAAAAACACAATACGAATATTAAGCATTTAGCATTCACAAATTTTAAGAACATCAAAGTACTTGCCTTCCGCGTTGCGACGCGTTGGTAGGCAACGAAGGTGCCCCTAAACCCGAAGCCTCTCCGCCTACATATGTAATTACTCGAAATAAGAACAACATGGCACAAGACACTCACTACCAACAACGTTCTATTACATCTTCCCGACAACCCAAGAATTAAATATTGGACCTATTCTGAAAACAGACAACTCAATCATAGAAACGAATCTGGACAGCAGCACGGAATAACTCATAACTATTGATCTGGGACTCGGAACGAGGTGAGCCCAGATCCTAAGGAAATTTAACGAACATAACTACAAAATTGTAGTTAATGAGATCTCCCAATTCGGCCAAATTAAAATGGTAACAGGTAGGAGAAAGAACAAGACAGATTCTGCCTAGACGAACAGAACATGTATAAAGAATATATCACAACTTTTGATCTACAACTCTGATTAGGGCGTTCTTTGACATTCTGGAAAGGCTATAAAATTTGATACAATAAACTAGTTGGGTGAAAACCCTGAATCTGCCATTAACATAATCATAATTTAGGAGACAACTTGTTAGTTCAATCTCGTCAGGATTTCAGGATAGTGGTAAAGATCAGACCATAACTTTTGATCCGTACGTCGGAATTACGTGTTCTTGGCGGCCACAGAAAGCTAAGAACATTATCTAAATATCTCTAGAATACGGAAAACTCAAATGCGACATCTAAGAACCCGAAATCGGCCACGCAACCTACTAGACAGAATTGAAAGTCTACTGGCAGCAAAACGATCCGTCCCAATTAATCGATTTCGCAACTAATCCTCATCAAATAGCGGGGAAAACACTTCGTTACCCTTGAAGACCCTTAGAAAGACGCGGATCAAATCCCCCACGAAGAACTCTCTTCTTCTCCTCCTTTCTCCCATCTTTTCCCTTCTACTTCTTCTCTCTTCCTTGATCTTCCTCCTCGATTCTCCTTAGCAGCAACAGGAGGAAGGGATGTGCTACAGTAACCGTGAAGCTACAGTAGGCGGCGCTATAGTACTCGCACTACAGTGTTAGGGTTTGCCTCCCCCCACCCTCTTAAGTGGTTCCCTACTTGGGCGAAAAAGCTATGGGCCGAAAGCCCGAGTTCCAATACATCTTCCAAATTCTGAATTTTCATTTCTTTTCTAATTCTATTTAATTTCAGTACTAATCACTTATTTGTTTAATTTTTAAACGGGGTATTACATTCTACCCCCCCCTTAAACGGAATTCGACCTCAAATTCTAACCGTCGAAATGAACACCAGAACAAATTGCCAAAGAATTGGAATCAATGAATTTAACACGCACTGGCTTAACAGTGCGGATATTGCTCACAGATACGAGACTCTAGCTCCTGTGTGGCCTCTCTCACCGATGAGACCAAAGAACCTTAACATACTTCAAAGTCTTGTTCCTCAGAACCCGCTCTAACTCCTCCAGAATTTTCACTGGCCGGGACTCAAAAGTAAGATCTTGCTCAATGCTCAACGGCTCTAATGGAATCGCATGTTCTGGGTCTCTCAAATATTTCTCAACATGGATACATGAAACACATTATGAACTCACAAGATGGACTCAGAAGATCCAAATGATAGGCCAATTTTCCAATTGTGCCACGATTAGAAATGGTCCAACGCACTCGCTAAGCTTCCTTTGGTACCAAAACGCATTACACCCCTGGTAGGCGATACTCTCAAAAGAACCTCTTTCCCCACTTCAACTCCAAATCTCGCTCGACATCTCGATAGCTCTTCTCGCTTCGCCTCGAAAGCTAACAAATTCTTCCTAACCTCTCACACTCGCCACGCTTTGTTTGAACCTAATCGGTACTCCAAATCGCCCGCTCTCCAATCGCATCCCAAGATAACGGGATCTGCACTTCCGTTCATAAAGAACCTCAAATGGTGCAAATCAATGCTAGCGTGGTAACTATTGTTATAAGCTTAACTCGCCAAAGCTAGATGGTCTTCCCAACCTCCTTCCAAGACATAACACAACATCTAAGCATATCCTCCAGTGTCTGAATGGTGCGTTCAGATTGACCATCTGTTTGGGGGTGAAAAGCGGTACTGAGATGAAGCTGTGTACCCAACACACTTTGCAAACTCTCCCAGAACTTGGAGACAAATTTGGCATCTCGATCAGAAATAATGGTTTTAGCCACCCCGTGCAACCACACTATCTCTCGCACATAGAGAGGAGCCAAATCACTTGCTGAATTGGTTGTACGAATAGGTATGAAATATGTAGACTTACTGAACTGGTCCACTATGACCCAAATAGCATCCTTCCCTCACTCCGTGCGAGGTAAACCAACTACGAAATCCATGGAGATGTCATCCCATGGCCAAACTGGAACCTCCAAAGGTTGCAACAAACCTACTGGTCGTTTATGCTTAGACTTGACCCGCTGGGAAACTCCACAAGATGCTACATACTGAGCGATATTGACCTTCATCCTTTTCCACTAGAAACTCTTCTTCAAGTCCTTGTACATCTTGGTCTCACAGGATGTACGGTATACGGAGTATGACATGCTTCCCTTAGAATTTTATCTTTAACCTAAGCCTCCTGTGGCACACAGAGGCGCCCTTTAAAGCGCAACGCACTAGAACCCATCTACATTGAAGTGGCCTTGCTTGCCCTCATCGAAGTGCTTCCTCACTTGCTGGAGCATCTGATCATGATGTTGTGCTTCCCGCATTCGATCTGGAATGGCTGACTCAAGAAGCAAACGAAGTCTCGATGCATGCGGTACCCATAAGCAAAAGGAGATATCCATACGCCAAAATCAGCAATAAGACAATCGAGAGTAGGAGGTGTCGCCATGCACTCAGTGGCATCTGCTACAACATTCGCCTTGCCAGGGTGATACTGAATGGTGAGATCATAGTCTTTTATCAACTCTAACTATCTCCTCTATCTCAAGTTCAAATCTTTCTGGGTAAAGATGTATTTTAGACTCTTATGATCAGTGAATATATCACAAGATTCGCCGTACAAGTAGTGCCGCCAGATCTTCAAAGCAAAAACCACTGCTGCAAGCTCTAAATCATAAGTAGGATAATTCTGCTCGTGTTTCTTCAACTGCCTCGATGCATAGGTAATCACCTTGCCATCCTGCATGAGCACACAACCAAGCCCAACTCTAGACACATCTGAATAAATAGTGAAACGCTTCCCAGGCTCAAGAAGAGTAAGAATTGGAGTGGTCACCAACCTATCTTTCAAAGTACAAAAGCTGCACTCACACGCATCTAACCACTGAAATTTGACACCTTTCTGTGTCAATTAAGACATCGGTCTAGCAATGGTTGAGAAACCCTCCACGAAGCGCCGGTAATAGCCAGCTAAACCCAGAAAACTCCTTACTTCCTTGACATTGGTTGGCCTTTTCCATTCTACCACTATTGAGATCTTGCTAGGATCAACTGAAATGCCCTCTTGATTGATTACATGGCCCAGAAACCCAACTTCAGAAATCCAGAATTCACACTTCTTCAACTTGGCGTAAAATTGGTTCTCTCTTAAAGTTTCGATAACCAACCTCAAATGCTGACCATGATCCTCTTCCATCTTGGAATAGATCAAAATATCATCGATGAATACCACAACGAAATCATCAAGGTATTGGTGCAACATACTGTTCATGGCTTCCATGAAAACTGCAGGAGCATTTGTCAGTCCAAAAGACATAACCTTATACTCATAATGGTCATACCTCGTAGAGAAAGCCGTCTTCTCGATATCTTGCTCCCGAACTCGAATTTGATTATAACCTGATTGAAGATCAATCTTGGAGAATATTTTAGCTCCTTTCAGCTGATCAAAGAGATCCTCAATGCCGGGCAAAGGATATTTATTCTTCACAGTAGCCTGATTAAGAGCCCGGTAGTCCACACACATACGCCAACTACCATCTTTCTTCTTAGTGAATAGAACAGGCGCTCCCCACGGCGGAACACTACACCGAATCACATCTTTGGACAGCAGATCGTCCAATTGCTTCTTCAACTCCTCTTGGAAGGGTCGTGCCAAACGGTATGGAGACATTGAAATAGGTCGAGTTCCTAGAATAAGATCAATCCGGAACTCTACTTTCCGCTCTGGAGGCATCCCAGGAAGCTCCACAGGAAAAACATCAGGAAACTCATTCACCACAGGAATCTCCTCAATACGCAGTGAAGAATTAGTCTTCTCGCTGAGAGACAAAAGCAACCCAAAGGTTGAGGCCCGACGTCTGGGAAACAGACTAGCCAACACGAACAAGGAATCAGACGATGCACGGCCCTAAAACACCAGTTCTTCACTGGACGAGGCTTGCAAAGTCACCGTCTTTCAGAAACAACATATCTTGACACGGTAACTGAATAACCAGTCCATGCCCATAATAACATCAAAATGTGATAACTGAATTACCATAAGGTTAACAGTGAAATTCTCGTCATCAATAGTGATAGAACAGCCCAGACATGTTGTAGAGCTAGAAATAAGACCCCCGGAGAACTGACTACCACAGACTCAGAAATACGCTAAAAACTCAAACCCACCCTTCTAGCAAACTCCAGAGACACAAAAGAATAGGTAGCCCCTGAATCAAAAAGAATGAAAGCCTCATGTGAATCGACTAGCAAGGTACCTGTCACCATGTCAGGACGGCCCATAGTCTCAGCGGTAGGCATGGCGTAGACTCCTGGTGGTGCCGAGCGTAAGACGACCGACACTCATGAAGGGTGAACAGAACTCGCCGCAGTGGAGCGAACGACGGCAGTAGACGAACGGGTTCCAGTAGAACCCCGCAGGAGGTGTAGGAGTAAACGTTGCAGGAGGAACCCATCCTGAAGAAAACTGAGGCGCAGGAATAGCAGCTAGGGTCTGAACTGAACCCCGAGGAGCACTGGAAGAAGACGTTGTTGGGACTGACTCCCATTTGATAATGCTTGCTGGGTTTTATTTGCATATTGACAACTTGTGGCCTTCCCGGCCACACTGACGACATGTCCCTTTGAAAGAACACTCTGAAGCCCGGTGCCTCTCACCACACCTGAAGCATTTCATACCTTGACCTGGAGTAGGACGCATCTGAAGTGTGGATGACGAAGAACGTGGCGCCGATGAAGAAGATTGCCATCACGAACAGACGAGTGTGCCGACTTCAAACCTCTTGGGAGCAGTCACGAGAAGACCCACCCCCACTAAAACTCGCTTCGCCACCGCCAGAACCACCAAAGCAGGACAGGCCACTAGCACCTTACCTCGAAGAAAGATCTCTCTCTAGCTCCATTCCCCTGGCTTGTTCAACCACGGAGCTGAAGTCACGCAAGCTAGTCGCCCCCAGAACGTGGCGATACTCCTAATTGAGGCCCCTATGGAACCTCTTGGCCTTCTCCCGATCATCATTGGCCACTGCTGGTACAAAGCATACCAGATTGTTGAATCCAGTCTCATACTCTGACACGGACATCTTCCCTTGAACAAATGTTAGCAATGATTGCTCCATCCTCTCAACGAAGGAATCCGGATAGAATTTGGTCCTGAATTGCTCCACGAATAGTTCCCAAGTGACTGGTCCCTACACTGGGGTCCTAGTAGATAGAACCCTCTCCTACCAGATATCAGCTTGGCCCTTCAACTGAAAGGTCACGAATCGCGCTTCTCTACCGAAGTCATCTCTAAGGCACCAAACCGCTCTCCATGTATCGAACTAATCTGCAATCAACCGAGTACCGCCCGTCAAAGGTGTCCACACGGTTTACATCCACTCATGGAGACTCATCCCACCTCGATGGAATCGCGCAGAAGAACCGGTTCAAGAACTAGTGCAACTGCCGCAGAAGAGCCGCTCAGACTTATTGACAGAGTTCTTCGTTCTCCCTCTGAAGATTCTGAATGATAATAGCTGACGTGGCTCGAGCTTCGGGTCGGATTAGCGCCTAAGGCAACCCTCAAAGAAGAAGACCAGAGACTCCTCGACAAAGATGAAGGCACAATGATCAAGGCCCATGACCACGGCCACGACCCGGTGGACGTCCACGGCCACGGGCCGCTCCACAACCACAGCCGACCTCTCGCCATCTATGAACACCAAAGCATATAAAGCTAATCATTTAGCATAACAGTATAATAGAAGCACAAAAACAATTCAACAACTGCTCAACAAATGAAACATAACAATAGAAATGCAGAAGCAACGAATTGCCTATCCCACCTACTGTGCATAGTGTGTCATTTTAATATATTTCTATTAACCACGGACCTAAAGCCCGCTCGATATTAATCAGAACACCGCTTTTCTAAGCCAAGATGTCACCTAAATAAACTAACATACAACCATAATACGTATGATTTAACAATATCTCATCTAAAGACATAAAGAGTTCAACATTGAATGTAATAATAGCAGAAAATAGTATGAATCCAAATAATTATAACGAAGGGATGGTCAAAGATCACAAGTAGTACTTAATCAACCATAACATAGCACAAGGTATCATTCGCCATCTAAATTTATTTATTACACTTCATCAATTAACAAATGAAAGATATAAACTAAGCCATAATGTTGAACTTGAATATGGTGAATTGAATGATTAGTGCGTGTCTACTCCCTCCCGATAGAGCCATCATCAATGATCACCTAAAATAAACAAACAAAGCAAGAATGAGTCCGAGACTCAAAGAAGTACAAAGGAATACATGAACATACAACAAATATGAACATAGCAATCAATGGATATATGAATGAATGGAATGAATGGAATGAATGAAATGAAAAGGACTTCACACATGCTTATACTGGGGTATAGCTAGTGACACACCCGCCGGTGTATACATAAGCCCGCATTTAACAAAATACGGATCCAAATCCTGTATGAAGAACGTTTCATACGGGTGTCACAATCTGCCCACATTGGAATGGTGGGTCTTATGTGCCCATACTGGAATTGATGGATCTTTATAATCCACTCCCGTGGATGAAACAAGAATAATGGATGCATGGAATGGAATATGAACAATGAAAGACATCATCTCTAATCATGAAAATAACACATATGAAAGGAACATAAACATTGAATATTCTCATGTATCATAGAAAAACACAATACGAACATTAAGCATTAAGCATTCACAAATTTTAAGAACATCAAAGTACTTGCCTTCCGCGTTGCGATGCGTTGGTAGGCAACGAAGGTGCCCCTAAACCCGAAGCCTCTCCGTCTACATATGTAATTACTCGAAATAAGAACAACATGACACAAGACACTCACTACCAACAACGTTCTATTACATCTTCCCGACAACCTAAGAATTAAATATTGGACCTATTCTCAAAAATGCATAACTCAATCACGTAAACGAATCTGACAGCAAGACGAATGACTTCATAACTATTGATCTGGGACTCGGAATGAGGTGAGCCCAGATCCTAAGAAAACTTAACGAACATAACTACAAAATCGTAGCTAATGAGATCTCCCAATTCGGTGAAATTAAAATGCTAACAGGTGGGAAAAAGAACAAGACGGATTCTGCCTAGACGAACAGAACATCTGTAAAGAATATATCACAACTTTTGATCTACAACTCCGATTAGGGCGTTCTTTGACATTCTGGAAAGGTTATAAAATTTGATACAATAACCTAGTTGGGTAAAAACCCTGAATCTACCATTAACATAATCATAATTTAGGAGACAACTTGTTAGTTCAATCACGTCAGGATTTCAGGACAGTGGTAAAGATCAGACCATAACTTTTGATCCGTACGTCGGAATTTCGTGTTCTTGGCAGCCACAGAAAGCTAAGAACATTATCTAAATATCTATAGAAGATAGACAACTCAAATGTGACATCTAAGAACCCGAAATCGGCCACGCAACCTACCGAACAGAATTGAAAGTCTACCGATAGCAAAACGATCCGTCCCAATTAATCTATTTCGCAACTAATCCTCATCAAACAGCGGGGTCAACACTTCGTTACCCTTGAAGACCCTTAGAAATATGCGGATCAAATCCCCCACGAAGGACTCTCTTCTTCTCCTCCTTTCTCCCATCTTTTCCCTTCTTCTTCTTCTCTCTTCCTTGATCTTCCTCCTCGATTCTCCTTGGCAAAGAACAGAGGAAGGGATGTGCTACAAGAACCACGAAGCTTACAGAGGTAGTGCTACAAGATCAAGACTACAAGTTGTTAGGGTTTGCCTCCCCCACCCTCTTAAGTGGTTCCCTACTTGGGCCAAAAAGCTATGGGCCGAAAGCCCGAGTTCTAATACACCTTCCAAATTCTGAATTTTCATTTCTTTTCTAATTCTATTTAATTTAAGTACTAATCACTTATTTGTTTAATTTTTAAACGAGGTATTACAAAATGCGCTAGGGAGTGACGAGTTAGGGCGAGCGTAAACCCTAGTGGCGCTGGGGAGTGACGAGTTAGGGCGAGCGCAAACCCTAGCGGCCGGGCGCCTACTAATAAAGAGACTTATCACAAACGATTCTATTATAGAACCGCCAGTGATAATTATCACAGACGGTTCCATAATAGAACCGTTTGTGAAATGGTTTTTTCTCAAGTATATTTATCTTGTATATACACTTACATGACATGAAGAAATTACATATTTATATGTCAATTTTATCATTTAAATATCTGCTAAAAATTTGCTTTAACTATAACAATACATACATACATATATATATATATATATATATATATATAGTAATAATTCAACATATAATTAATATAGTAATTAACTTCACCTCCAAACTTTATTTTTCATTTAGAATTTTCATATGGCCAAACAAAGGTGGCTACCGCTACAAAAAGATTAAAAAAGTAGAAACCTATAATTAAACAAAGTTTTTCTAGTGGCGGAGGTAGGCTACTATCTCCGCCTTCAATACTTTTATAGGCAGCGCTGCTTTAAGATCTGACGGTTCCTGATCATCAGCGAACGAAGTCTAAAATGCGTCCACCCACTGACGTGCTCGTTCGAGTGTTTCCCGACGACCCTCAGAATGTTGAACCAAAAAGAATTAAGCCCAGAAACTCTCTTCCCTTGCTTGAGGGGTCTCGGCCTGGTCGACTCGGTCGCCTACCGCCTTGATTACGCAGTCCAAGTGACGGCAAGCCTCCTAGAGATGTGCAACGTCGTTTTGAAGGACCACATCGATGATGCGATAAACTCGCCGAAAGTGGGAGATCACCCGGAAGACGCGGCGGAGGAGGATGTCAAGATGGCGGAAGGTGGCCGTCACCTGCTACGGCAAATTCTCGGCCGACATAGGAGTGAAGATGTTGGACCGAAAAGGCGACTAGAGGGGGGGTGAATAGGTGCTCAAAATCTTTTTCGAATTAAATTGGATCCAATAATAATTTCACTCCAATAGCTATGAGAGCTATGAAGATCAATGTACAAGTATAGCGGAAGCCTTGTATTGAATCCTAATCAAACCCCCAAAGCACAGGAGCAAAGAACAAAAAGTTGTGCTGAAATCTCAGGAATCGGTACTACCACCATTGTAAGTGCGGTACTACCTCATCGCGGTACTACCGCAGGCTAAAGAAAGGTACTACTTTTTATCCTGACGATGAATGTAATGTACTGGCACGAAATCGAAAAATCGTCAGAACTTTTAAACCGTAAGGCCAAACTCCACCAAATTTGAAACACACCTTTCTAAGGATATTAGGAACCTATTCCAATCAAGGATCGCAGAGATCCAAGCCAAAGTTCCTATCTTTTTTAGATTGAACGAAGGTGGTTCAAAAACCGAGCAAAAATCAAAATATGATCTAGAGACTTGCTCGTGGGTGATTGATGATCAAGATGACCTTAGATGGGTTCCCACATATCCCAGCAAGCAAGATCAAGAAGAAAAACCAAGCAAAAACTTGCGGATCAAAGAAAGACTCAAAATCATCAAATAGAGAGAAAGAAAGCAAACGAACTCATCTTTGAGAGAACTTTCTTTGGATTGATTTGATATGGTATTGGTTTACAGCCACTCCATCAAAGGAGGACAAAGACTCAATACATGAGCACGAAATCAAATCCAACTCTCTAGAACCCTAGCCTCCACTAATCCTCTCCCTAAGCACAAAAGCAAAACTAGGGTTTACAATGCAATGAAAGGGTTAAGAGGTGCCGCCAAGACCTCTCCTATTTATAGTGGAGGCTTAGACCTTCTAGAAGAGTAACCCTAATGGGCTCCCGTTAAGGCCCAAAACAAACGGGTCACACACGCACGCATTTTAAAGCGCCATCTTCAATTCTCTTGACCTAATCCACTTCTTGACACACCGTCTTGCGCCGCCGGTTGGCATTAGGTCACCAAGGTAGTATTTGGTAAAATTACCAAAATACTCGCCTCGATCTTTTGCAAAGACCGAGTCCCATCTTCGTGAAACACATCCATGCTTCGCCACGTAGGTTGATCCAGCGCTCTCTTCATGTCGGCACGTCTCTCCCATCCGGCCCCACCGAAACCACCATGGCACTTGCATCGACTTCGCCGCTTGATCGAACCCGTCGCACCAAACCGCCTGTTTCGTCACCTTTGTCCCTCTTGCGCAATGCTTGACTCCATTGACTCACCCAAGATCCTCGATCGTTTCGACCTCACTCTCCAAGCTTAGTCCCGATCATCTTCGCCGTTGATCGTCATTGACCTCCAAGCAACTTGCACATCAATAGACAAAGAAATCGAATCCGGGAACAAGTTCTTCACAACTTGACCCACGTTAGTCAAAATATGCATCATGCAACACATATGCCATGAAACCCATGAACTTGACCTAACCCAAAAGCAATTCTCCAATTGAAATGACAATCAGCTCAATTCAAAACACAAAGCGGTACTACCGCCATTAAACCACCGGTATTACCGCAACGCGGTCATACCACCAAAAGCACTGCGGTCATACCGTCACTCAAAGAATCCTAAAATCTCCCAAAAACATCTCCTCTGGAAAATTCATACCGCTCACACACGGTCATTCCACCCTGCGATACTACCGGCAACCAAAGCACGGTACTACCACTCTAGAGAAAATCAAAACTCAGATTACACTCGATCTGGAAAATCCATACCGCACACAAGCGGTTGTTCCGTCACGCGGTACTACCGGCAACCATAGCGCGGTACTACCGCCCCAGAGAAACCAAAACACCCAAACATCATCTTCGAAATTACGTATCGCTTTGTTTATGTAATATCGCCAAATGTACTACCGCTTAAACACAAGCCGGTATTACAGCGTCATGTAGTAGTACCGCATTACACGCCAGACTATCGCTTAACCTGACACTTGCTAAAAACAGGATTTCAACAAAACCGAAAACTACCCTTTCGACAAACCGAGAACGACATTGCCAATTGTAACATCATCCTAAGATCTTAGGCATATCCCCATGATATCCACGTAAGACACCGCTGAAACAAAGGTTCTTCTGCAAAGATGGTTCAACGTCTAAAGAGAGAGGTGCTCAGACAAAGGCGCGTGTAGGCCATCAATACTAACGATAAGGAAGAGGCAGCCATTTCTGTTTTTTTATAAGTATCTGGGGATGATCATCTTCGATTGCAGATGAACTTTTTTTATATAACAAGGTATAAATTCGGAGCGTGAGATGAAGAGACGCATCGGGGAGCCGAAGCGGATCGATGCGACGAAGAGACGCATCGGGGAGCCGAAGCGGATGGCGACGAAGAAGAAAACGCATTGGGCTGTAGCGATATTATCACATACGGTTATAACAAAAAACCGTCTGTGATATGTGGTAATATCATAGACGGTTATTGTTAAGAACCGTCTATGATGTTTCACAGACGGTTTTTTGTTGAAAACCGCCTGTGATATGTAGAATTATCACAGATGGTTATTAACAAGAACTGTCTGTGATACTTCACAGACGGTTTTCAATATGAATCGTCTGTGATATTACCTCTTCACAGACGGTTTTTAGCACGCCCCGAATACGCATTTGGTCTCTAAACCAAAACCGCTCAGGATTGCATGTAATACAGACGGTTTTAGTCAACCGTCTGTGATGAGGTGTCCAGTATTAGCCTTTTTATAGTAATGTTCCCAAGTCTCTAGATGGAGACACTTGGGATCTCATAGGACACTCAGGACGGGAAGACAATACTCGGTAGAAATAACTTTCCCGAGTGTTTCCAATAACACTTGGGAAATCAAGACGGGAGGCACATAAAAACGGGATCTCAACATAGTCTGAACGGGATGAAATATAATCCCGAGCGCATAAAAACGGAAACACTCAGGAGAGAAAGGGCACCGCGCCCTTTTTTCCCTGCCACGCCTTTTCTTCCAGCTGCTAACCCTACATCCCCACCCACTCGATCCCCAATCCTCCTTCTCCCTCCTCCCCCCCTCCCCGGTGCACCCGGCACCTTCGCTCCTCCTTCCGCACATCCACGTCGCCCGCCTCCTCCTCAGGCTAACTCCTCGGCGCTGCCCATCAGCCTCTCATACTGCTTGGCCCGGCTTGGCCTTGATGGCCGCCAAGCCACCGCTTATGCCCTCAAGGCCTCTGGCTCGTCCGCCTCAGGCGGTTCCCTGCCCTCGCTCTTGCCTTCGACTTCGCCCACCACGCACGATCGAGTCCTCCTAGGTCGTGCTCGCGCTTTCGCTCTGTCGCTCAAGGCCTCGGGAGGGAATCGGCGTTGGTTTTGCTCGCGCACGGAGAGGAGGATAAGGAGGAGCACAGTTGGTATATGGGGGTATGAAGCGGTGAGGGACGAGATGCTCATGGGGTCACCGTTCAAGCACCCCAACCTTGCTCAATCCGATCTGTGAGTAGCTGCCTCTTTTCCTCTCCTAGCCTCGCTTCGGTTCACCGGTGCCATCGGGTTCGTCGTCGAGACGTGCGTGTGTACGGTTTGCTTGTTTTTTTCAACAAAAAAAAGTTCCGTTCGTTTTCGTTTTGGGGTTTTCATGTTTGATAGAATCGGCGCGAGAGTGAAAACATTTCTTGTATCCAGGCCAGGAATTCGGGGTTTGTTTGGGATATTCTTCGTTTTTTTACTTCCCAATTCCTGTTCCTTCGTTCCAATTTTAAATCTGCGTGCTAAAAATGCTATTTTTGTTTCGTGCGATTTTTTCTATGATTTTATGCTGTGATCTAATGGTTTTGTTCTATCTCTCTGGTGCTGTAGGCCGGCGCAGCCGGCCGGTGACGCAACGGCGGCTGGCAAGCTGACGACCAACGACGCGCTCGTCTACCTCAAGGCCGTTAAGGATAAGTTCCAGGACAAGCGGGAGAAGTACGAGGAGTTCCTTGAGGTCATGCACGACTTCAAGAGCGAGAGGTTGGTCCATGCCGGTCCTTCTCCCAATCCGATCCATACCATTTTCCATATCTCCTGGAGCGGAATATCGATGCTTCTAGTTGTTAAGACTGGCATGGTGCAATTTTTGGATGCAGGATTGATACCAATGAAGTGATTATCCGTGTGAAGACACTGTTCAACGGGTACCCTAAGCTGATCCTTGGGTTCAACCTCTTCTTGCCCGAGGGCTCTGCGATCAAGCTACAGGAGGAGAAGAAGCCTGTTGATTTCGTGGAAGCCATAAATTTCGTGAACAAGATAAAGGTATAAATACACGCATATACAAATAGGCTGGTCTATCATGTGACGAAGCTGTGATGTAGCGATTTACGGCATTATTTGCTTTCCTTCCAGAGAGTCGGTTCCAGCATGACGAGCATGTCTACAAGCCATCCTTGGACATCCTCAACATGTACCGCAAGGATAAAAAGTCCATCCAGGATGTTTACCATGAGTTGCCCGTTTTATCTCTCTTTTTTGGGCCTTTTTATTGTATACCTATGCTTCCGTTTGAATTGTGAGTTAGAGCATCTATAATAGTTTGTTTCTTAGCTTGTTACTAAAAGAAGAAAGAGCACTTAATATAATAAAAAGAAACAAGTCTTCCAATGGATTGTTTCTTGAGCTTATATATAAGACTTTAATTGCTACAAATATGCATAATTCTTGATGATCAATAATAAAGTATAACTTTGTGGCCTACATGTTTTGGCTCATTTATCATATCAATAATGAAGTCGGACTGCACAAGTGATCTGGTGGATATTTTGCTTGGAGATAATGGAACCCACAAAACGCGTTTTAGGTAACAAGTAAGTCTCAAATATAGTATTTGATTGTTTCTTGTGTCTTGGTATTAACAATCTGCTGGTTTCTTCATCTAGAAATAACCTCATCTTCTTTTCTCTACATCATCTAAATAATGATGTGTTAACCCTTTAATAACAAGTGATTTGGATTGTTGTAGATGCTCTTAACGTGTCTCTTTGGGCAGGTTGCCGTGCTGTTCAATGACCATAAAGATTTACTCGAAGAATTCCAGCACTTTTTGCCTGATACGTCTGTGCCAAGCGGTGGCATCTTCAAGAGGTGGTCTGGTTACGCGGGATGACAGGACCTCTCTAATGCCTCCTGCTGGTAGGAGCCTTCAGAATGAAAAGGTATAAATGACCTGCTGTTTTGTAAGCTTTATTTATTAGCGAATAGTTGGATAGATGGTAGAAAATAGGATCATGTGGTATGAGGGAAGAAACCTGATTGTGGCATAACCTTTTTTTTTAAATGGATCAACCCAGCTTTTATAAAAGCTAATATCCAAGATTACAAAAGAAATTCATACATGTCCAGAGGCTGGGAATACCAGCTTAACCAGGACAGAACAAGACAAACACCAACTCACAGGAGATAAGCAACAAACTAAAACATCTAGAGCCAAAGTTCAGACGAACAGCAGCCAAGTTCTACAAGCGGAAACCGGATTAAACTACAGGAATCGCATCAGAAGTCTTCATCCATCCTTTGGCCAAGCTTATCATCCCATCAATCTCCTCACGTTCGTTTTTTTTTTTTATCAGAAGACTCCACCTCTGCAAATAAGACATAGATTTGAAAATAACCTCAATCGGTTGCTTAGGGAAAGTCTTCTCAATTGCCATTTTATTTATAACTTTCCAGAGCGTTCACACTATAGCTACAAAACTGAATAGAACAATTTGATATCTATTAGCACCTCTATCGTCTAACCAAAAATGGTGGAAGTCATCAAGAGATTTCAGAATCTTCTCCCAATTCAGGATTTCCTTAACACAGGTCTAAGCAAAATTTGCTAAGACGCAGTTAAAGAAAACATGATTAGAATCCTCCAAAACCCCTCAAAGGATACAATTTTCATTTCCTTTCCACTTTCTCATCTTGAGGTTGATTGCTGTTTGTCATCTGTCTTGATACAAAAGCCAGATAAAGATTTTCACTTTTAAGGGAATCTTACTCTTCCACAACTTCTTATTACAACTGAGAATCACCCCATCGAAAGACAAATAACGATATACGGACTTAACTGAAAACCTCCTAGATTTCTCCAAACACCATTTCACCTTATCTATATCACTACCCAAACACACCCCATGCAGTACACGTGTTAGATCAACCCAAGAATCAACCTCTTTTTTACCAAACTGTCTGATGTAGTCAATGTTCCACTCCTCATCAACCAAACAATCTGCCACACTACTATCAGGATTAGAGTAGATATTAAACAATCTATCGAATCTAATTTTGAGAGGACAATTGTCTAACCAAACATCTTTCCAAAAAAAGAGTACCCTCTCCATCCCCAATTTGATGAGTAACTCCTCTATGGAACAAATGTTTAACTTTCTGAAGGTCATTCTAGAACTGAGATCCCCTTATAGTCCTAATATCTCTGTCATCACTCCTAGGAAAGTACTTAGCTTTTAGGAGTCTAAACCAAAGTCCATCCTTAGCCAAATTCAATTTCTAGAACCATTTGCTCAAAAGACAACTACTACAGAAAAGGCTTTCACAGACGGTTCAAAACGCCATCACGCATTTATTTCGTGAGCCGCCTCGAGTTTATGGGTCGTTGATGACATGAGGTCATCATGCACGGTTTTGAACCGCCTATGATGTATATTTTCACGCACGGTTTGTGGTTCAAACCGCTCATGAGATAGTATATATCACAGACGGTTTCATCCACAAACCGCTCTGTGATAGCACATATCACGCATTTGTTTCAGCCACAAACCGCTCTGTGATAAGCACATATCACGCACGGTTTGTGGCTGAAACCGCTCAGTGATGACTTTTCTATAAAGGCCCAGCGTTGGTCGCTTGTACCATTAAATCCGGCATCATATATATATTATATATATATTGTTCGTAGTCTCTCAGCCACTTTGGGGGATCGCCCACGCATGAGAAGGATGAGGCGGTAGCTACGAGAACCTCATTGAGCCCTTGCAAGTATAAAAGGTATGGATGCAAGGCGTTCGGACATCATTGATTGGGCCGCTATGTTTAGAAAGTGGCGTTGATCGCATAAATCCGTGGGAAGTGGCATCATGTATTAGCAACCAACAATTCTTGAGTATGTAATTGTCTTTAAACCCAACAAGAACACCAAGCAACCATTCTCATATTTCAAAAGAATTCTCAACTTGTTGCTTGGTGTTCTTGTTGGATTTAAAGACAATTACATACTCAATAATTGTTGGTTGCTAATACATGATGCCACTTCCTACGGAGAAGTTAAGATCAACGCCACTTCTTCAACACACAATGACGCCCAATCTGTAATTGGATGTCCTAACGCCTCCTTGCATCCATACTTTTAAACTTACAGGGCTCAATGAGGTTGCCCGTGGATACCGCCTCATTCTTCTCATGTCATGGTGGACAATTTCTAAAGTGGTCGAGATCATTTAATAATATATATATAATATATATATATGATGCCGTTTTAATGGCACAAGCAACCAACGCTGGAGACTTTATAGAGAAGAGATTATGAATGGAATGGTAGGACGACTGCACGTAAGAGGTAGGAGAACTTGACCGGCATGAACAAGGGACTATTAATATGAACTAATTATCAATTCAATTTCAGCATAAGACTATTGACACCATTACATCACAGAGCAAGGGACTATTAATATGAACTAATTATCAATTCAATTTTAGCATAAGACTATTGACATCATTACATCACACAAGAAGAGGACTATTAATATGAACTAATTATCAATTCAATTTCAGCATAAGACTATTTACATCATTACATCACAGAGCAAGGGACTATTAATATGAACTAATTATCAATTCAATTTCAGCATAAGACTATTAACATCATTGAGCGCTTCATCGAGAAGAGAACAAGACCAAGGGTGTCCAAACCCATCACACCAAGAGTAGCCCTCAAGATCCATCGCAGAGCACTAGCTAGCCATTTTCATCACAGAGTAAGGAGGGTAGAGACAGAGAGGGACCTTAGTACAGCGCAACCACCAGCACAACCCTCATCCATTTCCTTTACCTTGCATAAATCACACAAACATCAGGACACAACTTAAGGCTCATGCATAAAAATCAAACTCAACAAAAGACATTAAGCTAACAGATCTAGAGGAGAATAGAGGGAGGATAGGGAAAGCAAAGCCCGGCCAGGGCCCTAGTGGGGCGCAAAGGGGTCGGGCGGCGACGGCGACGAGGTCAAGCGACGGCGTCGAGGTGGGGAGGGGAACGGAGTTAGGGCGGGCGCAAACCCTAAGCGAGCCGGGAGTGACGAGAGTTAGGGCGTCATCGTTGTTGTGGCATTAACGGTGATGCCGCAAAAGACACTCTTATCGCATTTAGTGTCTTTTGCAAAGGCCACCAGAGGCTACAACCGTCGGCGACGGAAGAATGGTGGCGCCAGCAATGACGGGAGGAACGACGAGAGTAAGGCACTGGGAGTGACGAGTTAGAGCGCAAACCCTAGCGGCCTACCGGGCTAGCTCCTACTTATAAAGAGATTTATCGAGACGGTTCTATTATGGAACCGTCATGATATTATCACGACGGTGTTCCATAATAGAACCGTCAGGATATGTAGATATCACGGACGGTTCCATTATGGAACCGTCCGTGATATGTACCAATGGTTTTTCTCAAGTATATACACTTACATGACATGAAGAAATTACATGTTTATATTAAAAAGCGTAAACCTATAATTAAACAAGGTTTTTCTAGTGGCGAAGGTAGGCTGCTATCTCCATCTCGCAATTCTTCATAGGCGATTTGTCGGATCGGACGGTTCTCGATCATCGAAACGAGCTTCAAATGCGCCCACCCGCTGACGCTTCGCTCGAAAGTGTCTCCAAGACCCTTAGATCGTTGAACTAAGAAGAATTGAGCCCATAGGCTCTCTTCCCTTGCTTGAGGGTCTCGGCCCGTCGACTTTGGTTGCTCGCCGCCGACACACAGTCCAAGTGACGGCAAGCCTCCCCGAGACGTGCAACGCTCGTTTTGGAGGACTACGCCGATGACGCGTAAACTCGCCGAAGTGGGAGATCACCCTAAGACACGGCGGAGGAGGATGTCAAGACGGCGGAAGGTGGTTGCCACCGCTCCGCAAATTCTCCGCCGTAGAGGAGTGAAGACACTGTTGATCAAATGTGTTCTTCCGCAAAGACGGCTCAACTTACACCGAGAGAGGTGCTCGTGACAAAGGAGGCCAGAAGGCCATCGCTGCGGCGACAAGGAAGAGGCACCATTTCTGTTTTTTATAAGTATGTGGGGATGATCATCTTAGATGGCGGATGATCCTTTTTATAAAACAAGGAATAAATTCGAGCGTGAGATTTAAGAGACGATCGGGAGCCGAAGCGGATCGATGCGATGAAGAGACGATCGGGAGCCGGGCGATGGCGATTTAACGAGACGACGGCGATGAAGAAACTCACGCCGAGCGATATTATCACGACGGTTATTGTTAAGAACCGCTCGTGATACTAATTAATATCACAAATGGTTCTTGTTCAGAACCGTCTGTGATACTTCACAGACGGTTATGTTTTAAAACCGTCTGTGATACTGATTAATATCAAAGACGGATCTTGTTGAACCGCTCGTGATACTTCACGACGGTTTTCAACATGAACCGCTCGTGATATTACCTCTTCACAGACGGTTTTTAGCGCGGCAAGAGTACGTATGGTCTCTAAACCAAAACCGCTCGTGATTGAATAATACCGACGGTTTTGGTCAACCGTCTGTGATGAGGCGTCCAGTATTAGCCTTTTTGTAGTAGTATTCATAATCTGGTGTCCAACACCCCCAAACCCCCATAATCTTTTGGTCTACACACTGCCTTCCAATTCACCATGTGGTATTTGAAATTGTCACTAGCACCTCTCCAAAAAAATCTGGCCCTAATGGAGTCCATTTTACTATGCATATCCTCATTCAATTTGTAAAACCCCATTGTATACATGGGAAGACTGCTTAGACAACTATTCACCAAGATCAATCTTCCCCCTGTAGATAAAAGATTATTCCTCTAGTTATCCAATCTGTTACCCATCTTACTGAGAACTTTTTCAGTTGCTTTCTTGTGAATCTTCCTGTCTCCAATATCAATTCCTAAATATGTCAAAGGGAGCTGACCCAGCTTGTAGTTAAGCATATTAGAAACTTTTACAAGCTCTTCAGTATCAACCCCCAAAATAAAAACCTCACTCTTGTGATAGTTAATATTCAAACCAGACAACTATTCAAAGCAGTATAACAGAAATTTGAGATGAAGGATAAACACCTCCTCACAATCAATCATAAGAAATATGTCATCAGCATATTGAAAAAGAGGAACACCCCCAGGAATCAGATGCGAAACTAGACCTGTGATCAACCCTGCATTTTGAGCATTTTCAATTAAATATGCCAATGCATCTGCTGCCAGATTGAAGAGCAAAGGAGACTGAGGGTCACCTTGCCTCAAACCCCTATGAGTTGCAAAATAAGGACCAATCTCCCCATTAATGTTAATGCTAACTTTGTCTCCTTTAATAGAACTCATCACCCACTTGATCCACTGTTCTGAGAAACCTTTACCTCTCATTACATTTTCCAAGAAATTCCACTAAACTTTGTCATAAGCCTTCTCAAAGTCCAATTTCAAAATAATACCTCTCTTCTTAGAAATTCTCATTTCATGGAGTATCTCATGCAAAGAAAGCACCCAATCTAAGATATTTCTCCCCTTAATAAAAGCAGTTTGACAATCACTAATAATACTATTAGCTATAGAACCCAATCTAATAGCCAACAACTTGATAATTATCTTAAAGCTAACATTAATCAAGCAAATGGGCCTAAAATGCTTGATGGAATTGGCTTCCTTGATTTTAGGAATCAAAATAATTACCCCATAATTCAATCTTTTTAAATCCAGTCTATCGTCATGAAAATCTTTCACCATTTCCATGAAAACACCTTTCAGCACTCCCCCCCCCTGAAAACTTTGTTAAAAGAAGAAGGAAAACCATCAGGCCCTGGAGCAGAATCAGCTGGGAGCTCATTAATAATACTCCAAACCTCTTTTTCAGTAAAGACTCTAGTCAAGCTCTCATTATCAGACTATGAAATAGTTCTCTTTCCCACCCAAAAATCATCTACCAGGGTAATATTCTGACTACTTGCAAAACCAAACAAGCTCTTATAAAACTTGTAGATGTGTTCCTTGACATCTTCCACCTCTATGAAGCAAACGCCATCATTATCCAAACCGACGATAAGATTTTTCCTTCTCCTACCATTAGCACAATTGTGGAAAAAACTAGTGTTATAGTCTCCATGAATGGTCCACTTCTCACTTCCCCTCTGCTGCCAATGTTTTTCTTCTATATCATAAATCTCTTCCAATTTATTCTCTGCTTTATATCTATCAATCCATTTATCTATGCTCAATCCCTTTTGACCAGCCTCTAAAAGATCCTTTTTGCTTCTATTAACACCCCCATTAAGATTGGCACCCCAACCTCTAAGGAACTGCCTTAGAGAAGCCATTATTCCATTCCATTTATCCATAGAATAAGCCTGATCAGGTGTTTTACTACTTATCTCATCCCATCTCCTATTGATGATCTCTCTGAAACTATCCTGGCAGAGCCAATTTTTCTCAAAGTGGAACCTCCCTTGAATCCTCCTCTCCTTGTCCCCTAAATTCAGCACAATTGGACTATGATCCGAACCCACACTGGTTAAACTGAAAGCTGAACAAAGGGGAAATCTTGCTTCCCAATCAGTGGCAACAAGAATCATATCCAACTCCACCATGATAGGACACTTTTGCTTATTAGTCCAGGTATACTTGGGACCACCCCTTTTGATTTCCAATAACCTATTCACAACAATGAAATTATTAAATTGATCCATCAGAAGCTGATTAATACATTCAAAGTTTTTGTCACCAACTTTCGTAATCAAATTAAAATCACCCCCAAGAACCATAGGAAGCCCTGACTTCCCACATTTAACGTGTAACTCATCTAGAAAATCCCGAGTCCACTTGTGTTGCGCAGGCCCATACACATTTACTAGCTCCCATATGAAATTATGCCTCTTATGTCTCACAGTCATATTCCCAAAAAATCTCCCTTGATCTCAAATTTTTAAGTCTCTAAAACTCTGTCTCACCCCCAACAAAGATACCCCTGCATGCCCCTGAGCAGGAACCCAATGCTAATCAAAGTCATCATTCCCAGATAAAGCCTTCAAATCTCTAACAGAAAAATCTTTCTTAATTGCCTCTTGCACCCCAACAGCATCAAACTTCTCCTTTAACATCAACTCTTTGAGCCGCCTTTTCCTCACAGGTTTACCTAGACCTCTTATATTCTAGAAAAGGAACCTCATGTGTTAAATTTTTTATAATTAAACCTCTCCATTTTCACCCTACCTCTGCCTCTCTTATCTACTCTAAAACCAATTGCACCCCTTAAGACAACATCAACCTTTGTGATATCTACTTCTCCATTTATCTCCCACCCCTCCCCCAATCAGATTTGTTCCTATTCTGATCTGCGAACTTTTTTGTTTCAATTTCAGCCTTAGCAATTGCAGCCCTAACCATTTCTTGAGCCTGCATGGTAGAAATCACATCTCTAGCCTCCAACTCATTTGAACCTATACTAATCCCACATGAAGTAGCTACTTCTTCTAGATAATGAACAGGAGTATCATTCAAGATAGTAAAAGAATGATTAGATATCTTACCTTGAGTGTCCACATTGTGGTTGGATTTTAACAAAGAAGCCTTCTTCTGAATAGGTATGCCTTGATCTTGAATTCTTTCACTCTTTCTTGTTGCTAGTGCAGGTTCTTTGAATTTGCTCTTCCCCCCTCTTTTTTTATAGGTAACCCACTCCTCATTATACATATGAACCCCTTTGACATGTTCACTAATGGCACCCCCTTTGTCTGCACTGTGAGTATAATCCTTAACTTCCTCTTTTAACTCCTCACAACTCCCTCTGTCAACCAAATCTTCTGTCATACCATCCCTCAAAATCAGACTTCTTTGACTATCAAGTTTCTCCTTGATTTTGGGCTCTTCTTGTAAATCTGCCTTGTACTCCTCAACAGAATTCTGTATGTTAACTGGATAAGTAAGACATGGCCATAAAGCAGCCGATAACAGGCAAGTGCCCTCAGATGTGTGAACAACTATAGCATCTTTAGGAATAGAATTACAGACCTAATTGAAATCATGAGACACGTCTCCCATCTGACCAGAATCATCAATCCCACCCCTCTACATGTCAACCTTCGCCTCATCTCTCTTGAAACTTAGATCCTTCTGTATCCATATTTTCAAGAAAACTAAAAGATAAAGGTACTACAGACAACACCTGACTCATAAAATTATACACCATTAAATTAGTACGATCATCCTCCTCATTGCATTCCTCCCCCTTTTTTTGTTTACCCTTATTTTATCAGAACCACCTCCACTTTTTTGGTCTAAAGATAGATGAGAATCACCCCCATATTTCTCAGCCATTTTTCCCATTCCGTTTTATGATTACTTCCATTTGATTCATCTTCCTCATCCTCATCTTCATCCTCTTTTTTATGAGCATTGGTTTCATGAAAATGATGATACACTAGACCACTTTTCTTCCCTTTTATTCCCCCTTCATCTTCAAATTTGATTTTGTACCCCCATTGTGATACCCTGTTTAAGGAATTGGGTAACTTAAAGAATTAAAAGGAAAATAAATAAATTAATAATGAAGAATTTTAGAATTTTAGTGGATTGAGGAGTGTAGTGGGCCACCGGCCCATAGCCCAAGTGGGATAGCCCAATTTTAAGGTGGGGTAGTGGGAGCTGGCCAAAACCCTAGCCCTTGTTTCCTTTTACTCACCCACTGGCCAAATTTCAAAGCAGCCTCGGCGCGCTTGCATGCTATCAGGCTATCCTCAGGCGAGAATCTGCTGCACGTCCCAAAGATTTTCTCCTAGTCACCATCTTCCCCCCCTCCTGGCACCGCCATTTTCCCCCCATGGCTCCTCCTGGGCGACCGGCTCCTGGCACCACCTCCCCATGGCGCCACTGCCAGCTCCGCTCGCTCCCCCTACAACGCCTTCTCTCTCCCTACGGACCACCCCCACGATGCCTCCTCGCTCAAGGCTACTGAAGGCCTCCCTGTGCCCACCAAGAACTTGCCGCCACTGCTCGCTGTGACCAAGACCTCCTCTACTTGCTCCTAATGCGCCCACCGCCGGTCTCCCCGGCTTCCCCGGCCTCCAACACGGCCCGGCGCCGCCAGCGACACCGTCGTGCCTCCTGACTCCCTTGACCATGAATCTGGTGTGAGAATGGTGGCTCTATTTGACCTCGAGGAGGTTGGGTCTAATTCTGCTTAGGAGCTGGTTCTCCTGCCATGTTGGATGCTTTATCAAGAATCACAGGGTCTTTTAACCCTTCAAATTCGAAGGCAGACTGATGCTGCTATCAACCCTGGTAACAGCGTGGCCCTCTTCTTGATAGTTCTGGAAATTCGATAGGTGTAGATACTGCTACATACTCACCTTCTTATTTATGCTTTTGTGCTTAATCACCTACTTTGCTAGACAAATGTTGCCCTTGATCTGCTTAAGGAAGATGGTGTCTCGGCTACCATATTTGCTCCTGGATGGGTATATGAAAATAAGCAACCACTTGACTTTCAGAGTGCACAAAATCAGTGGTTGTGACCCCGGGGCTAGAGCGTTCCGCTGTTGTCTTCCGTCTCACGATTGAGGCAAGTGCAAGTAGTATTAATGAGTTTTTATATTTCATACATGATGAATGCCATAGTTGATTATTGTTGATTGCTGCTTGGTAATGTTGATGAGCATGAATGCCATAGTTTAATGATGATATTTTTATGATGATGCTTATGTGATGAAGCTTACATGGAAATATTTACATGACGACGCATGTTAATGTTTATGTGGTGACGCTTACATGGTGGTGTTTACATGAGGATGCTTACATGGCAATGTTTAAATGATGATGTTTACATGGTAATGGTTTCATGATTGATGGCAAAAATGATGGGACAAGGTGAGCAATGAGACTGCCTTGTTAGTGATGACAATGATGAGTTGGTATCATGCTTTAAATTTTGCATCATGTCATTCATTTATGAACCTTGGACTACGTGGTAGCCAAGGGGTTGTTTCCTTGAGGTGCCCATCAGGCATTGGATGGGCGTTAGGTCCCCATCTTGCATTGGACGGGCTTTAGTCTCCACACTCGTGGAAAGTCATGTAACTAATCCGGTGAGGTCGGTGAGAAAGATACATGACTTGGAGTGTGGGCTTTGGATCCTTGTGCCTAGAGGGCACAGGCCGTGAGTAGGTATCGACAGATACCCTACTCGGCATTACCGGTAATTGCTAAGATGTGAAGAAGGTGTATTCATGACATGTCATTGCATTTTTGCATAAGATATGGATTTGTCAGTTTGGCTTATAATGTTGTTGTTTATGATGCGATTGTTGTTTCCTTTGACTGCTTATGATGCCATCATAAGAGATGGGTTGTGGTATATAATGTGGTTGTTCATGATGGGATCGTTTATTCCCTTTGACTACTTATAATGCTATGTTTGATTTGCTATTGCACTTTGCTGAGTCGTGGACTCACACTTGTTGTGCTGTGCTTGCTAGGTACCTATTGAGGCGCGACATGCATGGGAAGGGGTAGACAGGGTGCACTTCACATATGCACAGACCTCAACGAATAAACTAATTAAAATTCCTGATGATTACTTTAGTTTCAATTTGTGACCATCCTTCGTGGTGGGTGTTTTTTTTTGTCTGTGAGCAAGGACGATCCATCTAAGTTCTTAATTCTTCGCCATTTAAGTTCATCGGATGGATTAGACGGTTTGATTTCGATTATTTTATCACCCTTGCTGCTGATTGGTCAATGATGCTTTAGATGTAGCTATTTGGTCATTATCTGCTTAAGCTTAGTATTGTTGGACTATTTTAACTTAGTTGTTAAAGAGAAGACTTCTTAAGTTGATTTATGCTCCATTGATAGGTGATATACTTTTATTGAGAATTTATAGACTATGATAGCATTGATGTTTAAATTGGATAATTGAAAATATTGATTGATGCTATGTTAGAATGCTAGAACCCTTGTATAACCACCCATACAAAGGAGAGTCTGCCGAATTTTAGAGAAATGTCTTTGTTCTAATTGGTTAAAATATTATTGTTTGAAAAATGGTTGAAATTATTCCGTATTGGTGTTGTCCGTTGGTCTTTTAGGTAACATCTTGGCTTCCACATGGCTAGAGTGTTACAGTTGGTATCAGAGCGGATTTTAGGTCCGTAGTAATTGAATAATTAAATTGACACACAGTACACAGTAAGATGGGGATGGGTCTAGCATTGCATTTACGTTTTCATTATGTCACTTTGAGCATTGCTGCTCTGGATTGGTTATGAATACTTATGATATGCCTATATGGTTATTATATGTTATAATAGTAGATGACGAGAGATTTAGGTCGTGGTTGTAGACTTGGGATGCCAGGATTGCACCACCATTTGGGGTATGAGAATAATGGAGTGACTACCTTGAGTCATCTAGCTCCAGGTGTTGAGTATGAGCTCCTTTGTGGAGAATTATTGTCTTCTTTGAGTTTGGAATGGTTATTCTTGTTCAGATGCGGTGGATGGGTTTTCTTGGATTAGTGGTTCATTGCAGTTGAGAGGAGTTCATCGCTCTTTGTTGGTTTTCTTAAAGCAAACCTTTGGTCTCCTGAATGACGAGTTGTTTTGCTGATTATAAACGTAGATGATTTATGAGAGTGTTCTTTTTCATGAAAGTCTGTAGGACCGGAAAGGCGACTAGAAGGGGGAGTGAATAGACGCTCACTCAATTTTCACCTTAGTTAGATTCAATACGAACTTTTCTCCAATAGCTAAGAAAGCTAAGAAGATCAGTGTATACGCATAGTGAAAGCCTTGTGCTGAATCCAATCAACCCCCAAAGCAAAAGACCCAAACCTCAAGAACTTAATTCTTAGGCCCGGACTAACCGAAGTTCAAGGCTCGGTCTGGCCGAGGTCCGGACTGACCGACGGCTTAGGCGCGGTCTGAGCGGGCTCCGGACTAACCGGCGTAGAAATTCCGGACTGACCGCCCTGACGATGAATAGAACAGACAGCTCGGGTTCCAAAACGAAAATCGATCAAAATTTTGATCTACATAGCCAAACTAGACCAAACTTGGAACACACCTTCCTAAGGATATTTGGAACCTATTCCAAGTGAAGTTTGAGTAGATCCACGTAAAAGTTTTGACCTTTTTCCATTTGAGCACAGATTGGTTCAAAACCGAGCAAGAACGAAAACTTGATCCAACACTTGCTCGTGGGAGATTGATGATCTAGGAGATCTTAGATATGTTCCCATATGTCACAGCAAGGTAGAAGAGGGCACAAAACCAACCAAAAACCAAAGGATCAAGAAAAGACCAAAGATCACAAATATAGAGCAAGAACACAAAAGAGACTCATCTTTGAGAAATTATCCATAGATTGATATGAGGTTGAGAGGGTTTACAGTCACTCCATCCATAGAGGACAAAACTCAATCCATGAGCACACAACTCAACTCATCTCTCTAGAGCCCTAAGCCTCTCCTCTTTCTCTAATACCCTAAAAACAAACTAGTGTTTACAAATGAAGTGCTTGAGGCTACTGTGAACAGCCCCCTCTCTATTTATACTAGAGGCTTAGCTTCTAGAAGAGTTAACCCTAATGAGCTCCCGTTAGGGCCTAACACAAACGGATCACACACGCACATATTTAAAGTGTCGTCTTCATCTCCACTTGACCTAAACCACTTCTCCATGTGTCGTCTCGTGCCGTGGTTTAGCCAAAAGGTTATCAAGGCGGTATTTGGTGAAATTACCAGAATACCCCTTCTCGATCCTTCTCCGAAGACATGTCCAATCTTGGTGAAGCAAATGCCTGCTTCGTCACGTGTAGGTTGATCAACGGCTCTCATCATGTCGGCAAGTCTCTCCCATTCGGCTCCCGCTGAAACCACCAAGGCACTTGTACCGACCCCCGCGACGCTTGATCCAACCAGTCGCACCGAACTGCCCGTTCGGTCACCTTTGTCCATTCTACGCCATGCTTGAGTCCATAGACCTCACCCGCCACCCTTGATCGTTCTGGACCTCAGCTCTCCAAGCTTCGTCCCAATCATCCTCACCGTTGACCGTCGTTGACCTCCAAGCGTCCTGCACATCAATAGACAAAGAAATTGAATTCGGGAACAAGTTCTTCACAACTTGACCCACGTTAATGAAAACATGCATTATGCAACACATATGCACTGAACCCCATGAACTTGACCTATCCGAGAGCCAAAATTCCAAAATGGTCGATTATCAACACAAGTCCGATCGACCAGAGTTCAACGGCCACCGATCAACCAAAGGCCGATCAAGACTCAACAAGCTTCAGATGACCGCACTTGTTCTGACAGCTTTTAAACTTCCCGAAAACGCGTGATTTGACAAACCATCGAAGCCATTGCCAATTGTATCATCATCCTAAGATCATGCACATATCCCCATGATATCCACAATCTCCCCCTTGATGAACACATTGGCAATTTCCTCAAAAATGCAAATTGAGGTTTGTAAAGAAAAAACTCGACGTTTTCGCGCAAAGGCACAACTTGGTCCAAATGTAAGAGAAAGCAAGGGAAATGACCAGGCTGGCTCCAGAAAAGCATAGGCAAGTGAGATACGGCAAAAGAAGGCAAGAAAGCTTCAAATTTCAGAAAATTGCAAAATCTCACTTAAAGTCCATATGAAAGAACAATTGTTCAATTTGACCTTTGATCATTGTTAGGCTACAAGAAATGCATTTCAAGTTCAGTAAAAACAATAAGAACATAAAAATGCATATGAGATGCTCTCCCTCACTATGATCACCCTGAAAATTTCCTGAAAATTTCATTTTCTCCCTATTCCTATTTATCCAATTTTACCATTTCTTCCCCTTTGACAATGGATTCATCAAGGTGCATAAAGGAAGATAGAGCATGAATGACATGGAATGGCTGCAATTCATTCAATTTTTAGCAAAGGGAGCTATGAAAATTATCCAAGAGGACTGTCCAAGTATTACACCAAGCCATATTATGTGAAGAAGCTATGGTAAATCATGGCAAAGCATATATAACAAAGCTAAAGCCAAAAGAGCAAGAATCTGTGTTTAAATGGAAATTTAGCATGTAAAGGTACACAAGATCATAATTCAGCCAAAGGTATCCAAAAATGAGTCAAGCCATGTCAATAAACTAAATGGAACCAAGAAGCTAAAATTTTAGCTAATTTAGAGCGCTATAGTTAAATGTTGAATCAATTTGTTCAAGCACTTTGAAATTTAGCACATTTTAGCACTTGCTAAAATCTTTATTGGTTTTATTTTAGCAAAGCAAGTCCTGGACTAGGAGCCATCTACAACTGCCTCCTAAGCTTCAATCAATTGACAATTTGTTTTCTTAGCATTGTGCTAGATCTCAAGCCTTGCTGCGACCATCCCAAGCAATAAGCTTAAGAGAGTGATCTAGGTCATCCAAAACTCCCCCTGAGTTCATGCCCAGTGCAATGGCAAGCCATCTCATGAGAAAGGATTGGTGAGATCAGTTTTTTCGCACAGAAAAGATCATGTTTCATTTGCTTGACTTAGGAAATAGCATAGCTCAATCTAAAGCTCAAATTAGATTCCAGACTCAATGTAGCCTATTTGACATGGCATGAATCATGAGAGGATCACTAAAGCAAAATTAGTCACAAGATCCAACAAGTCATGTTCTGATTCAATTTTCTCACAGATAATAAAGCTAGCATAGCAAAAGCTAATCTATACATGAAAAGCCATAAAAGAAATCTAGCAAACTACCACAAGACATGGCAGGGTATAAAATATGAAACCATGTCATACAAGGATAATAATCAAAGCTCCACAAGATTGTATTACAATGCAAGTTGCTGAATTTTAAAATGCATTATGGTACAATGAATGCAAAAAGAGCAAACTCCCCCTCAAAACAGGCCAAGAGGACTAATAACCCCCAACTCTCCCCGCAAAGAAGCAAAACGAGAAGAATGAAGAGCCTTAGTAAAAATATCTACAACCTGCTGCTTAGACTCTACAAAGTGAAGCACAACATCACCCTTCTCTACATGATCTCTAAGGAAATGATACCGAATGTCAATGTGCTTGGCCCTAGAGTGTTGCACTGGGTTTTTGGCAATGTTAATGGTGCTAGTGTTATCACAGAAAAGAGGAACACTACCCAAAGACAACCCATAGTCCCGTAGAGTAGATAAGATCCAGAGAACCTGAGAGCAACTACTGGCTGTAGCTACATACTCGGCCTCAGTAGTGGACTATGCAACAGAGGACTGTTTCCTAGATGACCAAGAGATAAAAGATGTGCCAGAAGTACTCTTCCTATCCACTCTACACCTCGCAAAATCAGCATCAGAAAAAGCCTGAATGGAGATAGCAGAATCAGAAGAATACCAAAGTCCAAAGTTAAGAGTGTCCTGAAGGTACCTGAAAATGCGACGCACTACTTAACGATGAGAGGCACGAGGGGAAGCCTGAAATTGAGTGCACAGACATACGGCAAACTGTATGTCTAGCCTCGACGCCGTGAAGTAGAGAAGAGAGCCAATCATGTTGCGGTACTCCTTCTGGTCCACGGGCTCTCCATCCTCATCGTGGTCCAAAGACGGGTAGATGCAAAGAATGGGAGTAGACATTGGCTTATCGCTTCCCATGTCGGGTTACCAAGAAGGTCCTTTGTGTACTTACTTTGACGAATGAAGGTGCCTTCTTTTAGTTGCTTGACTTGAAGACCAAGGAAGAAGGTCAATTCGCCCATCATGCTCATCTCGAACTCCTTGCTCATAAAATCTGAAAATCTGGATACCAAAGCATGAGAGGAACCACCGAATATAATGTCATCCACATAAATCTGAACCAACAGAAAGTCACTGCCATGCTTGAGAGTGAACAAGCACTACTACAAAACAGGCTATAGTAGACGCCCCATCACAGACGGTTCCTTTGGAACCGTCTGTGTTGGGTCTGTCCGAACCTGCGGCTGGCGGTGCCAGCCTATCACAGACGGTTCTTATTTAGAACCATCTATGATAGTCATTTATTACAGACGGTTCTATTCACAAACCGTCTGTGATAATCCAGCCAATCACAGATGGTTCTCAATAAGAACCGTCTCTGAGGATAATAAGAACCGCTCAGGATAATCAGTTATCACGAGCGGTTCTAATTAAGAACCGCTTGTGATATCCTCGCTATCCTCTATCGCACTATCACGCCTCTGCCAAGACCGCCGCTCTCGAGGCCTCAGGTCACTGATTTGTTCTTAACAAGAACCATCTCGATTGTTGGGCGGAAATGAAAATTTGAACATAATGGGCGGGCTGCCAAAACTCGCTTTATATAACCTCCATCTCCTCCTATGCGGTCTCTCCTCCTCACACTCATACCTCCATCTCCTCCTCTGCCGTTTCTCCTCCTCACACCTTGCGCCCTCCTCCGAGCTTGTCGCCATGGCCTCCTCCAACTCGTCTCCATCACCGGCCTCATCCGAACCATCACCCCGGTCTCCTCCACCTCGCCCGACCTCGCTGCCACCGGCCTCCCACAACCTCGTCGCCTTGGCCTCCTCCACTTGTCGCCCGGCTTCCCACGACCTCACTCTCTACTCCCCCTTTGCTTTGTGATGTGGATTACCGAGTTGATGCTACTGTGATGTGGGTGATGCTACTGTGATGTCTGTAGTTCATGTTGAGTTATTTGGTTTGGGCAAAAATATCGATGGTAGATCGCGCACCGTTCGGTAAAATCATCATAACTTTTGCATACGAACTCCGATTGCGACGTTCTTTGGCTCGTTGGAAAGCTAACGAAAATCTCAATCCGAAAAATCCATAAGTCAAGGTTAGATTCTCTTCACGAGGTCTCGAAAAAGTGAAAACCCCAAAAAAGGCCGTTTTCGGTTTTTTTTTTGCCACAGAAAAGGCTATCACAGACGGTTCTAAACAAGAACTGCTCAGGAAAACTCATCACGCGGTTGCTCAACAAGAACCGCTCAGGAAAATGTCATCACAGACGGTTTGTAAATTAAACCGTCGGTGATATTCTCGGATCACAGACGGTTTTTGATTAAAACTGTCTATGATAATAGCCTTCACAGACGGTTTCAACAAAAAACCGTCTGTGATAGTGCGTATCATAGACGGTTTTGAACCGTCTGTGATAATCGCCATTATCACAGCATCAACAAATATAGACGGTTCGAAACTGCTCAGGATGATGGTTCCAACCGTCTGTGATGATGGTTCCGAACCGTCTGTGATGAGGCTTCCTGTAGTAGTGAAGGTTTTATCTACCATTCCTATTTTGAAATCATTTTTAAGCAGAAAACTCTTAAGCCTATCATACCAAGCTCTAGGGGCTTGCTTCAGTCCATACAAGGCTTTGAAGAGTTTAAAAACATGGTTTGGGAACTTGGGATTTTCAAAACCAAGAGAATGCTTGACAAAGACCTCTTCTTCTATGAAACCATTCAGGAAAGCACTTTTGATATCCATTTAAAATAACTTAAAGCCCTTGGATGCCGCAAATGCTAGCAAAATACGAATAGCTTCTAATCTAGCTACAGGAGCAAAGGTTTCTTCAAAGTCTAAGCCTTCTATCTGGGAATAACCTTGAGCTACAAGCCTAGCCTTGTTGCGAACTACCAACCCATCTTCACTTTGCTTATTTTTGAAAACCCATTTTTGTTCCAATTACATTATGATTAGGTGGAGGTTCAACTAAGGTCCAGACTTTGTTTCTTTCAAAATTTTCAAGCTCTTCATGCATGGCATTGACCCAAGAGAAATTAGATAAAGCATGGGTGACATCTCGGGGTTCAAAAGAAGCGACAAAAGCAGAATGTGCATGAGAATCAGGAGAAATAAACCTGGAGCGAGTGACTCGCTCATGAAGATCCCCAATCATCTGCTCAGGTGGATGTTGTCGCTGAGTGTGAAGAGGAGGTCCTAGTGCAGAAGTGACCTCTACCTCATAAGCTGTGGATGTAGGAGCAGAGCCAGCCACTCACATCGTCGGTGAAGGTAGGAGGAGGTCGCCGCTTAAAATTGGAGAAGTAGAAGGTGCTCTCCAACCATCTCGTAAGTGATCGGAGGATGGATTGGGTCCTCATCCTCGAGTCGCCATCGACGAAGATACTCTCGAAACTCGTGAACTCGCATCAACGGGTCTAGTACCAGGACTGGCCTCCTCAAAAGTGACTTCGCAAGTCTCAACAATTTTGTTAGTATCTAAATTAAACACATGATAGCCATGAGAATGAGCAGGATAGCCAAGAAAAATGCCATCATGACATTTAGATTCAAATTTATCCAAGTTGCCATGTTTAAGAATGAAGCACTTGCAACCAAAAATCTTGAAATGAGAGACTTTAGGCCTATGACCAAATCTAAGCTCAAAAGAAGTCTTGCCAATCACAGATCTTAAGAAAACCCTATTTGACACATAACAAGCAGTAGAGATCATCTCAGCCCAAAACCTCCTAGGTGTGGAATGCTCATCTAGCATGGTCCTAGCCATCTCTACAAGGGTCCTGTTCTTCCTCTCTACAACACCATTCTGCTAGGGAACTCTAGGTGAAGAAAACTATGCTCTAGTCCCCTATCAGTGCAAAATGTAGCAAAGGAAGAATTCTTGAATTCTATCCCATTGTCACTCCTAATGGCTCTCAAAGCTCCAGAAAAATCAACAGCTAGTCTAAGGACCAATTCTCTAAAATAGCCAAAAGCCTCATCCTTAGAAACCAGAAAATAAACCCATGAATACCTGGAGAAATCATCCACAATCACAAGCACATACCATTTCCTACCTGCAGACTGGACTCTAGAAGGGCCAACAGTGTCTAAGTGCAAGAGCTGACCAGGTCTATCAGTCATCACTAAAGTAAGAGGTGGATGAGAAGTAGAAACCATCTTACCATGTCTACAGAGAGTGCACACAAGGTCTCTAACAGGCTTTAGCTTAGGCAGACCTCTAATCAAATCCTTGCTACTGATCCTGGTCAAATGGTCAAAACCTATGTGTCCAAGCCTATGATGCCACAAAACTAGATCATGAGAGTCAGAAGCCACAAGATATCTAGGACTGAAGCGAAGAGACATCAAATCAAGACAAAAGATCTTCTCAAACCTAGAGATCCCAAAGACATGCTCACCAAGAGTCTAGAACTCTACACTCACCACTCTTAAACCTTACCTCCGCACCCTCATCAAGAAGTCGAGAAACAGATAGCAAATTATACCTCACTTACTTACCAAAGCGACGCCCTTAAGCATGAAGTTGTTGTTGACGCCAAGACTTGTGCCCTTGGTCATCACGGTCCCCTAGAGAAGCATCCCCAAAAGTGATCAACTCATTGCGGGATGCACGTGTGAGGAGGAGAACCATTTAGAATCTCCGGTCATATATCGAGAACACCCGAGTCGACAAGCCATATGTCCTCCTTCCTCGCACGACGGACCTACAGAGCACGAATAGGAAATATCTGTGCCTCGGTACTAGGGTTAGTGATAAAAGACTTAGAAATCCAGTACTGAGTTACACGATGCTTAGGCAAAGCAGTAGAAGCAGCAATAAAATGGTTAGGAGCAAAATCATAAGAATGCACACGAGCAACACCTAGACCTCTCCGAATCGACCTACCAAAAGGTCGGTACTCCTCCTGTCTAGATGCTACCCGTGGTCTTTCCTCACGATATCCTAAACCAGAACGCTTCCTAAAGCCACCAAAGGAGTCAAAGAAGTCATCTACGAACCTAGGCCTATGTCTAGCAGAAAATATAGGCTATTTGGCTCTAGAGACTACAGCAGGTGAAGGAACTCCTCTAATGGTTTTCAAAGCACTCATCCTCTCCATCCTCTCAATCTTCGCTCTACGGAAGCAGAACTCAACAATGTGGCCATCCTTCTTGAAGAAGGTGCAATGGTACTTGACCTTTTGAGGGGTCTGACCTATTGAAGTAGAAGCACCTGTCTTGCTAGAAGGGGTTTGGGAAAAACCTACAGATCTAAAAACTATCTTAGATGGCTCAGAAGGTGCTACCTCAAACATACCACTCTCAACAACTCTTGCAATCTTAGGTGGAATGTTCTTGGAATACTCTAGGGGATTAAAACCTAGGCCACTATTCTTCACACTCACCTTAGATTTGTCGAGGATTAAGTTGAGGTTCTTCTTCCCACTAGAAAATCTCTCAAGAGTCTTTTTGAGGTAATCATTCTCTTTGGCTAGATCCTTACATGATGCACACTTATTTGAATCGAGTACCTTATTATATCTCTTCTTAAGAAGAGCTAGCTCAACTTTCAAAGACTCACATGACACACAAGAAGTATTCTTAATCTTATCCACTTGCTCTTTGAATTTAACTCTAAATGCCTCTTGTATCTCATCTAAATTTTGTCCAACTTCAATGCAAAATGCACAAGAGCTACAGTCAACTACTTTCTTGGAAGCAATCATGGATATAGATTTTTTCAATTTTAGCTTTCTCTTCTAGTGTCTTGTTTAGAGCTTCATTTTCAATTGTAAGCTTAAGACAATTTTCACATGATGCAGATTTAGAGTGAAGAACCATTTCAGTCATTTCTTTCATTTTAATCTTATTATCCTCACAATGAGAGCAAGTGTGACTAGCATCAAATTTTAGCAATTCTTTTGTAGTGCTATCTAATTTTAATTCAAGCAAAGCACAATTTGAGCAAGGTAAAGGGATAGCATCTATAGTAGTCACATCTAGAGCAATAACACTCATGCAAGCAGGACTAGACTTGAGAGATTCTAGTTCATCAAGAGCATCTTTAAGTTGATTCGCAACAGAGGAATGAGCATATTTCAGATTGGTCAATTCATTATGAAAGCTAGAGCAAGAATCACAAACATCAACATGATTAATGGATTTAAGCCTAACAACTTCTAGGTTCAAGTTATCAATCATGGTATCCTGTCTCTTAATCATTTTAGCTTGCTTCTTCAGTTTTTGTTTAGCAATGACCAAAGCACGTTTCATGTCATTGAGTGAGGGACATACCTCATCGGGATCACTAAAAGGGTCGTCGTCATTGGAGGAGTCGACGTCGTGCAAGTCCTTGGCCATGAAGCACATGCCAGTGAAATCATGGGCCTTCTTCTAGCCATGAGAATCATCATCGTCATCCTCCGTCCCCGAGTCCACATCGCTCATATCAACACTCTCAAGACCGGCAAGGACCCGGCTGACGAACTTGCGATAGTTGGGCTTCTTGGCTTTTGCATCCCTAGCTTGAGGACGCATTTGAGAGTCCTTCTCCACCTTGCCCTTCAGCTTGGGGCACTTGGAGCAAATGTGGTTTGGCTCACCACACTCAAAGCAAGTAACAGGGCCACCTCTCCTTCTGTTCCTCACCTTGTTGTACACTCTGGAGAATTTTGTGGATAGGAGGGCTAGGTCATCCTCAGGTAGCTTCTCTAGCTGCTCATTACTCAAAGAATACAAAGCGGACAAAGAAAAATCAGATGAGCCAAAATCCAATGAATCAGAAGAACTACCCTTAGATAGGTCGACCACTAAAGCCATCGACTCTGTCTTGGGGAGACGCGAGATGAAGTCAATCTCATGCATCTTCAACCTCGAGTAGAGCTTATCCATGGTAAGCTCACTCATGACAGTGTTGTCATTGATGGACGTGATCTTCATCCCCCAGACCTTCATATCAAGAGCACCCAAAAGCTGACGTGCGTTTTGATTCAAAGAATACAAGATCAACAAAGACGTAAATCATGAAGGATCTTTGAGAACCACCCCACAAATTTCATCCAAAGATTCACCGGGCCTTTGTTTGATCTTTGAGTATTCTTTCTTGAGTTGGTTCTGTCTCACTTCCTTGATCGCAGT
This sequence comes from Phyllostachys edulis, assembly GCA_036346405.1. Lineage (NCBI taxonomy): Eukaryota > Viridiplantae > Streptophyta > Magnoliopsida > Poales > Poaceae > Phyllostachys > Phyllostachys edulis. Next base: position 44,254,138 of record CM070556.1, read on the forward strand.
AGAACCCTCGTGGTAATCACAGAGAGTCCTCCAGATCTCGTGAGCAGACCTCAAATGAGCCACACACTCAAACTCAGATTCACTAAGACCTTGGATCAAGAAGTTGTGAGCTTTGCTATTAGCCTCAACATCTGGAGTGATCACATCGTCATTGGCTAGCACGACATATGGATGTTTGACTTAAGCCAAATAGCATGCCCTTGTGCCTCGATGTAGGCGTGCATACGTGCCTTCCAGTAAGCAAAATCAACTCCATCAAAAATAGGTGGTTTGGTTGAATACTTGTCAGTTGTCATGGCTTCTCAGACTAGTTAAGATCTATGCGAAGAGCTAACCAGGCTACCAATTGTAGGACTAGAAAGGCAACTAGAGGGGGGGTGAATAGACGCTCGCTCAATTTTCACCTTAATTAGATTCAACATGAAATTTTCTCCAATAGCTATGAAAGCTAAGAAGATCAGTGTATACGCATAGTGAAAGCCTTGTGCTGAATCCAATCAACCCCCAAAGCAAAAGACCCAAACCTCAAGAACTTAATTCTTAGGCCCGGACTAACCGAAGTTCAAGGCTCGGTTTGGCCAAGGTCTGGACTGACCGACGGCTTAGGCGCGGTCTGACCGGGCTCCGGACTGACCAGCGTAGAATTTCTAGACTGACCGTCCTGACGATGAAAAGAACAGACAGCTCGGGTTCCAAAACGAAAATCGATTAAACTTTCGATCTACTTGGCCAAACTAGACCAAACTTGGAACACACCTTCCTAAGGATATCTGGAACCTATTCCAAGTGACGATCGAGTAGATCCATGTCAAAGTTTTGACCTTTTCCATCTGAACGCAGATTGGTTCAAAACCGAGCAAAAACGAAAACTTGATTCAACACTTGCTCATGGGAGATTGATGATCTAGGAGATCTTAGATACGTTCCCACATGTCATAGCAAGGTAGAAGAGGACACGAAACCAACCAAAAACTAAAGGATCAAGAAAAGACCAAAGATCACAAATATAGAGCAACAACATAAAAGAGACTCATCTTTGAGAAATAATTCATAGATTGATCTGAGGTTGAGAGGGTTTACAGCCACTCCATCTATGGAGGACAAAACTCAATCCATGAGCACACAACTCAACTCATCTCTCTAGAGCCCTAAGCCTCTCCTCTTTCTCTAATACCCTAAAAACAAACTAGGGTTTACAAATGAAGTGCTTGAGGCTGCTGTGAATAGCCCCCTCTCTATTTATACTAGAGGCTTAGGTTCTAGAAGAGTTAACCCTAATGGGCTCTCGTTAGGGCCCAACACGAACGAGTCACACACGCACGCATTTAAAGCGTCGTCTTCATCTCCTCTTGACCTAAACCACTTCTCCATACGTCGTCTCACGCTGTGGTTTAGCCAAAAGGTTATCAAGGCGGTATTTGGTGAAATTACCAAAATACCCCTTCTCGATCCTTCTTTAAAGACAAGTCCAATCTTGGTGAAGCAAACACCTGCTTCGCCATGTGTAGGTTGATCAACGGCTCTCATCATGTCAGCAAGTCTTTCCCGTCCGGCTCCCGCCGAAACCACCTAGGCACTTGCACCGACCCCCGCGCCGCTTGATCCAACCAGTCGCATCGAACTGCCCATTCGGTCATCTTTGTCCATTCTACGCCATGCTTGAGTCCGTAGACCTCACTCGCCACCCTTGATCGTTCTGGACCTCAGCTCTCCAAGCTTAGTCCCGATCATCCTCGCTGTTGACCGTCGTTGACCTCCAAGCATCCTGCACAACAATAGACAAAGAAATCGAATCCAGGAACAAGTTCTTCACAACTTGACCCACTTTAGTGAAAACATGCATCATGCAACACATATGCACTGAACCCCACGAACTTGACCTATCCCAAAAGCCAAAATTCCAAAATGGCCGATTATCAACACAAGTCCAAACTGACCGTAGTTCAACAGCCGGTCAGACCGAACAAGGCCGGTCTGACCGCACTCAACACGCCGGTCTAACTGCAGTTGTTCTGACAGCTTTTAAACTTCACTGAAAATGCATGATTTGACAAACCATCGAAGCCATTGCCAATTGTATCATCATCCTAAGATCATGCACATATCCCCATGATATCCACAAAGTCCTACCTTTTTTGTGAAAAAAATGTGATCCGATGATTCGTTTGGTATTTTGGATGATGGAAATTATCGTTTACAAACTTCATTGAAGAAAGTTTTGACTATACTCATTTCTTTTGGAGTAGCTGGAGTGTTGGAGTGTAGAACCTTTCCTTTGAATCAGAAAGTGTCAAAACCCTTTGCAAAGTTTTGTGGTGTTAAGTGAGAAGTTGTAAGCAAAGAAGATAATTGATAATATTTATGACATCAAGTTGGGTCTTTGGCATGATGCATAATTAACCTTAACTGATGTCCTCGGTAGCGTAGCCGGTTAAATTGTTGCTGCCTTGTAATGATTACTTGACGAGATGTGATTTAGGATATATTTTATTCCTAATTAGAATCAATAGGGTTACTAAGGAGAGCGAATGTCGATATGAATCTATCTTGTAAACGTCTATTTGCTGATTGTACATAAATGCTTGATTTACCTAATTCCTGACATGCTAAAATTGTTGAAACATATATAAAGGATTAGATGGATGTTGGTGTATCAATTTTTGAAACCTTGTTTTATAGAAATTATGTTAGTAAATCTTTAATCATATTTTGAACTGGTTTCTAAACATAAGGTGAAATGTTGAAAGTATGTTTATAAATACTTATATGGTTGCAAATAGAATTAGCATTATATTTACACACATGATTAATACAATGGTCAATTGTTATTGAGAGCTGAGGTTGGTGTTGAGCACACCAACAGTTGAGTAGATGAATTTCGTAAGTGGTCCTCGATAGCGTGCCTTGGAAAATTTGCTATTGCATAGTATAATCTTGTTAAAGTAAATTTGTTTCAACCTTGTGGCTTGTATTTCTTTTGGAGAGCTTTAAGAATGGGGTAATAAAGTTTGTAGATTCCTGGCACTAATGTAGGATAGCGATGCTGTTAAAATTGTCAGAGTGTGAGACTGATGTTAATTCTGATGGGAATTTGATCACCCATGGTGAAATTGCTTAAATAAGAATATTTCAAGTTTTGTTTTGTGATCTTTTGGCACTCATGGATTAGGTGGTAGTTGAAACTATTTTAAATAAAATGATGTATTGAAATGTCCTATTGCTTCTTAAGAGATTCGTGTGTTTTAAATCTTAAAGGCTCTTTCGTCTGAGTTAGCAACGTGAGGTTGCAATCAAAGAAAATTATTCTTGTTGATTCCTTTAAGAGGAGAATAATTTGCTTGCTCTTCATGTTACTCCGTAAATGAAAAATGTTTCGAGTTTTGTGGCGGAGATCATTTGGATCTCATGTTTTATGTGGTAGTTGATCTGTTCCGGGTAACGTGTTGAAAGATTTTACTAGTTCTTAAGTAGTTTTTGTGGTTTGGTCTTAAGAACTTATCTTGTTCGAGATGGCAATTAATTGTTGTAGTCAAAGGACTATCTTCTGTGTTAGAGGAAAGATTGTAGTAGGAGTATTTGAGGATTTGACTCAATTTTTGTAACTTGCGGTTTAATTGAAATGTGTCTAAACTTTCTGTTTTTCCGCTCAAGAGTTGTCGATTCTCCATAGCAATGTCTTATTCTTGTTGGTTCATATTTGCTATTATCTTTTGAGGGGTGTGCCCTCACTCGTGATCTCAACTTTTGTTTTCCAAGACCATCGTTATCATATTATTTCTTTTGGTTTTGTGCTCGCTGTGAGGAGCAACATTTTCCTGTGTTACGAAACTTGTCCTTGTTCGCCTCTTTCTTTTGAGAAAGGATCAACAGATTTGTGTTGCAAAGTTTTACAAAGTGTTTTTTTTGCTACTGCTTGGCGGTGGTCAAGTATTTGGAGTGGTGAGATTTTGCTACCAAATTATTAGAGGAGTAATAGAAGATGAATTGGTCTTGATTTGTATCTCTTGGAGAAAGTCTGATTCAAAGGGTATGATTGTCACTGAAATGCAATTGATTGGTGTTGCGACTGAGTAGAACCTATGGTAAAGTGTCGTTTTAGAACATTAGTTCATGTTGAAATGTTGGGAATTATCGAAGGTATGGAAACCTTGATCAATTTTATAGAGTAACGCAATTGGATTATATTGCGAGATTGTGTGGGCGATTCCAGATGATGTCAATGAGAGAGTATGATGGAATTGTGGGAATGTTAGAGAATTAGTCTGAGGATTTCCCTATCGGTTATAAGAGAAGTTCGTTGTAAGGATCCTAGAGGTTAAATTTGGGCTTTGCATTTTTATGCTACAACTCTGGTCGCCCAATGATTTTGTGTAGAGAAAATAGAATAATGGCTTATTTTGAGTAGTGGAATGATTATGGATAGAACCCTTCTGATGTAGTACATGAGCGTGTGTATTGAGGATTCTGAATTATCCATCCTTAAAAGTTTGAGATGATGCGATTGCGTGAAACCTTTTTCGAGGTGCTCTGGGTCCCACCTGTCGAATTAATGTCGTCAGTAGAAGGAGTTGTCTAGAGTGTTCGGTGGGATCAATAGAGCCTTTCCACAAAGGTGTGGATAATGTATCTTGGATTGAACATAACTTTGAGGATGTTAATTCAAGAGATTTGAACTCTTGTAGTGTGTGATGAATTCGAATTCCAAGGTTTGAGAGGAATTTTATTCCTAAAAGAGAAACTGAGAAAAAGAATGTTTCCTCGGGTAGTGAAGAGTTTTCTTGATTCTCGTTTGAGCTTTGTGTTGTTAACGAATGTCTTTCGTAATTTGAGATTGGCTTTTTAATGGCATGTGTGGTCTTTATCAATTCAGAAAGAAGAAAGGAAGTATTTGATTTGGTGTTCGGGCGGTTGCTCTTTCGGCTTTTATGGTGTTTATTTGTAAACTGCCTACTTGAAAAGCGGAAGGGATTTCATGATGAATCTTCGCTTTTGAGTTTGTCCCTTTTTTGGTGTAAAGTTGCCGTTTCATAGTTGCAATGAGAATCTGTTGTTTAAGTTCAGTTGTAGGTGTTCTTTCGAGTAGGGTGACGTGATTAGAATTCGGGGTCGAATTCTTTTTAAGGGGGGTAGAATGTGATACCCTGTTGAAGGAATTGGGTAACTAAAAGAATTAAAAGGAAAATAAATAAATTAATAATCAAGAATTTCAGAATTTTAGTGGATTGATGAGTGTAGTGGGCCACCGGCCCATAGCCCAAGTAGGAGAGCCCAGTTTTAAGGTGTGGTAGTGGGAGTTGGCCAAAACCCTAGCTCTTGTTTCCTTTTACTCACCCAGTACTGACATTGAAGCAAATCTTTGCATCTTTGCAAGATGTCTTTAGGTCCTTATGCTAGAAGTCTTGCCGCCTCAAAGATTTTCTCCTGGTCGCCATCTTCCCCCCGGCGCCACCACCACCCCCCCACGGCTCCTCCTGGGCGACCGGCTCCTGGCACCACCTTCCCAGGGTGCCACTGTCGGCTCCGCTCGTTCCCCCTACAGCGCCTTCTCTCTCCCGGTCGGCTCCGCCTGGTGCCGCCGCCACCCCCTATGGCACCTCTTCTTGGCCTGCGCGTGCTTGAGCACCTCCCCCAGGCCCAGCCGCGACTTGTCGCCACTGGCTCGCTCACGACCAATACCTCCCTCTACTTGCTCTTGATGCGCCCACCGCCGGTCTCCCCGGCTTCCCGGCCTCAAGACGTTCCCGGCGCTAGCAACGTCGCCAGCGCCTCGTTCCACAGCGTGGTGGCGGCCCGCCACGGCTCGGTCCATACCGCATCCCCGACTGCCAAGCTCAAGTCAGCAGTTCGGTATGTGATCCTTCTGTGAATGTGTACAAAGACTATCTCTTCGGAAGGTCTCAAGATTAACAATCAGAATCATCTTGTCCCCGTGTTGGCCACATCTGTTAAGAATGAAATGCAGAAATTAGTGAAGGAAAATGGGCCAAAGGAGGCATCTGGGAGTAAGAACACAAAGCACCATCCATTACTATTGCAGTTGATTGCTAGAGAGGCTATTTGTGAACCTGATGAGGTATGTGACTTCGAGCTGCAATTGTGTGATACTCAACCAAGCACCATAGGAGGTGCCATGAAAGAATTCATCTTTTCAGGATGGCTTGACAATCTTTGCATGTCATTTTGTTCGTTGAAGGCCCTAATAGACTCAACTTTTGCTGAACACTCCCTTGACCATGAATCTGGTGTGAGAATGGTGGCTCTATTTGACCTCGAGGAGGTTGGGTCTAATTCTGCTTAGGGAGCTGGTTCTCCTGCCATGTTGGATGCTTTATCAAGAATCACAGGGTCTTTTAACCCTTCAAATTTGAAGGCAAACTGATGCTGCTATCAACCCTGGTAACAGCAGTGGTCCTCTTCTTGATAGTTCTGGAAATTCGATAGGTGTAGATACTGCTACATACTCTCCTTCTTCTTTATGCTTTTGTGCTTAATCACCTATTTTGCTAGACAAATGTTGCCCTTGATCTGCTTAAGGAAGATGGTGTCTTGGCTGCCATATTTGCTCCTGGATGGCTATATGAAACTAAGCAACCACCTAACTTTCAGAGTGCACAAAATCGGTGGTGGTGACCCCGGGGCTAGAGCGTTCCGCTGTTGTCTTCCGTCTCACGATTGAGGCAAGTGCAAGTAGTATTAATGAGTTTTTATATTTCATACATGATGAATGCCATAGTTGATTGTTGATGATTGCTGCTTGGTAATGTTGATGAGCATGAATGCCATAGTTTAATGATGATGTTTTTATGATGATGCTTATGTGATGAAGCTTACATGGAAATGTTTACATGACGACGCATGTTAATATTTATGTGATGATGCTTACATGGTGGTGTTTACATGAGGATGCTTACATGACAATGTTTAAATGATGATGTTTACATGGTAATGGTTTCATGATTGATGGCAATAATGCTGGGACAAGGTGAGCAATCAGACTACCTTGTTAGTGATGACAATGATGAGTTGGTATCGTGCTTTAAATTTTGCATCATGTCATTCATTTATGAACCTTGGACTACGTGGTAGCCAAGGGGTTGTTTCCTTGAGATCCCCGTCAGGCATTGGATGGGCATTAGGTCCCCATTATGCATTGGACGGGCTTTGGTCCCCACACTCGTGGAAAGTCATGTAACTGATCCGGTGAGGTCAGTGAGAAAGATACATGACTTGGAGTGTGGGCTTTGGATCCCTGTGCCTAGAGGGCATAGGCCGTGAGTAGGTATCGACGGATACTTGTAATATCCCATTTGATTATTTGATTACTTAACAAATTAGAGAAAGGAATAAAGGAATTAATTCAGAAATTAGAGGGGACAATGTAACATCTCAAATACCTAATCAGGTGTTTGCTTCAAATGTAATTAAATGTGTAGAAATTAAAACTTTTTCTCACATCTTGAAAACCCCTAAACTCACATATTATTCATGTCCAAGAGTTGTGTTATCCAAAAACACCCAACTCTTGTTGACCAAAAGTCAAACTCATGTTCCATTTGTCACAAATCTTGTGCCAAACTTTTGGAAATGATTTTCCCTTGGTCCTAGAAATGTTGTGGAGCCTCTCTGAAAAATATCATAAGTCATAAAACTTGTTTGATAATTTTTGGAGGTAAAACAATTCCTTGAACAGCCTTAATGAATTTCCTGAGAAAAATGCATTGCATAATAACCTCTGGAAAATTTATGTAAGGTTAATCTTAATGTCAGCAAGCTCCAGTTAAAATTTCATAAAATTTGGAGTTGAATTGCTATCCCAAACAATTCTGCAAAATCTCAACTGTTAAATTTGAATTTACAGGCTTGCACTGTTCCTTGGGCTGAACCGCTTTGCAAAGCTGGTCCAGCCCAGCCCCATCAGACCTCCCCTCCACCCACTTGAGGTCGCAACCGTTGGATGAAGATCCAACAGTCACGACCTCCTCCCCAGCCAGCGCAGCTCAAACGACCTCCTCCTCTGCTGTGCAGCTCAGGTCCTCCCCCACCTACATGAGGTCACAGCCCTTGGATCAAAAATCCATGGTCATGACCTCCCCTCACCATCAAACCACTCAGACCTCCCTTTTGCATTCCCTTGAGGTTGTAGCCATTGGATTCAATCCAAAGGCCACGACCTCCTCTGCGAACCATCACAGCGAGGTCCTCCCACCTTGTTGAGGTCCGCACCGTTGGATTTAGATCCAACGCTTTGGACCTCCTGTCCCCTTTTCCTTTGCGCATCTGCGTGATGGAAATCGGAGGGCCATGACCTCCCCGTTCAGGATCATGTGGCTGGGACCTCCTCCTAGTCACTTAAAACATAACGGTTCAAAAATAACATCCGATGACCAGGACCTCCCCATCCTTTTCATCCAGCGGTGGAGAGCCTCGCCCTGTTCTTCTCCTAGCTTGGGCTCGCGTGCAAGGGCCATGGCGGTGGAGAAAGTCAGAGCCTTGTCACATCCAACGGCTCTGAGCCTACAAGCATTAAATGTGTGGCAGTCTTTCCGCCCCCTAGGCCATGCCCTGTCCTAACCTACTCTGTCCCATCCATCTTGTCCAAGTCTAGGACCTCCCAGGGACCTCCCATGGGCTAAGCTCACCATGAGCTTAACCCATGGTGCAGGACCTCTGTGCCCTAGGTATATGAGCTCCTCGAGCTTCCCTGGGTGTCTTTTTCACACACTTGAGCTTTGCCATGCTTGTGCTTGGCTGAGCTCCTACCTCACTGACTTCCCCATCGCCATTGCTATGACTTGGAGCTCTTGGTGAAGGCTTGCTCCAGTGGCTCCCTCTCGACCTCTTGTTCATTTTAAGCTTCCCCAAACTTCCTGGAGTTGAACCTAACTCGTGTTAGGTTGACATTTTCAGAGGAGGTTGGCATTGGAGCTTGGAGCTTGGACTCGGGCAGTGTGAGACCCCGGTTTTATTAAGCTCATAATACTTAGTCATCCAATTGACCCGAGTATTATCAACCAAATAAACCGGTCTCGAGATGTATACTTCCTGAATCGCAAGATACATACCTCACAACAAAAGAATGTATCAATTCCATACAACACATAGTACATAAGCAACAAACCGAAGTTAATATTAAAAGGAATAGGCTATTACAAAGAGGGCCTTACGGCCAAATAACAACAAGTACTACTAAGATAACAATGAAGCAAAAGTGCCATAAAGATGGCTATAACACAAAGCCAATCGGTGTGCCTTAACCCCTAGGCATCTGGACCGACCGCCAAGCTAGTCGTCAAGAAGGCGCAACACGTAGCACAAAAGAGAGGCTCTTGGAGCTCTCCTTCTTCCTCTGCAACAAAAGCCACAAAATGCCACAACCACGGCGAGATGAGTACATAAAGTACTCCATAAGACTTACGTGTGAGATAACAGAACTATAAATAGCTACATGCAAGCTTTATTTAAGTGGGTGAGGCTTTGGACTCATTTTAGCACAAAGCAAGTTTCATTTGCAATAACATAATAGATTGAAGGCAATTTGGCAAAGCATTTTAATTGTTGAAATAACAACGAGATAATAACATGATAACAACAACAAGAACATCCTGGAAGTGACTAACCCAAGTCACCACAACAATAGCATGAACATCCATTCATACCAACCATGTCAAGTTTTAATTAAAGGTTGTAGTCTAGTTCTCACGGGCGTTTCGGCGTGTCCATAACCTAGGGCGAGGCTATTGAATAGTTTTAACCTGCAGGGTGTACCAATGTACCCACACGTCCGACCGCCTTTTCGCCAAGCACACTTCCGTTGGTATGTCAAGCGGCTAAGTCCTCGAGACATTTCCAATGGACAAGCTAATTCGACCCGCACAACCCACGGGATAAGGACACAATAGACAAATTAACCGGTTTGCCAACGCTCAATTCCCACACCACACACACACATTTTATCTTTAAAAACACACCAACCGAAAGCGACCCCAATTAGCACCGCCAAAGTACTTAGTCAAGAGGGGTTCCATATGCCCTCGTGTGGTTAGCACGCAAAATGCTCGAAACGGTGGCGCAAGTAACTCGGTCCTTAATGACTCGGGCATACTACGCATCCAAAAACCACACCATCCATCCAATATGCCCAAGTCCAAATCAAACTTTTAGTTTCAGATTTTGACTTTACAAAATAACAAAGCACAAGTGCTGGACATAAAGGAGTAATAATTAGATTTGTGTGATCAAGACCATCGACTAAGTCGATGATCGCCCATTACTACCGATAGCTAAGCATGTCTAAGCAATTTAAATCGAAAACTACTAAGTGATAAGAGCTCATCCAACGAGCTCAAACCACAGCAAATAACCTAGGCTCATGGTAGTAGAGGATGAACAATTCCTACAGATTATGCAACTATAGGCTTGCTAGCGACATTTAACACAAAGTAGCATGCATACATAGAAGTAAAACAATATATTAACCTTTAAAGTAATGGGGCGTTAGAGGGGATATGATCAAACTGCTTGCCTTGCTGTTGCTGGCCAAGTTGTGGCAGAGGGTCACTCTCGGGATCACCACAAATGTCGAAACCTAACGGAAAAGCGATAAAGAACTGATAAGAGCAAAGAAAACAAAAAGACTCAACAGCGAACTTTCTCCAAAAGACTTGAAAATTTTACAGCAGCAAGGTGATGATTTATCATGAATTTAGCAACAAGAATCAATTGATTTGGATTCCCAATGCAAAAGTTATGATCAAATCAATTCTGCTCAGCTTTATTAATTAAAAATGTGCTACTATTCATTGCAAAAATTTCTAGACATGCAGAGGAGCTGAAATTTTTAAGGTAGCATAAGCACCTCATAAGATGAACAACCAAATTGGATTCATCTCAATTGGAGCTATAATGCACCTTCTATTAATTTTTGAAACAAGAACTTGGACAAAATTATAATGCATGATTATTTTTCCTGGAACAGTAACATGTTCAAAACTATTTTTCCTGGTAAGTTCATTAATAGAGGAATCCAACACAATTGGATTCACTCAAAAATCATTTACAGAGAATTAGTTATGTATTTTACAAGTGAAAGGATTTTTAGTGAAACAATTAAAGCCTATACAAAGTTAAAGTTAATTCTGGACCTTCTTGTAACTATAACATGATTAAAACTATTTTTAGACTGAAGTATAGTTAATAACCGAATTAACAAAATTTATTTCAACTAAAAAGGAGTTATAATGAATTTGTTATGCATTTTACCATATAACTGAAATTCTAATACATTTAATAAACTGAGAAAGATTAGAATTTAATTTCAGGTTTTTCTGGAGTCATATTAATCTTCTAAACATTTTTAGATTAAATTTTAGAGCATAACAGAATTAATACCACTGGAATCATCTAAAAATGAATTATCATGAAAAAGATATGCATTTCTAAAGATTAATACCTTTTTCAGTTCATAAATAATTCCATCGGAAAATTTTAAATTTTGAAATCGACGTGGACGATTGTGGGCCATAGATCTTGCATCGGACGGCCCAGGTCCATGGAACAAGCCTTGCATGCTGCCGCACGGAGGATGAACGGGACCGTTGATCTTGGATCCAACGGTCCACGTTGAATCCACCGCGACGCGTTTGAACGCACGCGCGCGAAATGGCGTGGCGATTGTGGGCCGTTGATCTTGAGATGGACGGCTCACGACCACGCCCACACAGTGAACTAGAGAATGCCCGAGCGAATCTCAGCCGCAAATCGCGAGATGGACGGTCCACAGTGGATGAAGAACAAATTACTATGAGATCTAGACCGAAGATCTACGAAATGGAGGGCTCCTAATGAGCCACATCGCTGACCGAAAACGACGGCACTTCCGCGTCCGACAAAATGCCGCGGCACTCACCGGCGGCTAGCCGGCGATGCACGCCATCTCAACGTGTGCCAAGGGCACCTACCGGGTGCACATTAGCACCGCGGTCACGCCAGCACCACTCACACCTCCGGTGAGGGTCCACAATGGCGGCGCGCCGCGAGGGGCAGCGACGCTTCTGATGGCGACGGCGAGAAAGGGGAGCTCGCAGCAAGCAATCAGCGGGTGCCCGAGCCAGAGAGCTACCGGGACCTACCGGATGTCGCGAGAGTCGGAGGAGAGTCAGCAGAGCCGTGACGAAAGACAAGCGGCGCAAATGGAGTCAACGGGGAGCGTTGGCCCTGAGCCACAAAAGAACGGGCGCAATATCAAAATGGGTTCTACGAGGCCCACTGATGCTGACCAAGAAAGGAATCGACCGGAGAGACACTCACCGGCACTGGGGAAGAAGATTACGTTTCACGGCCTAAAACGGGGAAACTTCGAATTGGCCCCCACCTGTAAAGATGCGCCCAAATTGAGTGAGGATAGGCTTCCCCGAAGTGAGAGGGAGCGGAGGGAGCCAGAGATTGAGGGAGAGGGCCACGGGGTTACCGCCTTCACCGAGCTACCGAGGTGCGGCAATGGCGGCAGCAGGTGACCGGGTGATGGGAGCTCGAACGAGGGGTGTGAGTGCTTGCTAGGACTCACTGGTGTGTAGAAGAAGCCAAGGGAGGGGTACCCCGAGCTTAAGTACCAAGGATGGCAGAGAGCAACGGGAGGGGGAGCCTCGGATTCTTTGTCCGCCAGGGGAGCTCGGAGGGCGACGGGGGCAGGTAACTCGACGACTTCCGGGGGAGGAGGCACGACGAGCATTTAATGCGCTGCAGAGGCCCGTTGAAAGCCTGCCCGAAGGTGACTTGACGCAGCGCCCCACTCCACTGTCCACGGCGCAGAGAGAGAGCGTGCGCGCGAGCGGGAGGAGGACGACGAAGCGGCGGCCCTCCGATTTTGATCCAAGGGCTGAGACGCGAGCAGCTCCGCGAAGAGGTACGCAGCTATGGGCCGTCTGATTTTAATCTAACGGCCCAAGCACAACGCCAGCGCCCGAGTCCGACCGGTGCGGTCAGTTGGTCGAGCCAAATCGCCTGGCTCGAGCCAGGCTCAGGTCCGAGCCCGAGCAACAAAGGCACCCAGTTAAGTTTTGAATGAACAGCAGACTTTGAAGATTTATTTGAGGCATCAAACCAACTCTAAAAATTTTGAAATTTTTACAGTGGCTTGAAGGATTACAGATTGAATTCCCATAAAAGTTTCAGAGGTTTATGCACAGTGCATTTTCCTCAAGAAATTCCAGAATGATTTCAACTAGGGTTTGACCAGACTTTGGACTGGTTTGACTTGCCTCCAAAACTATTCAAATAATTTCTAAAAATTATGAGAAAATTCAGAGAGGTTACCAAGCTTCCCTAGAACCTTGGAAAAATATTTTACAGATGTGGGCACAAGATTTTTATAATGGAGGTTTTTTTGATTGGAGATTTATAATTTGATTTCCACAATTCATTTACAAGAATTATAAAAATCCAAATACATTCAATTTAGGAAAAAGTTTTAATTTCCCCTCATTTTCAGAATTGGGATGTTACAAAACCTCCCCTCCTTACAGAAATCTCGTCCCGAGATTTGGCTCACTCGGGGAAGAAAGAAGGATAGTCCGCACGCAGACGATCTTCCCTTTCCCAAGTAGCCTCATCCTCATAATGGTTCGACCACTGAACTTTAAGGAACTTGATGGTCTTATTCCTTGTTCTTCGTTTAGACTCATCGAGTATGCGAACAGGGTGCTCGCGATAGGTCAAATCTTCCTGAACATCGAGAGTTTCCAACGGAGCTTCCTCAGTTGGAACACGGAGGCACTTCTTTAGCTGGGATACATGGAAGACATCATGTACCCCCTCAAGTGCAGATGGCAATTCCAACTTATAGGCAACAGCCCCCTTCTTCTCGATAACGCGGTATGGACCGACATATCGAGGAGCTAACTTGCCCTTGACGCCGAAACGTTGATGGCCCTTCAGAGGAGAGACTTTGAGATAAACAAAGTCATTGGGCTCAAAGCTCAACTCACGACGACGGCGATCCGCATAGCTCTTTTGCCTGGATTGAGCTGTGCGCAAACGCTCACGAATAAGCTGGACTTGGCTCTCGGCCTCATTAATTGAGTCCGGGCCAAAAAGAGGTCTCTCACCGGTCTCTGACCAGTTCAACGGGGTTCTACACTTTCTCCCGTATAAGGCCTCAAAAGGTGCCATGCCGAGACCGGCCTTTGAAAAGTCGTTGTTGTAAGAAAACTTCGGCGAATGGCAAGCATTTCTCCCAATACTTCCCATAGGAAAGGACACAAGCACGAAGCATGTCTTCCAAAACTTGGTTGACCCTCTCGGTCGACCATCGCTTTGAGGATGATATGTCGTGCTAAAGGTAAGACGGGTTCCCATAGCCTCTTGCAAACTATGCCAAAAGCGAGAGGTGAAAAGAGAACCACGATCCGAGACAATTGTCTTGGGCACACCATGCAAGCACACGATGCGGAAACATAGAGGTCCGCCAATTGACCAACAGAAATCTTGGCCCGCACCGCAAGAAATGTGCTACTTTAGTCAACCGATCAATGACAACCCAAATGGCATCATTCTTCTTCGGGACGGGTAGACCGGTGATAAAGTCCATGCCGAAGCGGAATCCCACTTCCATTCCGCAGAGCAAAGGTCAAGTAGTCCTCGCAGACGCCGATGCTCGCCTTAACACGACGACACACGCCGCACTCTCGAGAACGAACCGCAATCTCCCTCTTCATTCGGGTCCACCAAAATCTCTGGCGGAGATCTTGATACATCTTTGTGGCCCCGGGATGAATGGATAAAGGCGAATCATGAGCTTCGCGGAGGATCAAATTCCGCAACTCCATGTCCTTTGGAACCACAAGGCGTTGCCCGAACCTCACAACACCATGCTCATCCTCAGAAAAGCATTTGGTCGTTCCGTTCTTGGCATTTTCCTTAATGTGGCTCACTCCTATATCCGATCGCCGAGCGGACTTGATCCGATCCACCAAGGTTGGTTGCACAACCAAGGCAGCGAGAGAACCATGCTCAACTAAGCTCAAGTTGAGACGCTGAAATTCTTCTAGAAGAGTGGGCTGAAGCTCCTTGGACAACAAGGCATTGCAATGCGCTTTACGACTAAGCGCATCGGCAACGACATTAGCCTTGCCCGGATGGTAGTGAATACCCATATCATAATCCTTGATCAACTCCAACCATCTCCTTTGCCTGAGGTTCAGTCAGTTGGGTGAACAAATACTTAAGGCTTTTATGATCCGAATACACCTCACAACGACACGATTAGGTAATGTCGCCAAATCTTAAGTGCATGAATCACAGCACTAACTCCAAATCATGGGTAGGATAGTTGAGCTCATGAGGTCTCAATTGCCTTGATGCATAGGCCACTACCTTGCCTTCTTGCATAAGGACACAATCGAGGCCTCGACGAGAAGCATCGCAAAAGATATCGAAGCTTTGATGGATATCGGGAAGAACAAGAACGGGAGTGGTGGTCAAACGCTTCTTGAGTACTTGAAAACTTTCCTCACAAGCATCCGACCACAAGAACTTCTTGTCCTTTTTGAGCAACTCCGTCATCGGCTTCGCGATCTTGGAGAAGTTCTCGATAAAGCGACGATAGTATCCCGCTAAACCAAGAAAACTCCGCGCCTTCGTGACCGGCAGTGACTCCATGAAAGAACATCGCTGACCTTGTTAGGGTCAACGGCTCGCCTCTGCTTTGAAAGAACGTGGCCTAAAAAGGACACTTCCTTCAACCAGAATGCACACTTGCTGAACTTCGCGTACAGCTGGTGCTCACGCAGCTTGCCTAACACAAGCTTCAGATGCTCGGCGTGTTCCTCATCGTTCTTGGAGTAGATAAGAATATCATCGATGAAGACCACGACAATCTTATCCAAATACTCCATGAATACCGAATTCATGAGGTTCATGAACAAGGCAGAGCATTGGTTGTCGAATGACATGACAATTAATACTCATACAAGCCGTGGCGTAGAGAACGCCGTTTTGGAATATCCTCGTGTCGAATCCGAACTCGATGATATCCCACTCTCAAATCAATCTTGGAGAAAACTCGAGCTCCAGCTTAATTGATCGAAGAGATCGCCGATGCGGGCAATGGATACTTGTTCTTCTAGTCACTTCATTAAGTGGGCGGTAATCAACGCACATGCGTAAGGTACCGTCCTTCTTCTTTACGAAGATTGCTGGACAACCCCAAGGAGATGAGCTAGGGCGGATGAAACCCTTCTCTTGCAGCTCACTTAACTGTTTCTTCAACTCCACCAACTCGTTCGGTGGCATCCGATAAGGCCTCTTTGAGATAGGGGCGGTACCGGGAGCCAACTCAATGACAAACTCGAGGTCTCGAACGGGTGGCATCCCTAAGATCTGCGGAAAGACATCAACAAAGTCACGCATCGCTGGGACTTCGCTAATATCTAGAGCGGCTTCGCTTCAAGCGAAGAGATGCGGACCTAGCGCCGGTAGCGAACACTGCGCCACGGGAGGGACTAGATAGAGAGATGAGCTTCCTGGCGCAATCGATTTGTCCCATGTGCTGAGACAACCAATCCATGCCAAGAATTACATCTAGACTCACTGAATGGAGAAGGATAAGGTTTGCTAAGAACCTTACTCCTTCGATCTTGATAGGAACATCCCTACACTCAGATTCAGCTCTCAACTCCGAACCAGGAGAGCGAATAAGTAGCGGGACCGACAATGGAGAGAAAAGAAGCTCTCCAACAGCAGCAAAAGACTCAGAAACAAAGGAATGAGATGCTCTTGAATCAAACAAGACAGTAGCAGGGTGAGAGTTAACAGAAAGTGTACCTAGCACGACGTCGGGTGCCTCCTGAGCCTCCTCTGTGGTGACGGCGTTGACGCGGCCACTACCCACGCCCTGGGTAGCGGGGACGATCTTCTGGTCCTGCGAAGATCCACCTCCTTGCCCGCATCCTCCATTAGGACGAGGGGCTACTCCGGTCTTCTTAGGGCATTGATTGGCATAATGCCCCTTCTGGCTGCAGAAGAAACAAGTGACATTGGCCGCCGGATTGCGGAGCCACTCTACGACCGGCAAAGACGTGATCGGGCACGGCTGCGAAGGACGAGGAACAAGCGTGACCTCGGGGTGCCGAGGATCGAGATTGGAACCTCAAGACCGCCAAGCGAGGACGGAAGGAATCGGACTTGGAAGACTTGTAAGTCTCCCACTTGCGCTTACGGAATCCATAAGCTCTCGAGCCGCATGCTCGTGACGATGGCCTTGTCGACCAAGGTCCGGAAATCGTGAAAGTCGACAATGGATAGCTTGTCCTTCACTCCTCGGACAAGCCACGCTGAACTTGGCCTCTTAGCCATATCAAGTGGCCACATCCTCGGGAGCATAACGAGCTAGATGGTTGAACTCGTATACATACTCCATGATCGAAGCTACGCCTTGCTTGAGCGCAAGAAACTCCCCTTCTTGATCTCCATCAAGCCGCGCAGGATATGAGATCGGCGGAAGGCGAGACGAAACTCCTCCCAAGAAACGGTGTGGTTCACGGGCTGCATGGCGAGAAAATTCTCCCACCATGACAAAGCTGCACCCTCCACCGGTGCGATGCAAACAGCCTTCTCGTGTTCTCGGCATCAAGGCTATGTGAAGCTTCCGCCCACAAGACGGCCAATCGTCCGCATCCAAAGGGTCCTCGACCGAGAAAGGTAGGGGCTGAGTACGGCGAACTCAGCAAGGCCCCCACGAGGCCGATGGGCATTCCTCGCCCAGATCCTCAAGCTCCGGAAAGTGCAAGGT
Source organism: Phyllostachys edulis (assembly GCA_036346405.1). Taxonomy (NCBI): domain Eukaryota; kingdom Viridiplantae; phylum Streptophyta; class Magnoliopsida; order Poales; family Poaceae; genus Phyllostachys; species Phyllostachys edulis. The sequence goes on from CM070556.1 coordinate 44,271,923, forward strand.
GTTGCGCGCGATGACGCCCAAGAGAACTCTCTCACATCCGCTGTTGCGCTCAATCTGCGAAGGACCTCGGCCATGGTCGGAGGAGGAGGAAGCTCATCGTCCCGACCACCGATCGCCTTGGCCGCTACGAAAAGGCCCGCCATCTGTTACAAGAAATTTTGGTTAGCAACTAGACTCGAAAAACAAAGCCTTTAAAAGAAGCAAAAGCGATCGCCTAGGGGAATGGAATATCACCCTAAACGAAAGCCAAAACAGTGATTAAATCAACTTTAGAAGCTTCTAAAAGACTCTAAAAACAGCCAAGAAACACCAAAACCAAGGCTCAACTCCTCAACTCAACTAACCCGTATTGAATGAACGAGTAATTGATCGAGAAGATTAAAAATCAGATTGTAAGATGAGATCTAAAAACTATTAGAGAGCAAGGCTAATGCAGCGAAATAAGTGTTAGATACTTAGCTAACTCGTATCACATCTTACCCTTTTATTCCCACAACTTTTAGTTGATTTAACCTCTCATTTTCCACCTTAATTGCTGACTTGTGCTTGCTGCCCTGAAATACTTGTTGGCTGTCCAAAAATTCCAGATTTGTATTTCGGCTCCAAACACTTCTATTCTTCACCAAAAGGCAGCCAAGATTTCAAATTTAGAACTCTCATAAGTTATCCAAAACCCAATTAATCGATAACAACTATTTTGTAGAAGGGAAGAGAGGAAAACAACTTTTAAAACTCAAATTAGAGTGAGATGAGAAGAGAAAGCTAAGATAGATGAGGAATAAAATCTGAGAATTTTCTTAAGCTTTCAAAACCCATTTGATACTTTGAAATTAGGTTTTCAAAATATCCTAAAGACGACCAAGCTTATGTTATTACGGTCAAGACGGCTCGATACCAACTTTTGTGAGACCCGGTTTTATTAAGCTCATAATACTTAGTCATCCAATTGACCCTAGTATTATCAACCAAATAAACCCGGTCTCGAGAGATGTATACTTCCTAGAATGCAGTATACATACCTCACAACAAAAGAATGTATCAATTCCATACAACACATAGTACATAAGCAACAAACCGGTTAATATTAAAAGGAATAGGCTATTACAAAAGAGGGCCTTCGGCCAAATAACAACAAGTACTACTAAGATAACAATGAAGCAAAAGTGCCATAAAGATGGCTATAACACAAAGCCAATCGGTGTGCCTTAACCCCTAGGCATCTGACCGACCGCCAAGCTAGTCGTCAAGAAGCCGCAACACGTAGCACAAAAGAGAGGCTCTTGGAGCTCTCCTTCTTCCTCTGCAACAAAAGCCACAAAATGCCACAACCACGGTAGATGAGTACATAAAGTACTCCATAAGACTTACGTGTGAGATAACAGAACTATAAATAGCTACATGCAAGCTTTATTTAAGTGGGTGAGGCTTTGGACTCATTTTAGCACAAAGCAAGTTTCATTTGCAATAACATAATAGATTGAAGGCAATTTGGCAAAGCATTTTAATTGTTGAAATAACAACGAGATAATAACATGATAACAACAACAAGAACATCCCGAAGTGACTAACCCAAGTCACCACAACAATAGCATGAACATCCATTCATACCAACCATGTCAAGTTTTAATTAAAGGTTGTAGTCTAGTTCTCACGGGCATTTCGAGCGTGTCCATAACCTAGGACGAGGCTATTCGAATAGTTTTAACCCTGCAGGGTGTACCAATGTACCCACACGCCGACCGCTTTTCGCCAAGCACACTTCCGTTGGTATGTCGGCACGGCTAAGTCCTACGAGACATTTCCAATGGACAATGCTAATTCTGACCCGCACAACCCACGGGGATAAGGACACAATAGACAGCCTAACCGGTCTGCCACTGCTCAATTCCCACACCACACACACACATTTTATCTTTAAAACACACCAACCAAGCGACCCCAATTAGCACCGCCCAAAGTACTTAGTCAAGAGGGTTCCATATGCCCTCGTGTGGTTAGCACGCAAAATGCTCGTAACGGTGGCGCAAGTAACTCGGTCCTTAATGACTCAGGCATACTACCGCATCCAAAAACCACACCATCCATCCAATATGCCCAAGTCCAAATCAAACTTTTAGTTTCAGATTTTGACTTTACAAAATAACAAAGCACAAGTGCTGGACATAAAGGAGTAATAATTAGATTTGTGTGATCAAGACCATCGACTAAGTCGATGATCGCCCATTACTACCGATAGCTAAGCATGTCTAAGCAATTTAAATCGAAAACTACTAAGTGATAAGAGCTCATCCAACGAGCTCAAACCACAGCAAATAACCTAGGCTCATGGTAGTAGAGGATGAACAATTCCTACAGATTATGCAACTATAGGCTTGCTAGCTTACATTTAACACAAAGTAGCATGCATACATAGAAGTAAAACAATATATTAACCTTTAAAGTAATGGGGCGTTAGAGGGGATATGATCAAACTGCTTGCCTTGCTGTTGCTGGCCAAGTTGTGGCAGAGGGTCACTCTCGGGATCACCACAAATGTCGAAACCTAACGGAAAAGCGATAAAGAACCGATAAGAGCAAAGAAAACAAAAAGACTCAACAGCTTAACTTTCTCCAAAAGACTTGAAAATTTTACAGCAGCAAGGTGATGATTTATCATGAATTTAGCAACAAGAATCAATTGATTTGGATTCCCAATGCAAAAGTTATGATCAAATCAATTCTGCTCAGCTTTATTAATTAAAAATGTGCTACTATTCATTGCAAAAATTTCTAGACATGCAGAGGAGCTGAAATTTTAAGGTAGCATAAGCACCTCATAAGATGAACAACCAAATTGGATTCATCTCAATTGGAGCTATAATGCACCTTCTATTAATTTTTGAAACAAGAACTTGGACAAAATTATAATGCATGATTATTTTTCCTGGAACAGTAACATGTTCAAAACTATTTTTCCTGGTAAGTTCATTAATAGAGGAATCCAACACAATTGGATTCACTCAAAAATCATTTACAGAGAATTAGTTATGTATTTTACAAGTGAAAGGATTTTAGTGAAACAATTAAAGCCTATACAAAGTTAAAGTTAATTCTGGACCTTCTTGTAACTATAACATGATTAAAACTATTTTTAGACTGAAGTATAGTTAATAACCGAATTAACAAAATTTATTTCAACTAAAAAGGAGTTATAATGAATTTGTTATGCATTTTACCATATAACTGAAATTCTAATACATTTAATAAACTGAGAAAGATTAGAATTTAATTTCAGGTTTTTCTGAGTCATATTAATCTTCTAAACATTTTTAGATTAAATTTTAGAGCATAACAGAATTAATACCACTGGAATCATCTAAAATGAATTATCATGAAAAAGATATGCATTTCTAAAGATTAATACCTTTTTAGTTCATAAATAATTCCATCGGAAAATTTTAAATTTTGAAATCGATGTGGACGATTGTGGGTCGTAGATCTTGCATCGGACGGCCCAGTCCATGGAAACAGCTTGTGCAGCTGCGCCATGGAGGATGAACGGGATCGTTGATCTTGGATCCAACGGTCCACGTTGATCCACCGCGACGCTGCTTGAACGCGCGCTGCGAATGGCGTGGCGATTGTGGGCCGTTGATCTTGAGATGGACGGCTCACGACCACGCCCACACAGTGAACTAGAGAATGCCCGAGCGAATCTCAGCCGCAAATCGCGAGATGGACGGTCCACAGTGGATGAAGAACAAATTACTATGAGATCTAGACCGAAGATCTACGAAATGGAGGGCTCCTAATGAGCCACATCGCTTGACCGAAAACGACGGCACTCGCGTCCGACAAAATGCCCGCGGCACTCACCGGCGGCTAGCCGGCGATGCACGCCATCTCAGCGCGTGCCAAGGGCACCTACGGGTGCACATTAGCACCGCGGTCACGCCAGCACCACTCACACCTCCGGTGAGGGTCCACAGCGGCGGCGCGCCGGCGAGGGGCGGCGGCGACGCTACGGTAAACGACGGCAGCAAAGGGGAGCTCCGCAGCGAGCAATCAAGCGGGTGCCCGAGCTTCAGTGAGCTACCGGGGACCTACCTGGATGTCGCGGAGAGTCGGAGGAGAGCTGTGCAGAGCCGGCGACGAAAGACAGCGGCGGCGCAAATGGAGTCAACGGGAGCGATGCATACTGAGCCACAAAAAGAACAAGCAATATCAAAATGGGTTCTACGAGGCCCACTGATGCTGACCAAGAAAGGAATCGACCGGAGAGACACTCACCCAAGACCTGGGAAGAAGATTACGCTTTCACGGCCTAAAACGGGAAACTTGAATTGGCCCCACCAGAAGATGCGCCCAAATTGAGTGAGGATAGGCTTCCCCGAAGTGAGAGGGAGCGGAGGGAGCCAGAGATTGAGGGAGAGGGCCACGGGGTTACCGCCTTCACCGAGCTACCGAGGTGCGGCAATGGCGGCAGCAGGTGACCGGGTGATGGGAGCTCGAACGAGGGGTGTGAGTGCTTGCTAGGACTCACTGGTGTGTAGAAGAAGCCAAGGGAGGGGTACCCCGAGCTTAAGTACCAAGGATGGCAGAGAGCAACGGGAGGGGGAGCCTCGGATTCTTTGTCCGCCAGGGGAGCTCGGAGGGCGACGGGGGCAGGTAACTCGACGACTTCCGGGGGAGGAGGCACGACGAGCATTTAATGCGCTGCAGAGGCCCGTTGAAAGCCTGCCTGAAGGTGACTTGACGCAGCGCCCCACTCCACTGTCCACGGCGCAGAGAGAGAGAGAGCGTGCGCGCGAGCGGGAGGAGGACGACGAAGCGGCGGCCCTCCGATTTTGATCCAAGGGCTGAGACGCGAGCAGCTCCGCGAAGAGGTACGCAGCTATGGGCCGTCTGATTTTAATCTAACGGCCCAAGCACAGCGCCAGCCTTGAGTCCGACCGGTGCGGTCAGTTGGTCGAGCCAAATCGCTTAGCTCGAGCCAAAGCTCAGTCCGAGCCCGAGCAACAAAGGCACCCAGATTAAGTTTTGAATGAACAGCAGACTTTGAAGATTTATTTGAGGCATCAAACCAACTCTAAAAATTTTGAAATTTTTACAGTGGCTTGAAGGATTACAGATTGAATTCCCATAAAAGTTTCAGAGGTTTATGCACAGTGCATTTTCCTCAAGAAATTCCAGAATGATTTCAACTAGGGTTTGACCAGACTTTGGACTGGTTTGACTTGCCTCCAAAACTATTCAAATAATTTCTAAAAATTATGAGAAAATTCAGAGAGGTTACCAAGCTTCCCTAGAACCTTGGAAAAATATTTTACAGATGTGGGCACAAGATTTTTATAATGGAGGTTTTTTTTTGATTGGAGATTTATAATTTGATTTCCACAATTCATTTACAAGAATTATAAAAATCCAAATACATTCAATTTAGGAAAAAGTTTTAATTTCCCCTCATTTTCAGAATTGGGATGTTACAGGCAGTGAAGCTTCCTTGTCTTCCCCAACTCCGGTCATCACTTCCATGACCTCCTCAACACCTCGGGACATCCAGGTAAGCCTCAAGAAATCCCTAGATGCTTGGGCACATGCTGGATGAACCGCTGCGGAGCTTTACATCTATGTTGCATTTTCGGCCGTGTGTGTCAACCGTTGTCCTCTCTGGCTCGCCGGCGTTCAAAGCCGACGCCGCCGTCGAGAGTGGGTCCACTGCAGCGCAACACTATTGCGCACACAATGGTGCCTCGTGTGGTCGCCATGCGAGGTTCGCATGATCGCCGGCTTTGCCCTAGTCTTTCGGTGGAGTTTTGTCGAACGGATGTCCGTAACGTCTTTGTTAAGACAAACATTTGGGCAGTAAATGCTCCCAATGATGGAGCATTTACTGCTGTCTTAACGCCTGGACCTCCTTGTACCTTGCGCGCGGGCCTCCACGTTGTAATCCGTGTCATTACCTTCGCTGCACGCGCGCAAAAGCTCTTTGGCGCTGGATCTGGGCCGTCCAAGACCTCCTCTGTGGAGATCTTGAACGTTGAGGACCTTCCCCTTGCGCATCGTGGCCGTCCAGACCTCCCCTGGAGGTTTGTGACGTTTAGACCTCCGCGTAGGACCTCCTCGAGGTCATCTCACTGTTGAGGACCTCCCTCGCTCGATCTGGTCCGTTCCGGACCTCCCTCCTTGTTGTGGTCCGTTTGATGCATCATCAACGGCCACGACCTCCCTTCTCGCCAAGGCTGTTTTGGGAGGACATGGACCGTTGGATCCAAGATCCACGCCCATGACCTCTGGACTCGCAAGCGCTGCAGGCAAGTCGTTGTTCTCCGGGAGGTCTTGAGCCGTTAGATCTAAGATCGGTGGCTCACGTCCTCCCATGTCTTTATGGTTTTTAGAAATTCCAGTGAGCTGTTATTTTATGAACTGAAAAAGGTATGAACTTTGAAATTGCATAACTAATTCAATTTAAATCCAAATGTAGTGATTCAAATTGTGTTAGATCTGTTTTGACCTGGACTCCAATCTAAAAATGATTGTGAGCCCAGTTCAGCTCCAGAATATGGTTTTGCAAATATAATTCAAACCTAACTTTATTTGTCTCTTTAAAAATTCATTTAACTTGTAAAATGTACAAGTAATTCTCTAGAGCTCCTTTTTGAGTGAATCCAACTTTGTTGGCTTCCTCTGTTAGTAAACTAAATGTTAGAATAGGATTTAGACATGTCACTGTTTTCAAAAAGCTTACTTGTGTATTTTAATTTTGTTCAAGTTCTTGTTTTCGAAAAATTATAGAAAATGTATAATAGCTCCAAATGAGATGAAGTCAATTGTGTTATTCATCTCATGAGGTGCTGGTTTTACAGAAAAACCTCAGTATCACCACCTTTCTAGAAAATGTTGCCAAATAATTAAATTAGTGAATAGTGGCAGTTTGGTATTTTTAGGGCTGAGCAGAATTGTTTTGCTCATATCTTTTGCATTGAGAATCCAAATCAATTGGTTCTTATTGCTAAATTCCCTAAAAATCACCCTCTTGATTCTGTAAAAATTTCAAAGCATTTGGAGTTTGTTTGCTGTGCTGTCCTTGTGGTTTTCGTCGTTCTTATCGATTCTTTTCGCCTTTTCGATTAGGTGCCGACGAGTGGGTTGATCCCGTGAGTGATTCTCTACAGCATAGTGACCAGCCACAGCAAGGCAAGCAGTTTGATCATATCCCATGAATGTCCCATTACTTTAAAGTTTAATACCTTGTTTCACTTATATGTATGCATTGCTACTTTGTGTTAAATTATCGATTAGTTGAGCCTATAGATGCATCTCCTATAGGTAAAATGTTCATTCTCTACTACTAAGCCTAGGATTATCTTGCTGTGATATAGAGTTCGATGGATGGACTCTTATCACTTAGTAGTTTACGTCGATAATGCTTAGATAACGGTAGAAATGGGCGGTTGTCGACATTATGTCGATGACCTTGATCACACTAAAATTCTTATTCCTTTTTGTCCATCTTGTGCTTTGTTACTTTGTAAACAAATGAAATAAAAATGAAAACAAAACTGTTTGACTTGGGCACAATGGATGTTGGTGTAATTTGTTGGGTGTGAAAGGAATGGTGCCCAAGTCCCCAAGGACCGAGTTACTTGTGCCACTGATCCGAGCACTTATGTGTGCTAACCACACGAGGGGGATATGGGACCTCTCTTGGTTAAGTACTTTGGGAGGTGTTAATTGGGGGTCGCAGGTGAGTAAAACTGTTTTATAAGGGAAAGAGCACCTCTGATTCTTGTGGGTCGGGCGGTGTCTCCTACCTTCTAGGTTGTCGCGACTCTTAATTAGCATCGCCATTGGAAATGCCTCAGAGGACTTAGCCGTGCGGATACCAAAGGAAGTGTGCTAATCATGTGGCGAAAAGGCGGTCTGGCGTGTGGGTACATTGGTACACCCCTGCAGGGTTAAAACTATTCGAATAGCCTCGTCCTAGGTTATGGACACGCTTGGTGATTTCCCGCAAGAACTAGACTACAACATTTAATTAAAACTTGATGGGTTGGTATGAATGGATGTTCATGCTATTGTGGTGGCTATTGGGTTAGTCACTTCCAGGATTGTTGTTGTCTATCTGTTGTTACTTGTCTCGTTGTTTCTGGCAAATGAAAAATGAATTGCAAAATTGCTTTGGAATCTATTTAAATATTGCAAATGAAAACTTGCTTTATGCTAAAATAAGTCCAAAGCCTCATCCACTCAAATAAAGCTTGCATGTAGTTAAACTACAGTTCTGTTATACTACATGTCAGTCTTACGAGTACATTTTTGTACTCATTTGCTTTGCTTAATAACTTTGTTGCAGAGGAGGTAGAGCCTAAAAAGCTTTACTTTTGTGAGATGTGCTGCGGTTGGGAATCGAGCTAGGCGTCTTGGTTGGTTGCCTTGTGGGCTAAAGGCAAACCTTGTGGCTCTCTTTTGTTTATCGCCATCTTATGGCATGTTGCTTCCGTTGTGTTACTTTTATTAGTTGTATTTGGCCGGTCGGCCCCTTTTGTAATAACTCTATATGTTGTATGTCTTTTAATCTAGTTCGTGCTTTGGTTCTATGTCTTGAATGGAATTGATGCATGATTTTGTAAAGGGGTGTGTATACTGCATTCTGGGAAGTATACATATCTCGAAGACACGGATTATTATGTTTGTGATACTAGGGTCAATGGATGACTAAGTATTACAAGCTTAATAAACTGGGGTCCTCACAGACAATAAAAGAATCTAGGCCGAAGGCCCATCGTGCCCTTGGCCCATGTGGGGTGGCGCCAATTAAGAGGGCAAGGGAGGGGCCGGCTGCTCCCAAAACCCTAGCTTTGTTTTCCCTACACCTCCTCAACACCTGCCGCCGCCAGCAGCTCCTTGCCACACCCTATTGGCTGCTGCTTGTTCGGCTGCCTTGTTGCATCGTGACTACATGCATGGCTGCTGCATGTGGTGTTTGCTACTGCTAGTGTGTTCCCCCACGTGACTACATGCATGTGCGTGTGTGGTGTTTGCTGCTGCTATACGATGCTACGCCAAGGACAACCAAGGCAGCAGGAAATTCAGCAAGCAAGTAGAAGAAAGAAAAGGAGGAAAAAAAGAAGAGAGAAGGGAGGAGAAGAGTAATCGCAGCTGGTGCTTGTGTTCTTCGGCGGTTCGTCAAGGGTAATCCCGATCCCCATTCGTTTAGTAGTTTAGTTGAGTAATTTAGCAATGTCGGTTGTTTAGATCCCATTCTGTCCAGTAGATTGAACGGTAGTTTTGATGCCTGTAGATGTAGAATCCATGGATCCCATCTCTTAGAGATAGTTGGGTTGTGTCCTTAGCTTTTCGTCGCCACCATGAACGCCCAAATCCGATTAATGATTAGCGAGATATGATTTTTCTAGTGTCGCTGTCCTGATAATCTGTCAGCATTCTGACAGTTTGTAGAAAACTGGGTTAAGCCATTAGTTAAAAAAGGAATTAGAGGATCTTGATATAACTAAAAATGTAGGTAATTTCCATACCTTTCCAAAAAGCTCAAGAACGCAAGGTTTGGACACTCGTAACAAAAGTTATGGTGGTTTTAGTGTGCTGTCCAGAGAACCCAACGTGAAAATTGTTGTTTTCTAAATTGGCTTGATAGGGGTTTTAGATGCCAGAATCAGAAGGACCTCTCAACTAGGTTTAGTTGGAAAATTTAATTAAATTTCCAGAAAGTCCAAGAACACCTTATTTGGACCCCTGTAGTGAAAGTTATGGACTTTAGAAATTGACTGTCAACCAAGGGGACAGATCGATGTTTAGGATTTGGGGTTGGGATCGAGTTAGACGCTTTTGCGAGTTAGTGATTATGGTTGTATACTTTGTTTTGGTCCGCTACTGCCATCTTAGCGTGCGTTATAATTATTACTTAGGTGGTGGACTGGTCCCGGGGGCAGCACCTTCTACGCGTCCCTCATTCTCTCGCGGTTAAGGCAAGTATAATGATGGTTATAATATATATTGTTGAATGGCAATGTTTGATATATATTATGAGAAATTGTGTGTTCATGAGTTGTGATGTTGGCATAGCTGGTAATGTTCATGGTTGCTAGAGATATGAGTTATGTGTTAATCATGGATATGAGTTATGTGTTAATCATGGATGTTTGATAGTTGTGAAGTCTATGTTTATGAGCTTTGTAGTATGAATAGGATATTCATATGCAATGTTGTTGCGGATGCATGTTTGTATTAATTTGAGAATTCATACATGTGCATCATGTTGGCTTATTGAAGACTTGGTCATGTGATGACCAAGCAACTCTTGAGGTCCCCGTCATGTTGATGACGTGCTAAAGGTCCCCATGCTTGTAAAGCAGGGGCTTTGGTCCCCATACTTGCGGAGTATGGGCAATGGTCCTTGTGCCAGATGGCATAGGCATGGGTGTGCATCGACGGATGCACACCTTGCATTACCGGTAAAATACAAAAGGGAAAGAGAAGGAAAAGGATCATTTTGAGCATATTGCATAGCATGTGTGTGTAAGGTGTTTGATATGTGGTTTTGTGAAGTATAGTTGATGATTTACATGCTTGTATGTTGTTGATACCATTTATTATATTTGCTGAGTCTTGGACTCACCTCTTGTTGTTTGTTGTGTTTTAGGTACTTTTACGAGATCGGCATGCATGGGGGAAAGAAAGATTTAGACTTCTTGCACTTCTGCATGAACTATCCACCATAGAATGAAAGGAAAATTAACTAGGAGATGAATGAACTGTTTAAAGTACTCTTCTTGATTATTGCTTGCTTGGAGTAATCTGTAATAAATGAATAGACGTATTGGATGCACATGATCTACTGATTAGATGTTTAGTTGCTATGGATGTTTTAGTAACGAATAGCCAGTTTTGATTATATCTTGTTCATTATGCAATTTGGATTATCTTTCTATGTTATAACTGCCTGTTGGAACCTCTGGTATAGGTAACTATACAAATGAGGTTCTGCCGAAATTTTGTAGGGTGTTTTAGTTTAATTACGTTTAATTTAATTAATTTAGTAGCATCCTAGGCCTTTGTTTGGCAGGGGTGTTACAATACCCTACTCGACATTACCGGTAATTGCTAAGATGTGAAGAAGGTGTATTCATGACATGTCATTGCATTTTTGCATAAGATATGGATTTGTTAGTTTGGCTTATAATGTTGTTGTTTATGATGGGATTATTGTTCACTTTGACTACTTGTGATGCCATCATAAGAGATGGGTTGTGGTATATAATGTGGTTGTTCATGATGGGATCGTTTATTCCCTTTGACTACTTATGATGCTATGTTTGATTTGCTATTGCACTTTGCTGAGTCGTGGACTCACACTTGCTGTGTTGTGCTTGCTAGGTACCTATTGAGGCAGCGACATGCATGGGAAGGGGTAGACAGGGTGCACTTCACATATACATAAACCACAACGAATAAACTAATTAAAATTCGTGATGATTACTTTAGTTTCAATTTGTGATCATCCTTCGTGGTGGGTGTTTTTTTTGTCTATGAGCAAGGATGATCCATCTAAGTTCTTAATTCTTCGCCATTTAAGTTCATTTAAGTTCATCCGATGGATTAGACAGTTTGATTTCGATTATTTTATCACCCTCACTGCTAATTGGTCAATGATGCTTTAGATGTAACTATTTGGTCATTATCTGCTTGAGCTTAGTAGTGTTAGACTGTTCTAACTTAGTTGTTAAAGAGAAGACTTCTTAAGTTGAGTTACGCTCCATTGATAGGTGGTATACTTTTATTGACAATTTATAGACTGTGATAGCGTTGATGTTTAAATTGGATGATTGAAAATATTGATTGATGCTATGTTAGAATGATAGAACCCTTGTATAACCACCCATACAAAGGAGAGTCTTGTAATACTCCAATTTAGGATTTGAGAGAGAATAATTCAAGAGCGAATGAATTATTCAAAGAGAAGGACTACATAGAAATTGATCTAGGAGAAGGATCAATTGGTAAATAGTTAATTACACAAATAAAGAAGGGGTTTGCAGCGTTATTTGGGCAACTTGGGCCTAGGCTTTGGCCCACTAGGTGGCCGACCAAGGGGGGAGGCACCCCTTTTCTTTCCAACCAAACCCTAGCCGCCTCTCCACTACTCCCCCTCCTCCCCTTGTAGCCGCCACCCCCAATCCCTCTCTCCCTTTGGCCGCCACTTTGGAGCCCCTCCAGCAGCGCCTTCCCTCCGACGAGATCCCTCACGCCACGGAAGGAGGCCTTGGTGCTTCTTAAGGCCACTTGGAGGAAGGAGGAATCGATCACTCAGGCGATCTAGTCGGCAAAGGAGGAAGAAGGAGGAAGGAAGGAGGGAAGAGGAAGGGTTCGCGGGCTGCTCGTCATCTCCAAAGAGCTCATCCCTGGTAACTTTCGTTCTCCTTCGATTAGGTGTTCGATTAGACGTTCTAGCGATGTCGGTATTTAGGGTCGCTGTGGGATGATTAGAGAGAATCAGGTTTTTGATGTGTTTCATGGCAGAATTGGTCCAGGACGTCTCTTAGGATGTTGTAGAGCACGTCTCCATCTTTCCGTGAAGGGCAAGAACACGTAATTTGGTGTTCGATTAGACGTTCTAGCGATGTCGGTATTTAGGGCTGCTCAGGACAGATTAGAGAGAATCAGGTTTTTGATGTGTTTCATGGCAGAATTGGTCCAGGACGTCTCTTAGGATGTTGTAGAGCACGTCTCCATCTTTCCGTGAAGGGCAAGAACAGTTAAGAATGGTAACTTGCAACTTTTCTGTTGTTACAGCTTAAGAGTTTCTTGGGTTTTCGATAGCAGTGTTTTATTTTGAATCTTGGAGGTTGAAAATTTCTTCTTGTGGGACATGTGCCCTCATCCGGGGACTTGTAATTTTGTTTTAAGAGATCATTTCCTTTTGACTGTTTCTCTTGGTCTCGTGCTCACTCTGAGGGGCAACATTTTCTTGTGTGTTGAAACTTGTATTAGTTTGTCTCTTCCTTTTTAGAAAGGAATTAACCACCTTGTGTTGCCGAGTCTTCTAAAGTGTAATTTGGCGACTGGTTGATGGTGGACAAGTATATGATAGTGGTGAGATTTTGAGAACCAAGCTATTTTGAAGAGCAGTAGAAAGTGGATTGGTTTTGACCTTTTCACACCTAGAGAGGATTCGAATGAATGTTTTGGCGATGAAACAAAACTGATTGGTGTTACAACTAGTGGAACCTACGGCGAAATAATCCAAGAACCTTTGTCCATGTTGGAATGATGGGATTATCGGAAGTATGGAATCTTGATAAATTTATTAGAGTATCGCGATTGGGTAATTAACCTTGTGAGTTTTGTGTAGGCGATTTATGATGGTCTGGTTTAATGAGTGGGAATTAGCACAGTAATATAATCATTATGGCAATTAAAGAGACAACAGGGATTGTGGAGTTGTTGTCAAGTATGACCTAGTTTCAGCGAGAAATCCTTCGGGAATTAGAACATCTCTAAAGATAATTGGGTCGATAATATGCTTTCATGCTAGTGCTAATGATTGAGTATGTTGGATTATGTGAATTTTAGTGTTCATATTTGAGAGTCTCGCACCAGTTACACCGAATTATATTTATAGGACCCTTGGGGATTGAACTTGAGTTTGGTGATCTATGATAGACCTTTAGATGCTCAAGGACTATGTGTAGAAGTAGTAGAATAAAAGTGGATTCCAATAGTGTCATGATCTTTGATAGACCCCTTTTGATGTAATAAATGAGAGTGTGCGCTGAGAAGTTCCAGTTGTTTATTCGTAACAAAATGAGGTGATATGGTTGTGAGTGAACAATCTTTATTAAGGTGTTGGAAACCATTAGTCAAAATAATTCCTTTGGTTTAGCAGTGGACTAGAGAATCCTTTTGTGGATTAGTAGAGTTCCACTAAAGAAGTGCGGCTGTTCTTTCGGTCTGAGGATCGTTTTGGGGCTGTCGATTAAAAAGAAGGAGTTAGTGTGATGATTTGGAAACCCACGATTTGAGAGAAGGTGAGACAGTTTTCTCGAGTATAGAGGTGCTCTCTTGAATCATGTTTAAGCTGAGTTTTTATGATGGAGATCGTGTACGATTTGAGTTGACTTTATGTTGGTAAGGTGGTTCTTTCTAGTTCAAGAAATGAATGAAGTGTTTGATTTGAGCATTCAAGTGATTTCTTGTTGTCCCATGTGGAGTTTAGTTGCAAACTGCCTAGTTGGAGTGCGAAAAGGTTTTCATGAGGAATCTTCAATTTTGGATTTGAGTGTTTTGGAGGAAGGTTGATATTGCATTATGAATCCTTGGTTTTCAATTGAATCTGATTATTAAGGTTTGGTTAAAACAAGCTGTGTTGCGCGTCCTTACTTGACGGGGGTTCTCCTTGTTAGGATGAACAGGCCGATTGAGAGACGGAACAAGGGTTCCATACGTTTACATGCAAGTTAAGTGGTTTGGTTCCGAAGAGAAAGATAGCCCAAGGTACATTTGGTTGTACTGGAAGTTGCAGGGATTTCGAAAGATAGCCATTCGCTAGGACTGTCTTGAGTCCAAGATCGGGGTATATAAAGTTTTGTATGATCCGGTGATTGAGAGAATGCTTGAGGTATTTGGAGTGTAAGGTTTCAGAAGAGCCGTTGGCCAGCAAGTAAATACCACCTATTCGAGTCCTGTCTGTCGAGTGGTTCTGGTGAAGTCGGTATGAGCGTTGAGGCATAATACTTCAATTGCATCCAGGTGCGGTGGTCCCATAAGTCCGATAGGAAAAAATGCCTTGGGAATTGGAGTCTCGCATGCGCGAGCGATATCCGGAGTTATTCATAATAATTACGTGGTATCGATGGTAAAATCTTAGCTGTGATGTTTCTTTGGCGTTAAGCGTGATTAGAATTCGGGGTCGAATTCAGTTTAAGGGGGGTAGAATGTAATACTCCAATTTAGGATTTGAGAGAGAATGATTTGAGAGAGAATAATTTAAGAGCGAATGAATTATTCAAAGAGAAGGACTACATAGACATTGATCTAGGAGAAGGATCAATTGGTAAATAGTTAATTACACAGATAAAGAAGGGGTTTGCAGCGTTATTTGGGCAACTTGGGCCTAGGCTTTGGCCCACTAGGTGGCCGGCCAAGGGGGGGGGGAGGCACCCCTTTTCTTTCCCCCCAAACCCTAGCCGCCTCTCTACTACTCCCCCTCCTCCCCTTGTAGCCGCCACCCCCAATCCCTCTCTCCCTTTGGCTGCCACTTTGGGGCCCCTCCAGCAGCGCCTTCCCCTCCGACGAGATCCCCTGCTGCCATGGAAGGAGGCCTTGGTGCTGCCGGCCACTTGGAGGAAAGAGGAATCGATCACTCGGGCAGTCTAGTCGGCCAAGGAGGAAGAAGGAGGAAGGAAGGGAGGGAAGAGGAAAGGGAAGAGGAAGGGTTCGCGGACTGCTCGTCATCTCCAACAGCTCATCCCTGGTAACTTTCGTTCTCCTTCGATTAGGTGTTCGATTAGACGTTCTAGCGATGTCGGTATTTAGGGCTGCTCAGGACAGATTAGAGAGAATCGGGTTTTTGATGTTTTTCATGGCAGAATTGGTCCAGGACGTCTCTTAGGATGTTGTAGAGGACGTCGCCATCTTTCTGTGAAGGGCTAGAACACGTAATTTGGACCCCTGTAGCAGAAGTTATGATTTTATTAGTGGGACTGTTCTGCAGAATCGTTGGTGTTCTGACAGGTTTTAGTAATCTGGTTGAAACGATTAGTGAAAGGGGAAATCAGAGAAGATTAGTATAACCAAAGTTGTAGATAATTGTCTCAGCTTTTCAGAAAGCTCAAGAACACGAGATTTGGATACACGTACTGAAAGTTATGGCATTTTTAGTGCTCTGTCCAGAGAGCCTGACGGGAAATCGATGTTTTATTAACTGGCTTGGTAGGGGTATTATTTGGCCGATTCAAAGAGGTTCACCAACTAGACTTAGTTGGATAATTTAATTATCTTTCCAGAAAGTCTAAGAAAACCTTAATTGGACTTCTGTAGCAATAGATATGAATTTTAGAAGTTGACTGTCCACTGAGGGGACAGATCGACGTGTAGGATTTGGGGTTGGGATCGAGTTAGACGCTCTTGCAAGTTAGCGATTGTTGTTGTATACTTTGTTTTGGTCCGCTACTGCCATCTTAGTGTGTGTTATAATAACTACTCAGGTGGTGGACCGGTCCCGGGGGCGGCACCTTCTGCGCGTCCCTCACTCTCTCGCTGTTAAGGCAAGTATAATGATGGTTATAATATATATTGATGAATGGCAATGCTTGGTTTATGTTATGAGAAATTGTGTGCTCATGAGATGTGATGATGGCATAGCTGGTATTGTGCATTATTGCTAGAGATAGGAGTTATATGTTAAATTTGGTTGTTCATTAGTTGTGATGACCATGTTTATGAGCTTTGGAGTATGAACAGGATTTTCATATGCAATATTGTTGCGGATGCATGATTGTTAATTTGAGAAATTCATACATATGCGTCATGTTGGCTTATTGAAGACTTGGTCATGTGATGTCCAAGCAACTCTCGAGGTCCCCGACATGTTAATGACGGGCTAAAGGTCCCCATGCTTGAAGAGCATGGGCTCAGGTCCCCATACACGTGGAGTATAGGCAATGGTCCCTGTACCAGATGGTACAGGCATGGGTGTGCATCGACGGATGCACACTTTGTATTACCGGTAAAATGCAAAAGGGAAAGAGAAGGAAGAGGATCATCTTTTGAGTATATTGCATAGCATGTGTGTGTAAGATGGTTGATATGTGGTTTTGCGAGGTTTAATTGCTGATTTACGTGTTTGTACGTAGATGCTATTTATTATATTTGTTGAGTCTTTGGACTCACCTCTTGTTTTTGCTGTGTTTTTAGGTACCACTTGCAAGAACAGCATGCATGGGAGGGAGTAGGATTGTTAAGGACGCACACACTACCACACATTCTTTTAAAGATGATTATCATTAGTTCATACCTTAATAAAAAGAAAATTGTTTAAGGATTCATCTTGGCTACACCTGAATGCATTTGATTATTTGTAATAAGGAGAGCGGTAGATTTTGATTATACTTGCTTATATTTTAGCTGAATTAATTGTTAAAGAATGCTTTGATGAACTTTGGATTTTGAGTTATTGCTAATAATATATGCATCTGTTGGAACCCCCGGTATACTTAGTTATACAAAGGAGGTTCTGCCGAATTTTTTTGTAAGATGTTTTAGGTTGAATATGTTTAAATTTACTTAATTTAGTTGCATTCCAAACCATTGTTTGGCTGGGGTGTTACAAGTCTGCCGAATTTTAGAGAAATGTCGTAGTTCTAATTGGTTAAAATATTATTGCTTGAAAAATGGTTGAAATTATTCTTTATTGGTGTTGTCCGTTAGTCTTTTAGGCAACATCTTGGCTCCCACATAGCTAGGGTGTTACACCCATAGAGTTGATAAAGATCTTAACATAACAATTAATGTTAGAGGGATCTCTGCTAAGAACTTTAACCCTCACAGGGTCTGCCCTCATCAAGCTAATCTCATCCACCTCGATTGGGTCTCCCACTGTACTAGCTATTTCCTTAACCGCTTCAGATGTCTTTGCATAAAGAGGAATACCTGAAACCTTTACCCAACCTGCAGTAAAAACTGAAGAAGCTTCAGGATCCAATGTCGATTTATCTATCTTAGCCTTGATGGAATGTAGTGTCAGTTCTACACTTCTAGCCTTAGACCAAGTATTCAACATTTCCTTTGAAGGAAAAACCACCCCAAATTCTGAATATGATAATTTCCTAACTTTCCAGTACCAGTTAGCTTGAATTAAATGTTTCAATTCTGCTTCAATCTTGCTAATAGAAGCAACCCCTTCCTTAACGTTCAACACCCCTACAACCTCTTGTTGCTCAGAAACTTTCAGACCAGAAGGCTGTAAAAACCCTGTCTAGGAATCCCAAACCCACACAGCTTCAACCCCTTGATTTGCTTACCCTTAGAACAACCAGATGCCATATGCTCAATTTTTTTTTGCATTTGTAGCAAACAGGGGGATTAGTACATCTAGCGTGATGGTGACCTAATTGCAAGCACTGAAAACAAGTACCACGATCCTCAGATCTAAGTACCCCTGTATTAGGCCTGATATCACCCCATCCATTTTTGAGTTCTTCCCCTTTAGCAAAACCAGCTAGAGGATCTCTAGAGGGCACTGGTTTATTGATATCTTCTCTAGGGTTTCCACCCCTACCCCCATCTCCTCCCCAAAAATCTCCCCCCTGATGTTCCACCCGCTGTAAACCCGCTTCCCTACCATGCAACTCCGAGCGAGTATCATTCTTTCAACCCGAACCTTGATTAAAAGTATCTCTACCAGAAACCCCAAATCGAGAATCATAACGAGCATGATCCATGTCTTGAGAACCCATATGTGTACCTGATTTTGAACCACCCCCTTGCTGGTTCTCATGAATCCTCCTCTTCTGCTCATGTTCCCATCTGAGTTTCGCTCTTAGATCATCCTCTTCCAGCAAATTGTCCTCTTCCATCCACTCGTCGGGAGCATTCTTGTAACACTTTGGCTATGCGGAAGCCAAGATATTATCTAAAAGTCTAACATACAACAACAATACGAAATAATTTCAGCAATCTATCAGCTAATAACGGATAAGAATCAACAATTGATAGAATGATTATAAGAATTGAATCAGAATTCAACAACATATCAAACTCTAATTACCTAATCAAATTGAATCATCTATGATAAACCTATCAATGGACTATACGAAGATCTTAGCCAATTACTAATTCAATCATATCATAAGGAAGGTTAACAACAACCATCAAACTCCATTTATTACAATCCAATGATTATCGATTGAAAGGTAATAAGTTCATCTTATTAACAAGTAAATAGTGTAAAGTGAATGAATGATTCGTGACTATTCCCTCCCAAGCATGTCGTCTTCAATGTTTACCTAAAAAAAATAAACACGGCAAAAATAAGTCCACGACTCAGCAAGTACAACCGAACAATACTGAATAAGAACATAACAATCACATGATAGAATATGAATGCAGAATGGATGAATAAGAACATAACATCACAGAATAGAATTCGAATGTAGAATGGCTGAAATCATATGAATGAATGAAATGCATGATCTTCTCTTCTGCTTATACTGGTATAGGCAGTGATACACCCGTCGGTGTTCACTCAGGCCCGCATTATCCAAAATGCGGGGATCCAAGATCCGTATAAACAATGTTTCATAACGGGGATCCAAATTTGCCTACATTGGAATGGTGGGTCTTACTTGCTCATACTGGAATTGATGGGTCTTTACATCCCATTCCCGTGGGTGAATCATGAACAATGTATGTATGAATGAATATATGAATTTGTAAGACGAAAACTCAAGAAGCATGATTCACATACATGGAACAAAATAGAAATCAATGAAACCTACTCACAGACCATAGTACTCAGTCATGGCATGAACATAAAACTCTATGAATAGACAACAGCAGTACATTACACAAAGTACTTGCCTATGTTGGAATAATAGGACTTCACTACCCACTCTCGTGGGTGAGCATGAAAGAAGGAACGAATGAATATATTGAACGTAAACATATTATCGAAGAATCATGGTATATCAATTATGAAGGGAAACAAGTAATACCGGAATTACCCATTGCATATTCATCAATCAAGTGGAACAAACAACAATCAAGACAATTCAATTGTACTTGCCTCAACCGTGAGACGAAAGACAATGATGGAAAGCTCTAGCCTCGGGGTTCACCACCACCTGGCAGTCGTAAAACAATATACTAAGTACACCAACAAAAATTGTACAACATTTCAATAGAACAAAATGAGAACAAGCGTCCCTAATCGCAATCCAAACATTTAATCAAAACACTCTCAAATTCCCAAATCTGTCCAAACAGATAGCTGTTAAAGAAAAATTCATAAATTTTGATTCAAAACTCTAAAAGCCATGAATCCAATTTTTCTAGAACCTACACAAGCCTAGCTACAACTTCTCAGGTGATCAAAAGATCAAACTAGTTCATCTAAGCCTTTGTTTCTAATCCCGAAGACCAATCTGTCTTCTTGGGTACTACTAACTTGTGATTTTCACAACTTTTGTTCGGCACAACCAAACACATTGTTTTAATATTCCCTGGAAACAACATGAAACAAGCTATCTCAATAAAATTATCACAAATATTCTCACTGTGCAACCAAGATTGCAAACAGTCAAGAAAATCTCTTCTGTCCACAACAGATTGACAGATTACAGCATTAGTTTCATATCTTTTGATCTAGAAATCCAAAAATTATGAAATTTAACTTTTTGGAATCATAATGAAAATACCTACAAATCTCGAAGATCAAATTTATAGATCTATGTTCGCTGCACAGGCCCTGAGACTGATTTAGCACTTAGTCTTGCCAAATTCATAACTAATTAACCGTTTAGCCAAAAATTATGAATTAGCACTTTCTGGAAAGCTAACAAAAGTTCCCATCTATCTCCAGGAGACACTAATCCGTGAATCTGCTCAAATCTAACTCAAAACCACGCATCAACAGATAGACAGATTCAACCGATCTACATAGCAGTACTATGATCTAGCTAATGGAGACATTACGCATAAGAACAATCTCCCTAAACTAATGGGGGACACGAATTTACCCTCAAGAATGACGCTAGATGCCGCTGAAGTTTTCACGAAGATCTCCCCTTCTTCTTCCTCTTTCTCTTCCTTTCTTCTTCTTCTTCTTCCTTCCGCTCCTTCCTTTCTCCTCTCCTCCTCTTTGCAAAGCAGCAGGGAAGGGTGATGCTACAGTACCTGGGCATGCTACAGTACCAGCGGCGCTACAGTACATAGGTGCTAGGGTTTGGTCCCCCACATGGGCCCGAGTTCTAAAACACTTCCAAAATTCTGAATTTTCCCTTTCTAATTATATTTAATTTTAGTACTAGTCACCTATTTGCTTTATATTTAAATGGGATATTACAATTCTGCTTCCCACTGATCCAGTTACGACCACCACCTCCAAAACGTCGAGGAAACCTACCGCTTTCCTGATCCATCACCCCACCCCTCGTAGCTTCTGCGTAGGATCTAAAGAGATGCGACAGATTAGAAATCCGCCGAACAACTCGAGCTCCCGATCCCCACCGAAGGACTTCCCTCTTGCTCGCGACAAACCCGAACTCACCCACACACGTTTGCTTCGGAACCCACCTCCACGATGTGCTCGGTATGCGCTGCTAGGAATGAGAAACAAGTCGGCGAGGGTAGTACCAAACCTATGCGCTGGCCCAGTACTATTCTGCCCCGAGCGCTCCGCAACTAGCTCCCGTTACCCGTGGCAAACCAACATCGCAGACACGTTCGAAGCATCACCTGTGGACTGGAGGTTGCTCCCCTCCCGTCTGGCCACATGCTCGCCATGGAGAGACAAACGGAGGATCGAACCTCCAGCAAAGCTTCTTCGAGAAGTCTCTGTCTCGCTCGCCATTCTCGCGCTCAATTCAAAGGCTTTCTCGCCCGGGCTTGCACGTAAGGACGATGATCCAGCCCGGGCATAACCTTTGCTTGAATTTTGGGGAAACTGTTGGCTATAAAAATATGCTATATGAATCGAAGGGTGTACATGTGAGGAGAAAAAAAGGAAAGGTAAGACATGAATATTTTTTGCTTCTAAACATGTGTCAGAGAACTAGTGAAGTACCTGGCTGACGATTATTATGAACGAGATACGCCATTTAGAGGTTTGTTAATGAGTGCATCTACCATGGCTTTCATGTAGGTGAAAATGCTTCGATAACGTCGCTTGTTAAATTTTGCATGTTACTAAGTGAATAATGTCCTTTACTTCTATATAAATATTGGAACCCAAGGTATTTTAATGTTTTTTTGTTGTTATGGGGTTGGGCTGAGGTAAACCCATGATCGCCAGAGAAGATGTCTTGAGAAGGAAAAGGAACGGAATGTGGAAAGGGGTAGAAGAGATTACGAGAGAGATGAGAAGGATGGTGAACATGACAGCAGAGAGCTGGATGTTGGACAGCGTAAGAGCAAACCGTTTCCAAGGAAGATGGAGGACCCTACAGGTGCTGAGACAGAACAAGGAGGCCCCCCCTGAGAATCATGGAATACATAGCGTACCTGCTTCATCATACGATAATAAGGATGTGCCGAAGAGTAAGTCTCTTAGAATATCGATTAATTAGTAGATTTTATTTCTGCTCAGTATGACATATGGGCTACTTTACATCCCTTTCTTTATAAAGTTAATTCCTTATTTGCCATTGGAAGTTAGCGAGCTCTCTAAAATGCCATCGAAAAATTGCTCATCCCTTGTATGCCACTCGTTCTCAACTTTAATCCCTTCTTTGCCACTCCGGTCAGTTGACCGTAAATTTGATCGTTGACTTGGACGCGAAAAGATAATTTTGCCCCTAAGTGCATTATTTAGGGCTGAGATCTTTAAATAATTGTTTGACATAGTAATATAGTTCCAAAATTATAAAATTTTTATGGAAAGTTCTGACATAGTGTAGATTATTTTGTAATTTTATAGGATTTTATTTGCAATATGTTTTTCTAAAAATCTTTAAATTTTTTGTTGTAATTTAAAAAATTTGTAGAGAAAACATGTTGCAAATAAAATCCTATAAAAATTACATAATAATATACACTATGTCAGAACTTTCCTAAAAATTTCATAATTTTTAAAACTATATTACTATATCAAACAATTCCCTAAAGATCTCAGCATACTTAGGGGCAAAATCGTCTTTTCGCGTCCAAGTCAACGGTCAAATCCACGGTCAACTGATCTGAGTGGCAAAGAAGGGATTAAAGTTGAGAACGAGTAGCATACAAGGGATGAGCAATTTTTTGATGGTATTTTAGGGAGCTCGCAACTTTCAATGATAAATAAGGAATTAACTCTTCTTTATACTATCCTTAAAAATGAAATTAGGATGTTGCATGACCTTAGAACACGTGCCCCACAAATACGCCATATATTAAATGCACGTGCTGCATAATTCCGTTCCAATGGTCTTCACACGGCATGTTAATTGTTAAATAACAACGCACAAACATGTTTGCTTTGTGCTTCTATTTGGTTGAATTTAATTTTTCACTTTTGCATGTCTGGAGAACTTCGTTTGCTTCCCACTTGTCGATTACTTATATACACATGGTTCCTCGCAACATCAGGTGTATACTGTAACACCCTGACTATTCGGAAGCCAAAATGTTACCTAAAGGACTAACATACAACAACAATACGGGTAATCTTCAACAATATCTCAACCAAAAGCATAAAGAGATCAACAATATAGAACTAATGCAGAATAATCAAAACCCATCAACAGTTCACAAACTCCAATTATTCAAGCTCATCAATCCACTAAGATAATTATATCAAAGGAGTAATCAAGGATCACAAGCAGCTTAAATATTCAACCTTAACATAGAGAAAGATAACATCCATCAACAAACTCTATTTATTACGCTCATCATCTAACTAATGAAAGACAGGCAAAATCATATTATTGGAACTTGAATATTGTGAAGTGAATGAATTATATGTGTCTACTCCTCCCGTGAATGCTCTCATTAGTGATCACCTAAAATAAACAAACACGAGCAAGAATAAGTCCAAGACTCAGCAAGTACAAAGAATAATAAGAACTACAACGAATAGGAACATAGAACTGGAAGAAACATATGAATGGATGGAATGAATGCAATGAATGGACTACACTTCTGTTTATACCGGTATAGCTAGTGACACACCCGTCAGTGTTCACTTAGACCCGCATTTATACGGGATCTAAGGCCCGTATGAAGAACGTTTCATGCATGGATCCAAATCTGTCCACATTGGAATGGTGGGTCTTACGTGCCTATACTGGAATTGATGGGTCTTTCTTTTCCACTCCCGTGGAAGAAATATGAACAAATGTATGAATGGAATGAATCATGAATAATGAAAGACATCCTCTCTTTCAACATGGATTAACGGATATGAAAGGAACATGAAGCATTGAATGTAATCATGGATTATAGAAATAACAGTATGAATACAAGCACTCAGCATTCATCAACATTAAGAATTACAATGTACTTGCCTTCCGCTTTGCGAAGCGTTATGAGGCAAGACGGATGCCACTACACTCGAAATTCCCCCTCCTACACAAATTAAATACTTGAATAAGGAACCACGCGAACAGGACGTCGCTCAAAATGTCTAATCACAGCATCCTAACCCGAGGATCACATAGTCGATCTACTCAAATAAACCGACAGTCTAGCAAGACTACAATCTGAACAGCAAGTACAAAATAAATCATAACTAATGATCTCAGACTCGAAATGGAGTGCTCTCGGATCCTATGGAAAGATAACAATATCCTACACAAAATTTTAGTTGGCAGAATCTCCTAATTCGGCCAAAAACCTACGTCAATAATCCTCTGAAAGTCGAACATCGAATCTGTCTGATAGAACTACATAGTAGTAGAGAAATAATCATATCTTTTGTTCTACAACTCCAAATTAAGTGTTCTTTATCATTCTGGAAAGGTTAAAAAAAATGCTACAACAACCTAGATGGGTGGAAACCCTGAATCTGCCATTATCTTAATCATATTTTAAAAGAAAAATTGACAGTTCATTCACGTCAGGAATTCAGGACAGTAGGAAAGATTATACCATATCTTTTGAACCGTAAGTCGGAATTAAGTGTTCTTGGCGGCTAGGAAAATATAAAAACAAATCCTATATATCTCTAGGAGATGGAAATCTCCAATTCGGCCTCGAAGAACATGATATCAGCCGCGCAACATTCTGGACAGAACCAAACTAATAGCAGTAGCAATTCGATCCAAACAATCTTAATCGATTTCGCATCTATTCTGAATCAAACAGCGAGGAACGACTTTCGTTACCCTTGTAGAACCCCAAGAAGACGATGGAAAAAACCCACGAAGAAGATCTTCTCTTCTCCTCCTTTCTCTCCGTTCTTCTTCCTCCCGATGGCCGGCAGCAATGAGCAGCAAAGGAGGCGACATGGAGGGCATGGCAGTAGGGGGAGGAGGGTTTGCTTCAGTGGTAGCACGCTACACTAGCCATGTGCTACAGTAAAATGAGCCTAGGGTTTGGTTGCCCCCTTCTTAAACCAACTTCCCACTTGGGCCAAACAACGTGGGCCGAAAGCCCATGATTATTTCTCCTCTAAAAATCTGATTTCTCTTTTTAATTCCTGTTAAATACTTTTCTCATTTCAATTAATTCTCTAATGTTAAACAGGATATTACATATCGCTGTTGGATACTTTCTTTGTTAGGAGAAATCCCTCTCTAAACTATATTGCACTCAAAAATTGAATAAATTTCCCTCTCCCGAATAATACATTCTCTCAAATTAATATTCGGGGTAATACATTCTACCCCCTTTAACAGGATTCGACCCCGAATCTAAACACAGATCTACACGAAAGAAACCGCGACTAGAATTTAAGAACGGTAAACATGATCCCGTTGTGAACCAATCCGGATAACGCTCACGCATGCGAAACTCCAGCTCCCATGTGGCCTATCTCTCGGACTGATGAAACCACGAGACATTGACGTAAACGACATCTGTCCTAACACTCAATCCAACCTTTCTAAGTACATTCATCAGAAGAGAATCGAAGGTAAGACCTTACTCGATGGTTAACATCTTTAACTAAATCTCAAACTTTGAATGGCTCAGCTGCTCACTCAGCACCAGAACACACCAGACGTTGCGTACTTCGCGTATGTACCCGAGACGGTCAAAGCGATACACCAACTTCCTAATTTCTGCAACTGTCGAAAACGAACGAATGTACCTGGGCCACCTTCCCCTTTGATACGAAAGCACACAACATGCTCAAAATAGAACTCTTCATCTAACAAGGGACACCTCCTTTAAACAAGAATGCACAACAGAACTCGTTCTTAAACCACTGATTCACAAAGAGAATCCAACTAGAAATAGAGAGTTCTCATCGCATCCACGCAATACTAACTCTCCACCAAAAGGGTAAAATCCCAAATTTGACAATTCATCACGAAAACAATCCCACTTTCTAAATAGGTAGTTTACAAATGAACACCACGAAAGCCAAAGGAGAAATCACTCGAATGCCCAAACCAAATACTTCTTTTGATTTGTCTAAATTGGAAAGAATCAAACATGCCAACACAACGCCAACTCAAAATGCGGAAGACACTAGTCAACAACACAAAACTCAAACGAGAATCAAGAAAACGCTTCACTACCCGAGGAAACATCCTTTTTCTTAGTTTCTCTTTTAGGAATAAAACTTCTCTCGAACCTTGGAATTCGAATTCATCGCATACCACACGAGCTTAAACCTCTTGATTAAACATCCTCAAATTATACTCAAATTGAAATACATTATCCACTCCATTGTGGAGAGGCTCTATTGAACCCACCGAACACTCTAGGCAACTCATTCTACTAACAAAATTAATTTGATAGAAGGCACCCAAAGCACCACAAAATAGATCCCACGCAATCACATTACCTCCAACTTTCAAGAACAACAACTCAAATTCCTCAGTACACATGCTCATGTACTACATCAGAAGGGTTCTATCAATAATCATTCCACAGCTCAAGAAACGCCATTATTCTACTTTCTCTACACACAATCATTGTGTGACCAAAGGTCTAGCATAAAAATGCAAAGCCCAAATTTAACCTCCAAGACCTCTACAACAAATTTCTCTTATAACAGATAGTGAAATCATCGGATTAAATCTCTAACATCCCCACAATTCTAACATACTCACTCATCGACATCATCAGAAATCACCCACACAATCTCGCAATACTATCCAATTACGTTACTCTATAAAATTAATCAAGGTTTCCATACCTTCGATAATCCCCAACCTTTCAAGATGAACTGAAGTTCTGGAATTTCACTATACCATGGGTTCTACTCAGTCGTAACACTATTCAGATTTACTTCGAAGCCAAACATTCCATGTGAATCAAATTTCTTCCAAGAGGTACAGATCAAAACCAATTCATCTTCTACTCCTCCTCCAACAGCTTGGTAGCAAAATCTTACCATTACCATTACTTAACCACCACAAATCAGTTGCTAGATTACGCTTTGTAAAACTTTGCAACACAAAACGGTTGATTCTTTCTTAAAAGAAAGAGATGAACAAGGACAAGTTTTGTCATACAGGAAAACATTGCTCCTCATAGCGATCACGAAACCAAAAGAAATAGTCTGATAACGAAGATCTTGGAAAACAGAAGTTGAGTTCACAGTTGAGGGCACACATCCCTCAAAAAGGAATTAACAAGTAACAACCAATAAGAAAATAACATTACAATTGAAACTAGACATCTCTTGAGCGGAAAGAGCAGAAAGTTTAGGCATCATTCAAATAACCACATGTTACAAAACTTGACTCAAATTCTCAAATACTCCTACTGCACTCTTTCCTTTAACACTGAAATTAATCCTTTGACTAACAACACTTTGCCACAACGAACACGATAAGGTCTTTAGTCCAAACCACAAGAACTAATTAAGAACCAGTAAAATTCTTCAACACGTCATATTTGCTCGGAACAGTTCAACTACACATGAAACATCAGATCCAAATGATCTCAACCACCAAACTCGAAACATTTTCATTTACGAGATTTCACGAAAAGTAAGCAGATTATTCTCCTCTTAAAGGAACCAACATAATTTTCTTTGATTGCAACCTCATGATGCCATCTCAGACCAAAGAGCCTTTAAGATTAAATCATACGAACCTCTTAAGAAGAAACAGGACAATCCAATACCTCAATTTATTCGAAATAATTTCAGCTACCAGATGATTCATGAGCTCCAAAATATCATGAAAGCTAAACTTGAAATATTTTCATTTGAACGATATCACCAAAGGCGATCAAATTACTACAAGTATTAACATCAATCTCACCACAACAATTACAAAACACTTCGAAAGACCCACGTGAAAAGAATGGGTTAATTCTTTCTCAAAAGAAGAGGCAAATGGAAACGATTTTCACCAACTAGAAAATCATTTACCACTCGCAATGAATACAGGACCAAGGGGAAAACCAATTAAGCAATGAACTCATAGAACATAAGTGGAGTCCACAGTTGAAAGCATAGGCCTCACAAGAAGAGAATATCAGACCTTAACAGATAAGAACAAACAAGCATTCAAGATCAAAGCACTTGCAACATATCACTTTACTCGACAAACTTCATTTACCACATAAAGCTTGAACCCCCAAAAGATCATGAACACAAAACTTGAAATTTGATCATTTAAAAAATATCACGAAAGGCGATCAAATTTCTTTCTCTATAAAAGAATCAACATTACCCACACATTACTGAACATTTCATTAAGATCAATAACATACATTCCTGGTAACAATCAATTTACCTTACTATCACATCAATAAACCTTCTAAAGGAAACATGACAAACTCATAAAACACACTAGATTAAATCACTTATTAGATTTCGCTCATTTACCCTTACTGACGCTCAACGCCAGTATAGCACACACTAATAGCACTCTAACCATTAATACTAACAACCGATGATTATCTAATCATAGAAGCATTCATAGTCCCACCTTTGTTCATAAATTGGAATGAAATATCTTTAAACTTCAGCAATGGAATATTTATAAGACAAGGTTTTGGAAGTCAATACAACCACCCTCATCCATTACTTCATACATATAACAACAATTTAGCATGGCAAAATCAGGTGAATCTAGCATTTGTACAAATTCTTCAAGCATCCAAATAGAAGACATATTTAAGGTTAATATTTACCAAGGCAAAGATAACTTCACTTTTGAAGACATTAACTAAGAATCATTGGTTTGCACCAAGATATTAAGCCAACCTGATAACTCCTACCATACCAAATAATTCTCTTAATTAAAACCTCTTAGATAAGTATGACAACAAAACACTAAAGGGTTTCAACATCCTCTTTCTTAAAAGCGAGGCATTAAACTTCAACTCTCAAATTAATCCAAAAGAAATACGCAAGATCAACGTCCCACATAATAAAGAACTTGTAAAAGAAATCTTCCCTTGCCCAAATACCAAGCGAACAAATGGGTTACGTTTTCCAATAGAGAATAAAATAGAACTTCAGTGAAAAGACCAATCTTGCAAACTAACAACGTTCAAAAGTAGCAGAAATATCGCACTAGTTGGAAAAAACAATATTTGTTTCAAAGAACAAATAGAGACCAATTGGAACTTGCCCACTTCATTATAACCACCAATCAAAGGAAGTTTATCAACGGCGGGAAACTACAACCAAAAGACTAAGTACAAGCTCAAGGAAGACAACAACTTCATCACAGGACTCATGCTCAACCTATAATTATGGAACGGGGGTAAGTACTCTTCTATTCCCATACCAATAACGGTGGTGTAGCCTGGCAAAGCCCAGAGAAACAACCACAATCTCAACTTCTCAACACCGGTTACTATCACACATAACCGATATAATCAGTTATGAATATAAGGTCATCTCATAGCAATCATATAATCAATTCATAGATATAGAAGATCATAACAGATCAAAGATTATCAACAAGAAAGATGGTATAGAAGCAATTTGACAACTGCTCAACAAATGAGACATACCAATGGAAATGCAGAAACAATGAATTACCCAACCCCACCTACTGTGCACAGTGTGTCATTGTAATATATTTCTATTCACCACGGACCTAAAGCCAGCTCTGATACCAACTGCAACACCCTAGCTATTCGGAAGCCAAAATGTTATCTAAAGGACTAACATACAACAACAATACGGGGTAATCTTCAACAATATCTCAACTAAAAGCATAAAGAGATCAACAATATAGAACAAATGCAGAAATAATCAAAACCCATCAACAGTTCACAAACTTCAATTATTCAAGTCTACTGAATCTACTAAGATAATTATATCAAAGGAGTAATCAAGGATCACAAGCAGTTAAATATTCAACCTTAACATAGAGAAAGATAACATCCATCAACAAACTCTATTTATTACAGTTCATCATCTAATGAATGAAAGATAGGGACAAAATCATATTATTGGAACTTGAATATTGTGAAGTGAATGAATTTGTAATATCCCATATAACATTAGAGAATTCAATCGAATTAGAGAGAGAATTAATGGATTAAATTTTGGAAAAAAAATCAGATTTGAGGGAGAGTAAAAGAACCTAAGCCTTCGGCCCATGGTGTCTTGACTCAATTGGGCCGATCGGCCTTAAAAGGGATCAAGGGGCAACCAAATCCTTAAACCCTGAACCTAAAGCTCCCCTGTTTTTTTTCTTTTCCACCCTTGCCGCCACCCCTTCGGGTTGATGGCGCCGCTCCCAGCGCTTCTCCTAGTGCCGTCGCTGCTTCACCGCCTCGGCCCCAGTGTCTCTCTCCCGCGCGCCACCCTCTGGTGCTACCGCCGGAGCCAGCCCTCCCTGTGCGTGCCAACCTGTGCTTCTCCCGACATCGCCACTGGTTCTTGCCGGCCCAGATGCCTCTGTCGCCGCCGCCGGTCTCCCCAGCTTCCCACACGGCCCAGCGCCGCCAGCGGCCCCACCACGCCGCTCCCCCGACACCGACGACCTCCCTACCCGTAGAGCAGATGGCATCGACATCACCGACCTCCCCAGTGACGCCAAGCCCCGTGAGGTCTACAACCTCTTCCGCGACTTCCCCAGCTACGTCTCCTCACACCTTCGCTCCTCCGGCAAATCCTCCCAGGCATATGCGTTTGCTGTGTTTGCAGATCAGCCGTCTGCATTATCTGCAATGAGTGCCACAAATGGAATGATATTTGACCTTGAGAAGAACTGTTCTCTCCTTGTAGATATCGCAAAAAAATCCAATTCGAGATCAAAGCGCTCCAGGACTGATGATGATTTTCCGTATTCATCTGAGAAAAAGGGCTAGAAATCCAAGGTTGGATTTCCTGATTCAGGTGCTGGAAGCATTATTCACATGTCTGGAATGGGTAATTCTTCACACAGCTTGTATGGAACAAAGTTACATAAATCTTAAGTCTAGTACTGTTTTCAGCAAGTGGATTTGGATGTGTATGATCTGCCACCTCTAGATGGGCGAAAATGTGTAACGAGTTAGTGAGGGAAAGAGGCAGGGGTGTGAGGCGTGGTACGCCCAAAGATGGCGAGCTTTGTCTTTGTCCAACTATTTGTTCTACGCTCATTGGTAAGTGTACTTCCTGGGATTTGCTTAAGAATTATAGGAGCTCCCTTATATCTATATGGTAGAATACTCAATGCATTATGAACATAGCATAGTGGTACAGTACAATGACCTGATACTGATCATGAACTAGGTTTTTTGGCTTTTGGCATAACAATGTTCTAGGTGCGTGCTGGGCCTAGTTCCTTGTAGAAATGAACTTGGTTGTAGTTGCTTAGTTTGTGTTGGATGACCTGGATTTGCTATCATAGTCAGAAAGGATATTTAAGTGTCCAGAATAGTTTGCTCCTGTTCCAGATGACTCTGAAGGGCAGAGTGGACCAGTTTGGTATACACTTGTCAGCACATCAGGCCAAGTGGTGGTGAACCCCGGTGCTCGAGCGTTCCACCTTTTTCTTCGGTATCACGGTTGAGGCAAGTGCAAGTAGTATTATTGAGTGGTTATATTTCATAATTGTTGATGCTTGCTGCTTGGTAATGTTGATGAGTCTGAATGCTATAGTTTAATGATAATGCTTACTGCTTGGTAACGTTGATGAGCATGAATACTATAGTTGAATGAGTATGATTTTAATGATGATGCTTATGTGATGAAGCTTACATGGAAATGTTTACCTGACGATGCCTGCTAATGTTTATGTGATGACGCTTACATGGTAGTGTTTACATGATGATGCTTACTACTTGGGAATATTTACATGATGTTGCATGCAAATGGTTACACGATGATGCGTACATGTTTATATGGTGATGCTTGCATGATAATAGTTTTATGTTGATGGCAAGAATGATGGGTCAAGGTGAGCAATGAGGCTACCTTGTTAATGATGAATCATGATAATGATTATGGACATGCACATTTGCATTTCTACATGTTCATTTCTGAACCTTGGACTACGTGGTAGCCAAGGGCAGTTTCCTTGAGATCCCCGTCCTGCATTGGACGGGCCTGGTCCCTACACTCGTGGAGTGTGAGGTTTGGATCCCTGTGCCTAAAGGGCATAGGCTTAGAGTATGTATCGACGGATACATACTCAGCATTACTGGTAATTTTAAAGAAGTGAAGTATTTTGCATTTATGGCATATTCATTGCACTTCTGCATAAGTTATGGAATTGTTGTTTAGCATATGATGTTGGCATAAGAGATGGATTGTGGTATATAAGGTGGTTGTTCAGGTGGGGATTGTTTAATCCCTTTGACTACTTATGACACTATCATAAGAGATGGATTTGAGGTAATTAGTGTTGTATTCATGACGGAGTTGTTTGTTCCCTTTGACTACTTATGATGCTATGTTTGATTTACTATTGCACTTTGCTGAGTCGTGGACTCACACTTGCTGTGTTGTGCTTGCTAGGTACCTCTCGAGGCAGCGTCATGCATGGGAAGGGGTAGATATGGTGCATGACACATAAACACAAACCACAAATAAAAAAACTAGTCCAATTATCCATAATTTATATTCTTGATAATTACCTAGGTTCAGTTTTGTGACCATCCTTTGTGGTGGATGTTTTGATTGTAATTATGGACGATCCAGTTAGGTTCTTAATCCTTCATCATTTAAGTTCGTTTAATTTCATTTGATGATTTAGTATCTGAATAGCCTGCTTAAGTAATTACCTATGGTTACGCCTTATGCTCTCAATAATTTTGTAATAGAGTTGATTAGGAGTTTATGGACGCCCTTTTGACTATGCTTAGGTTGTTTAGCATATTTTGGATGTCTTGTGATGATTCGTTTAAATTGGATGATTTGATTGATGAATGATGCTATATTAAACTGTTTGAACCTCCGGGTTAGCCATCTTTACAAAGGAGGTTCTGCCGGATTTTAGAGAAATATCTTAGTTTTTATTGGTTAGTATATTAGTTAGTAGCAGACCAGGCTCATGTTGAGTTTGACTGTTAGCATTAGGTCATTCATGAATTAAAAGCTTGGTTGATGGTTGATATTATCAACCTTCATTGATATGGTTGGATTAGCAATGGGTTAGTGAACAGCGTATAGACTCTTGATAGTATTATCGTAATCGACTCAATCTGATTAGATGTTTGAGATTGGATTGTTGACGAATTATGATTCAATTCTTGTATCCATTCTTCTAGATACTGATCTTTTTAGGTTACTATTTGAAAGTTGGTTGAAATTATTCTGTAGTGTTGTTGTATGTTAGTCTTTTAGGTAACATTTTGGTTTCTACATAGCCAGGGTGTTACAGAATTATATGTGTCTACTCCCTCCCAGGAATGCTCTCATTAGTGATCACCTAAAATAAACAAACACAAGCAAGAATGAGTCTTAAGACTCAGCAAGTACAAAGAATAATAAGAACTACAACGAATAGGAACATAGAACTAGAAGAAACATATGAAAGGATGGAATGAATGGACTACACTTTTGCTTATACCGCTATAGCTAGTGACACACCTGTCAGTGTTCACTTAGGCCCGCATTTAACAAAATGCAGGGATCCAAGGCCCGTATGAAGAACGTTTCATACGGGGATCCAAATCTGCCCACATTAGAATGATGGGTCTTACGTGCCCATACTGGAATTGATGGGTCTTTCTTTTCCACTCCCGTGGAAGAAATATAAACAAATGTATGAATGGAATGAATCATGAATAATGAAAGACATCCTCTCTTTCAACATGGATTAACGGATATAAAAGGAATATAAAGCATTAAATGTAATCATGGATCATAGAAATAATAGTATGAATACAAGCACTCAGCATTCATCAACATTAATAATTACAATGTACTTGCCTTCCGCTCTACGAAGCGTTATGAGGCAAGACGGATGCCGCTACACTCGAAATTCCCCTCCTACACAAATTAAATACTTGAATAAGGAACCACGCGAATAGGACGTTGCTCAAAATGTCTAATCGCAGCATCCTAACCTAAGGATCACAAAGTCGATCTACTCAAATAAACCGACAGTCTAGCAGGACTACAATCTGGACAACAAGTACAAAATAAATCATAACTAATGATTTGAGACTCGAAATGGAGTGCTCTCAGATCCTATGGAAAGATAACAATATCCTACAGAAAAGTCTAGTTGGCGGGATCTCACAATTCGGCCAAAAACCTACGGCAATAATCCTCTGAAAGTCGAACATCGAATATGTCTGACAGAACTACATAGCAGTAGAGAAATAATCATATCTTTTGTTCTACAACTCCAAATTGAGTGTTCTTTATCATTCTGGAAAGGTTAAAAAATGTTACAACAACCTAGTTGGGTGAAAACCCTGAATCTACTATTATCTTAATCATATTTTAAAAGACAACGTGACAGTTCATTCACGTCAGGAATTCAGGACAGCAGGAAAGATTATACTATATCTTTTGAACCGTAAGATGGAATTAAGTGTTCTTGGTGGCTACGGAAAGAGAAAAATAATTCCTATATATCTCTAGGAGATGGAAATCTCCAATGCGCCTTCTAAGAACATGATATCAGCCGCGCAACATTCTGGACAGAACCGAACTAATAGCAGTAGCAATTCGATCCAAACAACCTTAATCGATTTCGCATCTATTTTGAATCAAACAGCGAGGAATGACTTTCGTTACCCTTGTAGAACCCCAGGAAGACGATGGACAAAACCCATGAAGAAGATCTCCTCTTCTCCTCCTTTCTCTCCCTTCTTCTTCCTCCCGATGGCCGGCAGCAAGGAGCAGCAAAGGAGGCGACATGGAGGGCATGGCAGCAGGGAGAGGAGGGTTTGCTATAGTGGCAGCGTGCTATAGTAAAATGAGCCTAGGGTTTGGTTGCCCCCTTCTTAAACCAACTTCCCACTTGGGCCAAACAACGTGGGCCGAAAGCCCAAGATTATTTCTCCTCTAAAAATCTGATATCTCTTTTTAATTCTTGTTAAATACCTTTCTCATTTCAATTAATTCTCTAATGTTAAATAGGATATTACATAATCGTTGTTGGATACTTTCTTTGTTAAGAGAAATCCCTCTCTAAACTATATTGCACTCGAAAATTGAATAAATTTCCCTCTCCCGAATAATACATTCTCTCAAATTGATATTCAGAGTATTACATATACACACAGAAGATCCATTTTTGTGAGAAAGTGAAGGAGAAGCTGGAACATGATGCTTACCAAGAGTTTTTGAAATGTCTTCACATATACAGCTAGGAGATTATTACAAGGAGTGAATTGAAGAGCTTGGTGGGTTGCCTATAGATTTATGCTAATTCAATATTTAAACTTACGTTGCTTTGCTAACTATGATCACCATCCTTTGCGATGCCGATGTTGGCCTCGTCATCTTCTCCTGCACCGGTCGCCTCTACGATTTTGCCAGCACTTCTAGGTTTTGAGCTCATCATCCATATTAATTATATATGGCTTCTTAGTTAATTTGATTCCAGTAGATGCATGTATGATAAATCGTTCTTGTAGGGTTCACAAGCTCTAGACATTCATTTTATTCCTAGTAATATCTTAGGAAATGGGAAAGAGTGCAAAGAAGAAATAATTTCGATACACCTTTGCCACCACTATAGGAGGTTTTTAAATGATCAATTGGTATGGTGAATTGGTGACCCACTGACATAATAACATGGTAACATCTAATTACTTGTAGGGTTCACAAGTCAGGCCAAGGTGGGCGTTGCCCCCCCCCATTTCAAATTAATATGCCATGATGGAGAAGAAAAATGTGTAAATAGACATAGCAATCAAACTAAATGTATAGCTCATGACAACTCATGCAGTATGCATGGTAGTAGTGACTAGTGAGTTATTAATTGTTGAACAACGTACATCTTTTTTTCTTTGCAAATGTATAGCTCATGACAACTGCTTCTCATTCTATCTCAATTCTCTAGCATGTATAATAAGATTGCACACTATGCAAGGAAGCATGCATGTGGAGTACACCCTCCTAATCTGATGTCTCCAAAATATACTGATATGATCCTATTTCATTTTCTATTTGCTGGGCAGTTTTGGCAGAGGGAGGTTACAAAACTAAGGTAGCAAGTGCAGAACTTACAACACAATAATAGGTAACAATCTTTAGTGTCATCCATGGATATAAATAAAAGGCCAATTAGTAGCTAGCCAGAACTTTTCTCTCATTTAATTTGGTTTCATATATGTGCAAATTAATTAACCGAAGAGAGTACCTTAAGATCGTCTGACTTAAAAGGGAAGGTAAAAATGAATCAATTTGCAAGGCATGCTTTTGTTGACAGTTCTAGCTAGTTGCACTGTTAAATTAATCATGTGCATGCGCTGATCGATCGATAGGCAACTTTTGGGAGAGGAACCATCAAGCTTAAATGTTAGAGATCTGCAGTTTCTCCAGAGCCAAGTTGAGATGAGCTTTGTTGAACTAATCTTGTTGCTTAGTTTTTATTTTTCACGTTTGGATTTGAATTGGTAGAGTAATTTCAGGGATTGATTGAGTAGTTTTTTGGGAGAGGAACAAAAGCAAAAGGCTAACATAATTCTTTTGATTTTATGGTGAGCAAAAACTTTTGTAAAGAACACAAAAGTGGCAATCTATTGATGCCAATGAGTTGTTGGCTTCAAAGATTGAAATAAAATGTCTTTTGGGTGGGGTTGTCTACTCCATGGATGTATATCAACTCCTCATAGTAGAGTGTATTTAGTCTGAATCTAAATGTTGTGTTGAGTGTGGGGTATATATGTGAATGTTCTATTGTGAACTCGAACATTATGTCAATCTTATCGAATCTATATATGTAATGATTTGTGGCTAATTAGTGGTATTTTTCTTGTTGTGGAATACATGATCTGTTTGATTGCTGAGTTTTCTGTCAGTGTGGTTCAAAATGAAACACGTTGTATGTACAAAATCAGTGCATTTGCTGTTTGGGTATTTCTCGAGTGTCCCTAGTTGACATACACTTGGGAATAACCACCTATTCCTGAGTGTTCTTGGTTGACATACAATCGGAAAAGTATTCCGTTAATTTTTCGAGTATCCTTGGTTGATATACACTTGGGAAAAACGAACTGTTTCCAAGTGTCTTTGGTTGACACACACTCGGGAAAGTATTCCGTTACAGTGGCTGAATCTGTTGTGCCAACTATTCTCTCGAGTGTTGGATGTTTCCCGAGTGTATATCAACCAAAGATACTCGGGAAAGTTATTTCTTTCGAGTGTGACTCTCGGGAAACCAATTTTTACCCGACTAAACGATCCCGAGTGTTTAGGGCACTCGAGAAATTTCCCTAGACACTTGAAAATTTTCTCGTTTCTGGTAGTGAGGCACGCATAGTGTCAAGGGGATAAATAATTTAGCTAGTTATGCCCTTTTCTTTCTCTTCAATTGTTGTATCCTATGATTTGCTACAAATATTACTAACCAACTTAGAGAGGATGGTAGTCTCAATGAAATCATGTAGTCTGTAGGTGAAAGCAACGAGATTCCGTGATTGCTCGAGTGTAACACCCTAGCTATGCGGAAGCCAA
This sequence comes from Phyllostachys edulis, assembly GCA_036346405.1. Lineage (NCBI taxonomy): Eukaryota > Viridiplantae > Streptophyta > Magnoliopsida > Poales > Poaceae > Phyllostachys > Phyllostachys edulis. Next base: position 44,309,766 of record CM070556.1, read on the forward strand.
GCTGCAACCTAAACTACTAACACCAATGAACACTATTGATTTTTCTCCACCAATCAACAACTAATGAAAGCTAAACTTTATCACAAAACAATTCTAATAACTCAAATAACATAAATTTCAGCAAGGGTTTAAACACTAAATTTTAGTTTATAACATATCAGACAAGAGGAACAAAATCAAGAATACGTTCGGATAATTTAAAACCATCAACTAGCATGAATAAACATTAAGGGAACAATAGAAATACCATGAATCCAATTATTACAATCAATAATTTCCAAATGAAAGCCAGCAACAGAAATATTATTTAATTGGTGAAATATGTGATAATGTGGGTTTTTCATGTGATCTACTCCTTTCTAGGATGTGTCGTCCTCAACGATGACCTAAAAACAAAATTGGCAAGAGTGAGTCCAAGACTCAGCAAGTACGAACGAATGACATAAAAAATACTGAATCGAATGCAAAACAGAAACATTGAATTGGATACAAATCATTCTCAAATTATCCCATACATATGAATATACTATGAATGCGATGCAAGATGCATATGTCTCCACTTCTCTTCTGCAAATACCAGTATAGCTATTGTAACACCCATCGATGTTCACTCAGACCCGTATTATCGAAATACGGGGATTGAAGGCCCGTATGAAGAATCTTTCATACGGAGATCTAGTAGCTCATATTGAAAATATGGAGATCTCAATACTCACTCCCGTGGGTGAAGCATGAATGCTTGAAATTAAGGTAATGAAATGAATGGATTCTCCCATACTTACAATTTGAAATCAACAATAAACAGAAGCATGTGAAGAACGGAAATGTTCATACATCATAAGATTTAACCAAGTCATAATCATTTGACCAATTTTGAACAAACAAACATCCAAGTTGACTCCAACTGTACTTGCCTTTCGCGTTACGACAAGTTGAAAAGTAAAGAAGGTGAAACGAACCCCAAAGTCACTCCGTCTATAATAAATAGTTTACTCAAAATAAGTTTTGACAAGATGAAACAACACTATTCGCAATGCTCTAATCCACACTCACAAAAACCCATACTTCATATATTTATTTTACTCAAGCGGAACGACGAACTAGTAGTAACTCAACTCTGGTCAGCGACCTTCTAAATTGCATATTTCCCATTCTTTATATAATAAAAATTCATTTTCAGACTCTCTAGAAAGCTTACAAATTTGTATACAAAGGTTAAGTTGTTGAGATCTCCTAACTCTGCACTTAACTAATTTTAACAAACAGATGAATAACACAGTCAGAAACTGACCGACATTCTGAGCAACAGCATTAAAATTGCTATAACTTTCATTAGGCTGATCTAAAAATTATTTTCTTTAACATTCTAGAAAGCTAAGAGAATTTCCTACAAAATGCATGTTGGTGGACAACCCTGATTCGGCCACTAACAATTTCCAATCTTTCAGTTACTACGAATGCTATAACTTGACACGGATTTTGGATAGCAGCATTGCAAATATCATAACTCAAAAACTACACCTCCAAATAATGCGAATTCAAATCCTACAGAAACCTAATGAAATTTCCCATAATTCTTCAGGAGATGATACATCCTAATTTCGCAGTTACAACTTTCAAAACTACAATACAACTAACAGCACCGAAAACCCGATCTACTACCCAAAAACAATCACATGGAAACGAATTAAACAAAAACATCAAAGACCTGATAAATCACCCTTGAAGACACGCTGTGACTCGCTGAAATCCCCATGAGAATCTATAATACCCCGAATATCAATTGGGGAAATGCTATTCGGAGAGGGAAGTTTATTCGATTTTCGTTAACAAATGCATTAAGGATTAGAGAGAACAACTTTTATTGGAGATGCAATTATATAAAAAAAATTCGGAAGTTTCGGAAGGGTGGGCCTTAGGCTCTCGGCCCTTTGCTTCATGGCCCTAAGTGGGCCGGCCCACTAGGGTTCTGAAGAGGGGGGCACCCTTTTGCCCTAAAACTAACTGCCGCCTCTATCCCCTGTGAGCAGCCACCTCCTTCATTCTCCTGGAGCCGCCGCCAGTTCCCAAAAACTGCATCTCCTCCCCATTTCTTCCCTTCTCCTAGTGGTCTTTGGCTCCATGGTGCTACCTCATGCCGCTCCTAGCTCGCCCCAGCGTCATGCCTGGCCGTCGGTTCACCTGCACCGCCACTCGCTTGGCTTCCCCTGGTCCGACTCGCCTCCCCCATGGCCTCCAGGCCGCATGCCTAGGTCGCGCCTCCCATGGCCGTCGCCTTTCGCCCAAGCGCCGCCGCCTCCGCCGGTGTCGTCAGTCCCCGCTCGCCGTGGGCGGTCGCTGCTGGTGGTGTCTTCGCGTCGAAGAGGTAGGTTCCGGATGGACCCGGAGGCGGAGGCGGTGGCGGCGCTGCAGCTAGTCAAGGGCCCGTCGGGGTCGTTTGCGGCGGTGCCAAGGCATCCTCTTCCCCCTCCTCATGGCCAACCCCTCCTGCTCCTTCCCCACTGCCGGCGACGCCCTCCTTGCAGTGGCGGGCCCGGATGCGCCAGACGTGGCTCTCCCCACGGCGCCCGATCTGATACGGAGTTCGATTTCTAGCGGCCGGAGCTCGGGAAGGAGAAGCTGGCCGGGACGGTGCAGTTCCACGAGCGCCACGAGTTCCTCTACTACAAGGGCCCCGAGGTGTGGCCGTCCCACGTCGAGGCCGCCGAGTTCGACCGCCTCCCCCGCCTCCTCGCCGCCGCCATCAGGGCCCGAAAGCCCAACCTGAAGAAGAGCACCAACTTGACCATTTGCGACGGAGAGGTTGATATTGAGTCATCTAATGGGGATGTGTTGATCTTTCCTGTAATGATCAGATACAGAGGACTGACCCACTTTGTTGTTGACAACTTTGTTGTAGAAGTACTCGTGAAAGATACTGAATGGTTTCCTGGATCTCCTGGGGCCATCCAAGAGGGAAGTGTAAAGTAGGTTTCCTTTTATGATGACGATGACCGATTTTGGCAACATTTGTACAATCGCTCTGCTGCTGCTGAGGCTCCAACTGCAGTCAATCAACAATCATCCGCTGTTAGTGCTCCTACGCCATCTACAAGAGGAAGGCATTTTGTTGTCATTTGCTGTGAGAACAAGGTGATATTTCTAGAGAGTGGGCTGAGGGTGAGGGAGTATGAGCTGCTACGAAGGAACTTTAGAGACACTGGCTACTTTGGGTTTTGGTATCCAGGAGCTCATTGATCTTGGCATCAAGTAAGATGACCTGTCCTGTAGTGTCCTGTTCTGCTTATGATTTCGATATGTGGATAATATGTTGCCATTAGTAGATTTCATTCTATTATGATATGGATTGGTTCATGTGAGTACGGTAGAGCCTAATTTACTTAATTGTAGGATAGTGGAGATTTCTGCTCATTCGTATACATAGTGTGACTCGTGAAATTTATCAGTAGCTTAGAGCTTGGTCCGATACCTACGGATTCTTGGGTAAGAGACGAACACAGTTATGCACTTGTTGGATACTCGTTTCCTTTGCACCTTATATTGGGAGAACATTTTGCTATTATAAACCGTGCGGATCATCTTATTTGGTGTGTTCTGGACCATTGGATTTGGTCTCAGGGTGACCCTGATTTGTACTTTTGTTGTATATAAATGGTTCCAAGTCACTCACACCTGTGTATCTTTACTTGTGACATGTTTTGCTCTTCCAATGTGAACTATTCTGGAGTAGTGGCAAGTACAAGTCTAAATGCATTCAACATAGTATATTAGTAGTCAAGTTACTAAATCATTGTATCTTCACATTGTGGTCAAGATCAATCGACTGGCCTTCAATGGCTATAGATTATATCATGTGGTAGCAGTATGATTTAGCGCTTGAATAGTTATGTATTTACCTTGGCCTTTGGCACCCCTTGAGATTTGGCTCAAGGTCCGCCACTGAGTAAGTGCAAGAGTAAACTAAAAACCAGCTCGTTTCCCGATGTAGGTTTGGTTTGAGTAATGGATGTCTGATACTATATTATATGTGGGCCTGATGAGATCATTTGGTGGCGGTGAACCCCGGCGATAGAGCATTCCGCCTTTTTGTTTTGTCTCACGGATAAGGCAAGTGCAAGCATTATTAATGAGTTGTTATATTACATATTTAATGAATGCCATAGTTGATGGATGTTGATTGTTGCTTGGTAATGTTGATGAGCCTAAATGCCATAGTTTAATGATGATGCTTACCACTTGGAAATGTTTACCTGATGCTGCACGCTAATGATTACATGATGATGCGTACATGTTGATGTTTATATGGTGATGCTTACATGGTAATGGTTACATGTTGATGGCAATAATGATGGGACAAGGTGAGCAATGAGACTAATGATGATAATGATGAATTATGATAATGACACTGGACATGTGCATTCTGCATCATGGCATTGGATCCCTGTGCCTTGAGGGCACAGGCCTTGATTATATATTAGATCCCCATCATGCATTAGACGGGCTTTGGTCCCCACTCTCGTGGAAAGTCATGTAACTAATCCGGTGAGGTCGGTGAGAAAGTTACATGACTTGGAGTGTGGGCTTTGGATCCCTGTGCCTAGAGGGCACAGCTTAGAGTATGTATCGACGGATACACTACTCGGCATTACCGGTAATTGCAAAGATGTGAAGAATGTGCATTCATGACATGATCATCGCATTTCTGCATAAGATGGATTTGTTTGTTTAGCGTTCAATGCTGTGTTCATGATGAGTTCGTTTGTTCCCTCTGACTAATTATGATGCTATCATAAGAGATGCGTTTGTGGTATATAATGCTGTTATTCATGATGAAATTATTTAATCCCTTTGACTATTTACGATACCATGTTTGTTTGCTATTGCACTTTGCTGAGTCGTGGACTCACACTTGCTGTGTTGTGCTTGCTAGGTACCTCTCAAGGCAGCGAAATGCATGGGAAGAGGTAGACTTGGTGCACGTCACATAAACACAAACCACAATGAATAAACTAGTCCAATTATCCACAATTCATGCTCTTGTTAATTGCTCTAGGTTCTTTTTGTGACCATCCTTCGTGGTGGGTGCTTAACTGTGATCATGGATGGACCAGCTATGTTCTAAATTCCTCGTGGTTTAAGTTCATTTAATTCTAGTTGTTGGATTAGAAAGTTCGAGTTGATTAGTCAACCAGCCTCGTTATTTTGAGGACCTTTGCTGCTTGAGTTGTATCTTTTGCTAACGGATGCCCTTTGATTTAGGCTTTAGTTGCTTAACATATTTTGGATGATCTGTGATGATTAGATTGAAATTGGATGATTGAAAAATATTGATTGATGCTATATTAGAATGTTAGAACCCCTGGTATAGCCACCTATACAAAGGAGGTTCTGTCGAAGTTTAGAGAATGAACTTAGTCTTATTTGGATAAGATGTAGGTTCAGTAGCAGTTAAATTGTTAGATGATATGCTTCTATTGAGTAATCGTGGTTTGTGCTAGAGTTGAATATTAGTCTATATCCTTCATGAATGAATGTTTGGTTGATGGTTTAAATAGATGTCGACGATTGATATTATCATCCTCCATGTTATGGTGGAAATTATTTAGTATTGCCATTGTACGTTAGTCTTTTAGATAACATCTTGGCTTCTGCATTAGCTAGGGTGTTACAGAATCTCCTCTCCCCTTCTTCTCCCTCCTCATCTTCTTTTTTCCTTAGCCGGCGACACCCGAAGGTTTCTTCTCCCCCTCCTTCTTCTTGGACAGCAGCAAGGGAGGAGGTGGTATTGTAGGAGACGATGGCACTGTAGCATGTGGTGGTGGCACTGTAGCATAGGCGTGCTATAGTAGCATTAGGGTTTTGACTACTCCTAATGGGCCAAAGTTATGGGCCTTTGGCCCAAGATTTAATCCCCCATCAAGAGAAATTCTGAAATTCCTTTTTAAATCCCGATAAAAATATTTTAAATTCAATTATAGTTCTAAAGATTGAATGGGGTATTACATTCTACCCCCCTTAAACAGTATTTGACCCTGAATCCTCGCATCGATCTACGCAAAAGAAAAACCACAACTAAAAATTAACAACGGAATACACGTAACCGCCGTGAGCAAATCCGGATATTGATCGCGCATGCGAGACTCCAGTTCCCAACTGGCCTCTCTCTCGGTCTGATAAGACCAAAGCACCTTGACATACTTCAAACTTTTGTTCCTCAGAACTCATTCTGACTCTTCCAGAATTTGCACTGGCTGGGATTCTAAGGTAAGATCTTGTTCAATGATCAACAGCTCTAACTAGATCACATGCTCTGGATCTCTCAAATACTCACTTAGCATCGAAACATATCAGACGTTGCGTACTTCGCGTATGGACCTAAGACGGTCCTAGCGATACGCTAACTTCTTAATTCCTGCAACTGTCGAAAACAACCTAATGTACCTTGGGCCTACTTCTCCTTTGGTGCCAAAACACATAATATGCACATAACACATAGGACTCTTGTCCCAATTCTCAATCGATCTCTTCATATTAACAAGAAGCACCTCCTTTAACCAAAAACACACAACAGAACTCGCTTTAAACAAACTCTTTTACCGATATATCCCAACCGAAAATGAAGGACTCTCATCGCAACCACGCGTTGCCAACTTAGCACCAAAAGAGTCAAATCCAGAATCGAAGATTCATCACAAAACCTTTCCACCTTCCAATTAGACAATTTGCAAATAAACACTATGTCGGTTAGAGGAGAGACCATTTGAATGACCAACTCATGCGCTTCCTTTATTTTCCTAAACCAGAAAGGACCACACGCACCACATAAAGCCAAATTCAATTTACAAAAGACATCCGTCATAAACACATAACTCAAATAAGAATCAAGAAGGTGTTTTACTACCCGAGGTAACAATTTTCTCAATTTCTCTTTTAAGAATAAAATTTCTCTCAAATTATGGAATTCCAATTCATCGCATAACACACTAAATTATTTCTCTTAAATTGGCAACCTCAACGCCATGCTCAAACCGAATACATCATCCACACCTTTGTAGAGAGGCTCCATTGACTCCACAAAAACATACTCTACCCAACTCCTCCACTGACGAAATTACTTTGACAGATGACTACCAATGCATCTCAAAATAGATCTCACACGCAATCACATCACCTCAATCTTTTAAGAATAAATGACTCGGAATTCCCAGCACACACACTCATGTACTACATCAAAAGGGTTCTATCAATGATCATCCCACTGTCCGGAATCCACCCTTATTCTACTTCGTCTATACACAATCATTGGGTGACCAAAGTTCTAGCATAAAAATGCAAAGCCCAAATTTAACCTCTAAGACCCCTACAACAAACTTCTCATATAGAATATAAGGAAACCCTCATATTAAATCCCTAAAATTCCCACAAATCCGAACATACTCACTCATTAACATCAACATGGAAACATTTTCTCGGCCAAATTATCTTTATAAAGATTCTAACTCCTAGAGGGTTACTCACTGACACCAAGTCATACCTGACAATAATTCAACAATTTCTGCTATCTCATTAATTGCTTTAATGATTAGATTATTTCACTAATCTTACTCTCATTACACTACACTGTCATATTTCACCTACACAATTATGCAAATTACCCAGTCGCGATACTCTATTAAACTGATCAAGATTTCCATTCTTTCGATAATTATAATGATCCATCCAAAATGAACAAAAGATCTTGGACCACAAATCACTATAGGTTCTATTAGTTGCAACAATGCAATCAGTTTAGCCCCAATGACAAACATTATGTTTAAATAAAATTATCTACAAGAATTATAACACGAAATCAATTCATCCTCCAATGCTCCTCAAATAACTTACAACCCAAGGTCTCACAACAACAATTAATAAACACTTCGAAAGACCACTGTGAAACGAATCGGTTGATTCTTTCTCATAAGAAAAGGCAAATAAAAATAATTTTCACCACCTAGAAAAACATTTACTGCTTGTAGTGAATACAGGACCAAGGGAAATAGTCAATTAGGCAATGAACTCAAAAAACATAAGGGAAATCCACAGTTGAGGGCACAAATCGCGTACGACGAGAATATCAAACCTCAAATGAGAAGAAGGTATTAACTTTGAAAATCGAGAAACTCTTATGGGGCAAAAGCGGAAGGTTTAGGCACACGCAAATAAACCGCAAGTTACAAAACTTGACTTCAATCTCAAATACTTATACTTCACTCATTCCTTCAACAAACAAAGTTATTTTCTATGATTACTACATCACTTTGCCAGCTCAAACAAGATAAGCTCTTAAGACCAAACCATATGAATCACTTAAGAACCAAAAAAAAATCTTTCAACACGTCACTTTGCTCAAAACAGTTTCAACTACCACATAAATCATGAGGTCCAAATGATCACAAACGTAAAACTCAAATATTTTCATTAAATCAATATCACACAAGCGATCAAATTCTTTTACTTATAAAACATTCAACATTATCATCACAACCACATGCTAACAATCATACTAATCAACAAAAATAATACTCTCTTAGCCAGAATCATCATAGACTACTATCCCATCATAAAACTCTTCTAAAGACACAATTTCCATATATATATATATATATATATATATATATCTTACTAAAATTGCAACAATCAGGTTGATCTAGAGAAGATCTGGTGAGCAAACCATATTATTGAAACATAACTCTCTTAACAAGGGCATACTATCATATAACCATATCACAAGACACTAATATAGGTCACTTACTGAATTTAACCATTCAACTCTTAGTGAGGCTAAACAGCAAACCTCATGCACACTAATTGCACTCTACACAAAACCATTAAGAATTGATGAGGGTATTAGTCATGAAAGCATTTATGGTTATACAACTATTTGTAATCACACAAGCATATACAAATACAGGATCAACATTTCACCTTATGTTTAGGAATTAGAGCAATATTTCATTTAAGCTTTAACCATCTAATCTTCTATAAAGCAAGGTTTCACAAAGCGTTGCATCAACGTTCATCTAGTCATTTATACATGTTTCAATAACTTTAGCATGACAAGAATTAGGTAAAGCTATCATTTACAAATGATCACCAATTAGCCAATTAAAAGATAAATTCAAGATTAATATCTACTAAGACATCATTCGAACGCATCTTTAACTTAACCATCACTAGTGGTTAGAATAACCGAAAGAGGACCTAAAATCCAATTTATCTAACAAATTTAGCAGATTACTCAATCTTAATGTTCAAACCGGTTCATCAATATTCCACACTTCTTAACAAACCATAGGTTCTGGACAAATATAGATAGACTCTTATTTAAAATTCATCATGCATCAAATACAAGGATATTTTAAATTAATCAATTTCACTTTCATGGATGTTTGCTAAGAATCATTGGTTTGCACCATGCTAATAACCCAACCTGATAACTCATACCATACCAATTAATTCATTTAATTAAAACCTCTTAGTTAAGCATGACCAGACATCACTAAAGGATTTTAACTCCTTTCAGAAAAAGAGGCATTAAACTTTAACACTCGAAATAATCCAAAAGAAATACATAAAGCCAAACATTTCACATGTTAAAGAATTTGCAACAGAAAACTTTCAGTATCCAGAATACCAAGCGAATAAATGAGTCATATTTTCCAATAAGAAAGGCAGAACTCCCATGAAAAGATCAATCTTGCTGATAACCAATGTTCACACAAAAACAACAATAGATCAGTAGTCAGGAGAACAAGTAATCGCTTTGTGGAACCAAGAAAGACCAATGAAAACTCATCAGCTGTATTGTAAACACTAACTCAAGAAAAATTCATCAATCACAACTATAACCTGAATTGACCAAAATTCAAGCTCAAGGAAGGGAACAACTTTTCTAAAAAAACTCACCCTCAACACCTATAACTATGATAATCGAGGTAACTACTTCTCTATTCCTATACCACGAACGGTAGTGTAACCTGAGAAAGCCCAGGGCCACAACCATGATCTCAACCTCTCAACATCAACTATCATCATATATAACCAATATAATCAATTATGAGTATACAAGATCATCTCATAACAATCATAGAATAAATTCATAGGTATAAAAGAACATATCATATCATAGATTAACAATGCAATATAACGGAAATAGAAATGCATTGCTTGACCCATCCCATCCTACTGTGCACCAGTGTCAAGTTTTAGGTTAATTAAACATTAACAAATTTTAACAAATTAAGTTACCTAAGTTGTTAACCTATTCACCACGGACCTAAAACCTGCTTTGATACCAACCGTAACACCCTGGCTATGCGGAAGCCAAGCTGCAACCTAAACTACTAACACCAATCAACACTATAGATTTTTCTCCGCAAATCAACAACTAATGACAGCTAAACTTTATCACAAAACAATTTTGATAACTCAACTAACATAAATTTCAGCAAGGGTTTAGACAGTAAATTTCAGTTTATAACATTTCAAACAAGAGGAACAAAATCATGAATACATCCAGATAATTTAAAACCATCAACTAGTATGAATAAACATTAAGAAAGAACAATAGAAATACCATGAATCCAATTATTACATTCAATAATTTCCAAATGAAAGATGGCAACAGAAATATTATTTAATTGGTGAAGTATGTGATAATGTGGGTTTCTTTATGCGATCTACTCCCTTCTAGGATGTGTCGGCCTTAACGATCACCTAAAAACAAAATTGGCAAGAGTGAGTCCAAGACTTAGCAAGTACGAACGAATGGCATAAGAAATATTGAATCGAATACAAAACATAAACATTGAATTGGATACAAATCATTCTCAAATTATCCCATACATATGAATATACTATGAATGCGATGCAAGATGCATATGTCACCACTTCTCTCCTCATATACTCGTATAGCCAGTGTAACACCTATCGATGATCACTCAAGCCCTCATTCTCCAAATGCGGGGATCCAAGGCCAATACGGGGATCTAGTTGCCCATATTGAAAATATGGGGATCTCAATACCCACTCCCATGGGTGAAGCATGAATGCTTGAAATTAAGGTAATAAAATGAATGAATTCTCCCATACTTACAATTTGATATCAACAATAAACGGAAGCATGTGAAGAACGGAAATAATCATATGACCAATTTTGAACAAACAAACATCTAAGTTGACTCAAACTGTACTTACCTTTTGCGTTGCGACAAGTTGGAAGGTAAAGAAGGTGAAACCAACCCCAAGGTCACTCCGCCTATAATAAATAATTTACTCAGAATAAGTTTTGACAAGATGAAACAACGCTGTTCGCAACGCTCTAATCCACACTCCCAAAAACCCATAGTTCATATATTTATTTTACTCAAGCGGAATGACGAACTAGTAGTAACTCAAATCTGGTCAGCGACCTTCTAAAATGCATATCTCCCATTTTTCTTATCATAAAAATTCATTTTTAGAGACTCTGGAACGCTTACGAATTTGTATACAAAAGTTAAGTTAGTGAGATCTCCTAATTATGCATTTAACTAATTTTAACAAACGATGAATAACACAGTCAGAAACTGAGCGACATTCTGGACAGCGGCATTAAAATAGGTATAACTTTCATTAGGCTAATCCAAAAATTATGTTCTTTAACATTCTGGAAAGCTAAGAGAATTTCCTACAAAACGTATGTTGGTGGACAACCCTGATTCGACCATTGACAATTTCTAATCTTTCAGTTACTACAAATGCTATAACTTGACAATGATTCTGGACAGCAGCATTGCAAATATCATAACTCAAAAACTACACCTCCAAATAATACGAATTCAGATCCTATAGAAATGTAATGAAATTTCTCACAATTGTTTAGGAGATGATAAATCCTAATTTCGTAGTTACAACTTTGAAACTACAGTACAACTGACAATAGTAAAAACCCGATCTACTACCCAAAACAATCGCATGAAAATGAATTAAACAAAAACATCAAAGAACTAAGAAATCACCCTTGAAGACACGCTGTGACTCGCTAAAAACCCCACGAGAATCTTCTCTCCTTCCTTCTCCCTCTTCCTCTTGTTTTCTCCTTGGCCGGCGGCACCCGAAGGGTTCTTCTCCCTCCCTCCTCCCTCTTAGACAGCAGTAAGGGAGGAGGTGGTTACTGTAGCAGACAACAACACTGTATCATGTGGCGGCACACTGTAGCATAGGCGAGCTACAGTAGCATCTAGGGTTTTGGCTACCCCTAATGTGCCAAGGCTATGGGCATTTGGCCCAAGATTTAATCCCCCTTTAAGAGAAAATATGAAATTCCTTTTTAAATCCCGAAAAAAAGGTTTGAAATTCAATTATAGTTCTAAAGATTGAACGGGGTATTACATCGAGAGAATATATATGTGGGTGTAGTGTTCTTTAATTAGACTTGGAAGTAAATGTTGTGGGACTTTACTTGCAGACAATGCACTTGCTCGATCGATGATGACCTCTTGTGATCTGCTTGTTCACTACTAGAAAACACGTATTTTCCGAGTGTCTGGAAGGAAACACTCGGAAAGGTCCCGAGTGTTTCATAGGACACTCAGGACGTAAACTTAACACTCGGGAGAAGTAACTTTACCAAGTGCTTTATATTACACTCGCTAAAGGCAGACGGGAGCCAGCAGTTATGCACATAGAAACGGGATATCTACAGGTCTGAACGGGGTGAAATAAAGTCCTGAGTGCAATAGTTTTGCTTACACTCGGGAGAGTTGGGAGAGAGAGCACTAATTCTTTTCATGACCGCACCCCTTTTTTTCGTTGCGCAAGTGCTAACCTATGATGCACTGATACGCGATATCGGTACGGTGATACGGATACGATGATACCCCATTTCTCCAAAAACCTGATATGGCGATACAGATATGTGTGTGTGTATTAAAAATAGTGAAAATATAAAATAAGATACTTGATAAGTTTGAGACTTTGAGTCAAGGGTTTACCAATGTATGTAAATTTGTCCATGTATGTATGTAAATTTGTCCCCCCACCGGCCACATCTCCCCACTTCCACCTCTTTCCCCTGCTCACTAGATCTGAGAGAGGAGAGGAGAGCACACCTGGCTTGTCATGCGGAGGAGATGGCATGGAGGAGGTGGCGCAGAGGATGGCGCGGAGGAGGCCGTGCTGAAGTTCGCCGCCTCACCGGTCACGCGGAGGATGGCGCAGAGGAGGCCGCCCTAAAGGTCGCCGCCTCGTCGGTCACGCGGAGGAGGTGGGGCGGTGGAGGGAGAGCCAAAAGTCGCCGCCTCGCCGGTCGTCGCATCGCTGGTCACACGGAGGAGCACTAAAGGTCGCTGCCTCGCTGGTCGCGTGGAGGAGGTGGCATAGAGGAGGGAGCTCTGAAGGTCGCCGCTTCGCCGGTCGGCGCCGCCTCACCGGTCGTCACCTCTGCGCACGCCACACGGTCGCTCACTCGTTCTTGACTGCGCATGGGAGACAGGAGGGAGGCGCATCTTGGTGCAGTAGCAGGGGAGGTTAGGGATCTTCCGATGGGCTTGGGCCAGGAATAGTAGCTTGTTGCCATGGGCTGGGCTTCTTTTCGGGCCGTATCGGTGTATCGGGGTGTATCGGGACGTATCCGAATTGCATTTCTTTTTTTAAATAAAAAGAATACCGATACTTCCCGACACGTGTCGGATCAGATCGGGCGTATCCGCATTCAGACACGTATTGGGATACTGCACGGCGCCAAGGAGGCGACAACAAGATCGAGGTGCTAACCCTACTCGATCCAATCCTCCACAGCAGCCTCCCATTTCTTCTCCATTTATTTCTTCTTCTTGGTGAAAGCTTCGGCCGAAGCTCTCCTGGCTCCATCCTCAGGTTCCAGGTTCGTTCTTGTGTCGTCTCACCTTCTAGTTGTTTAACAACCAACGAAAACGAAAGGTTCAGAGAAAGGATGGAAGGAAATTTACTGTGTTTGTGGTTCTTTTGTTACGAAAGGTGGAATTATTACCCATCCTAAGTTCCTAACGTGCAGTTGATGTTCCTTTTGTTGGGATTGATGTTTGTAGGATTTGTTATTTTGTAGAAAGAATCAGTAAGTTTATATTCTGAGAGAGAGGGAGGGAGGAAGGTGGTTTGATCAAGTAATTTGAGATGAATTTGACTTGCAATACCTGGAGTGGATAGGGGCAAAAAGATAAAAATTGTCTTATAAAAACACTCTTATAAAAACACCGATATGTTTGTCTTATGGATTTAGTTGGCTTCGATTTCTAAGTTGTGCCTCCTTGTATGTTCCTGATTTTTTTTGGGCAGTTGAATTATTGCGAGAGGTTGCATCACAAGTTGCTGAACAATTTCTTCTCTCTTGTTGTCATGCGTTGTCTCTGCCCCTTTCTACACAGGTTCCTCCCTCTCCTCTTCTGGGTATGTTTTATGGCACATTGATCACCTTGTTTTATTTTGTTCCTCTAATTCCAGGTGGGATTAATTGTGAATTGTGAATTGTTCACGGATATTGTAGAGTGGACACTGCAAGCTGGCTAGGCAGATGACCCTCCTCATGGTTTTCTGTGATTACCTTGGCAACTCTGTGAAGGTCGTCATCTATTTTTCATACATACAATGGATGGGAGTTAATTTTTGCAGTTCTATTGGTTTAGCTGTTGACACTGGATATTTGTGGATATAGGATATAGTGTAATCACAAATATGCCAAACTCTGGATATTGTAGTCCAAGAGAAGTGCAATGTTATCTAGCAAAAATCAATCTTTGGGATGCTTTCTGAGCAAATTTTCCTTAAAATTATGTGTGCTTTGCAGTTTTTAGGCATGCCTTAGTTCTTAGTTTAGTGATTTGGCATTGCATTCCTAATGAGATAATCCTACCCATGGACATAATGTGTAGTTAGGTTAAATTGGATTGCAATTTTGATAATCATATTTTACCTGTTTAGGATTTTAAAATCCAAGTGAGGAGTGTGTATTAACAACATATTTGAGTCTGTTCCTTCCATTGTTCCATCCCTCAGTCAACACTACTTTCAAAGCTTCAATACCAACACCAGCAATCTATGATATGCTCACTGCCACTACTGGATTGGAGTTAAGCAGGGCCAAGCATTATGCAAGCATTGTAATTATTGCCACTCCATGGAAGGCTTTCCCTGGCAATACTTTCCTTTTGTTATGAAGTACTGTGCCTATGCTATAATCTAGTCCTATCGTGTAAATCCCTCTTACATTTAAGGGCATGTTATTGTTTGAATACCAAGTGCAGTACAGAATGTGTAATTTAGGAAAACTAGATATCATTCATCTAACCAAATGGCAGGTTTGTTTCTTATTCCATTTGTTTTTCTCAGAGAGATGGTTTAGCATATGATCATTCTATCGAATCAGTCAGATACTGGTAATGAAGCAAACACTGCCATAATTAGGCTGATATTTGGGCTTATGGCACAAGATGTTTCCTGTGCACATACGCTGTTTGTGTCTTTTATGGGAACTGTCAAAACTATTTGATTTGGTAGCATCAGTGTAGACACCCATGGCTGCCTCTTGTTCATGGTAATTGTTTTGTGCTTCTTGGCGCACTTGAGCAGGGATGCATCATGCATGATTTAGTTTGCTGCTAGCTCTGCTCCCTGGCCAAGCTCTCCTACAATATCTAGAGCTTGACACACTGGATATTTGTGATTACAGGTTTGGCATATTTATTCCTCTCCACCTTTTGTCTGTTGATTACTCTAAATAGAGTTATGATGTCTCCAACATCTTGCTAGTTAGTTTGTAGTACTATGATTACAGGTTTGATTCAATTTTGAAGTCTCTTGCTGTTTTGATCGGCTTAGGAAATGTCAAAGTAATATATTTGGTGGCCACCTATGTTCAATTGGAGATGCTATACAGAAAGCTTGTGTGTTAATAGTTACATAAGCTTAGCAGTTTTAGGTGATCAACTTGCAATTCGAAAGGAAATAGCACGCCGCTTGGGAATGGGTACTAACATGTACCCTTCATCTACTTTACTAGGACAAGATAAGGATGAGTCAATTGTTGCTTTGCCAGTTGATGAATTGATTGAGAAGGCTGATGGCTTTGCTGGTGTCTTTCCAGGTACAACTTTGGAGATAACTTTTTTTTGAGTTGTAGTACTATTGTTCTACTATTTGCTAAATCATGTCTTATCTGTTTGTTGACAAATTGGACAAGTAATTCATTTTATCTCTACACATTCTGTTGTAACAGCTTGGTTTTATGCTTCTTGCACTGATTTGGAAGTTTGACTTCCCACCATTTATGGTCCTAATCATTGCCATCCTCAATGATGGTGAGTCTTTTTTTAGCTAATTCACGGCAAGGGTAAATCCCACAGTTGATCAATCTTTTGTCTTGCTCATATTCACATACATCTCAAGTCTAATTATCATATTAGGTTACCACTACTACAGGAACCGACATCACAGACGGTTCGAACTGTTATCACGCATTTGCTTCCGAACCGCCTATGTTTGTTGGTCCGTGATAACAGATATTATCACAGACGGTACAAAACCGCTCATGATATGAATATCACGACGGTTTTATTAAAAACCGTCAGGAAGTCAAGTATCACAGACGGTTTGAACAAAAACCGCTCGTGATATGAGAATATCACGACGGTTCTAAATAAAACCGCTCGTGATAGGAGAATATCACGACGGTTCTAAATAAAACCGGCAGTGATTTTCAATATCACAGACGGCTTTTGTGTAAAACCGTCGTGATATTCTCCTATCACGCACGGCTTTTTGTAGAACCGCTCGTGATATTCGCTATCACGCACGGTTTGCAATCGAAACCGCTCAGGATATTTGCCTTCACGCATTTGTTTTAACACAAAACCGCTCGTGATAGCTCGCACTTCTACCCACAATTTGTTGCTTTTCTGGCTAGCCTCGGAATTGCTAGCCATGCCCTCTGAAAACAAGCTTTCACGAAACAGATTCAAGCATTCACGTAAACAGATTCAAGGAGCCATGACAACTCAAAGTGATCATTACTCAAAATAAACTACAAAAGATCCGTGATTTGTTCAAGTATTGTCGCTATAGTTACAACTAGATTACAATTGTTTGCGTTGAGAGGTTTTAGTGGGGTGATGCTCGGGTTGGCGACGGAGTGAAACTCTCCGTTGTCGTTAATGATTTCGTGTTGATAAAGGCGCAGAGCTTCCTCGAATGTCCTTGATCTCTTCCGCAACGAGTGAATCACATTGTAAATTCAAGGCCCGCCACTAGCAAGAGTAAAGTGGTAAGATATATATATTTAAATTTATAATTAGGAAATAATTATTTCGAGATTGACAAACCTCGTGATCCTTCTTCCTAGTCAGAAGGATTAGTCGATATGATAGCGCACGAGATTGCACATAACTCATCATCTTTTTGTCAAGCAAGACCGCAAAAATAGAATTACATATATAGGTATAGTCGGTTCGAGACGCGTTATTATGAAGTATGATATAGGATTATAGTGTTGTAGCGCTGCATCGAAAATCCATCCCGTGTGTTAGTTACGCGCTTTTCCATTGTATATTCCTTTGTTGGCAACATAATTGATGAACGACCTACATGATTCAAAAGGTTATCCTCGCCATTTCAAACTAATGAAGACTACAATAGAGTTATGTAAGGAGGAAATGAGCATACCTCTCGAGTATTCCTCTTAGAGTGTCAAGTCGTGCTTGTTGCGGTTTAGGGAATCAAGGTATATCACATGGTTCCTCTTGGGTATAATAACTAAAAGGATCCAAAGGTACCTACTCATGTATGTCGCTATAGTCATTAAACCTAAGTTCGTGGTTGCGATAAAGTACAAATGAAATTTGTATAGCAAGTAGTGACACTTACCCCGGTTGTAGGGCACCACTATGTACTTCATGTTCGCTTGACGAAGCAATGACCTCGTTATGTATTTCTCGGCGAAGGATGAGTCTTGTTGGATGGTTTGAACGATACCACATGTGGGTCGAGGAAACCCACCGGTTCTTTCCATTCCCGACATTTTTCAAAGATGTATCTATACATAAGCAATGAGTTGTGATATTTATTGGTATTACATGAATGTAGAACTTGATTGTACGCGACTTACAATGGTCCAACATCGAGAAGCGAGACGCCGAGGCCAACGAGGTTGAATAGTTGAAATAAGTCATTGAAGCCCACGACGGCAGTACCTCGTCCCCGCTGAAGAAATGCTTGTCCTTGTATCCGACGGTGATTCCAAAGATCGCACCCTTCTTTTGGGTTCGCCATACCGGCATGCAAAGCCCGACAAGCATATCCAATGCAGACATCATGATCGGAGCACAATGGTTTTCCGATGATGTAGTTCCCGTATCGCGGACTTCCGGACTTGGGAGGCGCTTAACGCTTGGGATTTCGATTTGGCCTTAGCGATTGGCGGCGTCTTCTTGTGAGACGACTCGAGAACGGATACGACGGCACGCTTTTGTTGTTCCTTCTGCCTTCTCCACGGAATCAAGAGGTGGCCTTATGAGGCTAAACATGAGGTGGAGTCATCGAGGGTCCCGCTGGAGAGGAATGGTCGTGTCCAGATCGCAGCACCGCTGGGTCTGTATGGCGATGTCCTTCTTGGGCCATCGGATAAAAGAGAGGACGGCATCCCCTAGTGTTGTGATCTCTTCGTCGGCAAATCTTCACGGACGGCTCGAAATTGACATGTACCATATCCACCTAGACCTCGAGTAACCGCGGCGCCACCGGCATCGGTCAGACCGCCTTCCTCGTATGGATACACCATCCCTCAAGCAATTCAATACAAAGGACCCATCCATCCTCACTTGGAGCTTACAGTATGCGCGGCTCCTACAAAACGACACGCAATTAGCTAAGGCGCCCTATAGGTCTATCTTTGGTGCAATCCATAGATGTACGCTACCTTGATGTCGCTCTATCGGTAATCGGACGTCGCCATGTTCACAATTATGCGTGGCCGACGCCACTCCGACGCCGAGGAGGACCGCCTCCCGAATTAGCGGGCGGCTTATGCATCACCGCTCATGAGTATATCCATTTGACTCGCAATGTCGCCATCTCTACTTGAAATTGGTTAGTAATCATCTGCACTAACCGGTTGTCGTGCTCGCCTTGGATCTCTTCCTAGTCCTATACGTGCGAGAGTCGTCCGCGAATCCATGACTCCAAGGCACGTTAACCCCAAAGCCTCGCGTGCGACCCGGTGCTCCTTGTTTCCCAAGGCCGAGATAGTATATCATTCTCCCTCGCTCGCATGGAAGGAGCCTTGGGAAGCTTGGGCGATCAAGTCACGCCGCAAGAGGTCATCATGTTATTATAGGCACTATGAAGTGATGGACTTATTAACAACTTAGTAGTTCGACATATTTACCACACGCTGGGACACTTCCTAGTCTGCGGGTTTGTGAAGGAGATGCTGCCCAAGACGAGACTTGTGCCCTCGCTTAACCAAATTTTAGGGAACGCTGGTCTGCGGACCTCGTGAAACGGGTTCTCCTTCTCCGCCGCCCATTCTCGATTTACCCGCTGCACTGCCGTGCCGAAGTCTTGGCGTGAGTGTTTCGTGTCCGAGAGCTTTGTGCGCCGACTTTGCTCCTTAAATTCGCCGCTGCTTATAGCCACAAAGGTGTCCCATGCTTCCGCGCCAAGAATTTGTATCGCGAAGGGCGCTTTGACCTGTTCACGCATTTCGTCACAAGAATGCTCTTGAAGGTCCTCCACGATTTACCCATCGTGAGCATCGCCGTCCGTCGACGCGCATGCCACATGTGCTTCGAATAGTGAACTTCTCGAAAGTTCTGTCCCACGCCGCTTTCGCTTCTTTCGTCAGTCCTTCCACGCTGGTGTGGTGATGAGGACCTGCTCCTTGCAAGTATCCCGCAGATGGTCCGGAATCTCGCCACGATCTCTTGGGACTCAGAGGGACCCCAAAGTCACCGACCTCGTGATGACCAATCGGCCCGTAGGCATTTTCGATTGTCCTCTACCATCTCGCCTGCGTCATTATCGCCGACAATGACGGCGGCCTCGCTGCCGCTTCTTCCATCTCAAGGCGTCGGTGTCGGCGGCCTTGTCGGCGCTTCTTCCATCTCAAGGCGTCGGTGACGGCGGCAAAGACGATGTCTCTGCCATCTCGCCACTTGCTATCTATATAAGTTACATATGCAATAAAATGGATTGCAAGTGTCCCAAATTAACATATACATTTAAACTTCATAATATGCTCAACATGTGCAATATTAGCAAATAATCATAAATAATTCCAAAGATAAATATGAAACAATTAATCTCGTGAAGAAGTACAGAGGTTGACTATAGAGATCAAGATGGCAAATGAAAAGTTGAATGAGCTCATACAGAGTACTAACATTCCTTAATCCACTAGCTTCTCTAAGAAGCCTACTTCATCGAGGTCGACACATCGAGTGTGCCATTTGTTTCATGCCGGAGGACTGGCATGAAACAAAGGCACACTCAAGTGTGTCAGATCGACGAAGGAAATGCTAAGCAAAGGTTTAATCTCAGAGGGCTCGCCGCCTCCCCTCCTATTATGTGCTCTCGTAAGGAGAGTAGCTAAAGAACAAGTCTTTGCCATCTCAATCCTATTGTCTATATTTTCATCGACCCTAACACACCGGAGTGTACCATATGCTTCTTGCCTTGGAGGATTGGCAAGAAGTAAAGGTACACTCAAGTGTGTCAGATCGACGAAGGAAATGCTAAGCAAATGTTTAATCTCAGAGGGCTCGCCGCCTCCTGCTCCTATTCTAACACTCCTAACACTCCTTAATCAACGAAGCAAAGGTTTAATGCTTCATGTACGTAAGACTAGCCTTTAATGAAGACATAGAAACAAAATAGAATCAAGTAAAATGGACATAGCAAATAATCATAAATAATTCCAGCATAAATATGAAACAATTAATCTCAAGAAGAAGTACAGAGGTTGACTATAGAGATCAAGATGGCAAATGAAAAGTTGAATGAGCTCATACAGACTACTAACATTCCTAACACTCCTTAATCCACCACCTTCTATTCTAACACTCCTAACACTCCTTAATCCACCAAATTCTCTTGTGATCTTTGTATAGATAGAAACTAGTGATACAAATCTTTGCTCGAGCCTACTTCATCGAGCTCGACACCGAGTGTACCATTTGCTTCGCGTCGTGGAGGATTGGCACGAAGCAAAGGTAAACTCAAGTGTGTCAGGATCGACGAAGAAAATGCTAAGCAAAGGTTTAATGCTAAAGACATAGAACTAGAATCAAGTAAAATGATCGACGAAGGAAATGCTAAGCAAAGGTTTAATCCCAACATAGAAACAAAATAGAATCAAGTAAAACTTTCTTTTTGGATTGTTGTAAAAAATGCACTTTTAGCAAAATTTCAGAATTAATCCCAACAAAATTAATTAGCATTAAAGCATAATTTCTAAAGAATTTAACACTCCTTAATCCACCAGCTTCTCTAAGGAAATGCAAGGAATCACGCATTTGTTCTTAATAAGAACCGCCTAGATTAAATTCTCACCAATAAAAGGTCTAGAGATTAACAAAGGCACGTACACTATTCCAACATATTGATTGATGATATTATGTGCTCTCGTAAGGAGAGTAGCTAAAGAACAAGTCTTTGCCATCTCAATCCTATTGTCTATACTCTTCATTAAATGAATATGATAATATAAATTCAAACTATGAGCTCTAAACAATACTTTGCTTAATCACAAACGATCTCAATCATTAATCTAAAACAGATTAAACTTCCAACAAACAGAGGTTGACTACAGAGATCAAGATGGCAAATGAAAAGTTGAATGGGCTCATACAGACTACTAGAAGAATCACAAACTAGTCATTAGATTACCAACTAAAACTGAATACTCTCAACAGAATCAACATGAAGAATCGTAATAACTAGCTTTCAACCGAAAGTAACCAATTAACAAAGACATCATATTGATAGTAGCAAGTAATACAATAGAGCTCAAGTATGAACTAACTATCACATTCAATCTCAAGATAAGATGTAGTTCATCACAGAGCATGTCAACAAAGCCCACCGATCAATTTGCAAAGTAACGATGAGCTCAACCGAAAGTAACCAATTAACGGTAGATCATATTGACAAGAGTAAGTAATACAATAGAGCTCAAGTATGAACTAACTATCACATTCAATCTCAAGATAAGACATAGTTCATCACAGAGCATGTCAACAAAGCCCATCGATCAACAAAGCCGAATCGCCACAGAGGAGCAATACTCACAGAGAGGATGCCGCACAAGAACTCATGGTGCAAGGAGGAGGCCGACACGGGAGGAGGACGGCGCGGGGAGAAGGCCGGCAGAGGGGAGGAGGCCCACACGGGAGGAGGACGGCGGCCGAGGTCGGAGGCGGCGACGCCGGGCTTACGGCCAGGAGGGTGAACGGGGCGCCGTGGTCGGGGCGGCGACACCGAGGTCGGCGCCGAGGTCGGGCGGCACCGAGGTTGAAGGCGCCGAGGTCGGGGCGCCGAGGTTGGGGGCGGCGCACCAAGGTCGGGCGGCGGCGCCGAGGTCGGGCGGCGCGCCGAGGTCGGGCGGCGGCGCCGAGGTCGAGTCGGCGGTGAACTACGGCAGCCCTAAACCCTAGAGGAGGCGAACGAGCGCGAGAGCCTAAGGGCGCGGAGAGGAAGTGACAAGTGAGAGCAAAACCCTAGCGCTTCGCCTTTATAAAAGTATATCACAGACGGTTTATAACGAGAACCATCAGGATATTATATCACGATTTGTTCTATAAAAGAACTGTCAGGATAATCACTGACGGTTTTTAACTACAACCGCTCAGGATATGAACGTATCACGCACGGTTTTAACTAGAACCGCTCAGGATTCCTTTTCATGCACGGTTATACAACGGAACCATCTGTGATAACTCTTCATTTTCCCGCGTGTCTCTTCGTTTCATTTTCCTGCGTGTCTCTTCGCCTCACGATCACACGGCGCGGCTTCATCTTTTCATTTTCCAACGCCGCCATGCCTCCCCAAATATCTCTTCGCCTCCGCTCCGCTTTAGAAATTGTTCTATATATAGATGTGTCCCTTCTACAATGTATTTCACACAACCTCCTTGATCCCCTTTCTCCACAAAAACAGAAATGGCTGCCTCCTCTTCAGACACGATCAGACGCAAGACCTCTCTCTCAGACGTTGAGTCGTCTTCCGCTGAAGAACACTATTTCAACAATGTCTTCACTCCTCTGTCCGAGAATTTGCCGGAGCGGTGACGCCATCTTCCGCCGCCTTGACATTCTCCTCCGCCGTGTCTTCCGGTGATCTCCCACTTTCGGCGAAGTTTACCGTGTCGCCGACGTGGTCCTCCAAAACAAAGTTGCACGCCTCTGTGAGGCTTGTCGTCACTTGACCGCTTAATCAAGGCAAAGAAGCGATCGATTCGACCAAAGCCGAGACCCTCAAGCAAGAGAAGAGAGCCTATGGGCTCTCTTCGACTTGATTCAACAAATCGAGGGTCTTGACACACTCGAACGAGCGCCACGGTGGACGATTTCAGATTCGCTCGATCTTAAACCGTCCGCCCGACGCCGCCGCCACGAAGTATTGAAGACGGAGATAGCACCTACCTCCACCACTAGATAGGTTTCTAGTTTTTAATCTTTTGTAAGCTACCGCCACGTTGTTTGGCTATATATATGAAAATTCCAAAATTAAAAAAAAGTTTGGAGGAGAAGTTACTATATCTATTTGCCCATAGTAAGAGCTAGATCCTCATCCCATTGGTACCAAGTGTGGAGGTATGTTGATCTCGAGCCGCCGCGGGGGCGGCCGGTTGCTCCATCGCGGCAAAGGGCAGAGAGGCAATCATTCATCGCGGCAAGGCGGCAAGCGATGACACAGACGCGATCTGGCGAGGATATCATGAGCGGTTCTTAATAAGAACCGCTCAGGATATTCATATCGCGCATTTGTTCTAAATAAGAACCGCTCAGGATACTACACGCACGCTGTAACGTAAAACCGCTCGTGATTAGGGATTATCACGCACGGTTTGTGAATAGAACCGCTCAGGATACTTCACGACGGTTCTATTTCTCAACCGCTCAGGATAGCTAACTATCACAGATGGTTCTAAAAATACCGTCTGTGATAGTTGTTCCGCCGCCAAATTTGGAGCCTGACGATTTAATACGACGGTTCCAAAGGAACCGTCTGTGATGGGGCGTCTACTATAGCTTGTTTTGTAGTAGTGTACCTAACAACCAATACCTTTTCAATGGGTTGTCAATATTGCAGTATGCTGATGATACTATCCTCTTTTTGAATAATGATTTAGAACAAGCAAAAAAATCTCAAACTTATTCTATGTGTCTTTGAACAATTATCGGGTTTAAAGATTAATTTCTATAAAAGTGAAATTTTTTGTTTTGGCAATGCCAAAGAGGTTGAATCGCAATATACACAGCTATTTGGTTGTGAAGTTGGTGCCTTTCCTTTCAGATATCTAGGTATTCCAATTCACTTCAGGAAACTTAGGAATTGTGATTGGAAAGGGATTGGAGATAGAGTTGAAAAGAAACTTAGTAGTTGGAAAGGAAAAAATATGTCTGTTGGTGGATGCTTAGTACTTATTAACTCGGTACTTAGCAGTCTGCCAATGTTTATATTATCTTTTTTTGAGATTCCTAGGGAGGTCCTCAAAATATTAGATTTTTTTCGCTCTCGTTTTTACTAGCAGAGCGATAATCATAAACGAAAATATAGGCTTGCTAAGTGGAGTTTAGTGTATTTACCCAAAGAGTAGGGCGGCCTAGGAATTCAAAACTTAGACACAAAAAATAAAAGATTACTTAGAAAATGGTTGTTTAAGTTGCTTAATGAAGAAGGAGTATGGCAATCTATGTTACAACGAAAATATTTGGGTGGGAAGTGTCTTTCGCAGATGGTTTATAAGCCTGGAACTTTCTATTTTTGGTCAGGTTTAATGAAAATAAAATATCAGTTCTTTCATTTTGGTTCATTCCAGATTAAAAATGGAATGCAAACTAGCTTTTGGAAAGATATCTGGTTAGGATACTCTCCACTGAAAAGCTAATATCCAATTCTTTACAATGTGGTAAGGAGAAAGGATGATAGAGTGGGGAATATTCTGGGAGCAGTTCCTTTAAATATATCTTTTCGACGACCTATTGTTGGGCATAAGTTACTTACGTGGAATGAGTTACTTTTGATAATCGCTAATGTACAGCTAATAGCTCAAATAAATGTTTTTAGGTGGAATTTGAACAAGTCTGGGATTTTTTTCAGTACAATCTTTCTATGCGGCTCTAATTACAAGTTCTCAAATTTCTGTTATGAACCACTTTTGGAAAATTAAAATTCCATTAAAAGTGAAAATATTTCTTTGGTATCTCAAAAAAAGGGGTAGTTTTAACTAAAGATAATTTGTTCAAAAGAAATTAGTAGGGAAGCAAAAGGTATTGTTTTTGTATTAACGAGGAAACAATTCAACATCTTTTTATTAAATGCCCTTTTGCACATCTTGCATGGTGGGCGGTTCAATGTGCTTTTAACTTATCTCCTCCTTTGAGTATAGAAAATCTGTTCGGGAATTGGTTAAACGGTATTCCCAAACTTTTAAAGTCACAGCTCCTAGTGGGAGCTAGTGCCTTATGTTGGTCTATCTGGTTATGCGAGAATGATACCATTTTTAATTAAAAGATTGTTACTAACCCATTGCAGGTTATCTTTTTGACTGGATACTGGTTGAGGGCTTGGGCAAATTTACAGAAATCGGCCCAGATGGAGTCCATGCTGGCTGGAAGTGACCGTTTGGAGGTTGTGGCGAAGCAAATTTTATGTATTCATGGGTGGCGGTTTAGTCACAGGATTTGTAATGATTGAGTTTAACTTTCAGTCATCATTTTCTTGTAAGGCTTTGGCCACTTTGGTGCTTTAAACTTGCTAATAAAATAGGCTGTGTGCATCCTTAATGCAGAGACCGAGAGAGATTTTCTCTTCCATTATCTAAAAAAAACAACCAATACCTTTTGACATGAACAGGTATGATAATGACTATCTCAATGGATAGAGTAAAACCATCTCCACAACCTTATAGCTGGAAGTTATCTGAGATTTTTACAACCAGGGTCATCCTTGGTGGTTATTTTGCCATGATGACAAGTTGAAGGTTAACTCATGCACCTCGATAATTGGTGTACCATGCATTTACTTCGTGAACTACTTGGAACTATTATATGTATCATGCCTTATGCCTAGCTTTTCGAATTTGAACTCGACTATGTTGTGGATGTCCGATCTATATATATGAATGTTGTGTTGTGAACTCGAACATTATGTTAATGTTGTCGAATCTACATAATGATTTGCGGCTAATTGGTGGTATTTTTCTTACTGTGGAATGTATGGTATGTTTTATTGCCGAGTTTCTTGTCAGCCTACTTGGTTTAAAATAAAATGTATTGTACGTACAAAATTGGTGCATATGTTGTTTGGGTAATTCTCGAGTGTCCTTAGTTGACATACACTCAGAAAAAAATACGAATCTGCATACGTGCTGGATCGCCATGTAGCTAGATTTCCCGAGTGTAGTTGATATATACTCAGGAAAATTTCTCTACTTTCCCAAGTGCCAACACTCGGTAAAAGTATTTCGTTACGGTGGCTAAACCCGTTGTCGTACCTATTCTCCCGAGTGTTGGGTTTTTCCCGAATGTACATCCGAACACACGGCGAATTTGTGTTTCCCGAGTGTAACGCTCGGGAAATTAGTTTTATGCGACGAAACTATCCCGAATGGGTTTTCCGACGGCTGACCTTCAGGAATTAATTTCTAGAGTGTTTTTGGTACTTTCTCGAGTATTTCGAGCACTCGAGAAATTAACGGATTCAGGTAGTTGTTCTTTCGAGTTTCAGATCCCTTGTGCACCCCAGCGTCGGCATCGATCCATGGATGACCTTTTATGGATAACCCAAAAGGTCTGCAAAGGTTGCACTGGGCACAAGTTGCAAATTTCCTTCTGAGAAATTGATATTCGGTAATAAATAGAACAAATGCGGATGCTGTGAATTCTAGCTCTGTGTTACCTGATAAAAAAAAGGGGAAAATTTGATATATGCCATTGTAGAGTTTATATATCTAAATGTGCCACTAAAATACATTTTTTAGAAGAAAAATTTTTTCAGTGGTATATTTACGAAACATCACCTTTGTAGTGGTATATATCAATTAAATCCTAAAAAAAAAAAAGACAGAAGAGCTACAAACTCATGACGTCGACGATTGTAACCTTGTGCTCTGTCGCTAGGCTAACGATATGGACGGCCGCTAAATGTTGTTTGATCCTACATGTAATGCTTGGGCACCACGTACACTGCCGGTGATCAGCAATATTTTAGTATGCTAGAAAAAATAAAAGAGAATGTTCTAAATATTATACTATCTTGTACCAAGGCGCATATATACTGCAGGGGTACAAGCCTAGCTAGTGTCTTGAATCTTGATTAATTTGTCAGATTAATGCATGCGTAAAAGAAAATGCAAAAAGTGCAGCATGTGTCACGCAATTAAGCAAATCGCCAACTCGGTCGGATATTCCGTATTCGTCACAGAGCATATGTAGCTCATGTCCGCGATCGCGATCGCGATCAGCGAGTGTGGCCTGCACTGCATGTAATCTTCCAACTTGGCCACGTTTTCTTTTCGTTGGTACTTCATATTGTTTTAGAATTTAGACTTGTATCCTTTATACTCTATACATATTACCTATTGAGCCTCTTCAATATATACACAATATTCATAACATGGTTTCAGAGTTTAGGTTAGGATTTACCCTAGTAGCCGCCGCCTCCTAGCCTCTACCCGTTCTCCGCTACCACTGCCCCCGGGAAGACCGATCTTTGCTCCCGGGGGCGACCTCTCGTCGCCTCTGCACCTTCGGCGGCTGCTGCATCTCATCTGCCTCAAGCGCTCGCCGGATCCAACGTCGTCATCGTCTTTCCCGACCCGATCTGAACGGATTCCGGTCATCATCCTCGTCTACACGTCGCCGTCGCTCGGATCCCACGACACCCTCATCACCACCGAGGTCAGCACCGGGTCTCCAGGTCTCATCACCACCGCAGTGGCCGACTTTCCCGAGGCTTGCTTCTTCTCGGCTGCTGTCGTTGTCCTCTTCTTGGACCGTCTCCAACGCTATGGCTGCCGGCCACCGCCTGGCTGCGATTTGCCTCTTGGGAGAGATCTTCTTCCAGATCCTCCTTGTGTGAAGTGTGTGCCTTATGCCTCTGCAATGCGTGTGTGCTGGTGAATTGAAAAGTGGTGGTGGATTGTTAAGCTCAGTGCAGACTCGCCTCTGATCTAATCTGGTCAAGCTTCTTCTCAGAGGAGATCTGGTTGGGATGGCTCGGTTTGATACTGGCCCGATTGGGATTGGTGTTTGGTGTCGGTGGAGAGGAGTTGGTGCTTGCTGATGGTCTTGCTTAAAGCTAAGAAGTGGGCTGCTGGTCCTTGTTTGGCCAGGTGGGCTGCTGGTTCTTGCTGTTTGGCCGGATGGCCCGTGGCCATCATTTCTTGGACTGCATGCTGTTTGCGACTATTGGTGCTATCTATTGATAGTTAGCTCAAGTCTTTTCTTTCTTTGTGTCTTTTTCTTCTGTTGCATCCATCTAAATCCGAAACTCTCTATCTTTGAGTTCATCTAAACTATACGAATCCACAAATTTATTGTCTCTATTGCGCTTTTTGTGAACTGCGTCGCTGTCATCTTGGGCTTCGATCTGCGCCATCATGCTTCTATCTATTCTTATTCAACTTGATTTGACAGTTTTCTCTATTTTTGTCAGTTTCATCATCTTCTTCATCATGTTGCCGTAGTCGACTTTGATCACGCACCTTATGCTTTATGGGCTGTCGCGCGACATCGGATGGGAGATCTTTTGTCGACATATTTTCCAAGAGTTGTATGCTACTACAACATTATCAAGACTCGAACTTCGGATTTCCCTATTTTAGTGTCAACCCTTTCCAAATGCAATGCTAGTGCATACGCCTTGCATTTGGGGGAGGTGTTAAGGATATAAGGGTATTTGTGGTATTTCCTGTTGTTCTAGAGTTTAGACATATCTCTTTGTACCCTATATATATTGCTCATTGGGCATCTTCAATATACACACAATATTCATAGCAACTGAACCAAAAAACAGCACACCTAATCATCCATCGATCTTGCTAGTGATCCATCCATCTGATGGGTTGTTTAATTAACACAACTATCTGAACGGCCACGCACTATTACAACGCCGACGATGGAATGCAGATTTTTTGTTTCAAAATGGTGGTGTTGATGATGGCTATTGTTCAGCAGAGCTGAGATTTGAAAACCAATGAATATTTGGTCCAGGGAGTAGGGCTTTTCTAAGAAAATTCGGATGTCTGATTTTCTTTTTAATGAACACGGCATGTTGTTTTTTTCCTTGACTAGAACATGTATTGGTTTGAAAATGCTGCGTAACATATTAACTAATTTAACAGCTGAGGATTTCTCCTCCACCCGCCCGCGCAGCCACGTCGGCAACACAAGACTGGCCGTTGGATCACGTCCCGGGCGTTTCGGGGCTGCTCGATCGGATTCTCTTGCGCGCCTCGCGTCTCCTATGTCGGATCGTGCCTAGGCGCTCTTGGTTTGTCCGATCGGCAAGCGCCACGCGCAATGCTTGCTTGAGCCCTAGGGCCGCTCACGTCTATCGCTTCCTCACCCAGATCCTTTTCAGCGCCACCGCTCGGTTGGGTGCGCTGCGCCTTGCGAGCCCGCTCGCGTCCCTCGCTTCCTCCCGAAACCTTGTGCCATCATCGCCGCCCGGCTTCATGCGTCAGCTTCCCCTAGCTACGCTCGTGTCCCTCGGTTCCTCCCTCAAATCCTTTTTGGTGCCGCCGCTCGGTTGGGTGCGCTACTTGCGCTGCGCCTTGCAGAGCCCGCTCGCGTCCCTCGCTTCCTCCCCAGGAATCTTTGTGGCGTCGTCGCCGGCTTCGTGGCGTTCGCCTTCTTCTCGCACGTACCTCGATTCTACGCTCGTGCCCACTCATTCGCTTCCTCCCCCGGATCCCTTTCGTCGCCGTTGCTCGATTTGGTGCGCGCCTTGCGCTGCATCTTGCAGAGCCCTTCCTCCCCTGGATCCAGTGCGACGCGGCCGCTGGCTCTTCCGCGCACATCCCTCAGCCTCGCTCTAAGGTCCGTGCCATGGAATCAGGTGGTTGGCATCCGCTTCTTCTCGCACGTACTATTATTCTTGTGATTTTTTTGTGCTGAATTGTTGAATATGCTGCAGGTTAATATTGATTTTGAGAAAGAACCAATATACATCTCGAAAGAAGGGAAAGAGGTTTACTTCAGGGACATCTGCCCTTCCATTGAAGATATCGCTAGGGTCAGCAGTGCAACTTTATTTGCATTTTTGTTTCTCATATTGATCTTCACTTTTGCTTTGAAAACATATTAGATTTAGGATGTGCTTCATGTTGGTGCTATTATATCTGTTAGGTTGTTAAATCGAGCGTGCTCACTGACAAGCGTGCTCACTGACATGTTTGAAAGCACATATGAGGCAATCACTAAAGGAAATCCTATGTGGAATGAGCTGTCAGTATCATCAAGCATTCTCTACCCATGGGATCCATCATCTACCTACATGCATGAGCCTCCTTATTTCAAGGATATGACGATGTCGCCTTCTGGCCCATAGCTTGTGAAGGATGTGTATTGTCTTCTGAACTTTGGTGATAGTATCACAACTAATCACATCTCCCCTGCTGGAAGCATCCACTCGGAGAGCCTAGCTACCAAATATCTAATGAAATGTGGTGTTCAAAGGAAGGACTTCAACTTATATAGCAGCCGGCGAGGAAACAATGAGATCATGGCTAGGGGAACTTTTGCCAACATTCGCCTTGTGAAAAAGTTCTTGAAGGGAGAGGTTGGGCCGAAAACCATCCATATTCCATCAGGGGACAATCTTGTTGTTTTTGATGCTGCTATGGTAATGTACTCAAACTTAGTAAAATCAAATTTTGCATTCCAGTGATACCAGGCTATATAATATAATAACGGCTTTTAGACCCGATTTAATGATATTCATTGAATTATTTATTGGTGCTTTCTACAGAAATAGAAGAATGAAGGGCATGACACTATTATCCTGGCTGGTGCCGAGTATGGCAATGGAAGCTCTCGTGATTGGGCTGCGAAGGGTCCAATGCTATAGGTTACAATGCTTCCACCATAACTTCCTCAACTAGAGCATTACCCAACTTCTCACTAATGGGTGCACTTTCACTTGGTGACTGCAGGGGGTCAACACTGTGATAGCAAAGAGTTTTTAAAGGATTCACCGTAGCAATCTTGCTGGCATGGGTATCATCCCTCTATGTTTCAAGGAAGGGGAGGATGCCGACACCCTTGGCTTGACTGGACATGAGCGGTACACAGTCCACCTTCCGGCGAATGTGAATAACATCAAGCCTAGGCAAGATGTTACTATGACAACTAATAATGAAAAGCCATTCGCTTGCACACTCCGCTTTGACACTGAGGTATGAACATTCTTTTCTGACCATTCCAGGCAAATGTTATTATCTATATTGGTTGCTGATGTTGCATTTGTTCGTTATTGTTCAAGTGGAGCTTGCCTAATACGACAATGGTGGCATTTTACCATGTCATCATAAAGATCTCTGAACAGTAGATTGTATCCTCGAGGTGACTGCGATGAGACGAATCGTAATTGTTGTAACGATTTGTTTAACACGTCCCATTTTTGAATAATATCTCTTCAAATAACATCTGAGATATTCATAGAGAACTCAGAAATTTTGAGCTGCTATACTAGAAATGCAGCTCTCGATGACGCTAGAGGATCATCACCCTGTTTTCATTTTAAGACACGCTGCGTCGAATCCTAATGCTCTAGACGAAATAGCTTCCATTGCATCACAGAAATTAATTAACGGAGGTTTCAACCAGAGTTGCCTAGGAAAACCTTATTTGATTCATTGTAAAGGAAATACTTCTATTCTCCGTCGTGTCTCACTTTATGATCATCTCAATCCATAAATTCTAAAAAATATAATTGTACTCTTCTTTGACTATTAGCTTGAAGAATAGCCAGTTAGCAACTCTACGCCTCAGTGACAATGTTGTGTGCTCGAGATCCCTTATAAGCTATCATCGTGTCTTATAAATTTTCTTGTAGCTCCACGTGTCTTACCACATAGTTTACATCAAAGAAGACTATATGCCCTCCTTCGATTGTTCCATTTTTGGATAATGCATAATATGTATTTTTTTATGAGCTGCAGTAAATTTATGAGCACTAACATCAGAGAAATCTGAGCATAGATCGATTGTTGAGCATTGACATCATTCTATTGCATAATATGTTTTTTTTGGTTTATTCTAATTTTGGTATTTTGTTTGCGTTTTTTCCTTCAAATACCGATTCCTCAGGTTTGCAATGACACTATATGTTCTTCAAATTTTCACTGATCAGTTAGATTAGGCTACAAGTGTATTTTATTTTTTCATCTTCATTCTATATTTTGAATTGTTCTTATTAGGGACTTTTTAATATTTTTATACATTTTTTAAAAGATGTCAGCACTGACTAAAACATGAAACTGGAGCACAGAACTAGCAAGTTTTGTTACCCTAGACAAAGATTGAGCGTCACTAAATCCTATCCTCTTAATCTGTCTTTATGTTTCTCTTTTGAAGCTCACTTCTTTTATCTTCCTTTTCTTTTCTCCATGGATAGCCATCACTTTTGATGACAAAAGAGCGTTGCCGCTGTTTTTCACTTTTCGAATTTCTTATTCCATGCAAAGGAGGTCTACTCTATCATGTAGCTTGCTTTTGATAATACTCTATTCTTTGTGTCTCACTGTCCCAAAGATTAAGATTTAGCGATCTCAAAGACATTTCTGTCGATGATCGAGTCGCCGATCTTACGATATAAAATAGAGGAAAATGACACAGATCTCCTAGGAGATAATAGGGCTACTCTTTATTGATATGAACTAGATTTACAAGGGTGTCTACGACCAGGCTGGGAACTAATCCTAATTACATTGAGTATGATGCTTGCTAATCAATCAGACTTAAAGCACAAATCTATGGCTGATTGCTTTGCTCTTAATCTGATGCTGCTGTCTTGCTTGTCTCAGATCGCCCTTTTGTCTTCTGCGCTCCATCTTTAAATAACTTCCGAAGAGGTGGCAGTTACTCCTAGAGAAGGTGTCCCTTGTGAAGTGTCGTGACTAGTCGGAGCGAGGCGAGAGTTGATAATGTATCAACTGCTCTGTGGTTGAGTGTCTGTGAGACACTCAACCGTATGGTGGTTGTTGTCAGTGTCTTAAGATTATGTAACATCACATGGTATGGAATATATATCACGTATTCCATTCATCATACGGTAAAGAATATACCTGGAGTTATAACCAGATACCAATTCATAACCTTTCCGAGCAGCTACCTGGTCGGAGACTAGGTACAGGACCTTGTCCGACCAGGGTACCCATTATGTAACCACTGGAATCCTTAGAACCAGTGAGGTCGTTAGCCTTAGGGGTTACGACAATGAAGACGTATGGTCTTTTACTAAGTATTAAAGTAATACATAGAGGTTTTAATCCTCTTCAGCTAGCCCCCGAACTTTAAATGAACAGGTTGTGTGAACACCTTCTTTTGATGAAGTCGTATCAGGCAGACCCTCATTTAATGTTGTGACATACAAGGTGGTCTGTGTTCACTTTAAAGTTGAGAACTTGCCTTAGGAATCGAAGAGTTTTTCTGTCCGTTGGACAAAAAGGTTTTGTCCGTTGGACTTTGGGTAATCCCCGATTGTAGTTAAAGATCTGAAGCTATAAAATCCGTATTGCTAGGCTTTAAAACTTTTACGCTTTTAGATCCTCCTTCAATCCCTTTTAGTTCCTTTCCAAGAAACCTTTCTGACTTCTTGTTGTTCTTCCGACCTCAAAGCCTCCTCCGACCACTACTCATCCCTTTGAGAATTTTCACCATGTCGGATCAAATCACAAAGTGGGTGGCTTCGAATCTAAGTGAGAAGAAGCTTGAGGTGCTGGAGAAGATCAGAATGCTCCCGGACAAGAATCTAAATAAGTGGAGGTCAGCGGCTGGAGAGCACTTTCCGAACCGCGAAGATGGGAAAATCCCAGTTTTCCTCACCTACATCGAGTGCGGGCTGAAGGTGCCGGTGCACAAATTCCTCCCCACGCCTTAGAGTACTACGGGGTGGAGTTGGTGAATTTGGCCCCGAATTCCATCGCCAACATTAGCATTTTCACCTATCTGTGTGAGGTGTACCTGGGAGTGCGACCAAACTTGAAGCTCTTCAGGTATTTCTATCGGATGGCGATGTCATAAAGATCCACGGCGGCTCCTAGAGAATGCATGCTGCACCTTCACGACGGGAAGGCTGACGAGTACATCCAAATGTTCTCGAAATCCTCGTGGTCATTATGGAAAAAAATTGGTTTTACATGGCGGTCACGAAGGATGACGGCCTCTACTTCACCGGAATTAGGGCGAACAAGAATCCCAAGTGGAGGGGGACTGTGGAGAAGACAGGGATGGTCGGAAGATGCGTGGATGCCATTCGAGATCTTAGGATCAAGGGCTTGACTTCCTGGCATATGGTGAGAGATTTCACCATACGCCGAATCAGTCCTCTGAAGCTTCAAACTCAATCCCTGCTTTAGTTCATTGATCGTGATGAAGCAATCACGAACTCACGAGATCGTAAGTCTTTGAAGAAGCTCCGACCAGTACAATTTATTAACTGATTATCGTAAAACAATAAAATCTCTTCTATCTTTTTCTTTTGAAGCCCTTTCTTCTGACGAGGTCAGGGAGCAGGTCAGAATGATTTGCGCCGGGGACCCTAACGAGAAGGCTGCATTTCCCGGCATATTGGCTATAGTCTCTGCTGAAGAGAGACTAACGAGACTTAAGGTAGATAATCAATTGTCCTTTATCTTATATATACATATCCTTCGATCAGTTTATTAATCTGGCTCTAATTTTGTAGGCGGTCGGACTAAAAGTCATACAATCCGGTGAGGATCATGATCATACCGTGGTTCCGACCGATTCCTGCCCAGAGGCATTGGAAGAAGATGATTCTCCCGGGGTAATAGAGCATTTGAAAGAAAATATGTATATATTTTAGATAGAAAATTTCATCACCTAACCAAACTTGTTTTTTGATTTAGGTGGAAAAGACCGAAGGTCCGTAGAGCAGTAGTCACAAAATCGAGACCCCAGAGTGGTCGTTCATTTACCCAACAGCTTGTTAATCAAACAACCGATCCGAGGTCGACGAAACCACACCCTCCGACCTGATGGTTCAGGACGCTAACCTCAACCAACTGGTTGAGAATATCTCTTCTGACCTCTTGTTGGAGGATGTGAGGGGTTTAACCAACCCTACCGGCCTAGAGGTGGTGAAATTGGTTGAGAAGAAGAGGAAGGCTAGCGGTACGGAATTTATTCCACCGTGTTTCAAGGTTAAAACCAAAAAATCAACTAGGTATGTACAAATGAAAGAGTCATCTGAGTGCATACCTTTAATAGTTTTTGATGATTTGGAGTTTTGAGCTTCCTTTCTTCGTTTTGTACAGATCTTCTGGTGTTCCGGTCGTTTCCGACCAGAATGTTCCTGAGGACCAGGCACTCGAGGAAGTCTCCATCCAAAGCACTTCTCAGGACAAAGTTCCTAAGGATAAAGTGGTCAAGGAAGCCCCTAAGCAGGTGTCAGTGCCAGCGGACGTTCAAGATCCATTAGTGATTCTAACTCCTTCTACGGAGGTTGATGCCCCTGAAGGCCCTCAATAGGTCCTGACCCCTGTTGGTAATCCCTCTCAACCTAAGGAGCTTGATGAGGTATGGGGAAAGATATCAGACCATCAAGCCAAGATAGGTCATGATACCATTTTTGCTGATTATAATGACGTGGCAATTCGGGTAAGTATCTACGACCAGTTTCATAGCCTTTCTTAAAAAGTTTATAGAAAACTTAAAGAAGAATGCTATTTTTGTAGCACATGGTCGAGAATTTTGCTATGGTCGGAGGACTGACCCAGCGAATAAAGGACCTGGAGAAAAAACACTCCGAATTGAAAAGTGAGAACTTTCTTCTTAACCTTTCTGCTTCTTCAATAATTTGTTCTTCTTTTGTTTAATTTATTCTCCCTTATCATATTCGATAGATTTGAAGGAAATAAAAGAAGTGGTCGTGGCTGATAAAGCCAGAATAACCCAGCTTGAAGAAGAATGTCAAGCTAAGGACCGGTCGATCGTAGATGCGACGACCAAACATGAGACTCTTGAAAAGAGGATAGAAGGTAATCGGTTGTAGACTTGACTTATTAACCTCCTCTAATCATGTTTACTTATTACTTGTTTTACTCGTGTAGAGCAAACTCAAGCGCTGAATAGAGCAACGAAGGCTCTGGAATTTGAGCAGGATAAGGAGACAATTCTTGTGCAAAATCTTGATGAAAAGATCCATGCACTAAACAAGATGATCTTTGATATGGGATCAGGATCAAGTATGCCTGATATAAGAGATCCAATAGTGAAATTGAACTACCTGGGCCAACTTCTAGGAGATCTCAATGGCCTGCTTAAGACTACTCGAGAGAACTATGCCCAGACTATGAAAGAAGGCGTGGCCAATGGAGTTAGTTTTGTGTTGGCAAAACTGAAGACTTCTGACCCCTCCATCGATCTCCAAGCCGTTAAAGAAGACTTCAACTGCCTGCCTGATGAGGCGACCAGGCTTCTCAAAGAATTAAGGCCTTTTGGAGACAAGGTTGTAGAGGAAATGGAAGTCGGATCTCCATCCAGCAGTAATTAGTCCGGAGACATTCTAGAGTAGGATGTTGTAATATAAGAATAATGAAATGTATAAAACTTACCTTTTTGCCATCAACAAGTCTTTTGTTTATCCTTTTGACTTTTAAAGTACTCATATATTATCTAGCCCCCAACTGATTTATAGTAGAAGAACATTACTATATAAGCAGTAAACCAAGAAAAGAGAACTTGAAGTCTCAACCATTCTTTTTGCGTTGAAGGCATATACTGATTATATGATAAAACTGATCATAGTAATACTAGAAAATCAATTTGGTCGGAACCAGTGTATGATTTCGACTAGTTGTAGATCTATTTTGTAATAATCGGAATACCAAACAAAGTAGTATATGGTCGGAAAAAAGACTTGCTTTGACGAAAAAAGAAATTATGCAAAAATGTATGCAATCGATGATAAGTAATCTTATTCATATATATAGTATCCAAAACTAGTTGAAAGAACTGCTAAGAACTGAAGACATGAAAAACACTTCGCGAAACGTGCTCAGGCTCAAGTCCGATTGGCAGCGAGGATCGTAAGAAAAGAACCGTCGCTAGGAAGCTCCTTCTAGTGGGCAGGACCACGTACGAAAACGGATAGACTTCGACTAGGAGACTTTCCGTGTCCCGACCAGTAGCCAAACGAGAGTAGAACAGAATCTTGAAATGAGAAAATATAATCTTCATAATCTCAACCATACGAGTTACTACATGAAGTTATTATTATTATGATCTGGTTACTCGTATATTTCTTTGTGAAAGGAGTTTGGTTGCTCATGGGAATCATTCAGGGAATGATCACGACTAGGACCCATACAGTGTATGACTTAGAAGTCATTGCCAAAAAGTAACAGAGATCCTTGTAAAAGGATGTTGGAGAGAAGATTGTCTTCTCCGACCAGTGTAAATAACAACGGTAGACGACCAAAGTATAGGTACAGATATATAAACAATATCACTTATCAAAATAAATAAAGAAATGACTAATCTTTATTAAAATAAAAAGAATTGAAAGAACAATTAAACATAGAACTTACGCAATTGATCAATGTTCTAAGAATTAGACAAAACTTGCCTGTCAAACATGGCTAATCGTACGGAACCTGGTCGGGTGACTTCAACCACAGTGTAAGGACCTTCCCACTTAGGAGAAAGCTTGTTGCGATTTGCTTGGTTCTGAATTTTTCTGAGAACCAGATCACCTACAGAGAGGCTGCGAGGTTGCACCTTCTGACTATGGTACCTTCGCATGGCTTGTTGGTAGACTGCTGATCATACCAGGGCTTGGTTTTGTCGTTCTTTAAGAAAATTGATGTCGTTAAGTCGTCATTCATTCTGATCGTTTTCATTGAAACAATCAGTTCGAACAGAGCCAAACTTTAGTTCTGGAGAAAACATGGCTTCAACACCATAAACCAAGAAAAATGACGTTTCACCGGTTGCACAACTGGTCGTGGTTCGAACGGCCCATAATACAGAAGGGAGTTCTTGAACCTAAGCTCCTGACCGTTTGATTAACTAGTCGAACACTCGACGTTTGATCCCCTGCATGATGATTCCATTGGCTCGCTCAATTGCTCCGTTGCTCTACGGATGAGTAACAGAAGCAAAATGTACCTTGATACCAAGTTCTTCGCAGAATTCTTAGAATTGACCGCTTGAGAACTAGGCACCGTTGTTTGTGATTATACGACTGGGTACACCAAATTGTGTGATCACGTTTTTTATGAGAAACCTCTTAGCGGCCTTAGTTGTTGTTTTAACAACAGGCTCGGTTTCGATCCATTTTGTGAACGTATCAATCAAGACGAAAAGGAATTCAAAGGTCCCGGGTGCTCTTGGGAAAGGTCCTAGAATGTATAGTCCCCAGGATGCAAAAGGCCAAGAAAGAGGAATTGTTTGCAAAACTTGTGCCGACTGATGTACTTGTCGGCTATGAAACTGATATTGTACGAACTTCGTCATGAGCTCTTTTGCATCATGAAGGGCAGTTGGCCAGTAGTTTCCTTGCCTGAAGGCTTTATCAACCAGTGTTCTGTAGGAATGATATGCTCCACATACTCCTTTAAGGATTTCGGTTAGCAATTTAATGCCATCTGTTTGAGATATGCATCTCATCAACACTCCGTGAGATCCTCGTTTATACAAGGTACTTTCAATCAGAGTGTATGATTTGGCTTTTCGTGCTATACGATCAGCCTCTACATCATCTTCTAGAATTATGTCATACTGAAGATAATTGTAGATCGATGTCATCCAATCTCTACCTTGATCGTGACAGCGCCAACCGTCAATGACCTATGGATCATCCATGTTCTCACAATCGGTTTGTATGACCTATAGAGAATCATGTATATCTTCGAAAAGCTCAACCACCGAAGGTGCATCGAGTTGCTTGAGAAAAACTCCGAGTTGGACGGTTGACCTTGTGGAGGCCATCCGTGCCAACTGGTCTGCCAGAAAGTTTTCCTTTCTAGGAATATGTTGGATCTGGAAACCAAAGAAGTACTTTTCGAGTTTCCATACTTCCACCAGATAAGATGACATCTTGATACTCGAGCATTGATACTCTTTCCCTACTTGATTCGCTACTAGTTGAGAATCGTCTTTCACTAGTAATCTGCAAATCCCAAGCGAACGAGCTGCTCGGAGTCCTGCTAGTAAACCTTCATATTCTGCCACATTGTTTGTAGTAGGAAAGTTTAACTGGATGGCGTACTTGATGTGTTCGCTAGTAGGAGATATCAAGACAACTCCAGCCCCTGAGCCTTTGAGCATCAAGGAACCGTCAAAGTACATTATCCACTCGTCGTGGTGTTCGTGCTCGGGCCCTTGGGTGGGTCCAGGGTTTGTCCATTTGGCAATAAATTCTGCTATTGCTTGGGACTTGATTGTTGTTTGTGAGATGAAATGGAGGTCGAACGCCTCTAGCTCAACCGCCTATTTTGCTATTCATCCTGATGATTCCCTATTTCCAAGGACTTGACCACGGGGATACCCAGTTGGTACGACCACTTTGTGGACCTGAAAGTAATGCCTTAGTTTCCTTGAAGCCATAAGGAGACCATAGAGCAACTTTTGTACCTGTGGGTATCTTTCCTTTGTTCCATGTAAGACTTCGCTTACGTAATACACTGGTCGTTGCACGTTGTCACGTTCTACGACCAGTACACCACTAACTGTTTGTGGCGTTGCAGCCATGTAAATTAGCAATGTTTCTCCCAATCTTGGAGAAAATATGACCGGGGGACTCGTAAGGTACTTTTTTAGGCTTTCAAAGGCATCGCTTGCTTCCTTAGTCCACTCAAAACTTCCATGTTTCAAGAGAAGCTTAAAGAAAGGTAATCCTTTTTCACCTAACCGTGCTATGAAATGACTTAGCGCTGCCATACAACAGGTTAGTTTTGGACTTCTTTCTTCGTGGTCGGAGGGTGCATCTGGTCGATGGCCGATATTTTTACTAGATTCGCTTCGATACCTCTAGAAGACACTAGGAAATCGAGTAGTTTTCCAGCGGAAACTCCGAACACACACTTTTCCGAATTCAACTTGAGGTTATGCCTTCTCAAGTTGTTGAAAGTCTCTTGTAGGTTGGGAATGTGATCGCCGGCGTTGATGCTCTTTACGACCAGATCATCAACTTAGGCTTCTAGATTTCGACCTATCTGTGGATTAAGGTTTTCTGCATCTACCTTTGAAAAGTCGCACCAGCATTTTTGAGACCAAACGACATCTTAACATAGTAGTAAGTGCCGTATGGGGTGATGAAGGAAGTTTTCTCTTCATTTTCTTTACTCATATTAATTTGGTGGTACCCTGAATATGCATCTAAAAAACTTAATAACTCACACTCAGAAGTTGAGTCTACGAGTTGGTCAATACGTGTAAGGGGAAAATCATCCTTCGGACAAGCTTTATTAAGATCAGTAAAGTCAATACACATTCTCCATTTCCCATTATTCTTCCTAACCATTACAGGATTGCCGAGCTACTGAGGGTGGTCGACTTCACGAATGAATACAGTCTTGAGGAGCTTGTCAATCTCCAACTGGATTGCCTCCTTCTGATCAAGTGCAAAACACCGCAACTTTTGCTTGATCGGTTTCGTGTCAGGCTGGAGAGCTAGTTTGTGCTCGATCACCTCCCAAGGGACTCCGGGCATGTCGGACGTCTGCCAGGCGAATACGTCCTGATTTGCTCGGAGGAAGGAGACGAGCGACTCTTCCTATTTGGGGTCGAGTCTTACCCCGACTAGAATTTTTCGGGTAGATGAGTCAGTGTTTCCTGACCCAGGTGGCAACTTGGCGCTGTCCGGAGAAGCGCCCTTGTCGAGTGGTACCTCCTTTGTCTGGTCGGAAGGCTTCGGTGTCATCTTTGGCCTTGAGTGCTTGACCTGCATAGTAGATGGTTTAGCCTCTCTAGTCGGAAGTTCATCGACCAGTTCTAAGGATATCCAATCACATGCGAAAGCCATTTTTGATCCCCTCGAACCGTGATGACTCTTTTCTGTCTCGGCATTTTCAAACTTTGATAACTGTAATACGTGGCTATCAAAAATTTTGCTAAAGTCGGTCGACCAAGGATCCCATTGTATGCGGATTCGAAATCCACCACATCAAATGGAACCCTTTCTATTCGGAAGTTATCAGGCCTTCCGAACGTAACCGGTAGGGAAATTTGTCCTATCGGTTTGGCGGTAGAACCAGGAACTATGC
Source organism: Phyllostachys edulis (assembly GCA_036346405.1). Lineage (NCBI taxonomy): Eukaryota > Viridiplantae > Streptophyta > Magnoliopsida > Poales > Poaceae > Phyllostachys > Phyllostachys edulis. The sequence goes on from CM070556.1 coordinate 44,351,495, forward strand.
TGTGGAAGGCATATTTCACAGGTTTTACCTTTGACTTGGGAACTTGTATTTCTTATAATACTCCCGCAAATAAAATATTTAAAGAACTACCTCCATCTATTAAGACTCGATTAACTCTACAGTTATTAATAGTAGGCTCAACAACAATTGGAAACCCACCGGTCGAGTCGAAGGATGGGTCACTTTCTTGTCAAGGAGATTACGTTGTCCCACCACCTTGATGGCTTGATAATGGCTCTGAGGCTCGACAAGGTTGACCTCCCGCTTCGTGGCCTTCAGATGACGTCTTGATTTGTACGAAGAAGACCCACCAAAGATCATGTTGACTGTATGTTAAGGCTCTTGGTACTCCATTTCTTCATCAACATCTTTGTCCTTCTTGGAGCTTGTCTCACCAAACTCCAGTATTGACGGGAGTGGACCTTTACCTACATAGTAATCTTCCAGCTTTTTCTGCCAAACTCGATAGGTACGCAAGTCATGTCCTACCTGCTGGTGAACTGGACACTACTTCTTATTTTTCTTGTATCCTTCGGTCGGAGCTTTGGCTTTGCCTCGACCGGTATAATCTTTCTTACCCTTCGTAAACTTTTTAGGAATCACAAGGACTTCCTTATCGTCGGGTCTATGATTTTTCTTTTTCTTGAGAGCCTTTTTATTCTTCTTCTCTGGTTTATCCAAGCCAGGTTGAGGGATTTTATCCTTTCGATCGATGGCCTCACACCATTCAACCGCTTCGCTAGCGGCTGCATATTTGTCGACCATGTCAAAAAGTTCAACGATTGTCTTTGGAGGGTACATTGCTATGTCCTCCGTGAACCGTCGATTCCTTAGACCTGCTTTGAAAGCTTGGATGACAGATGATTCTGTGACCTTTGGAATTGAATTATGAACCTGGCTGAATCTTTGGATGTACTAGCGGAGAGTCTTGTTGGATCCTTGCCGGATTCGGTGAAGGTCATCCTCCTTTCTAGGGCGGTCGTACGTGCCTTGGAAATTCGCAATCAAAAGGTCGCAAAGTTTCTCCCAAGTGTAGATCGATCCGATCGGTTGGTTAAGTAACATCAACCGGGCAGACCCTTCGAGTACTGTGGGTAGATAGTTTGCCATCACATTTTCATCACCACCAGCAGCTCTGATGGCGGTGGTATATATTTGGAGAAATTCCAATGGGTTCTGAGTCCTATTGAACTTGTCCAGGTTGGTCGGTCAGAACCTGTTTGGCCAACGTACAGCTTGGAGCCCTGCAGAGAAGGCTTGATAACCTGTAATCGATTCATGGCGCCTTCTTTGGTAAGACGCCGGATTGTAGTCGGTCAGAGACCGGTTCCTAAGATTGGAACGTTGGAGCTCCGGTGTACCGATCTAGTCGTAGACATTGGTATGATATCTCCGACCGCCTGCTTGATTTAGACGATGTCGGAGATCGTCTGGTCCAAGCGGTTTCTCTTCTCAACGAGATGAGGGAGTGGCTACTTGAAATAGCCTTCTCCCCTCATAACTCCTTGGTCGGAATCATTGAGTAGGCCTTGGTATCGATTGTTCCCCAATACGACCATGCTGCCCTCTGCTGAGGGAAGAACGTTGGGATGAAGTCATGGTTTGACTTCCTAAAATCCTTTGTTCCCGGTATGCTTCCGTTCGTTGCATGGTCTGCTGAAGAATCTCCGATACTTAGCCTACGAGTTGTACAAAACACGGGGGCTCTGCCAGAGTAGGATTAGAATTATTCAAAATATCTTGAACACGTTGCAGGTTTTGTACTGTTACCGAAGGTCTCGGAGGATTCGTGCTGGTGGTAGGTGTTCGAAGATCGGAACCTTCCCCTAACCTTCTAGTTTGTTCCGTCCGATCAGCTACTCTGAGTGGGAGCGGAGCCAGGCGAGTTAACTGATGGACGTCTATCAATTCTATTACCTCCGGCATTTGGTGCCTGATGGCCCGTATCATCTCTACCAACACGTGGTGGTGTGGCAGAGTGTGTAGGACCGTGCAAGGCATCTTGATTTGTGTCTCCGATCGCATTGACCTCATGCCTCCAACAGCAATCTTTTGACGAGCTTCCATCGTAACTAATGGAGAGCCTTCCAATGCTTCTGCTAGGAGTTTAAACAATGGAGAGCGGTCAGAGATGAGTACCTCCTGAGGTCTTCGTGGTGGGCTCATCCTGATGCGGCGGATTGCTGATCGTATGCTGAGTCTTATTTGTTGGGATACAGGTAGGCTACGATAGCTACAAATCAAAATTTTCTACCACATAAACCAGGAAGCCAAGCAAGTAGATGATCATAGATCGTTACTACCAGACACGCAGAGCAGTGGAAGAAGAGTTAGAGCAGCCTGGTCTAACGAAGAGCACATCGATGTAGTGGTCGTAGTCGAACGTCCAGCGTCGAGCATGTCGGGTCTCCTCCAGTGACCTCTGCAGTTCCTTATGAAGATCGCGGATCATCCTCAAGTGCAACAGCAACCACAGTAGCACCTCTACGGTATCCACACGTTCAGGGAAGGAACAACCATGTGCCGGTGTGCTAGCACCAAGTCGCACGGTAGAGCTCTCAGGAAGATGGCGGCTAGGGTTTCGGTGGAACAACTCAACTTACGACTTTCGTATGTCTTGTCTGTTACATTCACCCCGCATCCCAACAGCCTTATGCATCTTCTTATATAGTGCTCGTGATGGATCCTATCCGAACACGTTGGACGAATCGTATCCATACTGGTTTGTTCCAACCTGCTATGTGTGACCACAGAGGTTCATGCGTGTCGACAGACTGAAACCCTTTCCGACCATGAGTCGTTAGCGGTTCCTAGTAGGACATAACAATTCCTTTAATATACACAAATTATATCTGACTTAACCTTAATGCAATATGATCTACGACCAGTGTCCCCATCACTTACGACTAGGTCCTATCTCTATACGCATCAGCTTTGTATTTGGTCATGACCATTCAGAATTCCTTACGCCGTGTTTCACCACTCTATGATTATGTTCGACCGGTCACGATCACCAGATTCCATACAACCAATCAGAATCGATCGAACTAAGCGACCTACTCATGTATTCTCCCTTTGCCTCACGATGTCTAGTTGAACTTAAGGTGAGATGTTGTGTCATCTATGGACTGTTCAATACTTTCTCGATCGAGTGTCGGATAACTTCACATGGTCGAACACTTCGACCACTAGTGGTATGGCCATGCACTTTCTTTATCTGACCACAATGAGGGGCTCAGAGATATCTCTCCTGTTATGTTAGGAGGGGCAAATCCCATATCCGACCAGTCACATTCCTCCGCATGTTTCATAGCATACCCGAAAGCTACCTTTATAACTACCCAGTTACGAGTAGCGATTGGAAACCCCTAAGAGTGCTATTACACATGTGGGAAACCATGTTGATCTTAGGTCTAAGGATTATATATCATCATTGCTTGAGACCAACTAATGACACATAAAATTATAACAATCTCAATAGTATCTCATGGTGGGTCAATCCAACCCCATGTTCTCTACCATGTGTTCACATTATTGATTCGATATCCCTATATCTATGACCGGTGAAACATGGTCATCAATCAATACATGTGCTGGTTGATAGAGTCACTGGCGTTCCGACCATTGACATCCGACCAGGGATTCTTTTAGAACGACATCATATAAGTTAAGAGTTTCACCAACAAGTCACATACTTGTTAATCTTCATAACCAATGATTCATTCAAGGAACAGGATAACATATTATCCAATATTATGAACATAATGAAATATAATCATCTCCATGATTCCCTATTGGGCATATTTCCAACATTATCATCTCCACTTGGCCTACGACCAGTGGGGGTTTCATCAACACCGTTACCAGATGTCGGTTGGCCCCTGGAATCGCCAGAAGTCGTAGGTGAGTACCTTTCAGCCATGATTTCATCGAGATTATAGTGATCCTCGAGTTGTAGTGCTTAATTTTTGTCACCTTTTTGCCAGTCAAAAGGACTGGGCTTGGTGAGGTCTTTGGACATTCCGAACTAAACGGAATGGCTTGTTCCTTTGAAAGCATCACTTGTTGTAGTGGTGTATCCTCATCCATCCAATCGATTTCGTTGATGTCAGTGACGTGCGAACCAGCGGAGGAAGAGGATGATGACATGCCATTTTCTTGCATGGCACGGATGCATCCTTCTATGTCGAGGTTGGAGTAGTCCGCCAGGTCGAACCAATTCTCCTCGTCCCAAACTCCTGCCATAGCTGCATGAGCGATTATGAGGAATAGGCGAGGATTTGATTAGCGGAGAGTTTCTTCAAGAAACTTGTGTCTTCTTCCCCACGGATGGCGCCAGCTGTCGACAATCGAGTCGCCGATCTTAAGATATAAAATAGAGAAAAATAACACAGATCTGCTGGGAGATAATGGGGCTGCTCTTTATTGATATGAACTGGATTTACAAGGGTGTCTACGACCAGGCTGGGAACTAATCCTAATTACACTGAGTATGATGCTTGCTAATCAATTAGACTTAAAGCACAAATCTAAGGTTGATCGCTTTGCTCTTAATTTGATGCTGTTGTCTTGCTTGTATTAAATCGCCCTTTTGTCTTCTACGCTCCATCTTTAAATAACTTCCGAAGAGGTGGCAGTTACTTCTGGAGAAGGTGTCCCTTGTGAAGCGTCACGACTGGTCGGAGCGAGGCGACAGTTAATAATGTATCAACTGCTCTGCGGTTGAGTGTTTGTGAGACACTCAACTGTATGGTGGTTGTTGTCAGTGTCTTAGGATTATGTAACATCGCATGGTATGGAATATATAGCACGTGTTCCATTCATCACACGGTAAAGAATATACCTAGAGTTATATCCAGATACCAGTTCATAACCTTTTTGAGTAGCTACCTGGTTGGAGACTAGGCATAGGACCTTGTCCGACCAGGGTACCCATTATATAACCTCTGGAATCCTTACGACTAGTGAGGTCGTTAGCCTTAGGGGTTACAACCATGAAGACGTATGGTCTTTTATTAAGTATTAAAGTAATACATAGAGGTTTTAATCCTCATCAATTTCTTTAACCAATCATGGGCCCATAATTTACAACAGATATGGTGCACATGTTAAGTTTTGTTCAGTTTATTAGTAAGTGCATACTTCTTTCCCCATTCCGCTTATCTGCTTTTGCATAGTGCTTAGGCTCCCTCGATTTCTTTTTAATTTGTTGTCCTAAAATGTTGTTGTACAGAATTACCCTACCTGACATCGATACCCTATCTAAAAAGGATGTGTAGGTTGATAGTGCAATGTGTCGTATTATTGTGCAAACATAGACAGAATGTTGTCTTCCCTGATCTTTGTCAACCCATTTATATGTTATCTCTACAAGTCTTATAGAGCTATCTACTTATTTGTTGTGAATTGCAATTTAGTGCTGTGTTTTTCAGTTTTTGATGCATTACTATTTTTCACTGAGGTCTTCTGTGATAAAAACTTAGCGTTGTTGTACAGCAGCTATATATTAATATAAACAGTCTATGCATGTAGGATTCAATCAGAATTACTATTGCTACTTAAGTAATTATGCTTAATGTGCAGAGCCATTTGTTTTCTTTTTAGGTCCAATTTTGTTTCGGCCTTTACTAAAATTCTTCAAATGGTGAGAAAAAAAACATAATTCATGCTATGGTAACGGTGGTTGATGATTGCAGAAGAGGTAGCTACTACCCTTGAACAGTACATATTTTTATTTCCTCACCTTGCTTTTTTTTCCTTTTTTATTACTTTGATCTCCTAGCAATTTTATTCTGTTTGTGAACCTCTGTATAGCTATAACCATAATAACTACATTGAGAATTACGAAAACAAGGAAACTATTATATGTCGTATGTAGCTGTAGATGTACCTCTTCTATTCCCAAACAACAATTAGTGCAAAAGGTCGACCGCATTTTTGTAATGCTGATCTGCTCTAGAGACTTATCCCCCACTTACTGATTTGCTCTGAAGAGGGTTATCCTCCACTAGCTATGTGCTTAAATTGGTTCTAAAGATTTATGCACCACCTATGGCACAGTTGATCTTTGAATGAGGATTTTATTTCTAAATATAGTCAAACAAGGATATGATTAGTCCAGTTGTCAAGACAACGTTTCCACTATTTCTAGCTTTTTCTAAGCAAATGAATTACATTTTTTTTCTACTTAGTTTGCCCAGAAATAGTGGAGGATGATGAGTTCTCACATAGGTCCACTATTTCTAGCTTTTTTTGAACAAGTTAGAATAGAGGATGATGAGTTCTCACACAGATATGGATCTTTTTTTTTTTTGTATATTCATCTTTTGTTTTGCGCAGATTTGTCTTATGTACTATAGCATGTCAAATCCTAATGTTCAAAAAAGAAATGATTTCGGCTAAACCCTCGCCACCTACATACAACAGCCACAGCCGCGCTAGTTGGCGTGGGTTGCCCTCTAGTTTATATGAATATGGAGCGTACTGTTGCAACAAGTGCCTATAATAAATAAGATGCTTGATTGTTAGCAATTCCCATCTGTTCCCAAGAAAACAAGATTGATAGCAATTCCCCACAAAAATATTGCATCTTGTCCAATCCCGGATCGAACCCAAAAGAGGTCTAAATGCAAATAACTGTGACAACTTCGCTCTCTAATTAAGTACGCCACCGAATCATTTCTTCACTTCCAAAAATTTACTGTTTTGATGCCGTTTGTAGACTGATCTGATCAAACCTTCAAGTGAGATGTTTGACAAAAGCAGGCGGCACAATACAACGCATGCAGAACTAATTCTCTTGAATTTTGTCGGTTCGAAATAAAATGAAGGAACTTAACGAACTGTGATTTATGATCCTGAAATCATAAATAGTTAACGTCATGAATTTTCCAAATTGGTATAGGTACTAACTAATATATGATGATTGAAAGGGATGCTATATCTGATCTACAATATTTGTACTGGATCAAAAGTTTAATGTAGATAATTTTGTGCTTGGAAAAGATAAATTTTTTTAAAAGAAAATGTCAGCATCAGAATGTTGCAAAGGGGGAGATAAGTAAATAGTGTGCCCACGAATTAAGTAACTATTTATAATCTTGAGCAACCCTTGTCTGGAAAGCCAAAAGGTTACATCTAGAAACGGAAAGGTAAGCCTTGCCACGCAATACTTCCATGCCGCAACGAGAGAGAGACAGAGATCTGTTCAACTAGACGTGGCTTTGCCACCAGTGAGAGGTTGTTGAAATTAAATTGAAAAGTTTGATGCGAGAAGCCAATCCAGAGGAAAGCCTTGTGGGCAAGCTACAAGGTACAGTGGTAACACGAATTTTTGGCGCTTGCAATTGTTTTTTACCTAATTAGCGTCTGTCGTAACAAAATTGAATTTTTTGTACCTCATTCGCACGTTGACCGATTGGACACCCTCTGAACACGACACATAACGAGGATATCAACCCTAATGATATAACCACTACTTCGACACGCTATATTATATCTTCTATTGTAACCACATCTTTTCCAATAAGACTTTCGGCTACTGCAATGCCATGTTACCCAATTAGACCAAGTTACTTTTACTCCTACGAGCCGAGTTACGTCTACATGTCATGGTGCTACATCTACATGCTATGATGTTAGGTCTACATGTCATGGTGCTACTCCATGTGCTACGCAAGAGTTCAAACTGGACACGTTTTGGAATCTAATTTGACCTCCGGAGACAACACCGGCTTCAAACGTGCATAACTTTCACATACGGAGCCTGTTGTACGTTCACAAGTACTTGATGAAAAACTTATCTCATCCTTTTTCTAACGAATCTGGCCTCACCTCCAAATTCCTAATGTGCACATCGAAATCGCCAAAAGAAGGTGTTGCATCAATTGTTTTGGCCAAAATAGACCTTTTAATGCTTGGACCTAAGGAGAAGACGCCCCTCTCTTGGCCCATACTGCTCACGGCCATACTATTCATGTGAACCGTACCATAAATAGTCTTGTCCCCCTACCTCTTAGTTATATGCGGCCCCCTCCTCTATTTAAGGAGGCCGTACCCCTCTAGTTTTTCTTGGATTTCATTTACATTTAGTTTACCTTCATTGCATCTTGTATCTTCTGCGTGTGTCGACTAGACTATCCGGTCAAGATCCTTATTTGGAATCCCAACTTTATCAAATATTTCAATCCTATTTGCAATACATCAGATTGTGTTTTATCTTATTGTTGCATGCTTCTTTGGTGTATGCAGAAATTGATCTTCGTGATCAGGTCATCCGAGTATTCATACACGGTTGATAACGACTTGTCGAGCAGTTCAGCGATTACGTGGTTTCGGGCATTGCTAGTTCATAGTCAGGATCGTAAGAGTTGAGCGATTTCTATTAAATTTACCTTTTCATCGAAAAATCGGACTATATCAGAACCTCCAAAATATATCAACACGTGTCCTCGTCCGGCCAGTGGCCGACCGGATTCCACTCGTTTGGCCGGACGCCGCGGCGCCTCCGCACGGTTAAGCACAAATGATGGTTGAAATACTGTGACAGCTAGCGCAGTTTCTATTGAGCCCAAACGATGACATCTTGGCAATATGGATGGGGACGGATAGTCACACATTCCTTGTTTAAGATGAGTGAGCACAACCCCTGAGTTGATCATTTCATGTGAAGCAAGGGCAAAAGCTTAAGTAAGATTGGTATCACAACCTAAACGGGATTAGCTAGATTTAATAATATTATTAGTTGCCAAAAAGGGTTTTCTTTCATTTTTTTTAAGAACAAACATGATTTTGCTAAATATTTTGTACCTATTTTTCCGTCAAAAGCACACACATCTTTGCTGTTAGATTTGAAGTAACGTTCACGTGCCACCATCTCCTTTAGGGTCCAGCCCATTTACGTTAACCATATAATTACGAGGAAGAGCACGAATTAAGGATGCTAGAAATGCTTCAGAATGGATCAATCTGGCCAAGAGTGTAGTGTCCAACGAGTATCCTTGTTATTAACTTCTTCTTTTTTTCAGATTAATGCTCATATTTCACGGACAATGGATGTGACTATGCTAGTGCGTTTCGGTAGAAATTTTATGAGGCCGCGAATTTATTATCGGCCTTCGTCTGTCTAGACGTGCTAAAGAGGCGCACTCGTGTATGTGCGCATGTGGTGTGTGTGTGCTAGTGGTGTGTGTGCATGTGCGCCTTTTTTTGTAATAGCAAAAAAAAAAAGTTAATAACAAGGATACTCGTTGGACACTATGCTCCTAGCCGGATTGATCCATTCTAAAGCATTTCTAGGATCTTTTTTTTTGAAAAAGGCCAAGCCCGGCTTTTATAGAAAGCTAAATATAAGAGTTCATACAGATCATTTCTAATCTACACACTAGGATTACCAGCTTACATCAAAAATCTAACATAAAGTCATCTCAAAAGAAATCAGCAACACTCTGGATCAACAAGTAGGCTAGCTATTACATCCAAAAGGCTATGTTAAGTAACAAAAACCGGCACACTGAATCGACAAGCCAGCTAGCTATTGCATCCAGAAGAACAAACTGCGATAGTCAACATGACTTCTCCAGAGAACATTCCAGGCAGCATCACCAAAGTAGCAAAGGATCAGCCTTCTTGTAAATCACATAAAATTTCTCATCCAATCTTCCAACCGATTAATCACCTTGTCCATTTTCCCCCTATCCTCTTCCTTGATCAAAATGCGCCACTTCTGCAAGCAAGATAGAGATTTGAATATAGCTTCAGATGGATGTTTTGGCAAGATCTTCTCAATTGCCATTCGGTTTCTAATTTTCCAGATAGTCCACGCCAAAGCTGCAAAACAAAATAAGCAAACGTAGTAATCGTTAGCACCCCCCGCATCTAAACAAGAGCGGTGGAACTCATCTATAGAAACCGAGATCTTCTCCCACATCAAGGCCTCTTTAACACAAGCCCACACGAATTTGGTGAGAACACAATTGAAAAAGATATGGTCAGTATCTTCTCTCTCCCCACAAAGATAACAGCTATCACTCCCTTTCCAATTTGTTTTCTTGAGCTGAGATGTTGTCTGTAATCTATCTTGAAAAGACAACCAATGAAATTTTTTAACTTTTAGTGGAATTCTACTCTTCCACAGTTTCTGATTCTTTTTGAGAATCCCCCCCCCCCCCAAAAAAAAGACCAGTGTCTATATAGAGATTTGACTGTGAACTTTCCAGACTTCTCCAAGCCCTCAAAATATTATCTCTTTTATTATTAAGTTCCACCCCATTTAGATCACCCTTCAAATGCTTCCAGAGCTCCTCCTCTTCCTTACCAAATTGTCTGTTAAAGGTTATATTCCATTCCCCATTCTCAAAGCATTCTGCTACTCTCACATTTGGGTTCGAGCTAATGCTAAATAATTTAGCGAATTTAACTTTCAAAGAACAATTGTCAAGCCAAACATCTTTCCAATTCTAGGATCCTTAATTCGTGCTCTTCCTTGTAATTGTATCGTTAACGTAAATGGGCTGGACCCTAGAGGAGATGGTGGCACATGAACGTTACTTCAAATCTAACGGCAAAGATGTGTGTCATTTTGATGGAAAAATAGGTGCAAAATATTTAGCAAAATCATGTTTGTACTTTAAAAAATGAAAGAAAACCTTTTTTTTGCAACTAATATGTTCTTTCTGTTGAAAGTCCCCCAACTTCATTTGAAAACTTGTGCCAATTTGTTGAAAGTTCCCACAATTACATTTGGAAGCTCGTGCCTTTTGTTGAATGTTCCCCAATTTCATTTGAAAGCTCGTGTCGATTTGGTAAAAGTTTCCAAAATCCATTTGAAAGCTCTTGTCAATTTGTTAAAAGTTCTCATAATCCGTTTGAAAGTCCTTGCCAATTTATTAAAAGTTCTCTAATTCCATTTGAAAGATTGTGTAAATTTGTTGACAGTCCCCTCTTTCTATTTTTGAAAGTTCCCAAATCTTCCTTTTGCATTGGCCGTCATAGGAGAGGCAGTGTCTGAGATACCTGAAGCGGTGAAGTGGAACGGGAAAGCGACTCGATCCGTATTTTTGGAAATTAGAATTCGTTTGTTGCTAAAGTTTATACACATGAATTAGATGCATCTGAAGAGACAAGGATGTAATAATCCTTAATTAATTAAACTACTTATCTATAGTATTTATATATAAGAATGCCACTCATACAACCTTTAAAGGTACCCCTCAATATTAACAATAAGGAAGATCATACATAGCTATTGGTCGCAAGTCGTAATACGACCATCCTGTATAGTCGTAAGTTCTTATACGAACACTAATTAATCATACGTTTTACTACGATCACCTCATGGTCGTAAGTCCTTCTATGACTACCTATTGGTCGTAAGTCCTACTTCGATTACCTCATGGTCGTAAGTCTAACAACGCTCAGATCATCTACGACCACTCTATGGTCGATAAAGCCTACAGATATGTGAGCCCAATTGACTAGAAATATTTTTGCGTCGTGTTTAATACACGTAGTAATTAATATGTTCCGTTATTCCTGAAATAACTGCACGTATTAAAACCTTTATCTCTGACATAATCGCAAAGTAACGTGGGGATATGCGTCTCTGACAATAACCACCATTAAACATGTGCATTGCATCAAATGACAAGGTGCCTCTTGGCGTGAACAACTATCATCCCTTCATGCACTATATAAGGAGTAAAGTTGGAGGACAGAGAAAAAACAGACAGAGAGACGACAATATAAGAAAGGAGGATCAAGCCCTAGCATTAGTGACTTCCTTCTTATTGTAAACATAATCAATACAGCAAACACATGAGTATGGTTATTATTCTCTTAGGAGAAGGACTGAACCTGTATAAAATTTTCATGTCCTTTTCTGTGTGGTTTCGCTCCAGAAGAGCCCATAGCATTCATTCATAAGATCAATACTAAACCATTGATAGTTGGCGCTGTCCGTAGGAAACTCCTGATTTCACTTTTTCTTTTCGAAAAATTGTCTTCATTTTTCAACTTTGATGCTTTCATGGCAGAAGAGTGGAATGAGGAAAATTGGTTCGATTTAGCAGACTACGTAGGACTTGACATGGATGCCTACTACGAGTAGAGCAAAGCATCATTTTGTCCGATGGAAATTAAGTTTCCAGAGATCTTTCACCAGACGCAGGACAGCATGCCACTTACAAGGTTAATGAGGGAGCTCTCTCCCCCATGATATTACGCCCAGATGAAGAACCAGACTCCTCAAAGGACAAGGGTCCATCAGACTAAGGTTAGGATCGCCCCACGGCAAGTATAGAGCATAGCGATGGTTCCCCCTCTAAATGTTCAAGCCCGTCTGAGGCCGTCCGATATGGTACAACAGGTCCTGGAATCCATGATTCCAGGACTCAATCAACACCTGATAATCGTCATCCTTCGGTTACCCCTACGTGCTGCGTGGTCAAGCCCGCTTCACCTGCGGATTAGATCATACCCCGCAGGGTTCACGTGGATTCCAGGACTCAATCAACACCTGATAATCGTCATCCTTCGGTTACCCCTACGTGCTGCGTGGTCAAGCCCGCTTCACCTGCCGATTAGATCATACCCCGCAGGGTTCACCTTCAAACGGAGATGGTTATAACCCGGAATTCCCCTTCCTAGAGGGGATTGCTCCAAGTCATGAGGCGTTGTCCTTCGACTACTCTTCGAGTCAGGAGGACTCAGTTGTGAGTGGGAATAGTAGCACCCGGGAGATCTTTATCCTCCCCTCATATCCTAATCTCTCTCTCTCGAAGTGGAACTAGAGTTGCTTCCCATCGCACACTCGCTTCGGGCTCTCATGGTGATGGCGAGAACACCTCCGATGACGACTAGGGTCTTCACATTCACGAGTGTGGCCGAAATCGTAGGAGTGATCGCGCTCTACTGAGGCACGCTCCAACTGATTCAGATGTTGATGATAAACCATTCAGAGAAGAAGAATTGCTACCCAGAGGTCATTACCTGGGCGCATCCAATACTAGTCAGAGAAAGCTTAATAACTTTAACAAATCAATGACTGGATCGAAAACTCTCCAGGGTGCGGCTCAGGACGAAGAACAGAGCCACGCAGAGGAAAAGGAAAAGAAAAGAAAGAGAGAGGAAAAAGGGAAAAATAAAAGAAAAAGGTTTTTGGCCCAAGAATAAAAATTGAAATGAAACTATGAGATTTACATTTCATAGAAAATTCAAATAGAATTTTGAATTTGAATTTTGGTTGAGGTTTGAAATTGAAGAGAGATGACTTCAAAATGAGAATTTTGAATTCAAAATTTGGCTGTGAAATGAATTGATTTTTGTATTTGATTTGAGATTTGAATTGAGAATTGGAATTTGGAATTTAAATTAGTGCAAAAACTCCAAAAGAAGTCCAACACTTTGAATTAATTAATTTGAATTATTTTTTCTACAAAGAGCAAAATTTGGGATGTTACATCCTAGCAGGACATAACGATTCCCAAATACACATAAATATTAAATCAGACGAACCTTATGCAATATGATCTGTGACCAGGTCTTTATCACTTATGACCAGTTTGTATCACCATACGACCAATTGCTATTTAATCACGACCAGTTCGTAACTCCTTACGACCAGATCATCAACCAGTTAGTGATCATGTTTGACTAGTTTACGACTAGTCCATATCTCCATACGACTAGTTCGTATCTAGTCAGACTGAACGACCTGCTTTCGTATTCTCCTTTTGCCTCACGATATTTGGTGAGATATTTTGTCATCCATAGACTGTTCAATACTTTCTCGATCAAGTGACGGATAACTTCATATGGTCTACTCTTCAACCACTAGTGGCACAGCCATGCACTTTCTTTATCCGACCACATCGAATGGCCCAGAGATATCTCTCATGTTATCTTAGGAGGGGCAAATCCCATATTTGACCAGTCACATCCCTCCGCATGTTTCATAGCATACTAAAAAATTACCTTTATAACTACCCAGTTACGAAGTAGCGTTTAGCAAACCATGCTGATCTCAGGTATAAGGATTATACATCATCATTGCTTGAGACCAACTGATGACATATAAAATCATAACAATCTCAATAGTGTCTCATGGTGGGTCATTCCAACACCATGTTCTCTAACATGTGTTCACATTATTGATTCAATATCCCCATATCCATGACTAGTGAAACATGGTCATCAATCAATACATGTGCTGGTCGATAAGTTACTAGTGTTCCGACTAGTGACATCCGACCAGGGATACATTTAGAATTACATTATATAAGTTAAAGAGTTTCACCAACAAGTCACATACTTGTTAATCTTTATAAATGATAATTCATCCAATGAACATAATAACATTTATTCTATAACTCATAAACATAGATGTGATACAATCATATCTATGATTGCCTCTAGGGCATATCACCAATAGGTCAGACTGGATGTGTGCCCTTTTGAGGTGATTTTGTGTTCTTGTCTTGGGGTTTGTCTGCTTCAACGCAAGAGTTCTGTTGTATTAGTGTTCTTTGATCTTCATAGCTTCCATAACTACTGAGGTGAAGAAGTTGAAATCGATCGGGGTCAAAAAAGAGTATTGCTCCTATTCACCCCCTCCCCCCTTCCCGTCTAGTCAACGGTCCAGTCCAACAAACGCACTAGTTGGAAAGGTGACAACTTATGATATGCGAATGGCCGGAGTCATATTCTTGCTGATGCATGTAATATGACATGTCCCGAACACATAGTGGGTAAACAAAATCTCATTAACAAGGGTCCAGCGATCATCTTGATCATTTTTATTAATGATTTAGCAAGTCCATCCTGAGTATGAACATGCTAGACCGAATGTTCCACTGTTATGCCTAAGGCCATGCAATAGTAATTAGATAATTTTGAGGTCAACTCTCCGGTATTATCCATTCTTATGGATTGGATCCTATAATCCAAAAACTTACCCTTAGTAGAATAATTTGTGAAATCAGCTGTGGCGACCCGGCCAGGGGCCTCACCCGAGAGGTCCTCCAAGACCTCCCTGGGGTCCACCACGACCTCCTAGGAGGTCCCAAGGACCTCTCGGGCAGTCCTCCCAGGCCTCCCAGGAGGTCCAGCCAAACCTCCTAGAGGTCCAGGGAACTGACCCGAGGAGGTCTTGAGGCTCAGGACCTCCCCAAGAGTCACGACCAGACCTGGGGGAGGTCCAGAGACCAACCCGAGGAGGTCATGGGACTTGGAGAAGTCCTAACCTCCCGTGATCCCAACCAAGACTAAGGATCAATGGTCGGTTCACACAAAGCAAACACGAGTGGTAACATACATCCACGAGAGACTTTATTAATAGCAAAAGAGTTGATTACAAGGTTGCTTACAAGCCATGACAACAAAGCAAAATACACAGCGAAAGCAAAACCAAGTCCATCCAATACACCACAGGTAATTGGTTGGAGGGCGCGGCCTAGTTGATCTGGTCCTCATCATCATCAAAGAAGTCTTCTCCTGCTCAATTCATCAATCAAGCAAGAATGAGCACAACAATCGTGCTCGCAAGTTACACCCGTCAATAAACAAAATGACATGCATAAGTGGATATCTCAAAGGAAGGCATAATATGGTTAGTTTGCATAAAGCCAAGTTTGTTTCCAATTACAAGTAGTAAGTTCCAAGGCATATACAATAATTAAAATTCATTTTCGAAGTTCAATTTTACAGTTGGATAACATTTATCAACAAAATATGAAGGATACCCTCCTGTCACAAGGCTCCCCGCCCAAAGCCCATTTGGATATAAATTCAAAACCATTTCATAAGTCCTTTGAAAACCCAAAACTAAGAACTAACTTTGAGTGGCTTTGCTAGCATGTCCATGACTGTGTGCACGGCTATTCGAATAGATTTACACTCTGTAGAGGTGTAGAGCTTTACCCACTTGACATGACTTCTCTAGTTTCTTTGGCATTCGTCAACGCTACCTCACACTTCCTTTAGTGAGAGATCTAGAGCACATGACAAGGCCTTTACAATGCAGCACTCCATCACAGTCCACCCACTCTAAGGTTTCGCCCTTCCCCAGGGACCCCTCTTGAGCCAGGTGGGTACAACATAGGTTGTAACATGACTACCCACCGCACCAACAGGATCAACCACGATGGAGCTTTGCAAATTAATCGGCTAGGTCCCGCCCACACAGGACAAGTGGTTACACGATGGTGGCTAGCAAGATGCGGCTCGCAGACCGGTCCTTAACTGGCTTGGGCGATCACCACATACCTCTGGACCTCAACCTTACCTAGGATTGAGTCCGTGCATAAACATTGCACCAGTCAAGCCAACCAATTCGCCCAAGACCAAATCCATTTTCCATTTCTTTGCTCCCCCATCAACATTTTCATACCTCCATGACAACCTAATGCCATGGCCAAAACAGTTTTAAACAACAGTTGGTTAAGGGAGATAAAACTTCCCAAAATCAAATACTTTTGGTCTAAGCACAACTAAGCTTTTCCTTTCCAAAGATTCTCGTTCATGCTATTGCTCAGAACCGCCAAACTAGGGTGACAACATGTTTGGTTCAATGTCAAGATTGGCCATACAAAGGACTTGGGCATAACTATGAACTTAAAAGCAGGTATTGAAATAAGTAAGTAAAATAAACATGCATAAACCTTTGAAACAGAACATATTAATTTGAAATAAAGGGTGCAACATGGTCA
The DNA here is from genome assembly GCA_036346405.1 of Phyllostachys edulis. Lineage (NCBI taxonomy): Eukaryota > Viridiplantae > Streptophyta > Magnoliopsida > Poales > Poaceae > Phyllostachys > Phyllostachys edulis. The sequence goes on from CM070556.1 coordinate 44,368,198, forward strand.
AAAGTGTAACTTGCCTTGCTCAAAGGCCTGGGTGTCTTCTTCCTCCTCTGAGAACTCCTGCTCTTCGGTGCCTTCACGCTCTACATGATGGAAACAATACAACTCAAATAGAGCTCCAATAAGATCCAAAGAAACTCCAATAAAACATTGAAATAAAACCAACAGAGAGGCTAGGTGATCAGGGGGAGGTCCAAGGAGCTTGCTGGAGGAGGTCCGAAGCTAAGGAAAGGAGGTCCAAAGAGCATTGGAGGAGGTCCAAGAGCTTTGGAGGAGGTCCAAGAGCTGGTCGGTTTAGCCAGGGAGTGGAAATGAGGAAAGGGTGAAGAGGAAGGGCTGCCCAAGCTTATATAGCCAAAGTTGCCCAGATTTTCAAGGGTAGGCATGTTCAAGAGTTAGTGAAAAAGACAATGGGAGCAGGCAAAAGATGGGACAAAAGAATAGCACGGTGCTGCAAAAAGTGGTAGCATTTAATATGACACAACAGACATTAAATGTGGGGAGACTCCCATGTGTAAAGGACATGGTCAAAGGATAAAGAAAATGGGCGTGACTGCCAAATGGGACCAGTCAAAGCCTGAAGGAGAGGTCCTGTAGAGAGGAGGTCTAAAAGACACAATAACGGGGAGGTCCTGACAGTTAGATCAAATCAAGGGGAGGTCTGGACGGTTAAGATCTCCAAAGGAGAGGTCCTAACGGTCAGATCTAACAAAGAGGAGGTCTGGATGGTTAAGATCTCCAAAGGGGAGGTCCTAACGGTCAGATCTAACAAAAGGGGAGGTCTGGACGGTTAGGATTTCCAAAGGGAGGTCCTAACGGTTAGATCTAACAAAGGAGAGGTCTGGACGGTTAAGATCTCCAAAGGGGAGGTCCTAACGGTCAGATCTAACAAAGGGGAGGTCTGGACGGTTAAGATCTCTAAAGGGGAGGTTCTAACGGTCAGATCTAACAAAGGGGAGGTCTGGACGGTTAAGATCGCCAAAGAGGAGGTCCTAACGGTCAGATCTAACAAGGGGAAGGTCTGGCGCAAGGGGAGGTCCCGCGCGACCGTGAGATGAGGCACAATGGAGCAAGACCGCTAGATTTCAATCAGACGGGTCAAGGCAATTGGCCCGTTCGGACCGAGCGAACGCTCCAACAGATCGGGGCCGTCCAATATGGATCGGACGGATCTAAAGGAGTGGGACGTTCGGACCATCCGAACGCCTCTGCAGATCGGACCGTCCAGCAAGGATCTGAGGGCTCAGAGAGGGTGGGACGTTTGGACCATCTGAACATCTCACTAAGATCAAACCGTCTAATGTAAATCGAATGGTACACAAGCGATAGGGGTTTGGATCAAGCGGAAGGCTCGAACGGACGCGAGGGAGGTCCAAATAAACAAGGAGGAGGTCCTAGAGGACACAGGGAGGTCCTGAGGGACACGGAGAGGTCCAAATAGACAAGGAGGAGGTCCTAGAGGACATGAGGAGGTCCTGAGGGACACGGGGAGTTCCAAATAGATAAGGAGGAGGACCTAGAGGACATGGGGAGGTCCCGAAGGACACGGGGAGGTCCAAATAGACAGGGAGGAGTTCCAACAGAACTGAGAGTGAGTTCAAATGAACATGAGTGAGGTTTAGACCTGGGAAGGGAGGTCTAGACCAGAGAAAATCCAACCACTTGAGAGGTTTAGACCTAAGGAGGTCCGGACCAGAGAAGAACAGAGCCAGCACAGAAAAGAGGAGATCACCAAAACTCCATAAACCCAATTAACCAAATGCGAGTTTTAGTTGAAGTTTGATTTAGTCAAGTGAAATCCGTTCTGAAATTCTCAAGTTAAGCTTTGAATTCTCATCAACACAAAATGGTTCTTTTTATTTTGAAAATTCAAAAAGGCTATGAAAATCAGGGTGCTACATCAGCTAGGCAAAGGTATTATTCCTAGTGGATAATAGACATACATACATCCACCAAGTGGATGCGTCTATTAGTACCATAAAGTAACTGAATGGCTCAGACATGGGCTCAATAGGTCTGCATATATATCCCCCTGATCTTATTATACGAGGGTCTCGTAATCAAATTGTCTTTCGCAAAGGCCTCACACATGAAGTTTGATAGATCGGGGATGTCTTTGGACTTCAAGTTGACGTTGTAGTATTTGGCACATCATATTGTCTCTAGGATGACTCAAATGTTCCTGCCACGTTCTAAATAGTTCGAGGTCTTTAACCTGGTTAACCTGGACGCTCATTGTAACATATTTTTCATTATGTTTAATAAACATGTAGTACAATTTGGAGGAGAACTTAGGGAGTTTATCTACTACTTCTTTCCGATATCCCTCTCTCTCAGTGATAAGAATGCACTTAGAACCATTCTCTTCCTCTCTTTCCACGTGGAAACCATTATTTCAGATATATTTGAAACTTACTAGAGTTCTAGTTGAGTCCGGGAACAATAATGCATTAATTCTCAATGATTATTTTTGTTCCCATCAGTAAGACTATCGTGGCTCTTCTAGCACCCGCAATATTGCCACAATTGCCAGCTATGGTCATAATATTGCTAGTCGTAGAACTAGAAGTCTGAAAATACTTCATATCCCTTAGGATATAATTTGTTGTACAACTGTCCCCAAGACAGAGTTCGTGCTCTCCCTCAATTGTACGTCAACTATAAGGTGGAGATAGATAATTTGCTTCGAAAAAACATTGCATACACTTAAATACAAACATAAGACATACAAATGAACTGGAAATACTTTATTTATTTCATGGACTAAAGATTACAAGAAGTAACTTTAAATCATAATTGTAATATTACTAACTAATTTAGGATTGACAAAATTTGGTCTTCAATTTAGTAACGCCATCCTAAACACACTATGAATTGACTTCTACATTTAAGAGGATAATGGAGATTAATTCTCAGGACTCTCCTGATGTTTTCATTGGAGACTTCTTGTTTCCTCCTGTCTTATCTTTTGCCTTGAAGACAAATGGTTTAGACTTCTTTCCCCCGGTTCACTTTCTTTTTCTGCCAATATTCGTCCTTTTCTGAATGTTACACGTCCTAGATGCACCGTGAGTTCCTGTAGGACGAGCATTATGATTCCTCATGAGGAGTTCATTATGCTTTTCCGTCACTAGAAGTGCGATTATCAGTTCAGAGTAGAATAAAAACTAATCTACTAAAAAGAACATTACCGCTAGAATTAAGAACATAGATCAAAGCAACGTACTAGGAAGTCTTAGCTCATAGTGTTATCGTGCTGATAATGTATTGTATAATCAAGGTTACGTTGCCAACGAACGAACCTCTCAACTCACAAATAATAAACAATAGACAAGAACACAAAGATGTAGTCTCAGCCTTCTCTCTTTATTGATCTATTTGTCTGTAGGCTTGTATGTACAATGAGAGTTCCTTGCCCTTTTATATCAGAAAATGAAGTCTCTCTTTACGCATGAATAAGTAATATGAGACTAAACTAACTAATGGACCCTGTGGGCCGACAGCCACTAATGGATATTTGTTTGGTAAAATATTCACATGTAATGGGGCCTCGAAAATGGATCCATATATAGTAGAGTTTCTGAGGTTGTACATCAAAATCAGGAAAGGGGGGAATACATGCTTTTTGAGGAGGAAAGCCGTTAACCGTCCTTGATTATGTCACTGAAGTACGAAAGGCAATGCTATTATGATAGGATGGAGAAGACACAGGTATTCGATCGGGAATCATCACTAACTGGTTGCCCCTAACACAGTTAGGGTGTGAGATCGAGATTATATCGTTCTCTACGTTGGTACTGCTACTTTGTTCTTATTGATAGCATATAGATAGATTGATTGAGGTTTTAAGAGTGATAGGCCACTTCCATTCTTCAAGTTATGTCCCATTTTTCGAGTTCCCAAGAAAACATCAGTTGCATAATCAGTCTCTAATCTGTTACCATTAAATTGTAGTGTTTACGAACCACACCGACTCCGATTTTTGCAAACCTAAATTGTTTATCATTATATTCATAAAGATGTACTACTAGTGTACTCCAACACATACTCCTATTTCGACAAGCAATTGGAGGAAGAAGCTATGCTATCTATTTTTCTCTTTCTTTGGGGAAAAAAACTACTGTGCTAGACTGCTAGCTATCTCAACAGTCTGCTACAAAACAAACAAAAACGCCAAGTAAGAAGGAGCATTCCATTCCACATGAGCTGATGAGCCAGGCAAAAAGTCCACTACTATAAAAAGTCTAATATTGGACGCATCATCACAGGCGATTGACCAAAACCGTCTATATTAAATACAATCACAGACTGTTTTGGTTTAGCGATCGTCTGTGTTACTGGCTACGCTAAAAATCGTCTGTGAAGAAGTAATATCACAGAAGGTTCGTGTTGAAAACCGTCAGGAGTATCACGCACGGTCAACAAGAACCGCTCGTGATGTTATTAATATCACTGCACGGTTCTTGTTCAAAACCGTCTGCGATACTTTACAGACGGTTTTTAACATGAACCGTCTGTGATTATGTATTAAAAACTGTCTGTGATGTGTATCTTATCACAGACGGTTTAAAAACCGTCTGTAACTTGGAATTTTGCTTACTCTCTGATTTTACCATGGGTTGAATTTTTCTTACTCTGCAATTTTACCATGGTTTAGAATTTTTCTTACTCTCTGATTTTACCATGACTTGAAATCGTAAGCCTCTGTTGCGCTCCTATCGTGGCAGCCAATCCTCTGCCGCGTCCCTACCATGGCACCCAATCCTCTGCCGCCGTATGGTTTGGCAAGGCGACGGCTTGTCGCGAGAGGGCCTAGCAAGGACGCGGTAGAGGATGGGGTGCTACGGCAGGGGCGTGGCATAGGATTGGCTGGCCAAACCCTACCGTGGCACCCAATCTTCTGCCACGGAAGGGTTTGGCAAGGCGACGGCTTGCCGCAGCAGGGCTTGGCAGGGGCGCGACATAGGATTGGCTGCCCAAATCCTACCGTGGCACCAAATCTTCTGCCGCGGTAGGGTTTGGCAAGGTGACGGCTTGTCGCGGCAAGGCTTGGCAGGGGCGCGGCATAGGATTGGCTACCCAAACCCTACCGTGGCACCCAATTGGCAGGGCGACGGCTTGCCACGGTAGGGTTTGGAAGGGCGACGACTTGCGGCAATAGGGTTTGGTAGGGCGACGGCTTGCCGCGGCAGGGCTTGGCAGGGGCGCGACAGAGGATGGGGTGCCACGGTAAGGGCACGGCGGGACGCGACAGAGGATTGGGTGCCGCAGTAGGGTTTGGGTAGCCAATCCTATGTCGTGCCCCTGCCAAGCCCTACCGCGGCAAGTCATCGCCTTGCCAAACCCTACCGCGGCAGAGGATTAGGTGCCATGGTAAAATTGCAGAGTAAAGAAAATGCAAGCCATTATAAAATCACAGAGTAAGAAAATTCCAAGCCATGGTAAAATTGCAAAGTAAGGAAAATTCAAGCCATAGTAAAATCAGAGAGTAAGAAAAATTCCAAGTTATATACGGTTTTTAATACAAACTGTCTATGATAAGATACATATCACAGACGGTTTTTAATTCGAACCGTCTATGATAAGATGTGATATGTCGTCATAAACGGTTTTTGTATGAAACCGTCTGTGATTCGTAGCACGGGAGTTCGAAAATTTTTGAACGCGTGTGTGGGAGGCAAAATGTTTTTGCGCTGTCCTTATATATTATAGCCACTCCAGCCTTGTCTTCCATCAGTCTATCCCTCTCCCCTCCAACACCGAGCTCCGGCGACCACCCTCGATTCCCCGTCGCAGTTCGGTAAGGAGACACAGCCGACGAGGAGGAGGAGGAGGGATGCAGAGAGCTCCTTGTCTGCCACAGTAGGTAGACTGCTGGAAGGTACGTGTACATCTCCAAAACATACACAATTTGTTGGCTGTTTATTGTAAAGAAAATTATCTTAATTTTGTGTTACCTAAGGCCGCCGACGGTTTTTAGTCGTCTCTCCTTACCGACGAGCTTGAGTCGAACTCGATGAAATGCAAGAACATCTTGTGATATGCTGGTGAGGTACAGAGAGGAGCTCACAAGACCAATCCAAGAAGTCGATGAGTTTTTCAGGAGCTTGGAGGCATAGATGGTTTCTAACTAGTTTAACTTTGTAACTTTATTCTTTTTTCCCATTCGAGGGGACGCTAGAAACCTTTTGGTTTCTTTCCTATAATGCGCTTGCCATCGATTTTTAATTGGATTTTAGTTGTCTTGCTAGAGGTTGCATATGAAAACTACTGTTAAGCAATTGATTGGTTTGGCTCAAAATCCGATTTTTTTTTTGGTTATAGAAAAAACTATCACAGAATAAGAACCGTCTATGATAATTACTTATCACAGACGGTTCTTGTTTAGTGATAGCTTTTTTCATAGACGGTTTAAAAATCGTCTATGATGACCTCATGTTATTACTGATCCATAAACTCACACGAAACCGTCTGTGATAATATTTTTAAACCGTTTATACAGATCTTTTATGTAGTAGTGGTCTCTGCATGATCATGATAAGTGCCCCCCTCCCATTATTAAAAAGCACCAATAAACCTCTAGGTCCAGCATGTACCACCACTACCACTGTAGTTTGGTGGTTCCTCCCAAGCTGAAATGAGAACAGAAGTATAGTAGGCACACCACCAGAATCCCACCAATCTCTCCCCCTCAAATACCTGCCCCCGGCCGATCTCCTCGAGCCGAGGCCCGCGCGGGACGGCCGCTTCGTGCCAGCTCTCGGACAGCCTACGCTTAACAACCTCGCCGCTCCAAAGCATCAAGCTAGCTAGCCTTACAGTACCCAGCTATATAAGCACACAACATAACATAGCACAACTCAAGCCAGCCATCACACAAAGCACAAGGTGTGGTAGTAGTACCGCAGCTCAGAGTCATATCCCAATTGCCTCCACTCCAAAACAAGAAGCAGAGCACACGCCACCTTGAGCCATTCTTGCAGCGGCGGCGGCGGCGGCTGCTGCAAGAATGGGCGTCGGCGAGTGGACGCGGGGGCCGGCCATCGGGCGGGGCTCGTCGGCCACCGTGTCGCTCGCCGTCGACCGCCGCACGGGCGACGTCTTCGCGGTGAAGTCCGTGGGGGCCGCCCGGGCGGGGGAGCTCCGGCGGGAGCAAAGCATACTCTGCGGTCTGAGCTCGCCGTATGTCGTGCGGTGCCTGGGCTCCGACGTGTCCGCGGAGGAGGACGGGAACGGCGGGGCGGGGTACGACATGTTTATGGAGTACGCGCCTGGCGGTTCGCTGGCCGACGAGATCAAGCGGTGCTGCGGCCGGTGCGAGGAGCGCCTGATCCGGTCGCGCGCGTGCGACATCCTGCTCGGGCTGGCCCACGTACACGCCGCCGGGGTTGCGCACTGCGACGTCAAAGGCCGGAACGTGCTCATCAGCTCCGACGGGCGCGCCATGATCGCCGACTTCGGGTGCGCGCGGCAGGTGAACGAGGACTGCGGAGGCATTGCCCGCGGGCGGCTGAGGGGCGGCACTCCGATGTTCATGGCACCGGAGGCAGCGCGGGGCGAGGTGCAGGGGCCGGCGGCGGACATATGGGCGCTCGGCTGCACGGTCATCGAGATGGCCACCGGCGGCGCGCCGTGGCCGCAGTTCGCGGACCCCGTCGCAACGCTACACCACGTCGCGTTCTCCCGCGAAGTCCCAGAGTTCCCCCGTTGGTTGTCGGAGGAAGGCAAGGACTTCTTGGCCAGGTGTTTGCAGCGGGACCCCAGGGAGAGGTGGACGGCGGAGCAGCTGCTCGAGCACCAGTTCGTGGCTGCCGCCGCCGCCTCGTCCTCCAACTCCATGCCAAGACGCACCGAAAATGAGATGTTCGTGTCCCCCAAGAGTGTTCTTGATCAGGCCTTGTGGGACGACACGACGGCGGACACCGACGCCACCGCCGGTCCCACCGACAGAATCCGCGCACTGGCCGCCGGCGCGCCGGCTGTGCCGGACTGGACCTGGGACGCGAATTGGATCACGGTTCATTCCGGCAGCGGCGGCGACAACGAGCGCGCAATGTCGCCGGAGCCAGAGGTGGACACGGATAGCGACAGTGATTCGCTCGTGGGCAGCTCCGCTGGGAGTGTGACCGCAGGGGCCAGCCACGCCTCACATGCCCATGGCAATTCCTACGGTGATGTGGATAGCTGTAATGGCCAGTGTAGCGACAGCTTTTGCGATGGTAATCACGTAATTAGCGATTGTAACCTTGCAATCACAAGCAATGGATTCTTTCCGAGATGTTCTGTTACTTTTTTTTGTCCCAGCTGACCGTTTACCACTTTACCTTTCGCATGTTGTTATTCCGGTCTTTTTATTTTTTTTCCCAGGCCTGCTTCGTGCTCCTGACTTGTTGACACACATCGCTAAAATGCACATAAGGGGGATTTTCTTTTGGTCATGTGTGACGCGTGACTCGCAATTAGGAGGCGGTGGTTACACCTTGCGGTAGAGGTGGGAATTGGGCCGTGCCGTGCCGGCACGGTCCGGGCCCATCGTGCTTCAGGCCTCATCGCACGTCGGCGGCTCGCCCAGTCATCCCGCCGCGCTGCAGCCGCGCCGCCCACCTCAGATTCGCCAGCCCGAGCACGGTCCAAAGTCTGCCGTGTCGGGTCGTGGCTGCATGCCTGACAAGCCCAAATTAAGTAACTATTGACTATGAGGCGGCGATGGCGGCGGCGACCGCCATCTTCATTCCTCTCATGGTCGTGTCTGCCTCATTAAAAACCTAGTTAAAATTGAATTAATTATGTAAAAACATGGGCACGAAAATATTTCGGGAAAAAGTGAAATTTTCTTGATATTTTACAGATACAATGTTATCGCCTCGTTAAAAACCTTACGCCTAGAGTGGGGTTCCCGAGTAAGGAAAAGAGTACAAGAATAACATGTGTACATACTAACTACTATTAATGTCGAGATCGCTCATGCGCTCGAGGTCACAGACGCCAGACGATCTCAAGATCCTCCAGCTTGGTGTTGTTGCCTCTTTAGCCAATTCCCAATCCTTGGCGATGTGATTGCCTCCACCATCTTAGGCGTGAGGGATGATCTTCTTTCTTCAATTATTCTCCCCGCCATGTCAACGCTGCTTCAAGATACACTAGACACCGCACCAACAAAACATCCCGCATGAAATGTGATAGCACAGAAATATCCGCTTGTTGTTCTTCCACCACTGAGCAAGTTTATCTTTCCATTGGAAAGATCAGATCGATGTTTACAAAATCATGCTCCGTAATGGTTTAGCTCGAGACGTAATTCCACGAGGGGCCGCTCGAGGCCGAGAGGACGAAGAACTTGACTTGCCCTTTAGCTTCTTCCACAAGTGGATGTCAAGCTTTTCTTTCCTTATTGCGCTCATTGCTCGGTCTCGATCTCGCACAAGGTTTAACTTATCATGATACATGCGAAAACACGAAAAAGCTCCTCTTTGACGTGTGCAAAAGCTTCCGAGTAATCAAGACCAAGGCATTCACCTATTCCCTCCATACCCATCTGCAAACCTGGCAACTTTTTCGTAGGATCGAAAATAATAGCAAAGCAATACACATGTGAAATAGAACTAAAATATTTAATAAACTTTTCTTCCATTAGTGCAACAGCATGACTTAAAATGGGATCCTTCCTAGATTTGGCAATATTGTCTGCAATTAACCAAATATATTCTATAACTAAGCAAGAGGTAGGGTAATAAATACCAGATAACATCTTTGTTGCTCTATAAAAAGGTTGTAAAAACTGTCGAAAATGACCAATGACCTGCCAATCTGAATTGGTAACTACCAATTCATTGTCTTGAGAGTTAGCATTGACAAAAACAGATATAACATGTTCGCATTCTTGTAACTTCTTTAACATGATGTAGGTTGAGTTCCACCTCACTTTCATGTCAAGACCGAATTTTCTTGGCTCCTTCCCATTGGTCAAGTAAGATACTCATAACTCCGGCCGCCACTTGTGGGGAATTTGTGAGGTAGCTTAACGGCGTCGCGGATACCATTCAAATATCCACCAATCGCTGCATACCGCCTTGAACAACAAGGTTCAAGATATGACATACGATCTCTCGTGGAGAACATAACCACCAATATACGTCTGCAATCTTGGGGTGAGGATGTTCATAGCGATCAGAATTACCGATGCGTTATCAAGAGTGATAGACGCAATCTTATTATCTATCTTAAAATCATTAAGCACGTAGTATACGCCGCAATGGCCTCTCCTGGGTGTGCGATTCGTTAATTGGCTTAAACCCTATGACTCTCTTGTTTAGTTTGTAATTGTCGCCTAAATAATGGGCTACAACACTATGGTAGGCACTTCTCCGTGTGATGATGTCCAAATGTCCGGGTTATAGCAAAAGAGAATTGAACTTGTAGGAATTGTTCTTTAGCTCGCTTAGTTCCTTATGGTACACCAGAAAATATCGGATGTAGTGGTTCTCCTACTAACATGTTGGTACTGGGCAAAAACCGCGTGGATCATTTTTTCAACGCTGCTTTCACCCATCCTAATTGGTTGATCTTCCGCAACAATATATCTAGCGATTTCCTCACGCGTAAAGCGGGTTGTATACCCAAGTACTTACAGAGCCATCGGCCTCAAGTTTAGCTGCGCTTGTACTCCTCCCCTCGGCTCATACCGATCTTACGCAAGCATGCCTTGTAGTGCCGGTTCATGTGCCCCGTCCCTCGCAATTGCATCTGAGCAGATAATTTAGCTTGGCAATAATTACATGTTGCGATATCTACCGCTTGGTCATTATGGATTTCTTGGCTCCAGTCATGTGCTTCCAGCACTTAAGCCTTCGTCTGCACTCCGCCAATGTTGCCTTCAGGACGCGGGAGAACTCGAGTCCCCATTGGCTCCGACCGCCTGCACTCCTCGAGCCCTCCGCATCCGCCCATATGACGGTCCATCCATGCCGAGTCTCCCATACTTGGCGAGAGCCGACGAGCATCAACGGAGTCGGAGCCGAGGAGGACTAGGGAGCGACGGCAGAGCTACACTAAGTCGCCTCGCTGTCCTTTTCGTGCTTCGACTCCTCAGTAGCATACCGCCGGGAGCTCCTTGGTGCTCCGACTCCTTGGCAAAGATAATGGATGGAGAATAAATAGGAGAGTAGATGGTCATGAAGAAATGAGGAGAGTAAATGAATGATGAAGAAGTGAGCTGAAATGAGAATGGATGAATCAATGAGAAATGAGATTCGCTTTATAGCCACTTCGCGTAGTAGAGAGCCGCTGCTAATGACCCGTTATCAAATCACTTTTATGTCGTATCATGTCTATTTGTTCTTGCTCGTTGCTTCTCTGTTTGGCCGTTGTCTTTGCTTTTTCCCCGATTCCTCTCTCTCTCTCGATTCAAAAGAAAGCAAAACATCCGTCCTCTCCTCAAAGAAAGCATCGCCCTCTCTTCGCCTCTCACCGTTGGAGAAAGTAAAAGCAGCGGTCACCATTCACGATTCACCAATGAGGAGATTCCCCCTCTCTCTCTCTCTCTCTCTCTTTTCTCTGGTTTCTAGCTCGGTTCATCCCCAATCCCCATTTGCTCCCAACACAGTGTCAAGACCGCCCCCTCCCCTCCCCCATCGCCCCCACCCCGCCCGGCCTCTCCCCCATCGCCCCACCGCCCCCCGCCCTCTCCTCCCTCCTCCCCCATCGCCCCCAGAACTCGCCCACCGCCCGGCCTCCCCTTCTCCCCACCGCCCATCGCCCGGCCTCCCCTCGACCCCCCTCTCCCCAGCGCCTCCCCTCTCCCCATCGCCGCCGAGCTCCGCCACACCGCCATCGCCTCCCCTTCTCCCCACCGCTCCACCGCCTCGCTCTACCTCCCCAACCGCCCCTCCACCTTCCCCACCGCTGCCTTGCTCCATCGCTCCACCTCATGAAAGCGGGCGGCGACGAGAAGCTTGGGCGGCGCTGCGGCGGGTTGGTATCTCGGCGGGGCGGCGACGCTGAAGACGCTAAGTCAAGCGCCGAAGCGCGAGGGCGCAGCACGGCGCGACGCCGGGGCGCTGGCTTATGGGCGTGCTTGCCGTTGCCGTCGTGCGGCGCGCGCCGCCGTGTCGCCGCCGAGCACGCCCAACTCCGTGCGTGCGCGTGCCGCCGCCCGTCGTGCTCCGTCCTCGGGCCGCAGACGGCCGGCCGTTTGCAGCTGAGCTGGCACGGCCCGCCACGTGACGTCGCCGTGCCATGCCATGTCGGCCGTACGCGGCCGGCCGCCTCGTCTCGACCCGGAAGCCCTACCGAAGTCCCACCTCTACCTTTGCGGGTACGACGACGCAAGTGGGGAATCGCCAAGTTAATGAGCCGGGCGACGCCGGTGTGCGCACGGCGACATCCGTGGCGGGCCGACCGTCGGGCGCGCGAGACGTGCCTATCACTCTCGCTCCACCGCACCGGCCGATGAGGTCCACCCTCCATCCGTGATAGGACGCCAGACCTCGCCAAGACGTTAAACGCGCGCCTCCTAATCCCAACAAGGCGCTGGCTTTCGAGCATGAGATTCACGAGTACGCGCAAGATTTCGCTTCATTAGGCGAAGCGCCATGCAAAGTCTTCGGGTTCGCAATGCACCCACCCAACTTCTCCTAGTGATGAGATGCTTGTGTAGCGAGGTGGTTTAGTTAGTCGCTTCAGGATACAGTACAACATTCTGAGCAGAACCATTATTAATATTGGATTTGCTATTTCTAAGTCTTCTCAAATTTTCTTTAAGTCTAAGTTAATTTTTATGATCATTGGATTTGTATAGAGATTGATATATCGTATGATTAGATGTTGATCCAATGGATAAAAACTATAACTAATACTTGAGAAAAACTCAGTTACCTTATAAATAGACAACCAATTAAGATCTAGGTTTAAGAGGTGGTCTTTTAGTCTTAAGAGCATCTACAATAGTTTATTTCTTAGCTTGTTACTAAGAGGAGAGAGAGTACTCAATCTAATAAAAAGAAACAACCATTCCAATGGATTGTTTCTTAAGCTTGTATCTAAGATTTTAATTGCTACAAGCTTGTTGGTAGGCAGTAGGACACACACAATGAGTGTTTAGGTAACAACTAAGTCTCCAATAGAGTTTTTTTGTTGTTTCTTATGTCTTGGTATTAACAATTTGATAGTTTCTTCATGTAGAAACAGCTTCACCTTCTCTCCTCATCTTCTCTCCTCCACATCATCTAAAAGCTGATATAACAACCTCTTAGTAACAGCTAAGATAGATTGTTGTAGATGCTCTAGTAATGTACGCTAACGGTGACGTAAATTCCATGTGGACCAGTGTGCGTCTGCAGGACGCCGAAAAGCGTGAGCGCATGTGGCCATTATGCACTTTTCGGCGAGATTTTCTGTGTTGCTTGGTGCGAGGTGCCTGCCGTGAGTAAGATTTTCACCAAATCGGTGGGCGCGCGGCGCCAGGAGGAAGCTCTAGGCGTAACCTGGGAGCAGCTGGGGCAATTGCTTGATTGCTGCACGTGGCTGCCCTGGCGGACCATGCAAACTGTCCGTTTTGGCAAATGTGGCCATTTTAGACGGTGTTTGGATCAGCTAGCTCCATGGAAGTGGAATGCCAATTTATCATGGACTCCCTCAAATCGCCAGTGCAACTTTGGCTGTTGGTTTTTCCGATCTGACTTCCACGGCAAAAGAGAACGCGCATTCTGTGTTTCGAACGGCACTGCGCGGAGAGTATTTTCTTAAAGCACAATACAATCTTATCTGTTATATTATTAAAGTAGAATCAAAACAAGCCATTACATTTGCTCTCGAGGGATAAAAATTCTCACATTATTCAGGGGGGAAAAGAGAAAGATCTACAGTATCGATCATGATGGGTCCACATTGTAACAGTTTTTAACGGTCTATATTAAAAGAAAGAGTCCATATCAAGTAAAATAAAATTAAAATTTCGAATAAAAACAAGCAATTTGAATTCCATATGAATTTCATGTACTTCATAAGTAAAAGAGTCCATATCGTACAATAAAACTGATATTTGGAATATAAAATAAAATAAAATTAGCAATTTAATTTCGATACTAATTTCTAAGTAAAATCCTAAATAATTATAATTCGAATAAAAGATTAAAAATAGAAATTGATTTGTATATGAAAACAAACCAAAAATAATTGAAATTTAGAATAAAAATAAAATAAAATTAGCAATTTGATTTTATATGAATTCTAATAATTATAATTCGAATAAAAAATAAAAATAATTGTCAATTAGATTTGTATACTAAATACAACCAAAAAATAATTAAAATTTCGAATAAAAATGAAATAAAATTAGCAATTTGATTTTAATACTAATTTCAAAGTAAAATCCCTAAATAATTGTAATTCAAATAAAAATTAAAGAAAAATTAGCAATTGATTCATATAAGAATTCCAAGAAAAAGAAATGAAATTCGGAATAAAAAATGAAAGAAAAATTGCAATTTGATTTCCATACGTATTCCAAAATAAAATCCTCAAATAACTAAAATTCTAAATAAATTTAGCAATTTGATTTGTATGCGAACTCCAATAAAAATAATTGAAATGTTGAATAAAATAAAAATTATAACAGGGATACACAAATGGTGTGCGAGGAGACTCAAAACTAGACATCACATTTCGCTCTCAAGGTCACGTGTTTCTATTATTGCTTTCTACGGAATAAAAATAAAAAATAACTAAAATTTTGATTAAAAAAAATACAAGTTATAATAAGGATAGCCCGAATGGTGTCGAAGGAGACTACGAAATAATGCAATGATATCGATCTGTCCTGCAAGAAGACATTTATCTACGGTGAAGCGAAGTGCCAAGGCAGCGACGGTAGAGATGAGGACAATATCGTGATGCTCAACGGAGCTATTGAAGAGAAAATACAGTGTTGAAGGAGCCAAAGGTCGCAATGACAAGTGATGAGCGTCGGCGTTGTTGAAGAAGTTAGTGGCCAAAGAAGATCGATGACAGGGAAGTCCTAGCAGGGAGGAGATGAAGCTTTGTATTGAATATAAGCTATGGACGATATGAGGTCATCGGATAGATAGGAGCGTGCCATCACCAGTGAGGGGCACATTGTCGCCGGCGATGGCGAAAAGATTCTCCATATCGTTGGACAACGACTAAACCAGACATACTGACATTAGAGAAGATGGGAGGTCATCACGGTTACTGAGGAAGCCACAATATTGAGTTAGCCAACGTTGAAGAAGAGGAGCGACTGACACGAAAGCTGAGGACATCGAGCATGCATAACATTGTCAGACCCTAAATTTGTAATTTGGGGTCTACTGTGTGAAATTGTGCTATTCCCTGGATCATTAGATAGCACACATAGATACATCGTTGATTTATTCACATACATCGCATTCACACCATAATAGTGTACTTTATTACATAGAAAGGTTGTACGGCCAATTGTCTAACAGAAAGGGCCCAGAAGGCCAATATAACGCACAAAGTGCTTTAACACAAAAAGGAGGGATACAAGCGGAAGCAGAACACAAAAGGTGGATCCATTCACTCCGCCCACGGGCAAGCGACTAGGGGTCCCAGCCTAAGCTCCTCCATCGTCTTCACCATCTGGTCCAGATGCCACGATGTAGGCATAGGGGTCTTGATCAAACAGCTCTGAATGTCATTTTATAAGCGAGCATGAGTACACTACCATACTCCACGAGCCAATACACATAATGCAATTATTATAGATGCAAAGCTAATCAAAGAAAGGTTCATGGTTCTTTGTGTTTGCACAAAGCTAAATTTGAATTAGTATAATTAGTAAGCAAGTCCTAAGACCTAGCATTTAGAACTAACACAAGTTTTAACAAAGTTGAGTTTTGTTGAAAAATACTAGTGGAGGATCCAACCTCATATATCGCTGAGTGGCTCCCATCCACCCAATGCTCATGTTCCTTCTCGGGCCATATCCGGTACTTCTCACTAGTTATCAACTAAGCCATTTCAAATCTCTAGGCTCCAACCCATCTATTCATTCCCTCCCACAAATTGCTTTATAAAAATAAAAGTTAATTCAAGTAAGTTCTTGGCACTGCCCATGATTGTGGGCACAACTATCTAGACATTTTTCTCACTCTGCAGAGTTCGCACACTTTACCCACAAGAGTCAATCATCTTATACTGTCAACACGCAACCGTAGGTGTGAGACTAAGAAAATAATCACAAGGCCTTTACAATACCCTACCCAACACAACCCCATCCGCTAGGTTTCGCTATCGAAGGTTGTTTCCTAATGCAATACAGTCACACCACCCTTTGGACTCCAATCCTCCAGGTGGTTGTCAATTAAGACCATCACCCTTTGTAGCCCCCTTTTGTGCTGTAGGGGTTTCCTAATGCATTATAGCTGCGCCACCCTGGAGTGGTTGTCAAGTAAGACTATAATGCATGCCACATGAACGGGATGATGAAGCAATGCTGAGACGAACAAATTAATTAGCTAGGTCGTACCCATCATAGACTTGTGATTGCACTGTTTTTACACAAGAGGCCGTACAAGAACTCGATCCTTTACTGACTCAGGTGGTACTTTCCCATACCCACTCTATCGTGCTCTTCCTAGTACCCACCACGCTTTCGAGCCGTCCGAGTTGAAATCTGTTTTTGGTTTTCTTTTGTTTTTGAAATACTTTTCTAGTCAACATACCAGCTAGGCTCCAACCTTGACTGCCCAGATCTAGTTTTCATGTTTTAAATAATATCGGGGCAAATAATTGCCCACATGTCAATGTATCAAAGCAAGGCTAAGCATGACACTTACATATGGACTTATTAACTAGTATGTATACCATTAGTTCTTGGGTGACAAAGGATAGTGTCCAAGTTATAGGATGGGACGGCTATACTCAATTATCATTATGGTATTAACTACGAGCTAGGCCAATATAGTTGTATAAATCATAGCAATGAAATTTCGTAATTTAACACAATATAATTGCATTTGAAAAGTAGGTGCAACATGATCAAAGTGTTGACTCGCCTTGTTCTAGGTCCTGAGGATCTTGGTCATGCTCAACTTGATGTTCCTCGGGAGCTTCGGTGTCTATATGTGCGAAAGTAACCATTGCCCGAATAAGCATAAAAATATTCAAATTGCATTAAAAAATTCAAATAAACTCCAAAATTAATGTTTTTAGTTTGGCTGGGTAGGGTTTGAATTTAGATAAATTTAGAAACAAAAATTGTTCAATTTGGATTTAAAACGAGTAAGAACGGGCTCTCTGAAGTCTAAACCCTAACTTAAATCCTGAGAAAGAAAGATGAGAGAGGGTCCTCTCTCTAACAGGTGGGGCCCGCTGTATTTCTTTTTCTTTTTTTATTTTCTATTTGGAAAATGTACTAGTGGATGATAGGTGGACCCTTGCATTTAAATTTTCTTTTTATTTATTTTCTTTATAGAAATTACAGTCACTAACAAATGGGGTCTAGCTGTCATGCACCCGATGCATGGAAACAGTGCATGGACCAGGGTCCATGGGGTCTACACTGCACTTAAGGTCGGCAGGGTCCGCCTATCATAGACTAAGCACATGGTTTATCCTCTAATTACATTTTCCTAATCGTGCTGGCCCACATGTAATACTCATCTAACCCTAATTAATAACCCCTAATGACTTCTCTCTCCTAACAACACATTAATGGCAACAGTAACCACCTAGCTAGAGTAGCAGTCCTAACCGACCAGGACAGGGGCCCCTCGTGGAGGTTCCTACCGCGCTTGTCGCCAGCAAGCCGGGACACGGGGTCGGCCGGTGTAACATCCCAATTTTCTGAAGTTTTAAAAATCCTTTTAAGTAGTTAGTCCCTTGGAAAATTCACCCAAGTTTTATTTGAATTTTAATTAAGCTTAATATGGACTTTTAATAGAAAAACAATTTAATAAGATTAATCAAACATCAACTAATCCCAAAACTATTTTATTTGGGTTCTATGTACTTGGGAATATTTTCCAGATTTTTCTGTTTTTTTAGTTCATTTACTATTTTTTATTTTGTTATTTGTAATTTTTGGTATTTTCTAAATTGCAAAACCTATTAAAATCTCATAAAACCAATCAAGTTGATTTTCCCTGAAGCCCAACCATATTCCCACGTGCGCGACCCACCTTCGTGGCCCAACCCACGCGCGTGAACTGCCGCTCAGCCCAACGCCCTCCTCTCGCTGACGCCAAGGGCCCACTTTTTAGTCCTTCCCCTCCCTCCCCTCCTTCTTCCTCGCGCCTGAGCCTTTTTCGCACACCATTGTTGTCCTTTTGGAGCTTCGTCTGACAATGGGCGAAACGGCCCGAGAATCCCGTGCCGGCACTGCCATTTAGAACCTCTATCTCTCCGAATCGCAACCAAATTCCATATCTCACTGTAGGTTCTGAATCAAACTCCAATGACAATACGCCATCTCGGTCACGCCCTCGCCCTATAAAAGGCACCCTTGGGATCGCCTTGCTCACCCCATCTTGAATCCGCAACTCACTCTGCCCAAATCCACCCTAGATCGCCGAAATTTGAGTTTTAGGTTTTTCGCCCAAAGCTTTTATTTTGTTGTTTGCCTTGTTGTTGTTGCAGCATTGTCGTCGTCGACCACACCATCGGGATCACCATCGCGAGTTTTACCTTGGGTGCCCCTCCACACCGCTAGAGCCTTGTCACCATCAACACCCGAGCCAGCTCGCCACCTTTTTCCTCACCACCGGCCAACCTCTCACACCATCTTACCGCACAGGTGTGCATCGAGTACGCCTTGACTCACTCGTCACTTTGGTACCCTCACTGCCACCTAGTTCGCTTCCGTTCTTCGAATCCCCTCGGGACTTGAGCGCCACCACCGCTTGGGACTTACGTGGCATGCCACCTCACTGTCCACATCATCCTTTTTGCCTGCATGTCAGCACGGTCAGTGCAACGTGTGGCTTAGTCAGCACTGAGTCAGCGCCAGCATGTCCACCCACACCCTAAACCCAGATCCAAAACTCAATAGGTCTAGTCCTTGGTGAACCTAGTCTCTGATATGTAGGACCCACTTGTCAGCTCGCTGTTCCATCAGCCCGTGAACCATAGACCCATCAACCAGATTCGTGGACCGGGTCCATAGACCTCGGGCCCACATGTCAGCCTCTGGTTCTATTTTTAGATTTTCCTATTATTTTTGAAATCGATTGCTGATGTCATGCTGACGTCATAAAGGAATTCTATTCAGTAAAATAATTCAGAAAATTGAAACAGTATTCCTTTTTCTATTTCTTTAGGGTTTAGATCTTCCAGATGCCCGTTCTTCCTCATACGAACTCCATTTGAGCCCATTCAAATTTCTAAATTCATCTAAATTCAAGATCCACTTTCTTGAGATTTTTATTTAATTTTTGGAGTTTGTTATCTCTCTGTTTTGTATTTATTTTCTTTATTTGCCTCGTTTCGAGTAGGCGTTGATATTTCGGGAGTTTTCGAGGAAGGAGGAGTTGATCAAGTCCAAGACCAGTACCAAGACTTGTTCCAAGCCAAGTTGTACCTTTGACCATGTTGAACCCAATTTTTCTAAAATTACTTTGATTCAAATTACTGCATTCTACTTTAAGTAATCATTTAAATGCTTTGGGATTAGTTATATACCAATTTGTTTATATCCACTTTGTCTATTATATTATCATAATCTTTTGTCACCCTAGCTTGGTTAATTATTAGTTGATAATATCATAGCATCAACGTGGGTTGGTTAGATACGAATAGTTTGCTTAGCCATACAACGAGTCATTCATCTCATTTGAGTTGCAAATATAAATTTAACTAAGTGATTATGGAACTATGTGTTGTGTGCTATTACTCATTGATGGTATTTTTTGCACTTAACCAATAGGGTGGAAAAAGATTTGGACTGAGGCGAATGGATGGTACTGTGTGATATGGTGGCTGTGTGTTTGGGAAATATGAATCATGGTAACTTAGTTAGAATTTGGTAGTCTCGCCTTGGTCAATTAAGGAATTAGATTTGTGCGCCATTGAACTGAGCCACAACTGTACAACACATGCCTGGTATGGGACGAACATAACCTAGTAAATTATGGAGTCTTGATGTTGATTACTCTGGCAGGTAGTTTAAGCTGTGTGCCAAGGTGGGGGTGTGCTTCTGCCTGTGTGGTGATTCACATTTATGAGTGGTTCGTCGCCTTCAAGTCCAATGGTGTGCAATGGACTAACCACCTGTGTGGGCTTTGGTGCTGGTAGTAAAATACATCGGGAGTGTCAATTGTTGAGATGAAGTTTTGGAAAGGTTCTGTTATGATTAGAGCTAGCTACACTAGCTATATCATGTGGTGTACTACCTCTGTAGAGTTTTAAACAATCTATTCGAATAGCCGCGTCCGCTGTCATGGACATGCTCAGGGATTTCACATGAAGGGTAGATCTTCATAAAACACTTGGGAAGGGATAGCTATGTGATTTATTTCATATAGATGTGTGAAAGAAATTGAGTAGGCTATGTGTCTTTTGAAAACAATTGTTAAATTATTATTTATTTGTTTTGAATTATGCTTTCAATCTATTATTTGTATTCAATTGCAAATGCTGCTTTATTGCAAAATAGCCACAGAAGCCATTTCCTTTGTAATGTGCCATCATGTATAATTGCATTATGTGGTACAACTTGTTGAGTACTCGGAGTACTCATTCTTGCTGTAATCATTCAGCTAAAGTGGAGCAATCATCGCCTGCCTTTGAGGAGGAATTTGTCGAGATTGGAGGGACGGTGGCGGAGGCAGACTGATGGGACGGTGTGTCGTCGGGGTGGCATGGGAACAGCGACGTGGAGGGACGGGAGTGGGCAGCGAGGTGATGGCGTTGGGACGTTGCTGATGTGAGGAGTAGCGCCCATAGTGGCGTCACACTCGTAGAAGCTTCAGGTGGCAGGTGAGTCAGAGAGAGAGAGAGTAGGTGTAGGGGGAAGGGGGCGCTCGGGGGAAGAAGGAGAAAGCGAGAGAGAAGGGGGGCTTAACTGGGGCACTCGGTGGGGAGGGATGGGCCAAGAAAAGACAAGGCCAACTTTGGCTAAGAGGGAAAATAGAAAAAAGGGAAAAAGGAAAAGAAAAAAGAAAAATAAAAGAAGGTGATGGCCATCATTCTGGGTTTGGCCAAATTCCAATTTCTGTTCAGCGATTTTCCAATGATTCTTAGGTATTCACAGATCAAATTGGGACTTAGGTTTCGGCTTTAGCGTTTTAGCTTCTCATAATTTTTTTAAAAGGCAACATTTTTTGTTTTCTTGTAATCGGTTGTTTGCTTTCACAACATGTTTCAGAGAAAGAATGTAGTTAGAATAAATTTCGAAGAGCATGCAAATAAGACAACAACTGATAACATACCATTTTTTTTATAAAAAAAATCCCGCATTTTTAACTTTGGGATTTTTGGCAAAAAAATTTGGATTATTACAAACAAAACCCCCTTAAAAAGAATCTCAGTCCTCAGATTCGGGCAATCTATACAGCAGCTGAGGGTACTTGGTTCTCAAAAAATCTTTGCGTTCCCAGGTAGCTTCTCCTTTCATGTGATTACTCCCATGTACTCGGTAACAACGATATGTGTTATTCCTTGTTCACTTCTCTACTACGGCCAAGACCTTGATGGGGTGCTCGGGGTACATCAAGTCCTTGCTAAGCTCATTGTCTCCTAACGGTGTCTATTCATCGGGTTCTCTAAGACACTTCTTTAGTTGCGAGACATGGAACACATTGTGCACATTTGCTAGCTCTACGGGTAGCTCAAGCTGATAGGCTACCTTTCCTAGCCTAGCGGTAACAAGGAGCGGTCCTACATATCTTGGCACAAGCTTCCCTTTGACCTTGAATCTCCTTGTTCCTCTAAGGGGAGAGACTTTTAAATAGGTGAAATCTCCCACCTCAAACTTTAGCTCTCTGTGTCGATTGTCGGCGTAGCTCTTTTGTCTTGATTGGGATGCCCGCAATCTGTCTCGAATGAGGCAAACCTTGTCCTCTGCTCCTTTTAGGATGTCAGGCCCAAAAAGGTATCCCTCTCCTGCTTCTAACCATAGCAACAACGTTTGACACTTCCTTCGGTAGAGGGCTTCAAAGGGTGACATCTTCAGGCAAGACTGGTAGCTATTGTTGTATGAGAATTCGGCGTATGGTAGCCATTTTTCCGAGTTGATAGTGAAATCTAAAGCACAAGCTCGAAGCATATCTTTGAGGATATGGTTTACCCTTTCATTTTGGTTGTCCGTTTGCCGGTGTTATGCCATGCTAAATGCCAGATAAGTGCCTAAAACTTCATGGAAGCTAGCCCAAAAATAGGAGGTGAATTGTGACCCTCGATCTGAAATGAATCGTCTTGGTACCCTGGGAAAACTCACTATTCTGGATATATACAATTATGCCAATTTGTTGCCCCTATAAGTAGTTTTCACCAGGATAAAATGAGCTACCTTAGTCAACGAATCTACTACAACCCAAATTGAATCATATCATGACTTGGTTTTTGGTTACCCAGTGATGAAGTCCATGCCAACCTCTTCCCACTTCCACTTTGGCACCTGAAGTGGTTGCAAGAGGCCTGCTGACCTTTGGTGTTCTGCATTAACTCGTTGGCACACATCGCACCATGCTACATATACTGCAATGTCCCTTTTCATGCAGGGCCACCAGTAGCATTGCTTCAAGTCTTGGTACATCTTGGTGCTACCTAGGTGAATAGAGTAGGCTGACTCGTGGGCCTCCTTGAGGATTAACTCCTTCAAGTCCTTCTGGTGATGTACAAAAATGTGTTTCCCATACCATAGGATGCCTTGATTGTCTTCAACCATTTTGGGGGCCTTCCCTTGTGCCATTACTAGATCCTTAGCGTACTGGTGTTTCCAAGCCATGCAGCCTTGATCCTTTCCTCTAAAGGTGGGATGCACCTCCATGGTGGAGAGGTTCCCACGCTGAACTAACCCCAAGTTGGGCTTCTCAAACTCCACAAATAGGGAGGCTTGTTGTTCTTGAATCACAATGTGATTGTAGTATGATTTTCTGCTTAATGCATCAGGCACCACATTGACCTTACCCAGGTGGTAGTGAAGATCTAAGTCATAGTCTTTTATCAATTCTAACCACCTTCATTGCCTTAGTGATGAGGACATCCTTAGCTATGTTATTCCATACGTTGTGTTAAATCTTTGATGTACTTCGGAATAACATGAACTTACAGAAAGGGCTGAAACTTTTGCAAAGAAGCATAACATTGAGGTGAACTCGTTTATATCTATTCCTAACTATGTTATTCATTAGAATGGAATACTACCTCATGTAACTACTTTGTGCATTCTTGGGCTTGATAAATGGAAGACTTTGGAACCGAGAGGGAGGAGAGGGAGGCCGAGGCCAAAGCAATAGGGAAACACAAGGAAGAGGGTAGCAACACTTGCTGCCAAAGCCATGGAAGGGCAAGAGAAGGCCCATGTGGCTGGACCAAGGGCCATGCGGACAGCATGGAGAAAGAAGGCCTATGTGGCTATGAACAAGGCCCATGCGGTGGAAGAGCAAAAGGAGAGAAGTCCAAGAATCCAAAGCCCAAGTTTTTATAAGATTTCCAAGCCCAATTCGGACCTCACACAAGTCCAACTAAATTTAAACTCGGAATCAACTCACAACTCAACTCGGATGCGGTTCGGGATAGCCCATGGGGGCTGTAATAAAAAGACCATAACTTTCACAAACGGAGTCCGATTTGGGTGTTCTTGTACTTGTCGGAAAGCTTATTCCAAGGCCTAGACAACGGGTAAGGTGCCAGCATCATAAACCATGCGGACAGACTGCTATGACCGAAACCATGTGACTGCTGTAAATTTAGGTTTCCTTTTTGTTTGAGTTTGAATCCAATACTTGTAGAGATGGGTTGGAGTCAGCCTTAGTCCCCATGTTGTGTGTGTGAAGGGGAGTCAGCCTTAGTCCCCATGTTGTGTGTGTGAAGGAGGTAGTGTTTTTGCTACCGGCTGAAAAAAATTTCGGAGGGGACCGATAGGTCTTGCTACTACATGTGAATCGGTTTTGGGAAAAAATTCAGCCAATTTCGGATTTTCAATTTGAATTTTTTGGATTTTAAATTTTTTTAAAAAATCAAATTCGAACAAAATTCAAGCAAATTCAATTTTTTTTGGACAAAATTCATCAAAACCGAAATTTCGAGGGATGGTTTGAAATTTACTAAATTGTTGATAACGCCGTTACCATGCGGTAACCAAATAAAATCGCCAAAATTGTTTTCCATGGAAGGAGGTGGGGAGCCATTAAATAGACCAGTACCCTCAAATTGTATCCCTTTGTGAGAACCTAGGGTATTTAACTCGTAATGCTTAGCCATCCACTTGACCCTAGCATCACAAACCAAATATCCCATGCCTCAGAGTAGTATGTACCTCCCAGGAGCGGTACATATATTCCTTCACAAAATATAGCATCAATTCCATACACAAGTCATTACAATACGAGTCTTCAAATTACAACACAAAGGACATACACATAATAGAGTTATTACAAAAAGGGGCCGACCGGCCAAAGACAAGGTAAATAAACAAAGTAGCAGCGAAAACAAAAGCCATAAGATGGTGATAAACAAAAGCCAACCAGTTTGCCCTTATCCACAAGGCAACCGACCGGGCTGCCAAGCTAGTCGTCCTGTACGAAGTCGATCTCACAATAGTTAACCCCTTGGGGGTCAACCTCCTCTGCAACAATTAAGCAATGCAACTGAGTACAAAAATGTACTTGCAAGAATTATGCACAACAAACCTATACATAGCTACATGCAAGCTAAATCAAGGAGAATCCATAGGGTTCATTTAAACACACAAAGCAATATTTCATTTGCAATAGATAATAGATTGAAGATAGTTTGATAAATCTATTTTTATTTGATTAAATAATAGCGAGACAACATATATAAGCATAAATAACAACCTAGAGGTGACTTCCCAACAGCCACCACAACATACCACGAATTACCCATTCGTACCACCCGAATTCAAGTTTTAAGGAGAAAGTTATAGTCTAGTTCTTGCACGACCTAACCAAGCATGTCCATAACCTAGGACGAGGCTATTCGAATAGTTTATACCCTGCAGAGGTGTACCAATGTACCCACACGCCAGACTGCCTTTTTGCCACTGGATAAAGCACACTTACTTAGGTATGCCGGCACAGCTAAGTCCTACGAGACGTTTCCAATATTGTGTATTAACTACGAGTCGCCCATATGATGGAAACCATATGTTATGTCGGAGTCATTGGCAGAGAGATAACTTATCGAGGCTCCTCGGGGTAGGGGACTTAAACCCAGAACCCATCCTGTCACAGCCAACACACACAGATTATTTCCTTTTTCACACAACACACACAACCTCCTACGACTCGGAGCTAACACACAGCAAAGTACTAAGTCAAGAGAGGTCCCATATCCCTCTCATGTGGTTAGCACACAATAACGCTTGGATTAGTGACACAAGTAACTCGGTCCTTGTTGACTTAGGCATCATCCACACACCCGATAACCACACCATCTGCCAATGTGCCCAAGTCTAAAATATTTTATTTTTAGTTTTAGTTTCTCAAATACAATGTATATACATGGGTACCCTGACCCAAGTAATTTCAAGTGACGATATAATAACCATCGCTGAAGCGATGATTCCCATTCTACCGTTCTAAGCATTGATAAGCGACAAAACTAGTATATTACAAGTAAAGTGACTAGAGTCCATCCATCAAGCTCTAAATCACAATGGATATGAACCTAGGCTTAGTAGTAGAGGATGGATGTTTACCTACAGTTTATTTAACTAAACAGGTAAACTATCACGAACCAAGAAATAGCTTGACAACATAGCATGCATACATAAAGTTGAAACATTTGAAATATTAACATGCGCAAATAACAGGGTCAACATGCATCAAAGAAAAACTGTCTGCCTTACTAGAGATAACTTTCTGGCTATAGAGGATTACTCTCGTACTCAACAAATTCATCGGAACCTATCGAAAGAGCGAAAAGAACCAATGAGAACGAATAACACCAAAAATACTCAAAAATTCAAAATCCTCCAAAAAGTCATGAAATTTATGCAAAAGGTAGAGCATGATTTTAAATCAATTTAGCAATAAAAATCAATTGATTTGGATGTTGCATGCAAAAGTTATAGCCAAAACAAAATAAGCTTTTTGATAAAATGCTAAAAAATCCCTCTTGGGTACTGTTCATCCGAAATTAAATTTTTGGTGAAAAGTTCCAGAGAGGTGGTGAATATAAAAATTTTATGGTGGACAGAGCACCACATGAGATGAACAATGGAATTTGATTCACCTCATTTGGAGCTAAGATGAATTTCTTATGATTTTTCAAATTCATGAAAGTAGTGCAAAAACCATATGTAAAATAAGATTTTCAGAGATAGTGTAATGCTCAAAGCCTATTCTATAATAAAGTACAGTAACACAGGAAACCAACAAGCTTAAGTTTTCTCAATTTGGAGTTACAGATAAATACTTATGCATTTTTCAAGTTAGACGATTTTTTAGTGCAAAAATAATGCTAAATCGAAAGTAATTCTACTAACAACATTTTCTGGAACAACAACAAGATTCAAAAACCATATCAAAATAAAGTATACTAAAAATGTAACCCAACAAAATTTGAATTGAACAGAAAGGAGTTAAAATGAATTACTTATGCTATTTTGAAGTTTAAAGCAATTTACAGTACGAAAATAATTGATATACAGATTTTCTTATAAACCCTGAGCTGAAAACGCTTTGGGCCATAGGGATCTAATCGGACGGTCCACACGATGGTTACGTTGGGCGGTCCGAACGTTCCACGTGATCTAGGCGGTTGATTTGAAATCGGACGGTCCAAACGAAGAGATGTTCGGACGGTCCGAACGGCCCAACTGATCTAGACCGCTGAATCCAAATCGGACGGTCCAAATGAAGGAGATGTTCGGATGGTCCGAATGACCTAACTGATCTAGACCATTGAATCCAAATCGGACGGTGCATGTGAAGGGAATGTGCAGATGGTCCGAACGGCTCAATCGATCCGGAACGTTGATCTCAAAATGGACGGTTCAAAGTGAGGGGCTATTAGGCACTTTAACGGCTGGACCCACATGTAAGCGATACATTAAATCAAAACTACTGGATCTACACAGATAAGCGTGCTTAGGATAGTGATTAATAGCTAATGATTGTGCTATAGTGATTGTCGGGGTACGACAAAAACCCGAGTTCAATGCTGAGCTCACCGCCGATGATGTGGTCCATGCTGGCGTGAGCTAAGGGCATGAACGGTTTCCTAGTAGGGTTGCGCACCTACTAGCGGTGGTGGCGGCGGCTGAGATGCCCTATACCGGCGGCTAGCCGGAGAGGGGCGGTGTTAAGGTTCGGGCAAACTTGCATGTTGCAACCCGAGTGTGTTTTGAGCCTAAAATCGCATGCATGCATATCTAAAGGTTACTAGGGACCTTACCAAAGGCTAGAGAGGTCCAAAGAAGCTCTGAGGTGGTGTGACATCGTTAATGGCAATGGCGGCGCTCGGCTCCACACGGAGAGAATAGCCTGAGCAAGGAAAAGATCCATGAAGCATCAAGATATGTGACACCCTGATTTTTCCAAGCCTCTTTGAAATTTTCAAAATAAAAAGAACCATTTTGTTTTGATGATAATTCAAAGCTTAACCTGAAATTTTGTAATGGATTTAAGTTGACTAACCCAAACTTCAACTAAAGTTCCTTGTTGGTTTGCTGAGTTGTTGGAGTTTTGAGGATTTTCCCTTCTCTGTCCATCTTTTGCCTAGCTCTGGACCAGACCTCCCTACGTCTGGGATCTAATGGTCCAGATCTCCCCTTCGTTTGGATCCAAAGATCCAGACCTTCTTTGTGTTGTCCTCCTCTGGTCCAAACCTCCTTGGGTCCAAACCTCCCAAGTGCTTGGACCTCCCTAGGTCCAATTCTCCCTCTTGGGTTTCCTCTGGCTTATAACCTCCCAAGCCTTCGCCACCCTCATGTGCATCTGAGCTCCGTTGGAATCCTGTGGAAGCTTTTCGTGTTTACTTGGACTTTCCTACGTTGCTGGTATCCTTAAAACCTTCTCTGGAGGTTCCCTCCGGCACCAATCCGGTAGTACCGCCCGCACTTTGCAGTGCTACCACTTCTTAGGACCTCCTCTTTGTTCACATGGACCTCCCTGTGTCCTACCGGACCTCTCCATGTCCTCTAGGTCCTCCCCTTACCTTTATTGGACCTCCCTGTGTCCTTTAGGACCTCCCCATGTCCTCTAGGACCTCCCCTTACCTTTATTGGACCTCCCCGTGTCCTTTAGGACCTCCCCATGTCCTCTAGGACCTCCCCTTACCTTTATTGGACCTCCCCATGTCTTCTAGGACCTCCCCTTACCTTCATTGGACCTCCCCGTGTCCTTCAGGACCTCCCCAGGTCCTCTAGGACCTCCTCCTTGTCTATTTGCATCTCTATTGATCGTGAGTCGTCCGATTTACATTGTACGGTTTGATCCTGGTGAGACATTCGGATGGTTCGAACGTCCCACCCTCCCTGAGCCTTAGATCATTCTGGGCGGTCCGATCGAAATCCAGCGGTCCCGACCTCCCTCCTTGAAGATTTGAACCGTTAAGACCTCCCCCTTGGAGATCTTAACCGTCCAGACCTCCTCCTTGTAGATCTGGACCGTTAAGACCTCCCGTTGGAGATCTTAACCGTCTGCACCTCCTCTCAGATCTGGACCGTTAAGACCTCCCCTTGGAGATCTTAACCGTCGTAACTCCTCCCTTGAAGATCTGCCGTCAAGACCTCCTCCTTTGGAGATCTTGGCCGTCCAGACCTCCCCCTTTTGGTAGATCCGATCGTTAGGACCTCCCTTTGGAAATCCTAACTGTTCAGACCTCCCCTGGATTTGATCCTATGGCTCTAGACCACCCTTGCGGGTGAGGTTCTCCTCTTACCTTTGCAGACCTCCCCGTTTGTAATTGATCTTGACCGTTGGACCTCCCTTCCGGAGATCCAACCATCTAGACCT
This sequence comes from Phyllostachys edulis, assembly GCA_036346405.1. Classification (NCBI taxonomy): domain Eukaryota; kingdom Viridiplantae; phylum Streptophyta; class Magnoliopsida; order Poales; family Poaceae; genus Phyllostachys; species Phyllostachys edulis. Next base: position 44,397,318 of record CM070556.1, read on the forward strand.
CCCTTGCGGGTGAGGACCTCCTCCTAGCCCCTGCGGACCTCCTCTGGTGCACTTAATCTCGGCCGTTTGGACCTCCTCTTTGGAGATCCAACCATCAGGACCTCCTCTGAGGATCTCCCTTTGTTCACTGCAGACCTCCTCCTGTCCTCTCACCCGCCTCCTCTTGGGTCTTGGCTGCCCCCATCGTCACACCCAGTTTCCTTTACCTTTGACTGTGTCCTGGTGCAAGGAAGTCTTCACCACATTTAATGCATGTTATATCACATTAAATGCTCTCACCTTTGCAGTACTCATGTCATACCATTGTCACATTCCTTGCCTACTCCCATTGTCCTCTTTACCAACTCTTGAGAACCCATATCCTGGGTCAGGTGCTTTGGCTCCCGCTATATATAGTTTGGGTAGTCCTCCTTTCTCACTTTCTTCTCCATTCTCCTTTCTCACTTTCTTCTCCATTCCTCCCCTCTGTCACAACCGAGCATACCTTAGACCTCCCTCCAAGTTCTTGGACCTCCTCTCTCGAGTCCCAGGAGCTCTCCAGCGAGCTCATTGGACCTCCTCCTGACCTCTCAATCTCTTTGTTGGTTTATCTTGGAGTTTTATTGAGTTTTCCTTTGGATTTTGTTGGAGCTCTATTTGAGTCGTTTGGTTTTCACCGTATAGATTGCCAAGACCGTGTGGAACCTGAGTTCTGTGAGGGAGAGGAAGAAGTTCAAGACTTTGAGCAAGGCAAATTACACTCTTGATCAAGTTGCACCCAATACTTCAAATTACTTATGTCGATTTCAAGACTGTCTGCATGCTTACTTTACTAAGTTATTTCAATGCCTATCTTTCAATTCATAGTTATGCCTACTGCTTGGTATGACCACTGTCCATGTTGAATCAACCTCATTGTCACCCTAGATAAAACCTGGTTCTTGCAATAGTGAGGACCCGTGGCTCTTGAAAAATGGAATGCTTAGTCTTGCTTAGACCAAAATCTTGATTTGGGAGTTTTGACAAAAAATATCACTTATTCAAATGATTTCGGCCATGGCATTGGTGTGTCATGGAGGTTTCGGCCATGGCATTTGTGTGTCATGGAGGTTTTACAAATAGCCAGGGCATTGGTGTGCCATGGAGGTTTGAAAAGCAAAGTAAATGAAAAATGGATTTAGACTTGGGCGAAGCTGGTTGTTTGGTTGGTGCATGTCTATGCACGGGGGTCATGTGATCCGATGCCCCAGGGTTGAGGTTTGTCGCCCAAGTCGGTTAAGGACCGGTCTTTGAGACACCACTTGCTAAGCCTATAATGGGCTATGCCAAAATTGTGCAACCACATGTCTCCAGTGTGGGGCGTGGGATCTGGCTAATTAATTTGCAAAGCTCTATCGTGGTTTATCCTGTTGATGCGGTGGGTTGTCATGTTACAACTGTTGTAGTCCAACCTGGCATAAGAGAGGGCACCCCATTAACCCGGCGGGTTTCTATCCAAAGGGGGATTTGCAAAACCTTAATGTGGGTGGACTGTGGTGGAGCAAAGCATTGTAAAAGCCTTGTCATGTGCTCTAGACCTCTCACCAAAGGAAGTGTGAGGTGGTATCGACGGATGCCAAGCAAACTAGAGAATTCATGTCATGTGGGTAAAGTGTACAACCTCTGTAGAGTGTAAATCTATTCGAATAGCCATGTCCGCGGTCATGGACATGCTGGCAATGTCACTAAAAGTTAGCTCTTGGTTTTGGTTTTCAAAAGACATATGAATTGGTTTTGATGGTTTAATCACATTGGGTTTAGGCGGGAAGTCATGTGACAGGAGGGTATCCTTCACCATCTTGATGATGAATGTTATCCAACTGAAAATGGATTTGCAAAAATGAATTTTATCTATTGTAACCTGCCTTGAAACTTAATACTTGTAATTGAAATAAAATTGGCTTTATGGAAATCAACCCTAATATGCTTTCCCTTGATATATCCCTATGCATGTCATTCTGTTAATTGACGGGTGTAACTTGCGAAACACGGTTGTTGTGCTCACTCTTGCTTGATTCATGAATTGAGCGGTGAAGATTACTATGATGATGAAGATGACCAAATCAATTAGGCGCGCCCTCGGCCGATCTGTGGTGTAATGGGTGGACACTGTCTTTTGGTTTTTCCGCTGCGTTTGTGTGCTCTCGGTTGCTGGAGCTTGTAAGCAACCCCTTGTAATCAAACCTTGTTTTGTTGTTAATAAAGTTCTGTGGATGTTTTTGCTGTCACTTGCTTGCTGTGAGAACTGGTCGATGATCCTTGGGGGCCAGTTTAGATCGCAGTGGACTTTAGGCTCATCCTCAAGCCTCACGACCTCCTCGGGTTGGCTCCTTTCGGACCTCCCTCGAGTAGCGCGTGGAGCTTGGGGAGGTCTGAGGTCCAACGACCTCCTCAGGGTTAGGACCCAGACCTCTAAGTGGTTCTATCGGACCTCTCGGGAGGTCTGGAGGTCCTACCGGGATGTCCTCTCGGGACATCCTGAGAGTCCTTTACGGACCTCCCAGGAGGTCCTAAGGGACCTCTCAGGACGTCCTGGGGGTCCCTTTTTGGACCTCCCAGGAGGTCCGGAGGGACCTCCCGGGTGTGCTCTGGGCCGGGTCGTCACAAGTGGTATCAGAGCATCTTGACTGCAGGATACAGCCTAATAGAATGGCCGTTAGGAAAAGTTTAAAATGTGCTTTAATAAACAAGAGAAATAAATTGTTCTCTCCTTACCCAAGTCATCTATCTATTCTTATCCCCTTCTCAGTATCTTATCTCACCTTATCTTCTTCTTATCTTTTGCTTGCCTCAACGTTTTATAAAATTAAATGGAATTATTTTCCTTGGAATATCTATAGGACCGATCTAGGTTGTTGTTGTAGCAATAAGGACCTCCCTGTTGTGGCAATGAGTGGTAGTCCTTTGTAAAGGTTATCCCTAGGGTTACTTTGCAAAAGACCACCCCTCCTTGTCATGATCTCATTACTTGCAGCCCTGAGGACAGCAAGTCTCACGTAGAAGGTGTTGAGTTTGATTGCTGGAGTTCTTGTTTTTGGGATTACATTGGTTTGGTTGCTTTAAGCTTTAAGCCTTCCCCCTTAGTTCTCTTACCTTTCCTCACCTTTTGGACCCTAGCAGATGGTTACCACAAGGGGTAGCGGCAGCACTAGTGGCCAAGGTCGAGCCTCTGGGAATGATCCAGAGACTCCAGTGCCGCAACCACCTCCTCCTCCAGCTCAAGGACCAGACTGGAACCAAATGATGACCAATCAAGCACAATTGATCAATTTATTAGCCCAGTCCATCACCAACACCCAGAACTTCCAAGTAGCAGCAGCAGCCCAACCTCCTGTGCATGTTCCACCTCCTCCTAGAGCCAACATTTCTGAGTTTATGAGAATGAGGCCACCCACTTTCTCCAGCACTACTGAACCTCTAGAAGCTGACGACTGGCTCAGAGTGGTGAGTAGAAAACTGGACATGATCCAATGCACACAGAGAGAGAGAGTTCTATTTGCCTCTCACCAACTTCAGGGACCAGCCTCGGAATGGTGGGATAACTTTACTCAATCCCATCCCAATGCTCAAGAAATCACCCGGGAGGATTTCACTCAGGCTTTTAGGCGTGCACATATTCCTCATGGAATGATGTTGCTAAAGAAGAAGGAGTTTAGAGCTTTGCATCAAGGGAACTACACAGTCGGCGAATATCAACACAAGTCCAATCAGTTGGCAAGGTATGCACCTGAGGATGTGGCCACCGATGAGTCCAAACAAGAGCGGTTCTTGGAAGGACTTAATGATGATCTCTCAGTCCAGCTTCTTGCTCATGACTACCCAGATTTCCAGCACCTAGTGAGCAAGACAATTCGGCAAGAGGGCAAGCATGTTGAGATGGAAAACCGCAAAAAGAGGAAGACAGCCCAGCAGTTCAGTTAGAAGGATTTTTCAGGCCAAAGACCTCCCAATTCCAACCTATGAGGTCTGCGACTTCCTCCCTCATCAGGACTTCGATGCAAGCCAAGCGGCCTAGTGCCTCCAGCTCTCATAAGACCTCCCTAGGAGGTCAATTTCAGGTAAAGCCAACCACAAACTCTGCAGTAGGGGTGACTTGCTTATATTGCCATGAAGTTGGGCACTATGCTAATAAATGTCCGAAGAAACTTCAAAGCTCCAACTCCCACCCGATCGGCTCAGGGGTCTTCAGCTCCTGGCAGCCACACTAATCCAAAGCCTCCAGTGCAATATATTAAAGGGCGAGTGAACCATGTCACAGCTGAGGAAGCTCAACAGGCTTCGGATGTGGTCCTTGGTACGTTTCTTGTTAAAACCGTACCAGCCTCAATTCTTTTTGATTCCAGAGCTTCTCATTCATTCATCTCTTCAAAGTTTGTGGGTAATAATGGGTTAGCTATAACTCCTCTAGTAAACCCTATGCTAATCCACTCCCTGGGCTTGGAAATGAGGACTGACTCCTTGTGCCCAAATCTTTCCGTGGAAATCTTGGGAGTACCTTTCTATGCAGACTTGATAGTCCTGCACTCCCAAGGGTTAAATATGATTCTTGGAATGGGTTGGTTATCTAAGAACCAAGGCCAAATAGATTGTGCCAACAAGTCCATTGTGCTCACCAATGAGCAAGGGGTACAAGTTGAATATAGCCCCGAGACCTCTCCTAAGGCAGGTCCTAGGTTGTCCTGCTTAAGAGAAGTGAAATTTGAAGACCTCCCTATGGTAAGGGAGTATCCCGATGTGTTTCCTAGTGAGTTACCTAGAATACCTCCGGATAGAGATTTGGAGTTTGTCATTAACCTAGTCCCAGGGACAGCACCTATTTCCAAAAGGCCATATAGGTTGCCTGTTAATGACTTGGTTGAGCTAAAGTAGCAAATCGAAGAAATGCAAAGTAAAGGTTTTGTGAGGCCGAGTTTCTCTCCTTGGGGAGCTCCTGCGATCTTTGTGGCAAAGAAGGATGGTACACAGCGCATGTGTGTGGATTATAGAGCTCTCAATGATGTTACCATCAAGAATAAGTATCCTTTGCCCAGGATCGATGACTTATTTGATCAATTCAAAGGAGCAGCAGTTTTCTCCAAGATTGACCTAAGGTCAGGTTACCACCAATTAAAGATTCGTCAAGCGGATATTCCCAAAACAGCCTTCTCAACTCGGTATGGACTTTATGAGTTCACAGTTATGTCCTTTGGATTAACCAATGCTCCTGCATACTTCATGAACTTGATGAATAAAGTATTTATGGAGTACTTAGATAAGTTTGTCATTGTCTTCATAGATGACATTCTTGTGTACTCTAAAACTGAGGCAGAGCATGAAGGTCACCTTCGGTTGGTCCTAGACAAGCTCAGGGACCACCAGCTCTATGCAAAATTTGAAAAGTGTGACTTTTGGTTGAGTGAAAGTCACCTTTTTGGGCCATGTCATATCGGCAGCTGGAGTGGCTATTAACCCTAGTAAGGTCCAAGATGTCCTAGATTGGAAACCACCTAGGTCAGTATCTCAAATAAGAAGTTTTCTTGGCATGGCGGGGTACTACCGCAGGTTTATTGAAGGCTTTTCAAGCATAGCAAGATCTCTCACTCAACTGCTCAAGAAGAAAACCAAGTATGTTTGGACCCTAGTTTGTGAGCATAGCTTTCAAGAGTTGAAGAAAAGATTGACCTCTGCTCCGGTGTTGATTTTGCCCGATGTCCGGAAAGATTTTGAAGTCTTTTGTGATGCCTCAAGGCAGGGTCTTGGTTGTGTTCTAATGCAAGAGGGTCAGGTGGTGGCTTATGCCTCTCGACAATTAAAGCCTCATGAGGCTATCTACCCCACTCATGATTTGGAATTAGCTACAGTGGTGCATGCTTTAAAAATTTGGCGCCATTACCTTATTGGTAATCATTGCGAGGTCTTCACAGACCATAAGAGGTTAAAGTATATCTTCACCCAAGCTGACCTCAACCTTAGACAGAGAAGATGGTTGGAGCTCATCAAAGATTATGATCTTAGAATTCACTACCACCCAGGTAAAGCAAACGTGGTAGCTGATGCTTTGAGCCGAAAAAGCTATTGTAACCTCCTACTGGTCCAAGAAAACCAGCCCAAATTGTATGAAGAAATGAGGCGTCTCAATCTGGGAATTGTGGAGCAAGGCTCTATGCATGCGCTAGAGGTAGAGCCAGTAGTCCAGAAGCAAATCCGAGAGAACCAATTAAAGGATAAAGACCTCCAGGAGATTAGAGACAACATAGGAAAAGACAAAGCTCCTGGATTTTCAATGGATGGGCAAGGCATCCTTTGGTTCGGCAAAAGGTTATGTGTGCCGAACCGCCAGGACATAAAGCACCTCCTGCTTAAAGAAGCTCATGAGTCACATTACTCCATTCATCCAGAGAGTACAAAGATGTATCAAGACCTCAAGGTGAGGTATTGGTGGGTCGGCATCAAGAGAGAAATAGCTGAGTTCGTAGGACGATGTGATGTATGCCAAAGGGTCAAGGCTGAGCACCAAAGACCTGCTGGTTTGCTTCAGCCCTTGCCCATTCCCAAGTGGAAATGGGAGCAAATTGGCATGGACTTCATCACTGGTTTGCCAAGGACCCAATCGGGCTATGACTCCATTTGGGTTATTGTGGATCGTTTGACCAAAGTAGTACACTTTATTCTGGTCAAGACCACCTATTCAAGCAGCAAGTTGGCTGAGTTGTATCTAGCCCGAATTGTATGTTTACATGGTGTACCCAAGAGTATAGTGTCTGATAGAGGTTCCCAGTTTACTTTAAGATTTTGGGAAGGTCTCCATGAAGCCTTAGGGACAAGGCTTAATTTCAGCACCGCTTACCACCCTCAGACTGATGGTCAAACAGAGAGAGTGAATCAAGTTCTTGAAGACATGCTTCGAGCTTGTGCTTTAGACTATAGGAAAAGTTGGGACAAAAACCTCCCCTATGCTGAGTTCTCCTACAATAATAGTTACCAAGATAATTTGGAGATGTCTCCATTTGAAGTGTTGTATGGGAGACAGTGTAGAACCCCTCTCCTATGGGATCAAGTGGGTGAGCACCAATTTTATGGACCTGATGTCATCAAGGAAGCTGAAGAAAAGGTGAATCTCATAAGGGAGCGCTTGAGAGTAGCTCAGTCTAGACAAAAGAGCTATGCCGATACTCGACGACGGGACTTGTCTTTCGAAGTTGAGCACTTTGTATATCTTAGGGTAACTCCACTCAAAGGAGTTAGGAGATTCCGAACCAGAGGGAAGCTAGCTCCAAGATTTGTTGGACCATACAAGATATTGGCAAGACAAGGTGAAGTGGCTTATAAGATTGAGCTGCCTACTTCCCTATCGGCAGTGCACAATACATTCCATGTGTCACAATTGAGGAAGTGCCTTCAAGTACCAAAAGACCACACCTAGCTAGAAAGCATTGATCTCCAAGAAGACCTCACTTATGTGGAGAGACCGATCAAAATTTTGGATGTCATGGAGCGTGTCACCAGAAGCAGGATCCTTCGAACCTACAAGGTGCAATGGAGTCACCATCCAGAGAGTGAAGGCACATGAGAAAAGGAAGAGGACCTTAAAGCAAGCTATCCATACCTCTTTGCTGGCCAAACTTGAATCTCGGGGTCGAGATTCCCTTAAGGGGGGTAGGTTTGTGACACCTTGATTTTTTCGAGCCTCTTTAAATTTTCAAAATAAAAAGAACCATTTTGTTTTGATGAGAACTCAAAGCTTAACCTGAAATTTCATAATGGATTTAAGTTGACTAACCCAAACTTCAACTAAAGTTCCTTGTTGGTTTGCTGAGTTGTTGGAGTTTTGAGGATTTTCCCTTCTCTGTCCATCTTTTGCCTAGCTCTGGACCAGACCTCCCTACGTCTGGGATCTAATGGTCCAGATCTCCCCTTCGTTTGGATCCAAAGGTCCGGACCTGCTTTGTGTTGTCCTCCTCTGGTCCAGACCTCCTTGGGTCTAGACCTCCCAAGTGCTTGAACCTCCCTGGGTCCAATTCTCCCTCTTGGGTTTCCTCTGGCTTACAACCTCCCAAGCCTTCACCACCCTCTTGTGCATCTGAGCTCCTTTGGAATCCTGTTGAAGCTTTTCGTGTTTACTTGGACTTTCCTACTTTGCTGGTATCCTTGAAACCTTCTCTGGAGGTTCCCTCTGGCACCAATCCGGTAGTACCGCCCGCACTTTGTAGTGCTACCGCTTCTTAGGACCTCCTCTTTGTTCACTTGGACCTCCCTGTGTCCTACCGGACCTCTCCATGTCCTCTAGGACCTCCCCTTACCTTTATTGGACCTCCCCGTGTCCTTCAGGACCTCCCCATGTCCTCTAGGACCTCCCCTTACCTTTATTGGACCTCCCCATGTCCTCTAGGACCTCCCCTTACATTTATTGGACCTCCCCGTGTCCTTCAGGACCTCCCCATGTCCTCTAGGACCTCCCCTTACCTTTATTGGACCTCCCCAGGTCCTCCAGGACCTCCTCCTTATCTATTTGCATCTTTATTGATCGTGAGTCGTCCGATTTGCATTGGACGGTCTGATCCTGGTGAGACATCCGGATGGTCCGAACGTCCCACCCTCCCTGAACCTTAGATCATTCTGGGCGGTCCGATTGAAATCCAGCGGTCCCGACCTTCCTCCTTGAAGATCTGGGCCGTTAAGACCTCCCCCTTGGAGACCTTAACCGTCCAGACCTCCTCCTTGTAGATCTGGACTGTTAAGACCTCCCCCTTGGAGATCTTAACCGTCCAGACCTCCCTCCTTGTAGATCTGGACCGTTAAGACCTCCCCCTTGGAGATCTTAACCGTCCAGACCTCCTCCCTTGAAGATCTGGCCATCAAGACCTCCTCCTTTGGAGATCTTGGCCGTCCAGACCTCCCCCTTTTGGCAGATCCAATCGTTAGGACCTCCCCTTGGAAATCCTAACCGTTCAGACCTCCCCTGTATTTGATCCTACGGCTCTAGACCTCCCTTGCGGGTGAGGTTCTCCTCTTACCTTTGCAGACCTCCCTGTTTGTAATTGATCTTGACCATTGGACCTCCCTTCCGGAGATCCAACCGTCTAGACCTCCCTTGCGGGTGAGGACCTCCTCCTAGCCCCTGCGGACCCCCTCTGGTGCACTTAATCTCGGCCGTTTGGACCTCCTCTTTGGAGATCCAACCATCAGGACCTCCCCTGTGGGTGAGGATCTCCCTTTGTTCACTGCAAGACCTCCTCCCTGTCCTCGCAGGACCTCCTCTGCGGGTCTTGGCTGCCCCATCAAGCGCCACACCCGATTCCTTTACCTTTGACTGTGTCCTGGTGCAAGGAAGTCTTCACCGCATTTAATGCATGTTGTATCACATTAAATGCTCTCACCTTTGCAGTACTTATGTCATACCATTGTCACATTCCTTGCCTACTCCCATTGTCCTCTTTACCAACTCCTGGGGACCCATATCCTAGGTCAGATGCTTTGGCTCCCGCTATATATAGTTTGGGTAGTCCTCCTTTCTCACTTTCTTCTCCATTCCTCCCCTCTTTCACAACCGAGCATACCTTAGACCTCCCTCCAAGTTCTTGGACCTTCTCTCTCGCGTCCCAGGACCTCTCCAGCGAGCTCATTGGACCTCCTCCCGACCTCTCAATCTCTTCGTTGGTTTATCTTGGAGTTTTATTGAGTTTTCCTTTGGATTTTGTTAGAGCTCTATTTGAGTCGTTTGGTTTTCACCGTATAGATTGCCAAGACCGTGTGGAACCAGAGTTCCATGAGGGAGAGGAAGAAGCTCAAGACTTTGAGCAAGGCAAGTTACACTCTTGATCATGTTGCACCTAATACTTCAAATTACTTATGTCGATTTCAAGACTGTATGCATGCTTACTTTACTAAGTTATTTCAATGCCTATCTTTCAATTCATAGTTATGCCTACTGCTTGGTATAACCACTGTCCATGTTGAATCAACCTCATTGTCACCCTAGATAAAACCTGGTTCTTGCAATAGTGAGGACCCATGGCTCTCAAAAATGGAATGCTTAGTCTTGCTTAGACCAAAATCTTGATTTGGGAGTTTTGACCAAAAATATCACTTATTCAAATGATTTCGGCCATGGCATTGGTGTGTCATGGAGGTTTTACAAATAGCCAGGGCATTGGTGTGCCATGGAGGTTTGAAAGGCAAAGTAAATGAAAAATGGATTTAGACTTGGGTGAAGCTGGTTGTTTGGTTGGTGCATGTCTATGCACGGGGGTCATGTGATCCGATGCCCTAGGGTTGAGGTTTGTTACCCAAGTCGATTAAGGACCGGTCTTTGAGACACCACTTGCTAAGCCTATAATGGGCTATACCAAAATTGTGCAACCACATGTCTCCAGTGTGGGCGTGGGATCTGGCTAATTAATTTGCAAAGCTCTATCGTGGTTTATCCTGTTAATGCGGTGGATTGTCATGTTACGACTGTTGTAGTCCCACCTGGCATAGGAGGGGGGCACCCTATTAACCCGGCGGGTTTCTATCCAAAGGGGAGGATTTGCGAAACTTTAATGTGGGTGGACTGCGGTGGAGCGATGCATTGTAAAAGCCTTGTCATGTGCTCTAGACCTCTCACCAAAGGAAGTGTGAGGTGGTATCGACGGATGTCAAGCAAACTAGAGAATTCATGTCATGTGGGTAAAGTGTACAACCTCTGTAGAGTGTAAATCTATTTGAATAGCCATGTCCGCGGTCATGGACATGCTAGCAATGTCACTCAAAGTTAGCTCTTGGTTTTGGTTTTCAAAAGACATATGAATTGGTTTTGATGGTTTAATCAAATTGGGTTTGGGCGGGAAGCCATGTGACAGGAGGGTATCCTTCACCATCTTGATGATGAATGTTATCCAACTAAAAATGGATTTGCAAAAATGAATTTTATCTATTGTAACCTGCCTTGAAACTTAATACTTGTAATTGAAATAAAATTGGCTTTATGGAAATCAGCCCTAATATGCTTTCCCTTGATATATCCCTATGCATGTCATTCTATTAATTGATGGGTATAACTTGCGAGCATGGTTGTTGTGCTTACTCTTGCTTGATTCATGAATTGAGTAGGTGAAGATTACTATGATGATGAAGATGACCAAATCAATTAGGCCGCGCCCTCGGCCCGACCACCGTGGTGTAATGGGTGACACTGCATCTTTGGTTTTTCCGCTGCGTTTGTGTGCTCTCGGTTGCTGGAGCTTGTAAGCAACCCCTTGTAATCAAACCTCCTTTTATTGTTAATAAAGTTCTGTGGATGTTTTTGCTGTCACTTGCTTGCTGTGAGAACTGGTCGATGATCCTTGGGGGCCAGTTTAGATCGCAGTGGACTTTAGGCTTATCCTCAAGCCTCACGACCTCCTCGGGTTGGCTCCTTTCGGACCTCCCTCGAGTAGCGCGTGGAGCTTGGGGAGGTCTGAGATCCAACGACCTCCTCAGGGTCGGGACCCCAGACCTCCGAGTGGTTCTATCGGACCTCTCGGGAGGTCTGGAGGTCCTACCGGGATGTCCTCTCGGGACGTCCTGGGGATCCCTTTTCGGACCTCCCAGGAGGTCCTAAGGGACCTCCCGGGTGTGCCCTAGGCTGGGTCGTCACAAGATACCTCAAGTAGGTTCAATAGATGGTGGCAAAGCGTGGAATTGGGAAATGCCTTACTGGATCGACAAGGAGATGAAAATGGATCTTGTCGGCCGCAAATGGAGTAAACTCAAAATCCACGAGTTCTTGCGACACATTGCCCAAATTAGTTGAGGGGTTTTCAATGTCACACCTAAAGACACGATATGACGTTGTGGATAAAACTCATTGAAGACAAAGTTGGCACAAAGGTGGCCTTCTGGTTGCGCTCTAGGGCGAAAAATGGCACGGTGGCGTTCCGGGCACTACACAAGAAATCAAGAGCTCGCATTAGACAAAATAGAAATTGCATGCAAGAAGGAAACTAAGGGACTTGGAGGTGAGGATTTTACCAAAAAGTGAGTCAAAGGGAGCCTCCTTCTCCTCGGCCGAAAAGAGGAGAAGTGGGGAGAAACTATGATTTGGAGGGGTTTTAACCGGGAAAGATGACAGCAATGGAGGCTGCGTTAAGCAACGAAGCTTTAGGAGTGGTCGCAAAGGGCGGTGGCTCACGGCGTTGATGGGGTAGTGCAGCATGCAATGGGCGCGTGGCGTTGAACTTCTGCGCGAGCGTCAACGGAAGGAAAGAGACGAAGTTGACAAGTGGGACCCACTGTGTTAGTGACTCAAACGAAAGTGGCTCGGGTCAGCATGAATGAGTGGGTTGGGTCAAAAGGTCGAGTCAAAAAAATTTTGACGGTCTGATTGAAAATGGACGGTCCAGATTGCACGCGCGTTCGGGTGGTCCGAACGGTCCCAATTGATGCGGATGGTCTGATTGAAAATGGATGGTCCAGATTGCGCGCGCGTTCGGATGGTCCGAACGCTCACTTCAATCTAGACCGTTGATAAGAGATCTAACGGTCCAAAAGTGTGTCAGTCGGAAGGGCCCGAGCGCATGCTAAGATGGTTGGGTTCAACCGCGCAACTTGGGTTTGGACCCAAGGAATAGTGCAACTAGGTTTTGAGAACAAAAGGCTGAGCTTTTGAGGAATTTTTAGATAGAGTTGCACAACTCTAAAAATTTCAAAATTTTTACTATAGGTCCCTGACTTCAAGATTAACCTTAAATAAATTTTCCAAACGTTTTTATGTAATGCATTTTTCTCTAGAAATCTCTTAAGGTTCTGCCCTAGGGTTTGACTAAGGATCTAATTGGTTTGACTGGCCTCTGAAAATAGCAAAATAAATCTATAAATTATGAAATTTTTCACAGAGGTTACCAGGGTGATCTAAAAGCTAGGAAAAATATTTTCAAAGGATGATCACAACATTTAATTAAGGAGTTTTCAAAGATTATGATCCTCTCAATTGAAGCATTGGTCTTTGAAAATAGGAAACCCTCGGGGAAAATTTCCAAAAATTTCAAATGACATCAGGAGGCATCAAAAGTTTTAATTTCTTATCATTTTTATACATTTGAAATACAAACCACTGTTTTGGATGTTACAAACCCCCCTCCCCGAGATTCCGTTCACTCAGAAAAGAAAGATGGGTAATCGGCACGAAGGCGATCCTCCCATTCCCAAATTGCTTCGTCCTCAGTATGATTGGACCACTAAACTTTAAGGAATTTGATGGCACGATTCCTTGTTCTTCATTTAGCTTCTTCAAGGATGCGAAAAGGACGCTCTTGGTAGGCCAAGTCTTCTTGTACATCAAGACTTTCCAATGGAGCTTCCTCGGTTGGAATGTGAAGACACTTTTTCAATTGGGACACATGGAAAACATCGTGTACTCCTTCGAGTGCAGCGGGCAATTCCAACGTGTAGGCAACGACTCCTTTCTTCTCAATAATGAGGTAGGGTCCGACATATCTAGGAGCTAACTTGCCTTTGACGCCGAATCGTTGATGGCCCTTCAGAGGAGAGACTTTGAGATAAACAAAGTCATTAGGCTCAAACCTCAACTCACGGCGATGACAATCCGCATAGCTCTTTTGTTTTGATTGAGCTGTGCGTAATCGATCTCGAATCAACCAAACTTGACTTTCTCCCTCATTGATCGAGTTCGGGCCAAAGAATCGTCTGTCACCCGTCTCTGACAAATTCAACAGGGTTCTGCATTTTCTCCCGTATAAGGCCTCGAATGGTGCCATGCCAAGACTAGCTTTAAAGCTGTTGTTGTAAGAGAACTCCACAAATGGCAAGCATTTCTTCCAATTCTTCCCGTATGAGAGAACACAAGCACGGAGCATGTCTTCCAATACTTGATTCGCTCTTTCAGTTTGACCATCAGTTTGAGGATGGTATGCGGTGCTAAAAGAAAGACGAGTTCCCATAGCATCTTGCAAGCTATGCCAAAACCGAGAGGTGAAAAGTGAACCACGATTAGAAACAATCGTTTTCGGTATCCCATGTAAACTCACAATGCGGGATATGTAGAGGTTCACCAAAATACCTACACGAAGATCGGTCTTGATAGGTAGGAAATGGGCCACTTTAGTTAGTTGATCAATGATAACCCAGATGACATCATTCCCTTTGGAGGTTCGGGGCAGACCAGTGATAAAATCCATACCGATCGAGTCCTACTTCCACTCAAGAACTTGCAAAGGTTGTAGCAAACCCGCTGGATGTTGATGTTCGACCTTCACACGACAACATACGTCGCACTCGGCAACGAACTTTGCGATCTCTCGCTTCATTCGGGTCCACCAGAATCTTTGACGGAGATCTTGATACATCTTTGTGGCCCCAGGAAGAATGGATAAAGGAGAATCATGGGCTTCATGGAGGATTAAATTCTACAATCCCATATCCTTCGAAATCACAAGACGCTGTCCAAACCACACAACACCATAGTCATCTTCTGAGAAGCACTTGGATGTCTCGTTCTTGATGTTCTACCTAATTTGGTTCACCCCATCGTCCGTTTGTTGTGCAGCCTTGATCTGATCTTCCAAGGTTGGTTGCACAACCATGTTAGCGAGGAAACCGTGCTCAACCACTCCTAATTTGAGCTGCTGAAATTCTTCATGAAGGGCGGGCTGCTGCTCCTTGAACATCAATGTGTTGCAATAAACCTTTCGACTGAGTGTGTCGGCAACAACATTAGCCTTACCCGGATGATATTGGAGACCCATATCGTAGTCTTTGATAAATTCCAACCACCTTCTTTGCCTAAGATTTAGATCTGTTTGGGTGAACAAATACTTCAAATTTTTGTGGTCCAAATATACATTGCAACAATTACCGATGAGGTAATGTCGCCAAATCTTCAACGCATGAACCACTACAGCTAACTCCAAGTTATGGGTTAAATAATTGAGTTCATGAGGTCTCAATTGTTTTGATGCATAGGCCACTACTTTGCATTCTTGCATAAGAACACAACCGAGTCCTTGACGAGAAGCATCGCAATAGATATTGAAGCTTTAGTGGACATCGGGAAGAACAAGAACTAGAGCTGTGGTCAACTCTTCTTGAGTTCTTAAAAACTCTTCTCACAATCAGTGGACCATACAAACTTCTTGTCCTTCTTGAGCAATTCTGTCATCGGCTTCGCGATCTTGGAGAAATTCTCGATAAAGCGACGATAGTAGCCCGCTAAACCGAGAAAACTCCTCACGTCAGTCATCAACTTGGGCTGACCCCATGAAAGCACATCGCTGACCTTACTAGGATCCATGGCTATGCCTCCCGCTGAAAGAATATGACCCAAGAATTCCACTTCTTTCAACCAGAACTCGCACTTGCTGAACTTCGCATAAAGTTGGTGCTCACGCAGCTTTCTCAATACAAGCTTCAGATGTTCATCGTGCTCTTCGTCATTCTTCGAGTAGATGAGGATATCATCAATGAAGACCACAAAAACCTGTCCAAATACTCCATGAATACCATATTCATAAGATTCATCAACAGGGCAAGAGCATTCGTTAAGCCGAAAGACATGACGGTGTACTCGTACAGTCCGTAACGAGTAGAGAAAGTCGTCTTCGGAATATCTTCAGATCTGATTCGGACTTGGTGATAGCCCAATCTCAAATCAATCTTGGAGAATACCCGAGCTCTGGTCAATTGATCGAAAAGATCGTCAATCCGAGGCAACGGGTACTTGTTCTTCACCGTCACTTCATTCAATGGACGGTAATCAACGCACATCCACAGAATCTTGTCCTTCTTCTTCACAAAGATTGCAGGATAGCCCCATGGTGATGAGCTTGGGTGGATGAAACCCTTCTCTTAAAGCTCACCAAGTTGCTTCTTCAACTCCTCCAATTCATTCGGAGGCATCCGATATGGCCTCTTCGAAATTTGGGCGGTACCGGGCAGCAGCTCGATGACAAACTCGATGTCTTGGACTGGAGGCATCGCAAGAAATTCTTCGGGAAATACATCCACAAAGTCACACACCACTGGGACTTCATGAATTTCCAGAGCCGACTTTGCTTCAAGTGCACAGAGATGCGGTTCTTGCAATTTCGGTGAAATTCCAACTTGCTCGCCAGATGGACTTGTGAGGGAGATGAATTTATTGGCACAATCGATTTGTCCCAAGTGTTGGGACAGCCAATCCATGCCAAGAATTACATCCAAACTCGGTGAATTGAGAAGGATAAGATTTGCCAAAAATCCCACTCCAATCTCAATAGAGACGTCCCAACATTCTTTTTCAGCTCTCATTTCCGATTCCGGAGAGTGAATAATCAAAGGAACATGCATGGGAACAATTTAAAGATCACTAAGTGCAGAAAAAGACTTTGATATAAAGGAATGAGAAGCTTCAGAATTGAACAAGACAGTAGCAGGTTGAGAGTTGACAAGAAGCGTACCCAACACGACATCGGGTGCCTCCTGCGCTTCCTCGGCCGAGATATGGTTGACTCAGCTGTTCCCCAAGCTCTGGGTCTTCTAGGTAGCCTTCTGATGTGGAGGATGACCATTTCCTTGCCCGCATCCTCCATTAGGATGAGGGGCCGCTCCGGTCTTCTTAGGGCAATGATTCGCATAATGCCCCTTGTTATGGCAGAAGAAACAAGTGACCTCGGTAGCCGAATTGTAGAGGTTAACTTGCTGTCCCACAGGTGCACATGGTTGAGACACAGCCTGCGGTGGACGCGGTGCAAATGCCAATGGCCTCGGTGGTGGAGCCTGAGGATGGGGCACCGATGCTTTCCTGACGCGAGGACAGGGAAGGTTAGTCCTTGCTAATTTTTGGGCCTCCCATTTGTGCTTGCAAGACTCACCTAGCGCTCTTCCCTTGTGCTCAGCGACAATGGCCTTGTCGATCAAAGTCTGGAAGTCAGGGAAGTAGACGATAGATAGCTTGTCCTATAGCTCCTCGGACAAACCATCCATGAACTTCTCCTACTTGGCTTCATCGGTGGGCACGTCCTTAGGGGCATACCGAGAAAGATGGTTGAAGTCATGAAGATATTTAGTCACTGACTTGCGCCCTTGATTGAGCGCCATGAACTCCTTCTTCTTGAGCTTTATCAGACCGGCGGGAACATAAGCCCAACGAAAGGTAGTACGAAACTCCTCCCAAGTGATGGCTCGGCCTGCGGGCTGCATAGCAAGGAAGTTTTCCGACTATGAAAGCGCTGCCCCCTCCAGCTGATGGGAGGCGAATAGTGCATTCTCTTAGTCTTGGCACTAAGCCTCGTTGAGCTTCCGCTCGACTAAATGCAACCAATCGACTGTGTCGAGGGGATCTTTCGACTAGGAGAAAGTCGAGGGCTGCGTGTGAAGGAACTCCGAGAGTCCTCCCCGCGGTTGATGACCACTTCCTCCTCCTGATCTAGAGGCACCAGAAAGAGCGGAGGTGTTTCGCGTGATAACCTCCAGGATGCGCATCTGATCCATTCGGTTTCGCTCGATTTGAGCGAGAACCTCAGCCATGGTCGGAGGAGGCGGGAGCTCCTCATCATGACCAGCTGGTGGACCTTGTCCGCTTCGGGTTCTTCCAGCCATCCTGTTCCGTTGAATTAGGTTAGCAAGAAAAACCCAAAAACTAGATGCGAAAGGAAGCAGTAGGGAAGCTATCGACTAGGGAAATGAGATATTACCCTAACCCGAAAGCAAAATATATAACTAACAAAAAATGAAATCCAAATATTTGTAAAAGGGCATAAGATCCAATGCAAAACTCTTAAGTCATAAGATCAACTTCTCGGCACGACTAACTCGTATTGAATGAATGAGCAATTGGTTGAGAAGAAAAATTTCAGAACACAACTCAAGTCTTATCGCATCTAAAGATCGTGGTGAAAACCACATAAGGGTGCTTTAGACACTAGCCATCTACTATCACATCCTACCCTTTTAATTCTCATAAGTTTTAGTTGAATTATCCTATCATTTTCAGCCCTAACGATGAACTAAGTGCTTGCTGTCCAAAACTTGCGCTTGCTGTCCAGATTTTGTAACCAAGCTCCAAGCTGAATTTTCCAACTCCAAGTGCTTCAAATCTTCACTAAAGGACAGCCAACACTTCATATTACAACTCTCATTGAATTCCCAAAACCAAATTTAAACGGTAACAACTATCTTCTGAAAGAAGATGAGAGGAAATCAACTCTTCAAAACTCAACAAGATCAAGGGAAGATGAGCAATCTGAGATAGGTAAGGAGTAAAATCTGAGAATTTACTTAAGTTTCCTTCAAATATTTGATATTTTGAAGATAAGTTTTTCAAAACATCCTAAAGACGACCAAGCTAGGGGTTTCTACAGTCAGTATGGCTCGATACCAACTTTTGTGAGAACCCGGGGTATTTAACTCGTAATGCTTAGCCATTCACTTGACCCTAGCATCACAAACAAAATATCCTATGCCTTAGAGTAGTATGTACCTCCTAGGAGCAGTACATATACTCCTTCATAAAATATAGCATCCATTCTATACACAAGTCATTACAATACCGAGTCTTCAAATTACAACACAAAGGACATACACATAATAGAGTTATTACAAAAAGGGGCCAACCGGCCAAAGATAAGGTAAATAAAAAAAGTAGCAGCGGAAACAAAAGACATAAGATGATGATAAACAAAAGCCAACCAGTTTGCCCTTACCCACAAGGAAACCGACCGGACCGCTAAGCTAGTCGTCCTGTATGAAGTCGGTCTCACAATAGTTAACCCCTTGGGGTTCAACCTCCTCTGCAACAATTAAGCAATGCAACCGAGTACAAAAATGTACTCGCAAGACTTACACACAACAAACCTATACATAGCTACATGCAAGTTGAATCAAGGAGAAGCCATAGGGTTCATTTTAACGCACAAAGCAATATTTCATTTGCAATAGAGAATAGATTGAAGGCAGTTTGACAAATCTATTTTTATTTGATTAAATAACAGTGAGACAAAATATATAAGCATAAATAACAACCTAGAGGTGACTTCCCAACAGCCATCACAACATAGCACGAATTGCCCATTCGTACCACCCGAATTCAAGTTTTAAGAAAAAAGTTATAGTCTAGTTCTTGCATGTCGGACCCCAAATTTGGAACTTGGGATCCACTGGGTATAACGGTTTCATTCCCTGGATTAGTAGCTGACACATGTAGTAACATCGTTGGTTCATCCACCTAACTTCAGGAACTCATAGCTGACACACGATTAGGTTCCCATATACAACCATGCTTGGGCAAAATGGAAATCTAGGGAGGTCTTGAATGTGTCCTGGGAAAGGCCTAGAGTGATCTCGAGGAGGTCCTGAGTGATCCAGAGGAGGCCCTGCGGAGGTCCTGAGAGGAGGTTCTAAGGAGAGGTCTTGAGGAGTCAAGGGAGGTCCTAAGGAAGTCCAAAGGGGAGGTCCTGAGAGTCAATGGAGGTCCTAAGGAGATCCTGAGATGAGGTCCTAAGGAGAGGTCCTGAGGAGGTCCTGAGGAGAGGTCCTGAGGTGTCAAGGGAGGTCCTGAGGAGGTTCAGAGGGGAGGTCCTGGAAGTACTGTGACCTGGGGAGGTCCTGAGAGTCAATGGAGGTCCTAAGGAGGTCCTGAGGAGCGGTCCTGAGGAGAGGTCCTGAGGAGGAGGTCCTAAGGAGAGGCCCTGAGGAGTCAAGAGAGATCCTGAGGAGGTCTAGAGAGGAGGTCCTGTGGAGGTCCTAGACCCACTAGAGCTAGTTATAAACTCTACGAGGGTGGTCGTGAGACATCAGATAGCGGTCATAAGTTGGCTAAGGGTGGTCGTAGTTCATTTGGTAGGGGTCCTCAACCAGCTAAGGGTTGTCCTAAGTCACCTAGTAGTGGTTATAGAACATCCAGGGGTGGTCGTAAGACATCTATTTGGTGATCAGGCACAAACTGATCATGAATTTTGCTCATTATGTTTAGTACTGGGTATGAACAGTGCAAGCCCATAATATATTACATAAATATCAGGCCGTGCGGCCAACCGTTTTACAAAAGCGCCACTTAGGCGAGTGTTTTTACAAAAGTCAAGAGTACAGAATAGAAGACAAGTGCGGAAACAAAATAGATCGTGGTGGATCCATTCGCTCTGCCCACAGGCAAGCGACTGGGGGTCCCGGCCTAAGCTTCATTATCTCCACCATCATCCAGTTCAGCCTTCGTGAAGTACTGGTAGGGGTCTTGATCATTTGGGTCTGAAAAGATTATATTGGCAGAGCCTGAGTATACAACCGTACCCGCGAGCCAACACACAATGCAGTTGTATAGATGCAAGGCTGATCAAGGGAAGCTTGGGGTTCTTTTATTTGCATAAAGCCAAGTTTGAAATAGACTTAATAGAAAATCATGTGACCTAGCATTTTTATAATTGGATTTCATAAATGTGTTTTCATTTGTAAAGTACTAGTGGAGGTCCCACCTCCTATACCATTGAGTGGCTCCATCCACTCAATGCTCTAAGTTATCTCAGATTACCATTGGTCCCCACTGTGCTTTTCAATTTCCATCGGTCCCCGGCGCCAACTTTTCTCAAAACCCTGGGGTCCCACCCCATCCTTCCTTTCCTTCACAAATGGTTTTATGAAAACGAAAACTATATCCAGCAAGTTCTTAGCACCACTCTTGACCATGAGCACGGCTATCTAAATAGTTTTCTTACTCTGCAGAGTTTGCACACTTTACCCACAAGAGGTAATCATCTTGATATATACACACGTTTCCTTACACATGTGAATCAAGAAGAGATTACCACATGGCCTTTACAATGCCCAACCTCGACGCACTCTATCCGCTACACTAACGTTTCCACCGCTTGGAGTCACTCCCGTTGACTCTCGGGAGGCCCCCTCTTGTGCCATTGCGGTTCCCGTGGCTTCGTTCTCCCCCGACTATCCACCCACATTCCACCCAACGGTGGAGCCACGTTGAGGCGAGCAAATTAGTTGGCTAGGTCATACCCATTATAGACTTGTGGTTGCGCTGTTTTTACATGAGAGGTCATCACCAGATTTGGTCCTTGACTGACTTGGGCGGTACAACCACATACCAATCATCTCTCGTGCCCCCAGCACCAGCCACTCTTTCCAGCCGCCCAAGTCCAAAGCAGTTTTCAGGTTTTATTTGTTTTAGAAAATAACCATTTACTTCAACATACCAGCCAGGCTCCCAGCCTTACTGCCCAAATCATTTTCCAAAGTTTTTAAGGATAGTGGTCAGGCAATTTAATGCCCGCATGACATTGTATCTAAGCAAGGCTAAGCATGACGCTTAGATACAGACTTATTAACTAGTATGTATTCCATTAAGTCTAGGGTGACAAAGGATAGTGTCTAAGTTCAAGGGTTGGAAGTTTATATACAATTATTATTAAGGCATTAACTATGAGCTAGACCAATTTAGTTTGATAAAACATAGCAATGAATTTTTTTTTAATTTAAAGCAACATAATTTGCAAAAGGTAGGTGCAATATGGTCAAAGTGTTGACTCACCTTGTTCAGACTGCTACTGATCGAGATCCTGATCAATGAACGGTTCTTCAGTCGCCTCGGCTTCTATATTCGCAAAACAATCGGGAAGGCAAATAAGCAATATATTCAACTCAAATCGTTTTCAAATATGCAAAGAATTCCAAATAATGCAAAATCGTAGATTAGAAGTGTGAGACCAGCACAGTTGAAAACTTAGTGGTCGTTGGATCTGTGGTGGTCGTAGAAGCTACTGTGTTTCTAGAAGGATACGACAGGGAGGTCGTGGAAGTGCTATGACTTCGGGTGGTCCTAGAGGTACTGTGACCAAGGGAGGTCCTGGAATCACTATAGCCAGGGGAGGTCTTGGAATCACTGTAACGAGGGGAGGTCCAGGATTCACTGTAGCCATGGGAGGTCCTGGAATCACTATAGCCAGGGGAGGTCATGGAATCCCTGTAGCCAGGGGAGGTCTTGGAAGTGCTAGGACCTGGGGAGGTCCTGGTAGTACTATGACCCGGGGAGGTCCTGTGAGTGTTATAACTAGGGGAGGTCGTGTGAGCATTACGACTAGGGGAGGTCGTGAGAGCGTTACGACCTGGGGAAGGTCGTGAGAGTGTTACGACCAGGGAAGGTCATGAGAGTGCTACGACTTGAGGAGGTCGTGCGAGTGTTACGACCTAGAGAGGTCATGGGAGCATTACGATTTGGGGAGGTCGTGAGAGCATTATGACTAGGGGAGGTCGTGGAGGCGCTAAGACCTGGAGAGGTCGTGGAGGTGTTACGACCAAGAGGGTGGTCTTTGCGAAAAGGGTGGTCGTGACCTAGAGGGTGGTCTATGCAGAAAGGCCAAGAGGGTGGTCTTGAGAAAGAGGTCCTGAGGTCAAGGAGGTAAGGCATGACGAAGTGGGGCCGTCTGACTTTGATCGGGCGGTCCAAGATGATATTAACGTTCGGACCATTCGAACCTCTTATTTCAATCAGGCCGTCCAATCTGATCGGATGGTCCACAAGTGGGGAGGGCGCGGCTAGATGGGTGGTCTTGATCATAAGGGTGGTCTTTGTAAAATGGGATGTCACAACCACGGGGTGGTCTTTGTAAAGTGGGAGGTCGCGATCACGGGGGTGATCTTTGTAAAATGGAAGGTCTATGCAAGGAGGGAGGTCGTGGGAGTGTTATCCGTGCGTAGTTGATCAAGAGAAGTGATCAATTACACAAGGGTGGCCAAAAGATATGAAGATTCGACTGCATTGTCGCAATTGATTGAACTATTGGGACAACAAAAGGAAGAACCAGAGAAACATCTAAGAAAGAACAAGGCGGCTCGAGCTAGAAAGAATATCTGGCCACTACGAACTTACCAGCACGGGACTGGAGGAAAGGCTAGCCGAAGTTGAGCCTTCGACGGTGGACCGCGTCAGCGAGAGGTCTCCATGCTGCAATAGTGGCTTGAGGAAGGAGAGTAGTCCTTGCTCTTCAAGGGCCCTCTGTGGAAGCAAGTAGACGATCCTTCTTGGAGGTCCTAGAGTGTCCTGGTCGAAAGGGAAAAGAAACAGTATCCAAGGCTGTTCCTGTGGATTAAGGAGGAGAGTTAATTGAGGAGAAAACGCCACTTTGGGGGCATGGGTGTGGGTGTATGCACACTATGTGGGAGTGGCCTTACCGATGGTTGTCAATGGAGATGGTGGCGGTGTGGCGGCGCTTGATAGAGGCGAGCGCTGGAGCCGGGCTGGAGCTCAAGCTCTTTTGGAAGAGGAAGGAAGTGTGACTAACACTGGAATGGCAAAGGAAAGCACTATGGGGCTTGGAGCAAAATAGGTGCAAGCACCTTGGCACATTCAACGAGGAGGAGTGGGTGAGGCTGTGGATGGTATGGGTAGCTGAATGACATCCTAGGTGATGGCTATTAATGGCCGATGGACAGCACTAGGCCGTGGCTTTAACTTGGCGCACGCAGCACACGAGTGAGAGGCATAGCTGCCCCACCTTGACCACTTACTGGTCGGAGGAACAGGGGAGGAATGCACGGGAGCTGGCATGTCAAACCAGTGCTTGACTGATCAGCCTTTAGCCCAAGGAGAGATATAAATAAAGGATGGAACTAGAAGAACTTGGAAAGAGGTAGAATAACAGGACTTTAGATTAGCTAAAATCCTGGTATTCACTTAGTGAGATCCTATCACAATGGTAGATCAAATCATGAGAGCAGAAAAGATGAAAAATGTACTCCAATAACTCTCAAATATGCAAGCAAATGGAACGACAACAGACATTAGACAAAAAGTTTTAAAAATCCCTCATTTTTGCCTTTATGTATTTTTGAGCTATTACATTGCACGACCTAACCAAGCATGTCCATAACTTAGGACAAGGCTGTTCGAATAGTTTATACCCTGCAGGGGTGTACCAATGTACCCACACGCCAGACCTCCTTTTTGCCACCGGATAAAGCAAACTTCCTTAGGTATGCCGGCACGGCTAAGTCCTACGAGATGTTTCCAATATTGTGTATTAACTACGAGTCGCCCGTATGATGGAAACCATACATTGTGTCGGAGTCATCGGCAGAGAGATAACTTATCGATGCTCCTCGGGGTAGGGGACTTAAACCCAGAACCCATCCCGTCACACCCAACACAGATAGATTATTTCCTTTTTCACACAATACACACAACCTCCTGCGACTCGGAGCTAACACGTGCCAAAGTACTAAGTCAAGAGAGGTCCCATATCCCTCTCATGTGGTTAGCACACAATAACGCTTGGATCAGTGACACAAGTAACTCGATCCTTGTTGACTTAGGCACCATCCACACACCTAATAACCACACCATCAGCCAATGTGCCCAAGTCTAAAATATTTTATTTTTAGTTTTAGTTTCTCAAATACAATGTATATACATGGGTACCCTGACCCAAGTAATTTAAAGTGACGATATAATAACCATCGCCGAAGCGATGATTCCCATTCTACCGTTCTAAGCATTGATAAGCGACAAAACTCGTATATTACAAGTAAAGTGACTAGAGCCCATCCATCAAGCTCTAAATCACAATGGATATGAACCTAGGCTTAGTAGTAGAGGATGGATGTTTACCTAAAGTTTATTTAACTAAACAGGTAAACTACCGCGAACCAAGAAATAGCTTGACAACATAGCATGCATACATAAAGTTGAAACATTTGAAATATTAACATGCGCAAATAATAGGGTCAACATGCATCAAAGAAAAACTGCCTACCTTGCTAGAGATAACTTTCTTGCTACAGAGGATTACTCTCGTACTCAACGAATTCATCGGAACCTATCGAAAGAGCGAAAAGAACCAATGAGAACGAATAACACCAAAAATACTCAAAAATTCAAAATCCTCCAAAAAATCATGAAATTTATGCACAAGGTAGAGCATTATTTTAAATCAATTTATCAATAAAAATCAATTGATTTGGATGTTGCATGCAAAAGTTATAGCCAAAACAAAATAAGCTTTTTGATAAAATGCTGAGAAATCCCTCTGGATACTGTTCATCCGAAATTATTTTTTTGGCAAAAATTTCTAGAGAGGTGGTGAATATGAACATTTAATGGTGGACAAGGCACCACATGATATGAACAATGGAATTTGATTCACCTCATTTGGAGCTAAGATGAATTTCTTATGATTTTTCACAGTCATGAAGTAGTAATGCACAAACCATATGTAAAATAAGATTTTCAGAGATAGTGTCATGCTCAAAGCCTATTCTACAATAAAGTACAGTAACATAGGAAACCAACAAGCTTAAGTTTTCACAATTTGGAGTTACAGATAAATACTTATGCATTTTTCAAGTTAGATGAATTTTTAGTGCAAAAATAATGCTAAATCAAAAGTAATTCTACTAACAACATTTTCTGGAACAGCAACAAGATTCAAAAACCATATCAAAATAAAGTATACAAAAAATGTAACCCAACAAAATTTGAATAGTCCAGAAAGGAGTTAAAATGAATTACTTATGCTATTTTGAAGTTTAAAGCAATTTATAGTACGAAAATAATTGATATACAGATTTTCTTATAAACCCTGAGCTGAAAACGCTTTGGGCCATAGAGATCTAATCGACGGTCCACACGACGGCTACGTCGGGTGGTCCGAACGTTCAAAGTGATCTAGGCGGTTGATTTGAAATCGGACGGTCCAAACGAAGAGATGTTCGGACGGTCCGAACGGCCCAACTGATCTAGACCATTAAATCCAAATTGGACGGTCCAAATGAAGGAGATGTTCGGATGGTCCGAACGGCCCAACTGATCTAGATCGTTGAATCCAAATCGGATGGTGCATGTGAAGGGAATGTGCGGATGGTCCGAATGGCTTAATCGATCCGGAACGTTGATCTCAAAATGGACGGTTCAAAGTGAGGGGCTACTAGGCACTTTAACGGCTGGACCCACATGTAAGCGATACATTAACTCAAAACTACTGGATCTACACAGATAAGCATGCTTAGGACAGTGATTAAAAGCTAATGATTGTGCAACACTGATTGTCGGTGTACGACAAAAACCCAAGTTCAATGCTGAGCTCACCACCGGTGATGTGGTCCACGCCGGCGTGAGCTAAGGGCATGAACTGTTTCCTAATAGGGTTGCGCACCTGCTGGAGGTGGTGGCGGCGGCTGAGATGCCCTATACCGGTGGCTAGCCGGAGAGGGGCGGTGTTAAGGTTCGGGCAAACTTGCATGTTGCAACCCGAGTGTGTTTTGAGCCTAAAATCGCATGCATGCATATCTAAAGGTTACTAGGAACCTTACCAAAGGATGGAGAGGTCCAAAGAAGCTTTGAGGTGGCGTGATGTATTTAATGGCAACAGTGGCGCTCGGCTCCACACAGAGAGAACAGGCTGAGTAAGGAAAAGATCCATGAAGCATCAAGATAGCTCAAGTAGGTTCAGTAGATGGTGGGAGAGCGTGGAATTGGGAAATGCCTTACTGGATCGACAAGGAGATGAAAATAGATCTTGTCAGCCGCAAATGGAGGAAACTCAAAATCCACGAGTTCCTACGACACATTGCCCAAATTAGTTGAGGGGTTTTTAATGTCACACCTAAAGACACGATATGACACGCAAGATTGAGAATAAAACTCACCAAAGACAAAGTTGACACAAAGGTGGCCTTCGGGGTGCGCTCTAGGGCGGAAAATGGCACGGAGGTGTTCCGGGTACTACACAAGAAATCAAGAGCTCACATTAGCCAAAATGGAAATGGCATGCAAGAAGGAAACTAAGGGACTTGGAGGTGAGGATTTTACCAAAAAGATAAGTCAAAGGGAGCCTCCTTCTCCTCGGCCGAAATGAGAAGAAGTGAGGAGAAACTAGTATTTGGAGGGGTTTTAACCTGAAAAGAAGACGGCAATGGAGGCGGCGTTAAGCAACAAAGCTCCAAGAGTGGTCGCAAACAGCAGTGGCTCACGACGTTGATGGGGGCAGCGTAGCATGCAATGGGTGCATGGCGTTGTACTTCTGCGCGAGCGCCAATGGAAGGAAAGAGACGAAGCTGACAAATGGGTCCCACCATGTCAACGACTCAAACGAAAGTGGCTCGGGTCAGCTTGAATGAGTGGGTTGGGTCAAAAGGTCGAGTCAGAAAATTTTAACGGTTCGATTGAAAATAGAAGGTCCAGATTGCGCGCACGTTCGGATGGTCCGAACGTTCCCAAGCGATTTGGACGGTCCGATTGAAAATGGACGGTCCAGATTGCGCGCGCATTCGGATGGTCCGAACGTTCACTTCAATCCAGACCGTTGATAAGAGATCTAACGGTCCAAAAGCTCTGCGCTAGTTCGGACTGGCCCGAGCGTGTGCTAAGATGGTTGGGTTCAACTGCGCAACTTGGGTTTGGTTGGACCCAAGGAATAGTGCAACTAGGTTTTGAAAACAAAAGGCTGAGCCTTTGAGGAATTTTTAGATAGAGTTGCACAACTCCACAAATTCCAAAATTTTTACTGGGGCTTCTTGGCTTCAGGATCAACCTTGAATAAAATTTTCAAAGATTTTTATGCAATGAATTTTTCTCTATAATTCTCTCAAGGTTCTGCCCTAGGGTTTGACTAAGTATCTAATTGGTTTGACTAGCCTCTGAAAAATAGCAAAATAAATCTATAAATTCTGAAATTTTTTAGAGAGGTTACCAGGGTAATCTAGAAGCTAAGAAAAATATTTCCAGAGGATGATCACAAGATTTGCTTAAGGAGTTTTCAAAGATTATGCTCCCATCAATTGAAGCATTGGTCTTTGAAAATAGGAAACCATCGGGGAAAATTTCTAGAAATTTCAAATGACATCAGGAGGCATCAAAAAGTTTAGTTTCTCCTCATTTTTATACATTTGAAACATAAACCATTGTTTGGGATGTTATACCCTTAGACCATGAATTAATAGATTGATTTTAGAATAGCCATTAGCACTTGTTCTGAATAGATTGAGCTAGGAGAAGAACAAGTGCCAATGGCTATTCTGAAATCAATCTATTAATTCATGGTCTAAGGGATACAATGGGAGGGTTCTGGTGTATTTAAGGGCTCCCTACCTCCTTCACACATGCAACATGGGGCCTAAGGCTGACTCCAACTCATCTCTACAAGTATTGGATTCAAACTCAGACAAAAAGGAAACCTAAATTTACAGCCGTCATATGGTTTTGGTCATAGCGGTACGACCACAAGGTTTCTGATGCTGGCACCTTACCCATTGTGTAGGCCTTGGAATAAGCTTTCCAACAAGCATAAGAACACCAAAATTAGACTCCGTTTGTGAAAGTTATGGCTTTTTTTTATTACCGGGCCTGTGGTTTGTCCCGAAGTGAATCCGAGTTGAGTTCTAAGTTGATTCCGAGTTTAAATTCAGTTGGACTTGTGGGAGGTTCGAATTGGTCTTGGAAATCTTATCCAAAATTGGGCTTTGGATTCTTGGGCTTCTCCCCTTTTTCTCTTCCACCGCGTGGGCCTTGTTCATAGCCGCATGGGCCTTCTTTCTCCATGCTGGTCGCATGGCCCTTGGTCCAGCCACATGGGCCTTCTCTTGCTCTCCCATGGCTTTGGCAGCAAGTGTTGCTACCCTCTTCCTTGTGCTTCCCTATTGCTTTGGCCTGGCCTCCCTCTCGGTTCCAAAGTCTTCCATTTGTCAAACTCGATAATGCACAAAGTAGTGACATGCGGTAGTATTCCATTCTCATGAATAACATCATTAGGAATAGGTAGAAACAAGTTCATCTCAATGTTATGCTTCTTTGAAAATGTTTCAACCTTTTTTGTAATTTATGTTGTTCCGAAGTACTGCAAGGATTTAACACAACATATGGAACAACATAGCTAAGGATGTCCTCATCCTCCTCCCCTTTTTCACGAAAATCCATCCCTGGCTTTTGATAACCTGAAAGTGTACTAAACAAAGGGAACAATGTATATGTATGGTATATGTATCTATCATTCACACTTCTTCTGTTTGCACATCATGAACATCTGAAGGCGTAGTAAACAAAAAGAACAACACATATGCATGATATATGTATGAATCAATTATTCTATTATTCTCGTTGTTTTGCACAAACCAATTAGTACAACAGCAGCCATAAGATGTATACATTGCAATATTGTCATCCAAATCACTTAAGTTGAGATCTGACTGAGTAAAGATGTATTTGAGGATTTTGTGGTCAGTGTATATGTTACAATGATTCCCGATGAGGTAGTAGTGCCACATTTTCAGTGCATGTACTACCGATGCCAACTCCAAGTCGTGGGTAGGATAATTCTCTTGATGCGGACGAAGCTGCCTGGATGCATACGCTACTACCCTCCCCTCTTGCATTAGGACACAGCTTAACCCTTGACGAGAGGCATCACAATACACCTCAAAATCCTTATAGATATCTAGGGGTACTAGAACTGGGGCGGAGGTTAATTTGATTTTCAACTCTCGAAAATTCTTCTCACACCCTTCTGTCCACTCAAACATCTTTTCTTTCCTCAGTAGTTGAGTGAGAGGTTGGGTGATTTTGGAAAACCCTTCTATGAATCTGCGGTAGTATCCTGCCAAACCCAGGAAACTCTAAACTTCGGTGATCATAGTGGGAGGTTGCCAATCCAAGACGGTTTCGACCTTTGCTATGTCCATAGCTACCTCGCTAGCAGATATCACATGACCCCGGAAACTAACATCTGATAGCCAAAACTCACACTTGCTGTATTTGGCATATAGCTGGTGTTCCCTGAGCTTTTCCAGCACCATCCTCAGATGTTGTGTGTGTTCTTCGACGTCCTTTGAGTAGACGAGGATATCATCAATGAATACCACGGCGAATTTGTCTAGGTATTCTATGAATACCTTGTTCATCAAATTCATAAAGTATATCGAGGCGTTGATCAACCCAAATGACATAACCGTGAATTCATAAAGGCCGTATCTCATAGAGAAGGTAGTTTTGGGAATGTCTCTAGGCCTGATTTTCAACTGGTGATACCCTGTGCACAGATCTATTTTAGAGAATGTGATGGCCCCCTAACGTTGATCGAATAGATCATAAATCCTAGGTAAGGGATATTTGTTTTATATGGTTACTTCATTGAGGGACCGCTAGTCCACACACATCCTCATGCTGTCGTCCTTCTTTTTCATGAACAACACCGGGGATCTCCATGGTGATAAGTTAGGTCTAATGAACCCTTTTTCTTGCAACTTGTAACGTCACATTTGTCCTGAGTTTTTAAAAAAATTTCAAAACAAAAAGGACCATTCGGTTTTGCTGAAATTTTAAAGCTTAACCTGAGATTTTCAGAAATTGAGGTGTTTAAAATGACTAAGCTAAACTTCAACTAATCCAAAGTTGGTTCCCTTTGCATTTGCTTGGCCTTTTGGTGTTGTCCTCCCCTTTCTTGTGTCCTATCGGACCTTCCCTTTTTCCTTCGGAGTTCTGTCATCTATTTTCCCCTCTCGTTTCAAGCTGCTCGTGCCTCTCCTTGCCCTCTAGATCTCCCCCTTTTTTTGGACCTCCTCATGGTCTTTTTGCAAAGACCACCTCTTCTGGTCTTTGGCGAAGACCACCCTTTTTGGTTGAGAGCACCTCTTGTGGTCATGACCTCCCCTTTTGCTCAGACCACCCTGTTAGTCACCCTTGGGGTCTTTTGCAAAGACCATCCTCCTGGTCCAGATCACCCTTTAGATCAGGACCTCGTTTAAACTCCCCATTGTGGTTTAGACCTCTTCTCTGGTTTAGACTTTCCTCTTGTTTGGTTTCTCTGCTTTGGACATGCCCCTCTGTCCAGACCTCCCTTCGTTTGGATCTGAGGGTTCAGAGCTCCCTTTGCTTGGACTTTCCTTTAGTCCGGACCTCTTTGTTGGTTTGAATATCTTTAGACCTCTTTGTCGATTTGAATCTCTTTTGGGGGTTTAGACCTCTTTTTTTTATCTAAACCCACCTTCCCCGTTTAGACCTCTTTGTGGTCTAGACCTCCTTCTCCGTTTGAATCTTCCCTTGGTTTTGACCTCCCCCTTTGGGTCACGACCACCCCCGAGGTGTTCCAAGCTCGGGTGTGTGTTTCAAATATCCTTGATCTCCGAAATCCAAATTTTGGGTTGAATTCCTCCCTTTAGGATCTCTCTTGTTTAACCCACTTTCCTCCCTGTATTCATTTGAACCTCCTCGAGTTCATTTGGATCCCCTTGTGTCCATTTGAACCCCTTCGGGTTCACCTGTGTCTCCTTGTGTGCATTTGGACCTCCCTGCATTCATTTGAAATTTCCCGTGTTCAATTGGACCTCCTCAGCTTTCGTTTGGGCCTCCTTTTGGTCCAAACTTCCCTTAGACAACTTCCTTTCGTTTGGACCTCCCGTGGTACGAACTTTCCTTTGGAAATCTCCTTTCATTTGGACCTCCCTTTGGTTTAAACTCTCCTTTGAAACTTCCTTTGTTTGGACCTTCCCTCGGGTTCAAACCTCCATTGAAATTCTCCTTTGTTTGGACCTCCCTCGGGTTCAAACGTCCCTTGAAAACTTCCCTCCTTGTTGGATCGTCCAATTTTCATCGGACTGTCCATAGCGATTGGGCCGTTCGGGCCATCCGAAATTCCCACTCGTTCTGGACCCTCCGATCTAGATCGGATAGCTCCTGCTCCTCTATGCCTTTCCCTCGCTATCGCTCCCCTCCTTTGACTTCATCTCAAACCATTAAGACCTCCTTTGATTTCATTTTGGTTGTTGAGACCTCCTCTTGTTGGTCTTGACTGTCGAGATCTCTTTCGGCTTCATCTTGGCCGTTGAGACCTCCTCTGTGTTGGTCTTGACCATCGAGATCTCCTTTAATTTCATCTTGGCTGTTGAGACATTCTCTGTGTTGGTCTTGACCATCGAGATCTCTTTCAGCTTCATCTTGGTCGTTGAGACCTTCTCTGTGTTGGTCTTGACCGTCGAGATCTCCTTTGGCTTCATCTTGGCCGTTGAGACCTCCTCTGTTTTGGTCTTGACCATCGAGATCTCTTTCGGTTTCGTCTTGGCCGTTGAGACCTCCCCTTGTTTCAATCTAACCGTCAGGACCTCCCTTAGATTTGATCTGACCGTCAGGACCTCCCCTCGTTTGATCTTGACCATTCAGGACATCCCCCTTTGGTTCTCCTCCGTTGGATCACCTTTTTGGGTTCGGACCTCCCTTTGCCTTCGCGTGGTTCAAACCAGCCACGCGCTCTACTCACTCAAGGACCGTCCGATCCTTTTTTGATGGCCCGATCGAGATGTAGGTTCGGCTGGTCCGAACATTCCACTTCCCTGCGGACCGCCCGATTTAAATCGAACGTTCCTGCTTCGCTGCACCTTGTTTGGTTCTTCGGGACCTCCTCGTCCTCAGGATCTGTTGGTCTTTTTGCAAAAACCACCCTCCCAGTCATGACCACCCCTTGTGGTGAGGATCTCCCCTTGAGGCCGCGATCTCCTCTTTTTGTCGTTTGCCGTGACCTCTCGTTGGTCACGACCTCCCTCTTGAGTCACGACCTCCCTGCTGGTCGTGACTAGTCTTTTTGCAAAGACCACCTTTGCGGTCAGACCTCTCCTTGAGGTCACGTCCTCTGGTCTTTTTGCAAAGACCACCCTTGTAGCCATGACCTCCCTCATGGGTCACGACCTCCCCTTCGACCTCCTCCCTTGACCTCTCTAGGACCTCCTTTGACTCCCGCAGGACCTCCTCCTTGGGGGTTTTTGACTAACCCCACTTGTCAGTACTGTTAGTACATTTTCTACCTCTTGCCACATCATTGCCCTTGCAAAAGTCTGTGCGTATTAAATACTGCTGCCACCACTTTTGACCATTCTGTCACCTCCCTTACTTGCTCTAGTCCTTTTTCGTACCATCTAGCAGTGTGTCTTTGCCCCAACACCTTGAATCTGGACACTTCCTTTTGATGGTGCTCCTATTCTCCTCTTCCTTTAAATAGAGTACCCCGGAGCGACCACTGCCTCCTTGTTCTCCATTCTAACTTCCCCCTTCATATCTCTCTCTGTTCTAGAGAGCTCTCTTGGCTCCTCTGGTTGGACCTCCCTCTTGTTGGACCTCCCTTCCAGTGGATCTCTTCTCTTTTGGTTCTAGTTAAGTTCTTTTCGGTTTCTATTTGGAGTTGCTTTATTCATTTGCTTTCTTTGAGAACGTGTAGATCCTGGTTTCGCGGAAGAACTCAAGGATCCAGCAACCTTCTCAGAAACCAGCAGCTCGTCGCCAGAGGCAAGTCGTGGGACCTTTGATCATCTTGAACCTATTTCTGCAAAAGTATTTCGTTTTATTAAACTTGCATTGCTAGTTGTATAAAACTAGTTTTGGGCATAGATACTTCCCCACTTGAGTTTATGCCTCCTTGAATATTTGTGCTAGACATGTTGATATGTTTTCCTTGGACACCTTAGGATGGGTACCGTTAGTTGGTCTCTTATTGATATTGCCAACCCGGGGTATTGTTTTATGCTTAGACATGCTTTAGTAGACGTTGGTCTCACCAAGTATCATCACTGTTAGCTTACCCCCAGTGCACCGGTTGTGGCTTGTGTAGTAGCGGCCGGTGTAGCTGATTAAAATGAAGTGTGGCCCTATGTGAGGCCACGATATTTGTTGTCGCTTTAACTAAAACTTTGTTGTGCCAAGGACTGGGTGGTCCTCTTGCCGGGTTGAACCCAACTTAATAACTTGCCTAAAAGAGCTATGGAACTGTGGCAATGCCACTTCTATTAAAAGTTGTTGTGCCAGGACTGGGTGGTCCAGTGGTCAGTTGAACCCTCAAAATTGTTTTATGCTCGGGCGAGAAGGCATGAATTGAGTAGTGGGTGCTCCGGGGTTGGTGCTCTAGAGTCACAGTAGGTTGTGGACAGTCTCGCCTGAGTAGCCAACTAAGGACTTAACCTTGTGAGCCATTGATCTAGGCCATGCCGCGCAATCACATGTCCATTATGGGGTGGACCGGGTGTAATAATTAGGGATGTTCTGATTCAGTTCTGTTATGGTTGAGAATGGCGCAAGAGGGGGCTCGATTTAGGCGAATCCTTAGCGAGCAGAGCTGAGTTGGAACGGACCTTTGTAAAAGCCCGGTGGTAGTCTCTACTTGATTCACATGTCCAAGGTAACGTGTGAAAGATCAAACGATTGCCTCTTGTGGATAAAGTTGTGCAACTCTACAGAGTGTAAATCTATTCGAATAGCCGCGTCCTCGGTTATGGACACGCCTGGAGATTTTGAACGAGGGATATACCTTTCAAAAAGAGGTCTTGTGAGCCCTAGAGTGGTCCAGGGAGCTCCAGAGTGGGTGCTCTGGGGTGGTCTTGGAGCTCTAGGGTGGTCTTGGGCTCGGGAGTGGGTAATCCGGAGTGGTCGTGGGAGTGGTCCTGGTCGTGGGTGCGACCAGGTCCTCGGGAGTGGTCTTGGGAGTGAGCTGGTGCTCACGACCTCCTTTGAAAAAAACAAATGTACTTATGTATATCTCTTTTAACTTGAGCTTTGCAATCTACTTATGATATTTACTGTCAAATATTGCTTTCTGCAAACTAACCCTACAGCTCTCCATTGTCAAGCCTTGCATAAATATTATTTGCATACATTTTCCCCACGGCTTGTGGAGTACATTCAAAGTACTCATGGTTTGTGCCCTCTGTTTTAATCAGCAGAGGAGAGAGATGCAGGAGGTCTTGTGCTCTATGATGAGGAGCTCTTTTGAAGACTTTCCGCTAGGAGACGTCTTCAACTCGGTAGCTTGTGGGCTTGCCGATTGGCCTTCACGTGTTTTTGTTTCCGCTGTAGGTTTTCCTTTTGCGGTTAGCCCTGCGTGGCACCTCTGTAAATAAGCTTGACCATAAGGTCCTTTGTTAATAATATTAATTTGTCTGCTTCATATTTTGTGCTTATTGTATGCTTGTGATGTCACCAATGTAAGTCTGTGCGAGCTAGCTTACTGATCCAGGGACTAGCTCATGGTGC
Source organism: Phyllostachys edulis (assembly GCA_036346405.1). NCBI lineage: Eukaryota > Viridiplantae > Streptophyta > Magnoliopsida > Poales > Poaceae > Phyllostachys > Phyllostachys edulis. The sequence goes on from CM070556.1 coordinate 44,432,269, forward strand.
ACAGAGATCAGGACCTTCAGGTGGTCTCGGAGGACCTCCGGGTGGACCCTCAAGTCCTCCTGGGGAGGTCTTGGAGACCTCCTGGCAGCCCTGGGAGACCTTCTCGGGTGGTCTTGGAGGACCTCCCAGACCTCCTGGGAGGTCTTGGGAGATCTCTCCTGGTGCAACCTGAGAGAGGTCCTCACACAACTCTCGGATTTTCTTCTTCAGCTCTTCGAGTTCATTAACTAGCATTCTATAATGTCTCTTGGATATGAGCGTAGTCCCAAGTACTAGCGCTATGATGAACTCTATATCATGGTCTGGTGGTCCCCCTAGCAGTTCTTCTAGGAAAACGTCAAGGTATTCTTGGACTACCACCATTCCTTCTAGAGGAATCCCTATAGTAAAATAGATTGCCCTCCTCCATTGGAAGGGTCCGTCTATCATGACGTCAATTACTACCCTGGGACCTCTGGTGTGGAGAACTTTCATGTTGGCACAATCTATTACCCCATGATATTTGGCCAGCCAATCCATTCCTAGGATGACGTCTAGGGTCTGCAATCATAACACCATTAATTCTGCCATAAACATTATTCCTTCTAACTGGATTTCTACTATAGGGCTTACTAAGGTAGCTTTTAGCATTTCCCCAGGTGAACTGAGCTCTAGGGGTTTCTTGAGCAAGAAAGTTGGCAACTGCCACCAGTCCACAAACTTGTTGGATATGAAAGAATGAGATGCCCTAGAATAAAAAAGAACACATGCAGACAAAGAGCTAACTGAAAACGTACCCATTTGAACTTATGGTGCTTCCTGAGCCTCCTCAACAATGATGTGGTTTACCCGGTCATGGCCCTGGAAAGGCGCGGTTCTAGGCGTCTATGGGGTTGGGGGTCTTCCCCTGATTGCCATATCGAGGGTGGATGGTCCACGTGTTGGGGTGTTGATGTTGAAACGAACGGGAGTTATTGGTTGCTGGGGGCAGCTGCAGGCAAAGTGTTTGGTCCCACCGCAGTTGTAGCACACCGTGCCAACAGGTGGGATGAATGCCCTCTGGGGTTGGCTTGACTGATTAGGAGTGGTGTATCCACTAGGCCGGCTTGTCGGGAGCAGAGCCAGGCGGAAGCGATCGATGTGGTACCACTGCTTGAGGGGGCAATATAGAATGGTCTGTAGCTAAGGGCTGGACCCCTTGGGACTCCCATCTTTCGCTTCGACTGGCCTCAAAGGTCTTGCGCTCATTTTTGAGGAGCACTCATTTTTGAGGAGTAGTGTCTTGTTGACCAATTGCTGGAAGCTATAGAAGTCCTGAACAACCAACTACACTCGCAGTCCATCACGCAACCCTTCCATGAGATGATCAATCTTTTCCCCATCATCAGCTATGTCACTTTGCACTTAATGAGCCAGTTGGGTGAACCGTGTCAGGTACCCACCCACTGTAGAGTTTCCCTATTTCAAGGCCCTAAACTCATTTCTCTTCGTGCACATGACACTAGAGGGAATATAGTTGCTTCTTAATGCCTCTCTGAACTCAATCTGCTCAACTTCGAGCACAGTTACTTCTATTGCAGCTTGTGCTTCAGCTACCTCATCCTCGGATGCTTCTTTTTCCTCCTCTTCATTTCCTTCGACATCTGACAATTCAGACTCCCTGCCGCCTCTGGCAGCTAAGTAATTGTCCCACCAGTCGATGGCTAGTCCCGCAAGCTGATGTATTGCAAATATCACCTTGTCTTCCTCTCAGCATCGAGCCAAGGTTAGCTTCTTTTCAATAGTGTGAAGCCATTCTTCGGCTTCTAGTGGGTCACTAGTGCTAGAAAAAAATCAGGGGCTTTGTGCGCAAGTACTCCCCAAGTTTCGCCCCATGACTGGTTGCTCCAGGGTGCTGATTGGCTTCTATTGCTTCTAACAGCTGTGTATACTGAGCCATCACTTGTGCTAGTGTGGGGGTGCTCAGGTGGTCGAGGCGATGTTGGGCCACGCCCACGACCTCTCCCCTGGTGGCTCTTCTTGGAGGCATCTGTAGTACAAATACTATTTAGAGCAGAACAATAAATTGATAAACTAATACTTAAGGCAAAGGAGACTGAAACAACACACAAAAACATGAGATGACATAAGGTAGCATAATCAAATCCAAACTCGTGGAAATCATTAAAGTGAATTTAAACCAAAAGCAAGTCCAGAACAACTACCAAACACTTACAAACCAAAGCACACACCAAACTATGTCTACTGCTAGCACTTTGTACAACAAAAGGGTAGCTACTAGCTAACCCCAAAATACTCACATAGTTAGCACTACTGCATATCCTAGCTACCTCTATCCTACTGATCTCCCTCGGATGGCTCAATCGTTTCACTAAGGTAACTCCCGCTGCCTTTGCGAGTGGGCGGGGTGCAGGAGCGAGAACGGCTGGGGCTGGAGTCCACCACGGTGATGGTGATCGGGGCACGCACGTGCTTGCACGCTTTAGTCCTCAGATGAAGGGTGCTGACGCTGCCTATCGTAGGGTCTCGAGGCGCGGTGAAGCCTCCAGTCAAAGTAGTGGTACACTCTGTAGCTACTGGAGTGCCTACCACGGAGGTGGTGGCTGTAGTCGTCTTGGCAAGCTCGGAGATGGCTATCGCCCTCTCATGCTTTGCTGTCACTAGGGCTGCCTCCCGCTCTGCCAGCTAAGAGCGAAGGATCTCGGTGTCCTCCTCACTGGCAGTGAGGGCCTGTTGGAGCATCATGACCTCCTCGAGTGCCTCCACGTATGCGATGTCCTGAACCCGCGTCAGCTAAACCTTGTGGGTTAGGTATGGGTCGTCCATGGTAGCGATGCTATTGACGTTGCAGTGATGTCTTCCCTCCCGAAGGGAAGGGTAGTAGCAGAAGGGGGTGGAGGCCAGCAGATCCTCGTGGGTCTTGCATAGGCAGATGGCGGCCCTAGCAGTGTGTCTGGGATCATGAAGGTGGAGGTGCTTCGCTGGTGCTCGGTGCGGAAGGTGCGAGGCTTGAACTCCCCCTCACGAGCATAGACGAACACCTCTATGGTCCAAGCCTTCTGGTCATCCTCTTCGGTCTTGCATCCCTTATAGATGGGACACTAGCACAGGTGCTGGAGCAGCTAGTGGAGCACTGTAACAACTTAGCCCAACAATGAGCTTGGAATGCCAATAAACTACCCTAACAATTTAATTTACATCAACTTATAATAAAATTATAGCAAGCAAATCATTATCAAAACCTATCCACGGGTCACAATAAAATATGAATAAAGATTTGACAATCATAAATAATTAAACTCTGGAAGTATAGCAAGATAATAATCCAAACTTAGCACAAAACCAATAGAACAATTCTATGGAGTGAATAAACAAGTCCTAATCAGTCATCTAGGATTATTCAATATCTATAATGTCCTAAAAGATATTCCATCATAATGAAGTAAAGGTTTCTCATGACAAATGAATCAAGTTTGAGAGTATGTAATTATTCTACGTGCACTAATCCCACCCAAGCGAAATACCGTCAACGGTCATCTAAAAGCAACAGTAGAGCAAGAGTGAGTCCACGACTCAGCAAATACATCAAGAGGCAATGAACAATGTTAAATCAATAGTAATCAGTAACACCGTTATCATCACTTGTTCTCTTATCTTTATTTTATGCTCATTCATATAATCATCTTCTCTTTATTCTCACACACGATCGTCAAACATTTTCTTTTCAATGCATCTCTACACTACATGTCCACATGCTCTTCTTTCATGTATACCAGTATAGCATGAGTGAACACTCGCGGCAATGTTCACTCTCAAGCCCATCCTCCTCAAGGATCGGGGAGCTCTTCTACTCTCGTGGAGTTTTGATCAACATAATCACCTTCCCATATGCAATGATGCTTATGAATGCACAATTATTCATAGTTTCATCAATATCATCATCGACCATCATTCTCATATCCAACAATACGAAATAATTCATGACCATTCACTTTACTTGCAATTAAAGAAAAATATAAGCACAAACAATAATGGTAATGAGTAATAAATAAATACAGTGATCAACCATTGATCGTTGTCTACCATGCACTTGCCTCTTCTAGTAGGGAGAAGCGGTTTGATTAGAAGGTGACAACAAACCTGACGCCACTCCTCCTACCATAAACACACAATCTCACTATCAAGCTACAGCAGTACAATAACAACAAATAAATGACATTGCTCCTACACGCCTTCCCATCCACAACATTCCCCCTTTACCGGACAATCACCTCTTGCTGGTCTGGTACTAAAAACGGCATAACTTTTGACTCTTAAGTCTTATCAAGGCAAACAACAACAGTTCTAGAATCTACACAAAATTGCCCACAACTTCTTAGTTGGCCACGATTCCTAATTAAATCATTTAACCCTCCATTTCTAACCCAGAAAACAGTTATGTCATCTTCCGGACAGCAGGTTTACTATTTTCATATCTATTAATTTACATATGCAAATACCGTAAACCATAGCATTTTTTTGAATCTATAGAAAGTTATCTACCTCTTTCTAGTTATGCCCAAAATTTAATTCTGCCATCTACCAAGTCAATTTAATTGTTCCTCACGACTATGTCCAGCAGCAACTGGTTTATGAACAGTAGTCTTCTTAAAATCATATCTTCTATTCTACCCAACTAAAATTCATGTTCTTGGACTCTATATAATCCTTAGACAGTTACCTACCCTTTTAATGTAGATCGAAATCCCAAATTACTCCATCTTGTATTTTCAATCTACTTATTAATGTGTGCTGTCAAAACCCGGCAAACTTACCAGACAACAACATACAAAATTCATATCTCAACTTCTACTCATCCGATCGACATGATTAAATATTCTACGGAAATCTACCAAATTCTCTACAATTACGTAGTAGATGATATTTTCATATTATGCCCATATGATTATCGGAAACACAATACAACAACACAACAGATTAAGCCGATCTATTATTCGATCCCTCTGACGAACACGTGCCACCTCTGTCTCTAATCTGGATTCTAATATCTAATTAAATTAACAAAATAGAGAGAAAATAATAGATCATTACCGACACAAAGAAAACCCAGATCCCGACTTCTTTCTCCTAATTTTGTTCTTCCCTTTCCTCCCTCCTCTTTTCTTCTTCCAGCCCTTCCTTGTTTTTCCACTTGCCTCAGCAGAACAAGTAGTAGCAGCAGCAGCATTCCATCTCCCTTTCTCTCTCCCTCCACTATTGTAAGTGTCATGAACACATGCAAAAGAAGAAGCAATACATGCAAGAAGCTAGTAGGCAGCAAGCACAAACACGCGACAACATGCGAGCCTTCACGCGCGCGCGCTACAGCGAACACGCGCTCGGGCAGGCACGTGGCGATTGCGGCACAGATGGCGATGGTGGCTGGCGAGCGATGGCCGCTGGCTGGCATGTGGCGATCGGGCAATGGCTTCCACACACGGCAAGCGAGCGACGTGGGCAGCAGCGACGGCTAGCACACAACAATAGGTGACGGTGCACAGAGGAAAAAAAGAAAGACCACATGGCTTGGGTTTCTGGTTTTGGATCCTCCTCTCCCCCACATCTACTCTTAACACAGCAGATCTAACTCCTCACGATTCGTTCCAGAAAACAACTCTCTCTAAAATTTCCAAAACAACACATTTTCATGTATCCCCTTCTGTCAAATTATGCACGGGTCCTCAAGAGGGTTATGCTCAGAAAACCCCACTAAACCTTTTCGTTCTCCCTCTAAGGCGTTTCGAGGTATTACAAGCACCGCTATGTAGCCCCCACATGGGCACGAGTCCTCCCCATGTGTGTGGTTGTCCTAGCTCTTTGACTTCGTCACTCCTATCATCTACAATTTTCAACAAGAAGAGTGTAAGTAACCAGTAGAACCAAAAAAAAAGAAGTAGAAAAGACAAGTATAGAGCTAGGAATGATAACTAGAGTGCAGAACAAGATATAATTTTTGAAAAAGCCATTTAGTTATCCTTCTTAGAGTAGTCCTAAATCCTTATCTACCGACCATGCTAGGTAAGGCCTTTAACCTACAGTCGTATGCTCTGATACCAACTCTGTCAGACCCCAAATTTGTAATTTGAGGTCTACTATGTGAAATTGTGCTATTCCCTGGATCAGTAGATAGCACACATAGATACATCGTTATTTCATTCACATACATCACATTCACATCATAATAGTGTACTTTATTAAATAAACAGATCGTATGGCCAACTATCTTACAGAAGGGGCCTAACAGGCCAATATAACACACAGAGTGCTTTAACACAAAAAGTAGGGATATGAGCGGAAGTAGAACACAAAAGGTGGATCCATTCACTCTGGCCACGGGCAAGTGGCTGGGGGTCCTGGCCTAAGCTCCTCCATCGTCATCACCATCTGGTCCAGATGCCACAAAGTAGGCATAGTGGTCTTGATCAAATTGCTCTAAGTATCATTTTATAAGCAAGCATGAGTATACAACCGTACTCTACAAGCCAACACACAGAATGCAATTATTATAGATGCATGGCCAATCAAAGGAAGGTTCATGGTTCTTTTTGTTTGCACAAAGCTAAGTTTGAATTAGTATAATTAGTAAGCAAGTTCTAAGACCTAGCATTTTCAACTAACACAGGTTTTAACAAAGTTGAGTTTTGTTGTAAAATACTAGTGGAGGCTCCAACCTCCTATATCACTGAGCGGCTCCATCCACCCAATGCTCATGTTCCTTCTCGGGTCACATCTCGTACTTCTCACTAGTTCTCAACTAGGACATTTCAAATTTCTAGGCTCCAACCCATCTGTTCATTCCTTCCACAAGTGGTTTTGTAAAAATAAAAGCTAATTCAAGTAAGTTCTCGGCATCGCCCATGACCGTGGTCACAACTATCTAGATAGTTTTCTCACTCTGTAGAGTTCGCACACTTTACCCACAAGAGGCAATTGTCTTATACTATCAACACGCAACTGTAGGTGTGAGACTAAGAAAATCATCGCAAGACCTTTACAATGCCCTACCCAACGCAACCCTATCCGTTAGGTTGCGCTACCGAAGTTGTTTTCCTAATGCAATACGGTCACGCCACCGTTTGGACTACAATCCTCTGGGTGGTCGTCAATTAAGACCATAGTGCATGCCACCCTCCGTAGCCCCCATTTGTGCCGCAGTGGTTTCCTAATGCATTATAGCAGCACCATCCCGGAGTGGTTGTCAACTTAGACTATAATGCATGCCACATGAGCGGGATGATGAAGCAGTGTTGTGGCAAACAAATTAGTCAGCTAGGTCGTACTCATTATAGACTTGTGGTTACACTATTTTTACACGAGAGATCTTACAAGAACTCGGTCCTTTACAGACTCGGGCGGTACTTCCCCATACTGTCGGGATCAGGATTTCTGAATCTAAAACCCTCTGCGTATATCTACACTAGTCCCTATATCAGTAGCTAGTGCACACAATTACATCATTGAATATAAACAGATAACATGCAAACGTCAAACTTTTGTATAATAAAGAATAAAAGAGTAATGATCTTATGGTCGAAGCTTACAATTATCACCCTTTCAGGCTAAGCCGCTCGAATAAACTGCAGCAAAAGAAGATAACTCCAAGTGATGATGGCCCATCCATATGCTCACAGGTAATCGACGGGGGGCTCACGACCTAGTATTCCGGTGTGGTTGTAGCCACACGCGTAGAAGTTGTAATCCTTCTCAGCAACTTTGAAGGCTTCTAAGATTTATTTTGAGTGTAGCATCTGAGTGAAGGATTACGAGCAGGCTACGATAGCACAAAACAAAAAATTTACCGCGTAACCAAGGAACCTCCGCTAGTAATAGATCACAGGATTACCACTAGATGCACCGACTCGTAGTGGAAGTAGAGTTGAAGTGGCGAGTTGATGCTAGTAGTAGTCGTACTCGCCACATGTCTTATCCTCCTGCTCCTGAGATCGTCACTAGTTGTGGATCATCCTAGTGCTGATGCTTCACAACAACACCTCCAAGGTATCCACACATACAGGGCAGGGACACTACGCGCTGGAGTGCTAGCACCGACGCGTGGTATTAGATGAGGAAGGAATGGTTGTTAGGGTTTCAGGAATTCTTCAAAAGAGGATTACCGCACCCCATGCCACCGCCCCTCTATATATAGGCATCCATGATGGGTCTCGAACTTGAGGTCCATTAGGAACTCGTGGCCTACAAGAATTCGGATCACCATCCAAATCAAATCCTAGCCCTTTAAGTGTGTGACCCTATAGGTTCATGTGTAATCGGTTGTGACTCAGAAACTCTTTTTCGACCACGAGTTGTTAGCGGTACCTAGCAGGACATAACGATTCCCAAACACACATAGAATATATCGAACGAACCTTAATGCAATATGATCTATGACTAGGTCCTTATCACTTACGACCAGCTCATATCTAGTCAGGACCAGTCCATATTTAGTTACGACCAGTTTGTAACTCCTTACGACCAGTTAATACTTAATTACGACCAGTTCGTAACTCCTTACGACCAGATAGTGATTATGTTCGACCAGTCGGTATCTCCATACGACCAGTTTGTGATTATGTTCGACCAGTCTGTATCTCCATATGACCAGTTCGTGCTTATGTTCGACCAGTCTATGACTAGTATGTATCTCCATACGACCAGTTTGTATCTGGTCGAACTGAACGACCTGCTTGTGTATTCTCCCTTTGTCTCACAATATCTGGTTGAACTCCAGGTGAGATAATTTGTCATCCATGAACTGTTCAATACTTTCTCGATCAAGTGTTGAATCACTTCATGTGGAACCACTAGTGCTATGGCCATGTACTTTCTTTATCCGACCACAGCGAGGGGCCCAAAGATATCTCTCCTATTATGATAGGAGGGGCAAATCCCATATCCGACCAGTCATATTCCTCCGCATATTTTATAGTATACCCGAAAGGTACCTTTAAAACTACCCAGTTATGGAGTAGCGTTTGGCAACTCCTAAGTGTGCTATTACATATGTAGGAGACCATGCTGATCTCAGGTCTAAGGATTATACATCATCATTGTTTGAGACTAACTCATGACACATGAAATCATAATAATCTCAACAGTGTCTCAAGATGGGTCAAACCAACACCATGTTCGATAACATGTGTCCATATTATTGGTTTAATTTCTCCATATCTATGACTCATGAAACATAGCCATCGACCAATACATATGCTAGTCTATTCATATGTGTTCTCATATATTTTCGACTAGGGAACGTTTAAGAATAATCATCGCAGAAATATAGAGTTTCACAATCAAGTCACATACTTGATAATAAATATTAACGATATTATTCTAGGAACAAGATAACATATTATCCAATATTATGAACATAATGAAATATAATCATCTCTATGATTACCTTTAGGGCATATTTCCAACAGTGAGTACATAAAGTACTCCGCAAGTCTTGAGAAAAATGCATATCCATAGCTTTAACAAATGTGGCTTATATAGTTCTTTTGCACAAAGCAATATTTTAAGTTGCAATAGTTTTCATAAAGCACATTTGACAAAAAGTAATTTCAATAATTAAACTAATTATACCACTAGTGGAGCTTCTAGCTACCAACCACTAGTATCAAGGCTCTAGTCGCCAAGGTTCAAAGGATAGGGCTCTAGTTGCCCAACTGGCTCTAGCTGCCAGAATATCTACCCAAGAGTCCCAACTGCTCCCGGGTTCCAAAAATTCACTCTTTTGAAATCAAAACCAAAATCTACCATGTGAAAATGCACCTTGCCTGCCCTTGACTATGGACACGGCTATTCGAATAGTTTCACATTCTGTGGAGGTCGTACAGCTTGACCCACATGAGATAATCAACTTATAATGTTAGTCATGACACGCTTCCTTGGGAGTGCGACTAAGCGATTATCACAAAGCTTTTAATTTACAATACGACGCTCTAACACCAACTCGCCCGATGAGCTTAACCCCAAGTCATGGATGTCATTTACCATCAACCTGGAGCCCACTGTTGTGGGGATAACCTGCCCAGACATAGATGTTTGTTACTATCGCCCGGAGCAAGCCTCGAGAAACATGGATGCCAATTACCATCATCTGCACAATCCCAAAAAGGAACACTTATCAACTACAGCCTATGGGCGTAATGGTAGAGCATGGTAAATTATTTGTCCAGGTTCTTCCCATTTAGGACATGTGGTTGTATGGTAATGCTTAGTTTGGATAGTCACAAGCGTCGGTCCTTAATATGACTTGGGTGGAACTTAACAGAATACAAGTTCTCATGCTCTAGCTGCACCCGCCTGAACTTACCATCTGCCCAAGTCTGAATATATTTTCACCATTTTATTTTATTTTGAAAACCAACGGCAATACCTATTGACATACATTTCTCAAACCGATTTGCAAAAATGGTATTAATAATTCCCACCCATAGGATAAACATGACCGATATAGCTTGTGTAGCAGTTCTACCATTTTATACTAATCCATCAATAATGTATTTTTATAATCTAACAAAAATGTATCTTTATAATCCAATAATAATATATTCCTATAATCCAACAATCATATATTCCTATGATCTAACAAAGATATATTACTATGATCTAACAAAGATATATTACTATGATCTAACAAAGATATATTCCTATGATCCAACAATGATATATTTCTATAATCCAATAATGATATATTTCTATAATCCATCAATGATTTAATCGATAATGATGTATTCCAATAATCCAACAATGATGTATTATATAATCCAACACCGATATATTTCTATGACCCAACAATGATATATTCCTATGATCCAACAATGATATATTTCTATAATCCATCAATGATATAATCGATAATGATGTATTCCAATAATCCAACAATGCTATATTGTATAATCCAACAATGATATATTTCTATGATCCAACAATGATGTATTTCTATAATCCAATTAATTCCACAAAGTTTACCGATTCTACATGATTCAACCAATCCACCAAAATTATCATCATGAATTGTTATGAAAATCCATCTTTTTCTTCTTTAATCGCCACCTTTATTGAATCAATTTCACAATACTAATTTTCCAACAATCACCTACTATAATCAATTTAATTCAACTAAAATTTGGTTTAAATCCAATCTCTCCTTTCGATCCCAGATAATCAAGTCAGTACTTCATGTTTAAACACTTCCATGATATAATTGGTTCCACCAAGTTAACTTTATATTCATTCTCAACAATCTATATAATCCACAAAGGTGTCCTTCTTCACTATATTCATCTAATTCCACAATATTGTATTCCCTTATATGATAATAATGTAATTATTACTAAGGATTTTATGTACTAGGGTGACAATGATTCAAGGGTATCAACATCAAATGAAGACATTAACAAAGTTAGGATTAACTAACAACCTAGGATTTGAACTTATCATTTTATGTAAATAGCAATGCATATTAAATTTGAAACTTAAAATAGATTTTGGAAAACATAGGTACAATATGATCAAAGGAGACTTGCCTTCGCCGAAGGTTGAGGTCACACATTCCGGTTGGTTCAAACTTGCTTCGGCAACGTCAGATTCTATACGCGTAAAACGAGACAAATAAATAACAGAAAAAACAAATAAAATCTAAAAATTATAAAATTAGTACCATCAGATATATTAATAATCTATATGAATTTAAGAACAAGAATTGATTGATTCAGAGTTCGTACGGAAGAGAACGAACTCTAAAAAGTTTATTGGGGTTGGAAATTCCTAGAAATTCAGAAGGAGGGAATATTCTAGGAATATTATATTCTGATTTTACATTGCAAAGACCTTTGAGTGACAATTTGGTAACACTTTCTAGAGAAAGAAAGAGGGAAAGAGAGAAAGAATTCAGAGTATGATAGTGGGACCCAAATGTCATTGACTCAAGGCATTCAACAGACAACCAACATAGAGTAGAAAACAGAGGAGGTCATGGCAGCTCGGGAGTGATGGCAGCGGCGGTGAGTGGCAGCGTGGGGTGGCCGGCCGAGGGGCAAAATGGAACCCCAGCGGGGTGGCGGTCCCACAGCTGGCGATGGTGCGGCCGGAGGGGCTTCGAGTCTACGGCAGCGCTAGCGGCGGTAGTGGAGCCTAGGCGCATGGTGGAGGCAGTGGTGCGATAGAGCGATGAGACAAGCGGCATGTGCATGGGCGGCGCATGGCCTCCGGGATGGTGGAGGGCTGCTCGGGGAGGCCGGAGTGGCTCCGAGGAGGCGGCACAGTGGTGGCCTACGGCGGGAAAAGGATGGCCGCGGTGGCGGCACTCCACGGCGATGGTTCGGCCAAATTGAGGGGAGGAATAGATAGTTAATCTCTGGGAACACGACGTGACGTGGTTTGGGATTTGAAAATCTCACCGGGTGACGAGAGCACAAGACGAGGAGGTGGCCGACGCCCAGGAAGATGGTGAATTCATTGTCGACGGGGGTCAATTGACAGAGGGAGTTTGAGGGGAGAGAAAAGGGGTGAGAGCAGTGATGATGCTCCCTTTTAAAGGCTCGAGCACAACTTGAAGTGAACATGAACGCTGGTGACGTTACTGACATGAACGTGGAATGGACGAAACAGCAATTCCAAGGAATATTTGTGGCATTGAACGTTCGTGGGATTGATAAGGCTCTGATGGCGCAGGCGACGTGGAGGGGATGATGCCATTGTGGCCAGCTCGTCATGGCTCGGGCACTCCAGGGCGTGCACAGCACGAGCTAGAGCGGTGGCTCGGGTTGACTCTGGCGTAGCCAGGGCACACAGGAGTGGCATGCTCAGGTGCAGCAGGGGCGGCATTTGCGTCGGCAACGACAACACAGTTGCCACCACGGCGCAGGATGGCGCTAGCGGCTAGAGTGGCAGTCGGCCAAAACACAGCAACACAGAGGAAAAGAAAAGAAAAGAAATAGAGAGGGAAAAGGGAAAAGGGAAAAATGAAAAGAAAAAGATTTTCAGCCCAAGGATAAAAATTGAAATGAAATTCTTAGATTTACATTTCAGAGAAAATTCAAATAGAAACTTGAATTTGAAATGTGGCTGAGGTTTGAATATAAGGAGAGATGAATTCAAAATGAGAATTTGAATTCTAAATTTGGCCTTGAATTGATTTGATTTTGGGATTTGATTTGAGATTTGAATTTTAAATAAATGCAAAAACTCCAAATGAAATTCAACACTTTGAATAATAATTTAAATTATTTTTTTACAAAGAGCTAAATTTGGGATGTTACACATACCCACTCTATCGTGCTCTTCCCAATACCTGCTGTGTTTTCCAGCCGCCCCAAGTTGAAATCTGTTTTTGGCTTTCTTTTATTTTGAAATACTTTTCTAGTCAACATTGAAGGGATACGAGTAGGCTATGATAGCAACAATTCAAAATTCTACCACGTAAATCAGGAAGCCAAGCAAGAAGATGATCATAGATCGTTACCACCAGACACGTAGAGCAGCGGAAGAAGAGTTGGAGTAGCCCAGTCCAACGTAGAGCGCATCGATGTAGTGGTCATAGTTGATCGGCCAGCCTCCTAGAAAGTCGATCATCTCCTCTAGCAACCTTTGTAGTTCCTCTATGGTATCCACACATCTAGGGAAGGAACAACCGTACGCCGGTATGCTAGGACCAAGTCGCACAGCAGAGTTTTCAGGAAGATGGCAGCTAGGATTTAGGAGCAACTCATGTCAACTTGTATCTCTCCCAATAGCCTCAAGCATCTCCTTATATAGTGCCCATGATGGATCCTATCCGAACACATTTTGACGAATCGTATTTGTACTAGTTTGTTCCAACCCGTTAAGTGTGTGACCCAATAGGTTCGTGCGTAATTGGTTGTGACTCGGAAACCCTTTCCGACCACGAGTCGTTAGCGGTTCCTAGCAGGACATAACGATTCCCGAATACACACAATTATATCGGACGAACCTTAATGCAATACGATCTACGACCAGGTCATCATTACTTACGACCAGCTCGTATATCTATACGACCAGTTCATATTTAGTCTCGACCAGTTCGTAACTCCTTACGACCAGGTTTCGACCACTTAGTGATCATGTTCGACCAGCCTACGACTAGCTCGTATCTCCATACGACTAGTCCGTATCTGATTTAACTCAAAGACCTTCTCGTGTATTCTCCCTTTGCCTCATGACATCTGGTTGAACTCCAGGTAAGATATTATGTCATCCATGGACTGTTCAATACTTTCTCGATCCAGTGTCGGATAACCTTATGTGGTCGAACTCTTTGACCACCAGTGGCATGGCCATACACTTTCTTTATCCAACCACTTCGAGGGGCCCAGAGACATCTCTCCTGTTATGTTAGGAGGGGCAAACCCCATATCCAACTAGTCACATCCCTCTGCATGTTTCATAACATACCCGAAAGCTACCTTTATAACTACCCAATTACGAGTAGCATTTGGCAACCCCTAAGAGTGCTATTACACATGTAGGGAACCATGCTGATCTTAGGTCTAAGGATTATACATCATCATTGCTTGAGACCAACTGATGACACATAGAATCATAATAATCTCAACAGTGTCTCAAGGTGGATCAATCCAACCCCATGTTCTCCAACATGTGTTCACATTATTGATTCAATATCCCTATCTATATCCATGACTGGTGAAACATGGTCATCAATCAATATATGTGCTAGTCGCAGAGTCACTGGAGTTCCGACCAATGACATCTGACCAGGGATATGTTTAGAACGACATTATGTAAGTTAAAGAGTTTCACCAACAAGTCACATACTTGTTAATCTTTATAACCAATGATTCATTCAAGGAACAGAATAGCATTCAATCAATAACTCATAAACATAGACGTGATACAATCATCTCTATGATTGCCTCTAGGGCATATCACCAACAAACATACCAGCCAGGCTCCAACCTCAACTGCCCAAATCCAGTTTTCATGCTTTGAATAATATCGGGGCAAATCATTGCCCACATGTCAATGTATCTAAGCAAGACTAAGCATGATACTAAGATACAGACTTATTAACAAGTATGTATACCATTAGTTCTAGGGTAACAAAGGATAGTGTTAAGTTCAAGGATGGAAAGGTTACACTCAATTATCATTGAGGTATTAACTACGAGCTAGGCCAACATAGTTGTATAAATCATAGTAATGCAATTTCATAATTTAAAACAATATAATTGCATTTGAAAAAAAGGTGCAACATGATCAAAGTGTTGACTCGCCTTGTTCTAGGTTATGAGGATCTTGGTCTTGGACGACTTGATGTTCCTCGGGAGCTTCGGTGTCTATATGCGCGAAAGTAACCATTGCCTGGATAAGCACAAAAGATTCAAATTGCATTCAAAGATTCAAATGGACTCCAAAATTTATGTTTTCAGTTTGGTTGGGTAGGGTTTGAATTCAAATAAATTTAGAAAAAAAAATCATTCAATTTAGATTTAAAACGAGTGAGAATGGGCTCTTCGAAGTCTAAACCCTAACTTAAATCCTGAGAATGAAAGATGAGAAAGGGTCCTCTCTCTGACAGGTGGGGGCCCATTGTATTTCTTTTTATTTTGTTTTATTTTCTATTTGAAAAATGTACTAGTGGATGATCGATGGGCCCTGGCATTTTCCATTTTCTTTTTATTTATTTTCTTTATAGAAATTCCAATCAACGACAAATGTGGGCCTGGCTGTCATGGACCTGGTGCATGGAAATAGTGCACGAACCAGGGTCCACAGGGTCTACACTGTGCACTTAAGGGTGGTGGGGTCCGTCTGTCATAGACTAAGCACATGGTTTATCCTCTAATTACATTTTCCCAAATCACGCTGGCCCACATGTAATACTTATCTAGCCCTAATTAATAACCCCTAATGACTACTCTGTCCTAACGATGCCTTAATGGCAACAGTACCCACCTAGCTACAGTATCGGTCCTAACCGACCGAAACAAGGGGCTCTCAGGGAGGTTCTCGCTGCGCTCATCGCCAGCGAGCCAGGACACAAGGCAGCCGGTAAGGCCAAAAATGGAATCCCTACCCGGAGGTGATCCCGTCGGTACCAGCGGCGAGGGCCGTGGTGGCCTACCGCGGCGGCGGCGTTCGGGGCTATGGTGCTTTCTACCTCCCGACGGCACTCTTAGCTAACACATACACGCTTGAGAATCTAGGGAGGTAGTGAACCTACCAGAGTGGAGGGGGATGACGGAGACTGTCGGAGGGTGGCCAGCGACGTGGTCCCGAGGCGGCGCAAGAAGCTTCACGTGGCAGCGATGACCTGAGAGGAGAGGGGAGCTATGGGCCAACAAGGAAGCGCGAGGGAGGTAAGGAAGTGGTTGGTGAGGGAGGAATTGGGAGAAGGCTTGCCGGAGATAGTGCGGCGGCGGCAATGGATGCTTTCGGCTAGAAGTGACGAAGAGGAAGGCGCCGGCATGATCCTACAAACAAGAGGTGAAATTAAATGGGGGGAAAGGTTGCTCAGGCTCCGGAACGCATGGTGACGCGGGTGGGCGAGGTAGGGCACTCACTGGAGCGGCGGTGATGCAATGGCGCTGTGGCGGTCAGAACGGAGCTTACTCCTCTTTTTGTGCTAGCGCTAGGTGGAGAAGAAGAGGGGTAGGGAGAATAGCAAGGAGGGGTGAAGGGGGCTCGGGGTAGCCTTTTGTAGGCAGGAAAGGGGATGGACGGTCGGTGACGGAGCCGGATTGACTGGACGGCTTGTCGGTGGGGCAGCATGGGAACAACAGTGCAGAGGGACAGGAGTGGGCGGCGAGGTGATGGCGTAGGCATGCTGCTGACGTGAGGAGCAGCGCCTGCGGTGGCGTCACCCTTGTACGAGCTTCTGGGCGGCAGGTGAGTCTAAGAGAGAGAGAGAGAGAGAGAGAGTAGGTGGGGGAAGGGCGCTCGGGGCGGGCTAGGCAGGGTGCTCGGTGGGGAGGGATGGACCAAGAAAAGACTAGACCAACTTTGGCTAAGTAGAAAAATAGAATAAAGGTAAAAACAAAACAAAATAGAAATAGAAAAGAAGGTCATGGCCATCATTTTGGGTTTGGCCAATTCCAATTTCTGTTTAGCGATTTTCCAATGATTCTCAGGTATTCACAGATCAAATTGGGACATAGGTTTCGGCTTTAGGGTTTTAGCTTCTCATAATTTTTTAAAAGGCAACATTCCTAGTTTTCTTGTAACCGGTTGTTTGCTTTGACAACATGTTTCAGAGAAAGAATGCAGTTAAAACAAAGTCCAAAGAGCATGCAAATAAGACAACAACTAATAACACCCAAAAAGTTTTTAAAAATCCCGCATTTTTAACTTCAGGATTTTTGGCAAAGATTTTTGGGCTGTTACAAACATCATGCATGCGTATGTACATGCATACATGCATACATCCGTACAAATAAAAGCATAGGCATACAGAGGCAGAGAAGCAAAAAGCTAGGAGTAGAGATGGTGCAGCCGTAGGGAATATTCTCGGGGGTTACCAAAGAGAGCGTGACATGTGTCCCTAGCTGGGACCGGCAGTGGTTGCATGTGTATGCGCGTTGATGTCACAATGGTTAGGATTAAGCAATGATTGTGGAGAAGTAGAAGATAACTATGTGGCAAAGTATTATTGCATTGGAAGGGGTTGTAGCTGAGAGGGATTGATCAAAAATTGGGCTTATTGTTGAAAGTTGAAGCAAAAAAAATGTGACGGCGAGAAAAGATAGACACCACACGCTTTGGTGGGGTAGCCGATGTGTGAGGGAGGATAAGTTCAAAGTAGGTCGCCCATGGTGCATCGGTGTATGCATGAGCAAGGTGCTCTAATACATTATACCATATAAACTAATAAGAAAATTTATCGTACACATAATCATTGTATTGCTTGAGATTAAATAGAGGTACATGTGCATGCATACAATTTGAAAAAAAATAACTAATAGAGTAAGAATATGGGCATACAACTACATGATCTATGTATGATGAAGAGTGATTTGTTTATAAGAACCCAACAACTTATTATGCTCAATGTTTTTTTTTTCTATCAAAGCACATACTTAAATTACTTTTCTCATGTTGTAATTTCTTTCAAACTTCTATTGTTGTTTCCAATGTTTATGATATCTTAAAAGTCTAAATAGCCTACATGATATGCAAATATATTATCAAACATTTATACAAACTTCGAAACAAATCTAGCCACGCATTACTACTAGTTAGTTAGGAAAGAAGAGTTAATTGAAGTGCTAATTGTAGGAGGTCAGCAGGGTGGGCATTGAGAGCATGCTTAATTTGGGGCCAAAGTAGCACCGGCTTCTTTCAATCCTATGGCTATGGCCTATGGTTACTCCACTGAGAAGTACAGTTACATGCATCTTGCTTTCGTGTTTTCGTGCATCCCACATTGATTGGTATGCTGTTGGACCAGTGTGCGAGGTCTTGGGTCCTGCTTGGTTAAAGTCTTTGTCAGGTGCCTTTTTTTTGGAAAGATTGTCAGGTGCCTTTTCCATCGTAGGGTTTACTACTATATATCATATACATCTGAAAGCAGTTTTTTTCATAAGGCCATGGGGACCCAACTGAAGCATCGGCGGCCGGCAAAATCTGCTTGAAATCTGAAGAAGAAAACGGGCGATACATATAATATAATCATGAAATGGTAAGTGAGACTAAGTGAGTGCCGCGAAAATTGTTGTGTGCTCAACTAAAAGAGTCAATAAAAATTGGGGAAGATTGATGAAAAATCGAAAGATCCGGACAACTTGTGGAAACATAGAATTGGAGTATGACATTAGAAGTCGTAAAATCCTAAATGTTGTGAGACATGACTAGTTGAGCACATGAACAAAAGTAATACTCCGTACATGATCTTGTTATTTTACCCTTTCGACATGGCTAGCTAGAGATGACCTCAAGCGCGCACACTTGTCACCTGCACAAGCAAAAGCCGAAAGCAGATGGAATCAGGATGTCAAGCTTTACCTTGAAGCTTTTCCGTTGGTGATTGCCTCCTATGCAAGGAGAACATTTAACTCTTTTCATGTGTTAATAAAGGAAGCCCTAGTGTGTGCTCATGCATGCACAACATCGTCCACACAAAAGAAATTTAAGAAAAACATCGTCCTAATTTGACCTAATGAGATCAAGAATGCGTTACCAACTTTCATGAAAAAAAAGTGTACGTTAACTATACCACCTATAAGAATTCTCTTTTCTTATCCTTCGCGGCATAAGTGGTCCTTTGCCTTCGGAGATTCAGTACTACTACTGTAGGCAGCAAACGAGAGAGGCTAGCTATCTGCCTAGCTTGGCACATGGAGCATATGAATGTTGGCACACTACGAAAATTCACGTAAACACATGAACACAACTCACACTTTCACGTGATACACCATGAAGAAGAACAGATACAGAGTCTTTTCCGCACCACACAACTAGTGCCTTTTCTCTTGCTTTTGTTGTATAGAAACAAACTGGTTACAATGCTTTTTATTACACACACGCACTAGCTACAGTATGATATGTGACCTCCCCACTAACACATGCAGGTAGGCCACTAGCCCTACTACATGCACTAGTAAATTACTCTGTTAAGTAATACACACCACTAACGCATTAATTTCTAACAATCACCCAATTAGACAACAAGATTAATTTGTAATAATCACCCCCTTAATCTTATTGCCTTGACTTCACCTCCATGACGCCTTTCGCCAGCATCTCGATGAACTTCGTGACCGAAAGCCACAATATGTCAGCAAGATGCCCTTTAGTGTTGACATGCTCCACATCTACCTAGCCATCCTCGACACATTCACAAATAAAATGAAATCTAGTGTCGATGTGCTTACTTCGATCATGATGGATAGGGTTCTTGCACAACGCAATCGCCAATTTGTTGTCCACCTGCAGCTTGATCTTCTTCAGTTCTTGCCCCTTCAAATCTCCTGGTAGCCAGCTCAACCAGACGCACACTGCCATCACCACTGTAATATACTCTACCTCATAGGACAAAAGTGCGACGATCTTCTGCTTCTATGATGCCCACGTGATCAGGCTTGCACCAAGGAAGAAGGTCATCCCCATGGTGCACTTGCATTCGTCCACGTCGCCTGCTAAGTCACTATCACTAAAACCTACCAACTCAGGCTCCAGCTCGTCGCGCTTCTTGTAACAGCATCCAAAGCCATCCGTGTCGCTTACCTACCTCAGGATGTACTGCACGGCCGCCATGTGATGGGTAGTGGGTGTCTCCATGTACCTACTCACGATGCCCACCGTATGGCCGATGTCCGGCCTCGTGTTCACTAGGTAGCGCAAGCTCCCGACAACGCTGCGGTACTCGGTGGCATCAATCGCAGCGCTGCCATCCTTCTTCGTCAGCTTCAGCCGATTCTCCATAGGAGTTAGGCACGGATTGCACCCAACCATGCCCGATGCCTCTAGAATCTTGGTCGCATAGCCGCTCTGGCACAGTGTGATCACATCGGCAGCTTGCTTCGCCTCGATCCCCAAGTAATAGCTCAGGAGGCCAAGGTCACTCATGCTGAACATCCTCTGCATCTGGGACTTGAAATCGATGATGTCGTCGATGCATGATCCAGTGATGATCAAGTCATCTACGTAAACACTGACTAGTAGAAACGATCCGCCCTTTGCCCTTTTGTACACCGCGTGCTCCATGGGGCCACGCTCGAAGCCAAGCAACACTAGCAATTTGTCCAGCTTAGAGTTCTAGGCCCGCAGCGCCTGCCACAAACTGTACAGCGCCTTGTGTAGCTTAAGTACCATGTGCTCATGCTTGCCGTCGATGAACCCGGGAGGTTGCTGCAAGTACACCTCCTCCGCAAGGTCACCATTTAGGAACGCCGATTTGACATCCATATGGTGAACTTTCCAGCCTCCATTTGCTGCCAAGGTGATCAGCAGCCGCATGGTCTCCATCCTCGCCACCGAGGCGAAAACTTCGTCGAAGTCCACTCCTTGTCACTGAGCGTATCCCTTAGCTACCAAACGAGCTTTGTGCTTCACGACATTACCTTCAGGGTCCTCTTTAACCTTGAACATTCACTTGAGCCTGATGGATCTGTGGTCAGCGGGAAGGCTTGCGAGTTCTCATGTGTTGTTGCCACGGATTGACTGCATCTCCTCCTCCATGGCTCGTCTCCAACACGTCACCTTTAGTGCTTGTTCGACGCTAACAGGCTCCTCAGTAGCCAGTAGGTAGAGCTTGTTGTACTCTATGTTGTGGAAGGGACGTCATGTCATAGAAGTTCGACACCGTTCGGTATCGTGGTGGTGCACCGTCCGAGTCAAGCGACGCGTTAGTGGTTGTTCTAGCCCGCTGGACACCGCTTGGTGCAGCTGTAGCTGGAGTCAAAGGCGTACATGGCTCCGCCACCTACGGTGCCACTAAAGCGGGCCTGGTTGTCACCATGAGGCGATGTCATCCATCGGCATGCCACCGCCACATATTTAGTAGTGTACTCCATAGGAACATATCGATGCTGTCAGAAACGTGACAATACAAGCCACCTCCCAGTCCCACTTCTTTTCCTCCTTGAACACAACATCTCGTGTGATATGCAGCTTCTTCATCTTCGGGTCGTAGACGCGGTAGGCCTTGGACCCCTCCTCGTAGCCAAGAAGCACCATCGACATCGATCTGTCCGAGAGCTTTGTCATGCTAGGACCGACTTTCTTCACATGCGCCACACATCCAAACATGCAGAAATAGTGCAACTTAGGCCTCCTCCTATACCAAGCCTCATACGGCGTTTTGCCATCGAGGCTACGCATTGGCCCACGGTTGAGGATGTGCATGGCCGTCTTCACAGCCTCGCCCTAGAACTCACCCGGCATGCCCTTGCTTTTCAGCAGGCCACATGCCATCTCCACGACCGTATGATTTTGCTATTCGATGACCTCGTTCTGCTACAGCAAAGAGGGTGCGGTGGTGTACCACTTAATCCCTAGCTCATCGCAGTAGTCACTGAACTCGATGGAGTTGAACTCCCCACCACGATCGGAGAGAAACACCTTGAGCTTCACATCAAGCTCATTCTCGCCCACTGCCTCGATCTTCTTAAAGAACTTGAGTGCCTCGTCCTTGGACTTGAGCATCTCCAGCCACATGTACCTGCTGTGATCATCCACGATCAACAGAAAATAGCGATTACCACTCAGTGTAGTCAGAGTGATCGGGCCACAGAGGTCACTGTGCACCAGCTCCAGTCCACGCTTAGCATGATATGATGTGTCATGGGGGAACAAAGTATAGTGCTGCTTGTTAAGTGCGCAACCATCGCAGAACTGCTCCACGAGCTCTATGAGTGGAACGCCTTCCACCATCTCCTTGAGGCCCATGTCCCGCAATGCGTAGAAGTTGAGGTGACTATAGCGTGCATGCCACAGCCATGCCACGTCGTTTCACTTCCCCAGCAGGCACATGGGCGCGGCAGATTCAGGGTTAGTGTGTATAGCCTGTTCCTAGGCCGCAACACCCGTGCCAGTAGCCGCCGCTCATGGTCAAAAACGCATAGCTCCCTGTCCTCGATGGCAATCTTGCAGCTGCTCTCGTCGAACTGCCGAAGACTGACGTTGTTGCTACGGAGTTGAGGTATATAGTACAACTCGGTGAGCATCGTGTGCTCTTGGTTGTTGCACTAGAACATCACAGCACCTTTGCTGCAAATCTCCACCACCGAGCCTTCTCCAAACTTCACCGATTCCTTCATCGTCTCGTCGAGCGACATGAGCATCGACATGTATCCAGTCATGTGGTTGCTGGCGCCCGTGTCGAGGTACCACACGATGCAGCCAGCGTCCACAGGGAACACCTTCTCCTCGTTGAGAAACACCGTTTGTGGTGCATTTCCATCGGCCTGGACGAGATTGCATGTCTCCACCAGGAGCAACGGTGGCTACTCATCTCGTACTTGCACCAAGTTTGCCACCTCTTGGCGCTCGCTCCGTGGCTTACAGCACTCCTTGGAGTAGTGCCCGAGGATGCCACAGTTAAAGCACTTGACATTGGACATGTCGCGTGCACCCCCGGATCTACTACCCTCTTTGCCATCGCAGCCTCCGTTGCAGCAACCACGGGTACCTTGCTTGTCGTGGTGACGGTTGTCACTGCCACTGCTGCTTTTCTTCTCTCTGCTGGAGGAAGCTTCGCCTTGCTCCCTCCTCTTCATGCGCGCAAGCCACTCCTCTTCAGTAAGGAGAAGATGACCGCCTGAGCCACCGGTGTCATCGTTCTCGTACCGTTCCTCCACGGACTTGAGCCGCCCGGTCAGCTCCTCAATGGACAACGTCTTCAGATTGAGCAACGTCTCGATCGATATTGCCACCTACGAGTACCTGGGTGGAACAACATGAAGAAATTTCTTGACCACCTTCTCAACTTCAAGCATGTCACCTAGAATTTGCAGGTTGTTGACAAAGCCCGTAGTTGCATCGCAAAGTCCTCCACACGCTCGTTCTCCTTGAACTTGATGGACTTGAACTCCTTGCGCAACATCTACGCCTTAGCCTCCCGTGCACTTGACGCCCATACGCATCGTCTTCACAGTGTCCCACGCCTCCTTGGCAGTATCCTTCATAGCCAACGCCGCCAGCATCTCCAACGGTACAATTCGAAGGATGGCAGATAATGCCATCCTATCGTCTCGGTACTCAGCATTCCTGGGCTCGTTCGTGTCCCACAATCCCTGCGCCTGTAGGTTGACCCTCATCGGGAGGGCCCAATCACCGTAGTTCGTGCGCGTCAATATGGGATAAACAACAGATCCCCCATCTCCTTCACCACCGGTAGCACCACCAGCTGATGGCCGGTTGCCGTCGGAACTCTCTTATCACAGCCTCTGTTGCCGCCAAGTCTGATCCAGCGTTGGAGGGTTCCATCATTGGGTATCTTTGCTGGTGAAGGTTAATTAGGTTAAGCGCACGCTCTTGTCACCTCCACAAGCAAAAGCCGAAGGCGGATGGAGTCACGATGTCAAACTTTACCTCGAAGCTTTTCCATTGGTGGTCGCCTCCTATGCAAGGATAACATTTAACTCTTTCCATGTGTTAATAAAGCAAGCACTAGTGTGTGCTAATGCATGCACAACATCATCCACAAAAAAGAAATTTAAGAAAATCATCGTCCTAATTTGACCTAATGAGATCAAGAATGCGTTACCTACTTGCATGCAAAAAAGTGTACGTTAACTATACCACCTATAATAATTTTCTTTTCTTATCCTTCACGGCATAAGAGATAAGTGGTCCTTTGCCTTTGGAGATTCAGTACCACTACTGCAGGCAGCAAACGAGAGAGGCTAGCTAGCTATGAATGTCGGCGCACTAAGAAAATTCAGGCAAACACGGTGTACACGACTCACACTTTCACCTGATATATCATGAAGAAGAATAGATACCTAGTCTTTTTGGCACCACACAACTAGTGTATTTTCTCTTGCTTTTCTTGTATAGAAACAAATTGGTTACAATACTTTTTATAACACATATACACGAACTAGCTACAGTATGATATGTATCCTCCCCACTAACACATACAATTAGGCCACTAGCTCCACTACATGCACTAGCTAATTAATCTGTTAACTAATTTTTTAGACAATGGAAGAGAAAAACTCTTCCGGCCTCTGTATCAAAGATGTAAACAACCCTTTTTATTAAAGAGATTAAAGCACCAAAGTAACCAGAACTGTTAAAAGTGGCTTGAAGCCTTACAAGCAACCAACGACTGAAATTTAAACTCAATCATTATAAATTCTGTGACTAAACCGCCACTTATGAATGTTTAAAATTTGCTGCACCACTACCTCCAGTCTGTCGCTTCTGGCTAACATCGACTCCTTCTGGACCAGTTTTTGCAAATTTGCCTAAGACCTCAGCCAATGCCTACTTAAAAAAAATAACCTATAGGGGATTAGTGACAATCTTTTTGTCTAAAACAACATCATTTCGATATAACCAAATAGTCCAACATAAAGCACTAGCTCCCACTAAGAGTTGTGACTGTAAAACTCTGCTAACTAATACGCGTCACTAACATATTAATTTCTAACGATCATCCCCTTAGACAACAAGATTAATTTCTAACAATGAATTAGGCAATTAGGCGACCTGATGGCTGGTGGATGGAGCGAACAAATTTTCTTTAAGGATCTTCTATTCTATTCTTGTCCTCTCAGCCTGTCGCAGATAATGCTATTCTTTTGCCACTTGTTGCTATGAACTTTTACCCTTTTCTTTTCTTCCCATTTGTGGCTGATCTAGGTTCTGGTGAGCAACGATGGGCCGACATTTGCTTATATTTCGAAATAGAATCCACGGGCATATCCAAATTTCAAGTGGGCTACATGGTTCGGTGTATTAGCTAGTTGCAGGATCAACTCTTTTTTTCTTGAATAAGGCTGTACTGCCTAATGCATTAAGAAAGAGGGGATTTATCCTCGGCAACCAATGGAGATGATTTATAAATTTCTATCATGTTTGCAGCGATGACGTCCCCTCCTCATCGGAGCTGAACGCATTAAGTTGGACAAACTCATGAAGACAGTTGAAGATTGGTCTAAGTACCTCTGCAGTTTGAGCAAACTTGCTAGTGAAAATCTGTAACTTAGTAGTGAAGTTTGGTCTTCTTTCGTCTGTTCCTATGGCGTTGTCTGGATTCTGCTTGTGAAAGTCTGTAAATTTTCAGTTCGTCTGTCTTTCCTTTTGCTTGTGCCTGTAGCGCTAACTGGTGCTCCTAGTAACTCAGTTCCTTTTGTATTGCTGTTATATACTTTATAAAAGCTGGGCTTTACCCTTCTCAAAAAAAAAAAAAAAGAGGGGAGGTATTAAGGAGGTTTGGTTGCAAAGCAAACGAGCCCACACATCAGACTCAATCGACGTTAACAGCTAGGGGCAATTCGCGCGCGGCAAGCATTTCGCTCCTGGCTTCCTCCTTGATCTTCGTTAGCAATGTCGTCCGTGTTGTCCTTTGCTTTGGAAAGTTCCGGCATTGCGCTATTGCCATACTTCCCATTTTACCAAGATGGCGACGGTTGCTAAGGCCTCCGTCGGTTGGTCTCCTTCGTTTGTGAGCTGCGTCCACCATATATCTCGGTGGTCAGCTTGGCTTCCAGGAGTCGGGCTGAAGCGGCATGAAGCCGGCCAACCATTGCGCCATCATATTATAGATTTGTCTAGTGTACCTGCATTTCGGAGAATAGGTGCAAAGCCGTATCAGGGTTTAGGTGCAGGATCAATCCTGATATATCAGTATATCACTTGTTTTTCTTGATCATATAATCTTTTATCACTTGTTTTTCTTGAGCATATTCTTATTCTCTTTGTTTATTTCTTTCACTTATGTAGTATAGTCGTTGCTTTTCACAGTTGTAGGAGGCTTTCGTTTTAATCTCTCAAATTTTTACGTTGGAGTCAAAACGGCTTACATGGCTAGAGCAGAAAGCTGAATATAATCGAATTTACCTGTATATTGCCGCGGTACGAAAAGTGTATAGATCAAAATCTTGTTCCACTAACAATGAGGACCCTGACAGTTTTGGTCCGATAACATAGATCCACACCGGTAACACACTAACACCTATTAGGCTACTATTCCTTGGCATACAATGTAACAACTGTTGAGAAACCGTCGCGCTAGCGAGTCTAGTCCAATCGGCTACTCTCGTAGGAGAATCACATAGAACAATATAAGAAAAAATAGTAAATTGAACACAGAGACACAGAGGGACTTCTTTCTTTAGATTGAACACAGAGACATAGAGGGACTTCTTTCTTTCTCTTTATTCATCTTCTCAAATGTACATACAATGGTTGGAGGTCCCTCCTATATATAGTCTACAAGGATGAGCAGCCCACCATGAGCCAGTCTACAAGACCTAGGCCCGAGTTTCCTAACACTCTCAATTAGGCACTCATCCGATATGTTCATACCTCGTCAAAACTTCATAAAACTCAGCGGGAAAAATTTGGAGAAAGAGTATATGATACATATTCTGTTGCGTTGCAGGAATTGTCTTATTAAAAGCCTTAGCTGAGAAACTTCAGAAAAAGTCGTCAAGGGAAAAAGAGTACAATCCACCCAATTTTATTTAATCTCCAGTATTTATTCTTTGGGTACTTGAACTTCGTGATCAAGTTTCAATAATAAGTTTGTGAAGATTCCCCCCTGAGTTTTGTACTTCTCTAAGTCTCATCATTCCAATTCCACATATGCACCTTTCAAATGTAGATGCTAGAACTGACTTAGTGAATAAATCTGCGAGGTTCTTACATGACTAGTATGCAGTATTTTAATTTCGTCCATCTTTTGCAATTCATGAGTATAGAAGAACTTAGGGTTGATGTTCTTTATGAGATGACTCTTCACATAACCCATCTGCACTTGTGCAACACAAGCTGCATTATCTTCATAGATAATAGTGGGAATTTGTGCGGTATTCAATTCACACGACTACTACATGTGGTGAATCATTCGCCGAAGCAGCATATTCTCATGAAACCTCATACAGTGCTATGATTTTCTAGTGGTTCGTCGAAATCGATACAAGACTTTTCTTAGACAATTTCCATAAAAATGCAGTTCCACCACACAGGAATACATAGCATATTTGTGACTTAGTCAGATCTTGGTCCGACAGTACCTAGCATCTCGTGATAGCCACCATAGTCGTCATGGTTCTTTCAGAGAATGCACCAAGGTCTTTACTTCCTTAGAGGTATTGGAAGATGTCCTTTATTCCCTGCTAATGTCTTTTGGTAGGTTCTGCACTATACCATGCTAATAGGTTTACGGCAAATGCAATGTCTAGTCTAGTACAATTAGGCCTGCTAATGGGCTTAAACCCACCCTGAACCCAACCCAACCCATACAAGAATTAGCCTACTTCTCAACCCAACCCATACAAGAATTAGCCTACTTCTCAACCCAACCCAACACACGTATAAAGTTCTGGAACCCAAACCAACCCAACCCACGTACACTTTTAACCTAGCCCAACCCATGTCACCTATACGGGTTCAACCCATGGATTCCACCCATTTCCAACCCATTTTAGCCCAGCCCATTTTGACTACGGGAAGTAGGGGCGGATCATGACGAGGCCGCAGATCTTGGCGCCATGGGCAGCCCTCCGCCGACGCCAAGATCGCCATGTGGTGCGCGATGTTGCCATCGGCGCTCTTGCCACCGAGGTAGAGACGGGAGAAGTCAGTGTGGTCGATGATCCACGGGTCATTACCGGCGTCGCCCGTGATATGGGACACGACCAAGGAGAGCGCCCGCCATGAGTCGGCAGGGACGAGGTGCTCAGGCACGAGGCGAGCGGTACTTGATAGAGATGGCGAGGTTGTTGGCGAGTGCGCAAAGCTGTTGAAGTAGGCATGGAAGGTGGGGTTGAAGGCAGAGACGAGCAGAACCCGTCGCCGTGGTAGTACACGAGGACGTGGAGCTTGGTCGCCGGGCCCACCCTAGCTTCGAGGTGGGGCAGGTGGAGGCGCGCGAAGACGTTAGGGGAGTTGGTGCGATCATGGGAGGCGATGCCCATGGCAGTGTTGGTGGATGCGGCGACGAATTCAGAGCTGAAGTAGAGCTCCATGTGGTTCTTGTAGATGTGGATGCACGGCATCGACTCATACACGATCTTGTCGACGACCACGGCGGCCGGAGGCACGGAGGGTGCAGCGGCCATCAATCGTGTGGTGGTTGGCTTCAGGGAGATGAGAGGGATGCATTGGACTTTGGGTTTCGTCGAGTGATGCTGTGATGGGATTGTCGATTGTGAACTGTGAACAGAACCCACCCAGCAAACCCACGGGTTGAACCCATTTCAACCCGAAATTTTTGAACCCACACCAATCCAACCCAATCTATTTCTATTGCAAATCCAACCCAACCCAACTGTCGGTATTTTAGAACCGAACTTACGTAAAGATTGTTTGATTCGGGGGGTCTCCAAGACTCACATCACGCAGAGAGAGGCGACACGGGGATTTTTATACAGGTTCAGGCCTTCTCCCAAGGAGAATAACAACCATACTCCTGTGTGTATATATTGAGTATGTTAGATTACAAGATCAAGAGAAAGACTCGAATGAGGCGTCTTGTGCTCCTGATTCCTCTCTCCCTCCTCTCTGATGATTCTACCTTTATATAGTACTCAGAGCGTGCTGCTGCTCTTCCAGTCCAAAGGGCGCCTTAATGCTTCAGATAATAGAGCTGTTACTGGAGATTATTGTGGGAATGGTAACGTTCCCACATCGCGAGGCAGTTATCACCATGACAGGGAGTTAAATCGTGCCACTATTCCAGAGAATAATAGCGTAGTTTACTGCCCATATCTTTAGATATGACGCGAAAGATTCCCTGGTCGACTAGGCCCACGTGTCTGTAAGCTCCATCGACTAAGGACTGGTCATAGAAGAGCTTATGACTAGGTGATGGTCGTAGAAGAGCGTACGACCACAGACTGATCGTAGGAGAACTTACGATCGGGGCATAGTCGTAGAAGGACTTACGACTATGGGGTGGTCGTAGAAGAACTTACAACCTCCAGCTTCTCCCTTATGAATATTAAGGGGTATACTCAAGAACTATATGACGTCATTATTATCCTTAAAATGAATTACAGATAAATAATTAAATGAGGATTGTTATATACTCGTCATCTAGCCCCCCCCCCCAACTTCAAGTGAAAATAACTTACTTGGGAAAGGAGCAATAAATAATCTTACGACCAGTAGATGGTCGTAGAATGGTGGTCGAAGGAAAAACTCTTCAACCAGAGTTTCATTTGACCAGAAATTGACTTGGTCAAGAAGGCTGTAGAATAATCTTACGACTTACAAGGTGGTCGTAGGAGATCTTACGATCACCAAGTGGTCGCAGTGTTGTGGTCGGAAGCAAAACCTTTCCGATCGCTGTTGCATTTGACCAGAAAAAGACTTGGTCAAGAAGGTAATTCCGCTTGAGGTGTAAAGACAGACTCTGTTTTCTCAAGCATACAAATTTAAGAATCTCAATCAACTCTCATAGACATGTCTGTTGGAGCAGTTCCCGAAGCGGTGGCAACCGTTGGGTCGCCACATCTTTAACTCAAGTGTGCGGTTATAAATAATTATCGTCGATGAGACTTAGGCCTTTTGCCTTTCCCCAAATTACTCCCACTGTTCATCAAGTTCTTGCGCTCTCCGCCACCGATCAAATCGAACGTTCTCCTGAAATCTTTCCAAATCCAAATCTCCGACCCTTGAGAGAGATGGCCGGAGCCGCTTCCTAGTGGGCCAAATCAGAGATGGATACGACCAAGATCAAGGCTTTGGTCACTGCCGAGAAGATCTCGAAGAGTCAGTTCGTGAAGTGGATCAAGGCTACTGGATAGTATTGGCTGTCAGGGGACATTGGGCAAATCCCTATCTTTGAGGCGTTCTGTGAGTGTGGCCTTCGATTGCCTGCACACCCTTTCCTCACTCTCGTACTTGAATACTTCAGTGTGGAGTTGGTGAACCTTGTTCCCAATTCCATCACGATATTAGGTGTCTTCGTGTACTTGTGAAAGGCCTACCTGGGGATTTCGGCCGACTTGGAGTTGTTCCAGTACTTCTATGGAATGACCAGGCTAGCTAGAGTCACCGGTAGTTGTAGTCTGAAGCTCCATGACAGGAAGTCGAAGGAGTACATTCAGATGTTCACCCGATCATCGTGGCCAGGATGGAAGAAGAGGCAGTTCTATTGAGAGACAACCAATGAGGACAACCTCTCCTTCAGCGAAAAGCTGGCCGAGAATATCTCTTCTTGGGATTCAACTTCCAAGGATCTCGGTCGGATCGCCCCTTTCATTCAAGCCATCAAAGACTTGAAGGAAGAGGGGCTCATCGTAATACGACCTCGGCCTTTAATAAATAAGAATAAGATGCTGTTCATAGCATCACTGTTCATTTTGGCAAACTAGGCATTATGTCACAATCTAACTTTCCCAATTTCTAGCTTAAAACTTAAACTTGTTTAAAGCTTCAAAAGGAAATACCAGTTAATGTTGGTATTAAGACTGGGAAGTATTTTTTATTAAAGACTAGATAAATTATCTCGGCCAAAAATAATTTTTGTTGAATTTTTTTAGAAATTATTTTGATCTTGAGAAAAATATTCATCTTTAAATAAACCTATTCGGGTTAATTAAATTACTTATGTATTTAAAATGTGAAACAGTGAATTTTCAAATTTTATTTGGGACATACATTATCCCAGTAGTATCTTTGCAAAGTTTCACATTTTTATAAATTTATTTACTATTTATTAAGGCTCGGTCAAACTTTTGAAGATTTGAATTTGGGTTAGTCAATCTTTTCGGTTTAACCCTAACCCTTTTGCACTATAGTGACTTGAGCCCAACAGGTTGAGTCCAACCGGTGCACTCGGGTCGAGTCTGTCACGACTTGGGCGCACGCTCAAACTTCAAGTGAATAAGTGCCGTCGATTTCCTAGCCAACGGTTGAGATTCGCAAGCCGTGCGGGTCATCCCACACGCATGATGCGATCCACACCGTCGGATTGTTATCTAACCGCATCTAGTCTCCGCTTTTGAAACCCTAATGCGCCTCCAACACGTGGCCGTTAGATCTCAACGGACGGACCGGATTCTTGGGCTGTTCGGACCATCCCGAAGAGCCATGCAATATTGGCCGTAGGATCTAAATCGTGCGGCGCACAATTATCGGGCTATGCCATTTTAGATGGCAGAGCCGAGATACGTCGAGCCGCTGGATCCTCAATGGCGGGCGCGATCATGTGGGCCGTTGGACCGTCCAACCCCACATCGATCTCCACCATTGATTTTGATCACACGGACTGCATTGATGGGCCGTTCGGACCACCTCAACATCCCAGCAATCCTCGCCGTTGATTTCAGATCCAACGTGTCTTCCTTTTTGGGATTCAAAACTCATAGGCGCGTAATCCTCTAGCCGCTGGATTTAAATCGTGGCGGTGCACCAGCTCGTGTTCACTTAAGACCCTCACTTGGTGTGGCCGATGGATTGTGATCGAACGGTCCTTGTGGATTGTGACCTTTGGACCTCCCGATCCTCTTAGTCAATCCTAGCCGTTCCCTTACGATCGCACGGCCCATATGCAATATAACGATTAGAACTCCCAATGACCATCTTAATCCCAACCGCCCATTCCTGATCGAACGGCCATCATTCTTTTGAGCTTGCGGTGAGGTCTTGGCTGCGGCTGACCAGGGGAGCCCGTATGTCAGTGACATCTCTCTCTTCCTCCTCGCGCTGTACGCCGTCGCCGACTCCATCGCCAGGGTGGTGGCGATATATAGTGATTATGCGAATATTCTTTTGGTATTTGGCATCAGATTGCCACCTCATCAGCTCTGGATACTTCTTGCTTGCTCTAGGAGATCAAACTCTATATAAACCCTACTGTCTGAGCCTCTGCCATTGTTGACCAAGGGAGCTCTCCTCACGTTCTTTCTTTCTTCCCAATGAAGCTTTTTGGCTTGCACTCCATGTTCATCAATAATCATGCCTAATTCACTTAGTAATGTGAGTTTTGGCATTATTTTTGTAGGTTGAACAAGGGTTTGCTCTCTGTTGAACCAAGCCAGTTAGAGCATCACGTGGTGATTTCATGCTTCGGTGAAGTATGTTTCCCCCTTTTTCTGTCAAGAACGTGTATGGTGGTCTTTAGAGCTTAAGCTTCCATCATTTTCGTTTTGGTCAGACCAGAGAAGAGGACTTTGGATCTTTACTGTTTGGCCAAAAACTTGACTTCATCCTCTCCAACTCCAGCTGGTAAGCTTAGACTTTGATTCTTGTCACCTTGAGCCCCCTAAGGACCTCAGGAGCTCACTTGAATCACTCACTTGTGCATGTGATCCTCAAATCTTGCTTTGACTGAAAAGTTCTTTTTATAACTTTTCGGTCTTTCATATCGTTTAGAACTTTTAAATCCATCCTTATGTAACTTCTCAGTGTAGGGAGCTATCTACTAAACCCTAGTAGCATAAGCAGCAACCCCTTTTACTTTTCATGCCTCCAATTTAGCTAAATAGCAAACTCCCTTTCTCTGTGACTGTTGTCGGGCAAACCGACAATAGCTATAGCCTGGCTCTTTTCTGTTTATCTTGCTAATTAGGATTAGTAGGGTTCAAATTAAGTTGCTAGGTTTACCAAAGAAGTATTTGTAACTTAAGCTAAGATCTCTACTTTATTCATGTTCTCAATCTGGCAATAGAGCTAGTAGTTATGCCTCTATCTTTTCGTCGGTCAAACCGACAAGAACCTGTAGCTCAAATCCTTTTCAACTTGTTCTGTTCCAGTTTTCTTTCAAAAAGCTGAAACTGTAGCTTTAGGTAAACTGTATCTTTTTAATTGGTATCATCCAGTGAGAAGTTAGGCTTTTAGCTTTACTACTTAGTTGTAACTTAAGCTAAAACATTATTTTGTTTATTATTAAAGCAGCAAACTGTTCTTTTATAACCTGTCTTACTTTCAGTCTTAAAATCTGAAACTGTAACTTCAAACTAAATCTTAATTCATGAACAGTTAGTATCAACCAGTATTATTATGGGTTATTATCCTTATTTGAGCTAGAGGTAACTTAAGCATGTTGTTAAGTATGCATTAAGCAATTGATCATGAATTCTTTTCTATATTTTGATCTCTGCCATTTTCTTGTGTTCATTGGATTTTTATGTTTTAGATTCTGGTTCTTCTGAAGTGGTTGAATCTATTGTTGAGCAACAAGAACTTGAACAAGAGGTTTACTATTACCAAGGCAAGCATCCTCTTTGCACCATGTTGATCCCAAATTTGTGAACTTTAGATTTACAAACCACAGTGACACTGTTGCATGCAAATTTTCTAAAAATTAATTGTGATCTGTCAATAGATAGTTATATCCTAACACTTGTGGCTTATCCTTAATCTAATCATACACGCAACTTAAGGTAGTGATTTATACTAAAATATTTAATTTCAAAGCATTTTCTTAGCCATGTAGTCCATAGAACGTTAGTGTTTGACAAGCTTATCTTGTCAAACATGGGAAAAATAAATGAATTTCATTTATTTTAATTCTTTATTCAGTTTATTTAAATCAGAAATGAATTTAAATCTCGTTTGATAAACTGAATTTAAATCTGGACAAGTGGATGCTAGTGATGGTGCCTTTGTGCACGAGAATTGGAAAATGTGGTTGTCTTGTCTGGATTGATTAAGGACTGAACTCTGACGGCCCAATTCAAGCTAACGCATTTCCACACGCGGTGTATGGGCTTTGTTTGGTTAAGTAAAGGGTTGATGTTATTGAGTTGAAAAACAAGTGGATAAGGGCATATGTGTAGGATCTCGTATCCGTATCATATGTTCTTAGGGGCGAGGGCATTTGTAAAGGTTACGTGTTCATAGAGCCTGATTTCA
Source organism: Phyllostachys edulis (assembly GCA_036346405.1). NCBI lineage: Eukaryota > Viridiplantae > Streptophyta > Magnoliopsida > Poales > Poaceae > Phyllostachys > Phyllostachys edulis. Next base: position 44,466,745 of record CM070556.1, read on the forward strand.
ATATTATATGTACGGGTGAGTACAATTTTTAATTATGATTGAATCGGTGTTCTCAACGTAACATGTGTGCCCTGGTTAACAAGCTCTATCAGAAACTTGTTTTAAGCAGGATCAGGTGCACATGGGTGATTCAACTCAATAGTGTCAACTTGTTGAAAAATACCAAATCTTAGTTTACCCGACCGGCATACCAAAGGTAGTGTGCTATTATTCTAGAGGCTACGGGCTAACTAAGTCGTGTGGGTAAAGATGTACACCCCTGCAGGGTTAAAACTATTCAATAGCCGTGTCCACGATTCTTTACAACGCTTGAGTTGATGTCATCTCAGATAGACTTTGAAATAAATCTTGTTAGGGGTATTATTTCGGCATGATTGGTGTCATGCAATGTTTTGGTGGTGAACAGCCACTTTAATGATGTGATTGTTTATGATTATGTTCTCATTTACTTACTAATTTAGTCCAAATTGATTTATAAAATTGCTTTGTCAAAACTTAGCAAGTGTAGGTTAAGATGTATTGCTTTATGCAAAATGGAACCATTATAACCTTCCTATTGTTAACCTTATGCATGTACAATTTCTGTTCCTTTGTATAGATTCTATCAAACACTTTCTTTTATTAGTTTGTGTAAGTCTTGCTGAGTACCTTCCGTACTCAGGTGCTATAACCTCTTGTTGCAGGTGAGGATGGTTATCTGTATGAGATGCCCGTTAGCGCCGATCGTGGTGACGCTAACGAGTGAAGCTATTTCTAATCTCCACTCAATAGCCTCGCAGTGATGGGGCCATTGGTGGTCTTTGGCTTTTCTTGTTTAGTTTGTTTCATGACTAAACTTTGTAGTGACCAACTTCACTTGGTATTGTATAAATGTAATCAAGTGTAAACTCCAAAGTGTAATTATGTAAATATTGGTCTTGTATGTTTGATGCAATGTTGTTTAAGGATATATGTGCAATAGTCTTTAATCCTGGGAACTATTGTGATTCATATATCCGGGAACCTGAATATTGGGGTTGTAACTTGTTAAAGATTATGCTGTTAGTATGGTTTTAATTAAGGGCCGAACTGTTCTTAATTAAAGACTATGCTTTTAGTATAATTTTTAATTCGGTATAATTCCCTATATATTGGGGTCCTGACACACTAGATGGCACGTGGTGAAGGATTTCATTTTATAGCCCTCTGAAGAAGAGGGCTCATCCCATGTGGAGGTATTCGGGGCCGCAAGATCTGACCCGAAACTACGAGGAGGATAAGTAAACTCCCAGTCTTAGCCTTCTTTCTGTTAATTTTGGACTTGACTTATTGAAAGTTTACTTGCACCTACAGACCTCTCACAAGAGGAGATTGATACTCGGGTCAAGCTCATTTGTGAGAAGTCCCCGCCATCGAATGTGGTGTCTCCTCAAATCATGGCGGTCCTATCCGCAGAGGACAAGATAGAGCGCCTAAAGGTAATCAAGAATTAATTTCATCTTTAGGATCTTGTAGTCGTAAAAGAACTTACGACTAGGTACTGGTCGTAGAAAAGCTTACGACCAAGGAGTTGTTGTAGAAAGACTTACGACAAGATGATGGTCGTAGAAAGACTTACGACTTCTTTGTAATATCTCTCTTTCTAATTTCTGTAGAAAGTATGCATAAAAAACCATCGGGATGACGAAGAAGTCGTACTGATGGTTGTTGGCACGGCAACAGAGCAAGTTGACACCCCTCCGGCCAAAAAGCGTCGGCTCGTGCAAGTCGCCAACAAGGGAGGCGCAAGTTCGTGCACTGCTGCTTCGACTGCGCCCTTTGCGAAATTTGCTACGGACATGGTTGCCGCAGAAGAGGCAAGGGCGATCGAAGCGAACATCAATGCTCTCAAGCCCAGAGCCCCCAAGATCAAGGTACCCTTCTATTATGACAATAAGACTTTCGCAGTTTCTGCCTCTTGTGGTTTTGTCAAGCGACTAGAAAAGGAGAACTAGAAGAGTTTTATGTCTTTTGCGAAGGAAACTGTTGCATCAGTAGTGCCTATGGTCGAGGGCAGTGCTGCCCTTGAGGTAGTCGAGACAGGTCTTGACCATCTGGAGAGCCAGGAGGCTCAAGGAGTGGTGGTGCTCGTTTAAGACCCACGACTAGACGTAGTCGTGGTTGTTCCCATTCCTTAACTCGAGTCTCGACCAGACGTGGTTGAGAAGAAGTCAAAGAAATCTTTCTTAAGGAAGGTTTCTTCCAAATTCAGGATCAAATATGGCACACGAAGGTATGTAGAAAGACAAAAGTGTAAGAACATCATTTACCTTTTGCTTTTTACCATCTGACGTGTTCCTTTTTATGATCTTAGCCTGACTCCTTTAAACATCAAGGACGTTCCTGTTGAGGAACCCACTGCCATTTCTCTGGCGGTCACAGAAATGACGGTGGCAGTGGTCGAAAGGTCGTCCACTGTCCGAGTGGTGGAAGAAGTCGTTATCGCCAAAGCAACTATGACCACAGGAGTGGTCGTAGAGGCCGAGGTGAAGACGACGCATGATGCTGCGGAGGCATCGACCCAAAGCGAGGGATCGTTAGGCCATTGCGCTGGGAAGGAAATCATCATAGATGTTCCTCCCAGCCTCCAAGGAGGAGTGGGCATTACCGAATCAAAAGATGAAGAATATGCCAACTTCTCTTCTGAGTTTTTTGGCCCATCTTCCGTCGTGGGATCTTCTGCCCTCAGATCTCGTGCCTGGGCTCCTCACACTAATGACATTTCTGACAGAGGGGATGTTTTCGACGACAAGCGTCTCAAAAAGGTGTGGTCAGACTGAGTTCAGGAGATCGACGAACTGAAGAACCCTACGAGGGTATTATCTTCGTTTGCTCGAACGATCATGAATGTAAGTACCTGTTGTTCGGTATTCACACACATGTCTTTTCTCGCTTCTTACTATCTTCCTTCATGCAGAAAGTTTTGGAGCAAATTGTCACTGTTGTTAAGTACAACAGACAACTTGTTCAGCTGTAATAGGAGAAGGTGGTACTCTGCGAGTAGTCAGAGAAATGGTAAGTATCTGGTATTTGTAGCTGTTTTATGTTTCGACCAGTTACACAGTACTTATGGGAATTGTCGTAGAAGATCTTACGACTAGGTACTAGTCGTAGGAAAACTTACGATCAGGTACTGTCATAGAAAAACTTACGACTAGGTTCTGATCATAAGAGGACTTACGACCAGGATGTTGTCATAGAAAAACTTACGACAAGGTTTTGGTCGTAGAAGAACTTTTGACCGCTTGTTTTATGCTGATGTCTACTCTTTTTTCCTCTGTAGGTTCAAGAGCGACGAGAAGTCTTTAGCTGATTCGCTCAACTTCGAGAAAGCCGAGACGAAAGAGCTAAGCGAGAAAAATGAAAACCTCCTAAATAAGCTTCAGGAGGCAAACTCTGCAATCCAAAGGTTGTAGGGACAATTAAACGGCAAGTGCTGAATTTAAAACCGCTTACAACCTTTTTTTTTTAACTCTTGTTCCTTTTCAGAATAAGAGGTTGAAGTGGAAAAGCTTGAAACCAAGGTCAAATAAAAGACCTTGGTTCTTAACAAGATTACCCGCATCACCAAAGAAAAAAGACCGAGAGGTCCAATCGTGGGAGGAGTACTACATAAAAAGCACTGCCTCTCATCATGATGAAGTCAAGAAGTTGGATTCTCAACTAGCTGGTAAGCAAATCTTCACCTGTGATCAATTTTTTTTCCTTTCGAGGCTGTTTTATCTTACTGGTCTTAATCTTTTTAAAGCAAGTAGTTGAAATAAAATGACTCTGTAAGGCTTCGACTCATAATCAGGAGGAGATGAAGTTCTTGAAGGTCAGCCTTCAAGATAACATTTTCTCTGAACAATGTACTCGATGGGCTTCATGCTGAGGGGATCACTCCTCGTGGAGACATAATGATTGCTCACTCGAGTGCCATTGGTGATCAAGTTGGGACTTTGCAAGAGTTGGTAATCACTCTGAAGACGAACCAAGCTGATTCGATAAAGGAGGAGGTCAAAGAGGGAATAAGTTTTGTTTTGTCAAAACTTAAAGCTCATGACCCCATCCTTAATCTGCAACCCATCAAAGACGACTTCGACTGCTCTGAAGCAGAAGCAAAGTGGTTAATGAAGGAAATGCAGTCGATCGGCGAGGAAGTCACGGAGGAGATGCAAATAGGATCTCCCTAGTCAGAGTAGTCTGTACTTGAATCCTATAAACACAAGTTTTTTGCTGTTGATATAAATAATCCTTTCTTCTTCCTACAAATCATCTTGTCGAGTAGTTAGTAACTCATAAGATAATGAATGTAAAAAGAGATTAAGACTAAGAATTGAAGTCATATTAATAACTTTATCCTAGCCCCTGACTATTTGATTGGTTTATTTAGATAAACCAAGTAAATAGTGTAAAATGGGTTTTCTTAAAAAGAGAGGTTTATCTAACTTGTAGTTTTTTTTATCTCAATTGACTCGCACTGGTCGAAAGTGTAGGAACGAGTCGACACTAGGAAGTTCCTTCTAGTGGGCAGGACCACGCGCAGAAAGGAAAAGCTTCGACTAGGTGATGTTACCTTCTCTGACCAGTTTAATCAAACCAAGTACGGTCAACTTGAGTTAAACCAATGTTTAGAGTACCTTAAAAATTCGTTCAACTTGTTCCAGTGTGCTCGGTAAGTTCACTCTGGTACCAAGAGTTAGAAACAGATTTATGCTAGGAAGTTCCTTCTAGTGGGCGGACCACGTGCAGAGAGGAAAATCTTCGACTAGGTGGTGTCTCTTTCTCCGACCAGTTGAAACAAAATGAGTTTACCGAAAGTAGTCGAGCAAATTGTAAAAGTGTACCTGCTTAGTTTATTTTTCAAAAATGAATGAAGAAATAATCTAAGATACTAAGAGTTGGCTTGAAAATATTTCAACCATGTGAGTTGAACTCAAGTCCTTTGTATTGGTAGCAAAAGGGAGGAACGAATCGACACTAGGAGGTTCCTTCTAGTGGGCATAACCACGTACAGAAAGGAAAGGCTTCGACTAGGTGATATTACCATCCTTTTGACTAGTGTAAAGAAAGTTTGGGAAATGGTTTAGAAGAACTTACAACCAGGTAATGATCGAAAAATTATCAATGCGCTACTCAAAGTAAGACAATAAAGATAGAAAGAACCTGATGCTTTATTGTAGGATTGGTCGGTTTACACATAAAATTTGCGTAACTGATCGATATTCCAATAATTGGAGAAAATTCTGCCATTTTCCATTGCTAGTTGTACCGAACCTGGTCGCATAACTTCGACCACTGTATAAGGACCTTCCCACTTGGTGGAAAGCTTGTTCCGATTAGACTGGGATTAAATTTTTCTCAATGCCAAGTCACCTACAGTAAGGCTGCGGGGTTGGACCTTACGATCGTAGTATCTGCGTAGGGCTTGCTAGTAGACTGCTGAACGGATTAAGGCTTGATTTCTCTTCTCTTCAAGCAGGTTAATGTCATCTGCTCGAAGTTGTTCTTGGATTGACTCGTTGAAAGTTTTGACCCTTGTTGACCTGATCTTTAGTTCTGGTGGAAGCATGGCTTCAGCACCGAAAACTAGGAAAAAAGGTGTTTCACCTGTAGCCTGAGTAGCAATCGTACAAACTGCCCATAATACTGAGGGTAATTCTTACACCCAAGCCCTCGAGCGCTTGACAAGCTGGTCGAAAGCTCGAGTTTTGATTCCCTACATTATTTGGCTATTCACTCTTTCGACTGCTCCATTGCTTTGGGGATGGGCAACAGAGGCGTAACATAACTTGGTATCCAACTCGTCATAAAATTCTTGGAATTTTGTGCTAAAAAATTGTTTACCATTATCTGTGATTATTCGACTTGGGACCCCAAACTGAGTGATCACGCTTCTCATCATGAACCGCTTTTGCCGCCTGCTGTTATCCTCACACAGTTCAAGCCGATCCATTTTATGAACGATCAATAGCCACAAAAAGGAACTCGAAACCTCCTAGAGCTTTTGGGAACGGTGCTAGGATATCGAGACCCCAGGTCGCAAAAGGCCAAGATAGAGGAATTGTTTGCAATGCCTGAGCTGGTTGGTGTATTTGCCTGCTATAAAACTGGTATTGTACATATTTCTTAACCAACTCTTTGGCATCATAGAGAGCTGTTGGCCAGTAAAATCCTCGTCGAAAGGCTTTTCCACCAGGTGCTGATGAAGCTCCGGAATGATTGCCTCCAAGACTTGCCGTATCAGGTTGGACTATCTCAGATGGACTTGAACACTTGGAGGGGGAACCCTCACCATGCTCTGAGTCTGTCTTGGTGCAGTCTTGATTGTGCTCAGATTGACCCTTGCCCTCTGAGGAAGCTGGTTGCTCATCCGGACATAATGTTGCGGGGGATAAAGATCCCTCCTCAACTTCATCGGTGGTATGGTCTCCTGGAGAATGATCTCTGGAGGCGACATCACCATCGGATGATGCAATACTCGGCTCGTAGTCGAAACCGGTATCCATGTCGATATCTACGTAATCGACCAAGTCGAACCTGTTCTCCTCGTTCCACTCTCCTACCATCAGAGCATTAGAGTTGGAAAAGAGGGAAGGAAAGCTAGTGACTCGAAGATCCCCACGGTCGGCGCCAACTGTCAGTGTTTTAGAACCGAACTTACGTAAAGATTGTTTGATTTGGGGGGTCTCCAAGACTCAAATCACGCAGAGAGAGGCGATAGGAGGATTTTTATACAGGTTCGGGCCTTCTCCTAGGGAGAATAACAACCCTACTCCTATGTGTATATATTGAGTATGCTGGATTATAAGATTAAGAGAAAGACTCGAATGAGGCGTCTTGTGCTCCTGATTCCTCTCTCTCCCTCCTCTCTGATGATTCTGCCTTTTATATAGTACTAGAAGCGTGCTGTTGTTCTTCCAGTCCAAAGGGCGCCTTAATGCTCCAGATAATGGAGCCGTTACTCAAGATTATTGTGGGAGTGGTAACGTTCCTACGTCGCGAGGCAGTTATCACCATGACATGGAGTTAAATTGTGCTCTTATTCTAGAGAATAACAGCGTAGTTTACTACCCATATCTTTAGATATTATGTGAAAGATTGCCTAGTTGACTAGGCCCACATGTCTGTAAGCCACATCGACTAAGGACTGGTCGTAGAAGAGCTTACGACCAAGTGGTGGTCGTAGAAGAGCTTACGACTACAGACTGATTGTAGGAGAACTTATGATCAGGGCATAGTCGTAGAAGGACTTACGACTATGGGGTAGTTGTAGAAGGACTTATGACTATGGGGTGGTCGTAGAAGAACTTACGATCTCCAACTTCTCCCTTATGAATATTAAGGGGTATACTCAAGAACCATATGACGTCATTATTATCCATAATAAGAATTACAGATAAATAATTAAATGAGGATTGTTATATCCTCGTCACCAACCCATTAACTGCATCAACCCATTCCAACCCATCCAAAACAAACCCAAATTAAAACCCAACCCGTTTAACCCATTTCAACCCAACCCATTAACACCCCTAAGTACAGTTTGCTAAATACATGAGTGCTCTGATTGCACTTAAGTACGGGAATTCCAGTCCCAAGACTTCCTTCCCCTCTTCTTTAGGTCTGTATGGATCCTTGTCTTGCTGCAAAGATCTCCTAACCATCGGCACTTTCAAAGGGTATGCCTTTTTAATGCCGAGCCTTTCTAACACCTTTTGAGTGCAGGCTGACTAATGCACTAATATCCCTTCAGGGGCATGCTCAAGTTGTAAACCTAGGCAATATTTGGTTCTACCCAAATCTTTTATTTCGAACTCCGACGCCAGGTAAGAGCTTGCTTCCTTAATATCTTCCAAGTTTCTGATGATATTCAAATCATCTAAATACACTGAGATTATATAAAATTCATTCTGGGATCATCGTATAAATACACAGGGGAAATCCTCATTGTTCGTGTAGCCTTTCTTGCATAGAAAATCACTCAAGCGATTATACCACATCCTGTCTGATTTTTTAAGTCCGTACAGTGACTTTCTGAGTTTCACACTGTATAGATTTCTATTTGCTCTGTCTTGCTTCGGGACAGGGATACCTTCAAGTACCTTTATATAAATGTCTTAATTCAATTTCCCATAAAGGTATGCAGTTACCACATCCATCAATTTCATTTCTAAATTCAAGTTCACTGCCATTGAGATTAAATATCTAAAGGTAACTCCGTCCATGACCAGGGAATAGGTTTCTTCATAATCAAGTCCTGGACGTTGAGTGGAACCTTGTGCAACGAGCCTTGCATTATATCTTACAACTTTATTATTTTCATTTATCTTTCGAACAAATACCTACTTATGCCCTATGGGGTGCACATGGGGAGGCGTGCGGCTTACAGTCCTAAACATCTCTCTTTTATTTAGAGATAATAATTTAGTTTCTATTGCCTTCTTCCAATCTTCCCAATCTAATATTTTCTTACATTCAATGAGCGATGCAGGCTCTGAATCAAGATCGATGATTGTAGCAATTTCCTTTGAAAAGTAGATATTGACATTGGTTGTTGTCCTATTCATGGATTCTCCCATGGTCACATAGTTTATAGCTATTTCTTTATGGAGAGATTCTTCTAATGCTTCTACTTGCTCACCACTCCTTCCAATTACGAGGGCAAGTTCCTTTAGTTTTTCAGCTCCAATGTGTGCGCACACATCCGTATTGGTTTCTCCCTCTGTGGGAATGTTCAAATCAGGTATGCCGTTTCCTGAAAGTTCCATACTGGTGCCAGGTCTCAACTGGCTCCTCTTTTGGTTCTAGGGAACTTCAGTGATCGCCTGTGTCAAGTCCTTCTTATCCTTTTTCACCAGGCGTCTCCGGCTACTTAGGATTCGAGGGGCCAAAGTTCTTGTCCTTTTATTCTGAGGCCTCTGGATGGGATCAGGGATACCTTCAATTTTATTTGATATTTCAACCCTCTCCGGTGCATTGCGTGCAGGCACATGTGACTTGGTTATACTCTTCAAATTACTAATGTAGTCAGGCAGTTGATTTGCTAGTGCTTACAAATCAATTATCTTCTGGAATTCTCCATTTGCTTCACTAGTGTGTGGGTCATGTGCATGGATTTTTGTGGCTTGCCACATTATTTCCTGATATTTTTCATCAAGGGGTTGATTTCCTCCCCCTAATGATGGGAAACTATCCTCATCAAATATACTATCAGCGAATTAGGCAGTATGCAAATCTTCTGTCATAGGGTCCAAATACCTGATTATGGATTCAGTCTCATAACCAACGTATATCCCATACTTGCGAAGAGGGCCCATTGTAGTTTGCTGTGGTGGTGGTATAGATACATAAACCTTGCAACCAAATTAGATGAGAAATTTTAGGTGCTGACCCTTGCGCTAGTTAAATAGATGAATGGATGTTATATGCCGATTGTCTAAAATTGATGAGAGTTGTTGCGTGTAGGACTACGTGTCCCCAATATGTAGTTGGTAAATTACAATTCTGTAAAAGTGGTCGAGCAATAATTTAACCATTTTAATTAATGTCTCGGCTAGCCCATTCTGGGTATGGACATGCGGTACGAAATGCTCAACTTTAATTCCCATTGCCATGCAATAATCATCAAATGCCTTTGAAGTAAATTCTCCAGCATTGTCCATTCTGATGTACTTCACATGATGATTAGGGAAATAATTTTTAAGTTTAATTTTCTGCGAGATTAGCTTTGTAAAAGTGTGGTTTCTCGTAGACAATAAACATATGTGTGACCATTTCGAGGAAGCATCGATAAGCACCATAAAATATCGAAATGGCCCTAACAGGGGCAGTATAGGACCACAAATGTCTCCCTGGATACGGTCCAAGCATGCATGGATTTCATCGTTCAGTTTTAGAGCAGAAGGTCTTGTAATTAATTTTCCGGTGGCACATGCGGGGCACACAAAATATTCCTAATTCAGAAAATTCTTTACATTGATATTATATCCCTGTGAATTGTTAATTATATTTATCATCATCCTAAGACCTAGGTGGCCTAATTTGTCATACTAGAGGTAGCAAAGTTCAGAGCTTTTAAATATGGTTTTCAAGGCAGTATAGACTGTAGGTGCCTTAATATTAGTGTAGTATAGCCCAGTTTCAAATGAAGAAAGTCATTCTAATACCGTCTTTCCACTTTCCTCATGCTTTGTAATGAGCAGGTATTCCTTGCCATACTCTTTTTCAGTCTCTATGTGGAAACCATTAGCGCGAATATCCTTGAAATTTAGGAGAGTTCTAGTCAATTTTGGGTACAACAAGGCTTCTTCAATGACCAAAGTTGTGCCTATCGGGAGTATAATTGTGGCTCTTCCTGAGCCTATTATACAGGCATCGCTACCCACGATAGTCGTAAGACTACCAGCATTCTTGCTGATCGACTGAAAGAATTTCGTCTCTCTTAAGATGGTATTTGTTGTGCCACTATCAGCTAAGCACTCTTCCTCTATAAGGTGTCACACGCGTTCTAATATAAAGCATTTTATTAATATGCAGCAGGAAGCAATCAACACATAAATAAAATACTTCAAATATCAGAACATATCATGCTATTATTAACTAAATAAATGAATGAATAAAGCATCATCCAACCATCACAAGAAAAAAATTGTTTAAGGCTCTACACGAGTGTTCAACCATCATCCATGCAAATGTATAACTTATTCCATTCATGCACAAATAAATGACATTTAAAGTCTAAGTGCATTATGTGCACTAGACTGAATCCACCAAGAAGCTAGAGACTTCAGCTACTATCTTCTCAGGGGTGACATACTCTTCCTGAGAAATGATGGTGGCGGCTACTACAACATCAAGAGGGGGTGCGGCTGTAAGAGTGGAGTCCACCTCTATCGGTACAGGCAGCTGCTCTGAGTCCTCCCCCTTAGTGAAGGCAAAGTGGGCTTCATGCTACCCCCTGCTACCCTTCTTCTTGTTGGCCTGAAAAGCATCGACGACATGCTGTGGTTCTTTACATATTAGCGACTAGTGCCCCCACTTGCCACACTTATAGCAGGTTTGGTCTTGCCGACTATAGGGCTTGTCCGCTTTGGCTTGTTGGCCTTCTTTTCTTGTTGAGCATTTGGCTTGCCTTTTTGGGCTACGTCCTTGCCCTTGCTTCCCCTTTGCTTAATTATAGGCTTTCGCACCTTGTAGCTCCCAGTGTTGGCCTCATGGCCAGCAGAGCTCCCAAGTGGCTAGGCGACGATGTTCTTGCGGAGAACTTCATCCTGAGTCTCAGCAACCTGCGTAATATCAATCAATTTGGCATACTTTTTGTAGCCGTCTTGACGATAGTTGCGCGCAAACTGCACTGCACTAGGGTGAAAGGTGGAGAGGGTCTTCTCGATCTTCTGCTCATCTGTGATTTGCCTACCACAGAGTTGAAGATTGGTACATATCCTGTGCAAGGCAGAATTGTACTCTCCTATGGTCTTGAAGTCGACAAACCTCAGTCGACTCCATTCCTGCTCTGCTTGAGAAAGAATGGTGTACTTTAGCTTTTTGAACCACTTCTTCAGTGTAGTCCACAAAGCTAGTGCTCTCTTCTCTGCCATGTATTCATTCTTGAGTGTGAGCCAGAGATGGTGTCTGAGAAAATGAAGTGTCTGGTCATTTTCCTCAGGGGTGGGTATGGCATCCTTTGATGCACCAATCCCAATAGCAGTGCCGAGCATCCTGGCTCCAAGTACAATCTCGACATCGGAAGCCCAAGTCAAGTAGTTTTGGCCATGCTAGGCCAGCTCCTCGAACTCCCTGTTCGTAATGCTTGTCATCTACATGTGCATGCAAGAAATACATAAATTTACTACTAGTAAATAAAAGAAATAAATTGGATAATGGTACAAAGTATTCTCGCAATGTTCCACAATTTTCTACACATTTTCCATAATTTTACTATTAATTGCAGTGATCAAAAGCATTCTAAGTAATACAATTAATCAAAATAGTAAACAAATACAGAAAAACATAGAAAATAATAATAACAACGCTAAACATGTTTCAAATGCTAAAAAATGATTCAAATTTGAATTCCTGAGGCCCTTTTCTAATGGAATATGAATTTTCGAAGAATTCTGCATTTTTCAAAGGCTAAAATGCTAATTTTCAGTTTTGAAAAAAAACTTGCACCATTTCAGAAAACCCGAGGGCCTTTTTCCAAAATTTTGGTATTTTCCTTTTTTTTCCTTCTTTTTTCTTCTCTCGAATTTCTTGACCGAACCCCCTTTTTTTCTCGGTTTTGGGCTCCACTCCCGACGGCCCATTTGAGCCGATCAAAATAAGGGGTGAGGGGTTAGGGTTCCCCTTACCATGTTCACAAGGGAGGCGGAGGTCACTGGTGGCGCGTGGTGGGCGGCCGAGCGTGGCACGTGGCAGATAGCGTGAGAGCCGGCGACTGTAGACCGGAGGAGCGCTGGGCGGCAGTCTGGTTCGCGGCATACAAATGGCAGCCTGGATGGCTAGCTTGGCCTGACTGCGAGATGGCATCATGGGCTTGTGCCGGCGGTGGTGACGACCTTGAGCACGCTTCGTCACGGAGAGTTTAGCGGCGCGACCGCGGGGACGGCGGTCGCGCGACACGCCCATGCGGGGGCGATGGCGCGCATGCTACTGTGTGGCCGTCGCGTTATCTTGAGGGGCCAGCGCGGCGGCGCGCAGGCATGGAGGCGGCTTTAGGCGGCGTGGTGGCACAGCCTCATGCATGTGGTGTGGGACGCGGCTGCATGCGGGCACTGGCGCCATTTTTTCTTCTTTTTTTTGTTCATGCAATCTACCATCTACAGTGCAATCGATATCTACTCCTTCATGCAACCTACCGATCAGCTTGGTCGACGATTTTAAGTTGGCTCGCGGTAGATTTATTGCAGATTAGCACTGTAGAAAAATAATCTAGTAAGCCAAATTTTGGAATTGAAAGCGATCTAGAAAGGCGATTCAATCTACGAGAGGCGCTTTGACGATTACCTCTTCAATCTGTAGAGCATAGTCATGCTGATAACGTGTTGAGAAACCATCACTGGTGAGTCCATTCCGATCGGCTACTCTTGTGGGAGAATCACACAGAACAATGCAAGAAAAAATAGTAGATTGAACACAGAGATATAGGGGGACTTCTTTCTTTCTCTTTATTCCTCTTCTCAAAGGTACGTACAATGGTTGGAGGTCCCCTCCTATATATAGTCTGCAAGGGGATGAGAGCCCACCATGGGTCAGGTCTGCAAGGCCTAGGCCCAGGTTTCCTAAAAACAACGATGTATGATATTGTCGCTGAGGGCTAGCTCCTTTCTGTCTAGATCCAACAATCACGCTCACGTGTTTGCATGCCTTGCAAAGACAATCTTGTAGCGCTAAATGCTACTAGGGCTGGAAATGCGCCGAGCCGAGCCGGCTCGAGCCTAGCTCGCTCAAGCTCGGAAGGAACAGTGGCTCGGCTCGGCAGTGGGCTCGAGCTGGCTCGCAAGCTTGAGGCACAACACAAACTCCATGGTCATCTGCACAGTGCACGGCACATCTAGACAACACCATGCCGCCGCACCTCTGTAAGGACCTGCCTCGGGAGGTCCAATAGGACCACTTGGAGGTCCGGGAGGACCTCCAAGACCACTAGGGGAGTTCTCCTAGGACCACCTGGAGGTCTTCAGGACCTCCCAGGAGGACTCGAAGGTCCACTCGGAAGTCCTCCAAGACCACCCAAAGGTCCTAGTCCTTGTGCACTGAGCTAGTCCCTGGATCAGTAAGCTAGCTCGCACAGACTTACATTGGTGACATCACAACCATACAACAAACTCAAAGATAAAAGCAGACAAATTAATATTATTAACAAAAGACCTTATGGTCAAGTTTGTTTACAGAGGTGCCACGCAGGGCTAACAACAAAAGGAAAACCTGCAGCGGAAACAAAAACACATGAAGGCCATTCGGCAAGCCCACAAGCTACTGAGTGGAGGACGTCTCCTAGTGCGCATGGTCTTCAAAGAGCTCTCCTTCACAGAGCACAGCACTCCCTAGACCACCCTCCTCTACTGATTAAAATAGAGGGCACAAGCCATGAGTACTTTGAATGTACTCAACAAGCCGTGGGGAAACAAGTATGCAAATAATATTTATGCAAGGCTTGCCAATGAAAGATGTAAGGTTAGTTTGCAGAAAGCAACATTTATTGGAAATACACTTAATAGATTGCAAGGCATAAGTTGAAAGATAATACATAAGTAACAAGTTCTCTTGAAAACCAACTGTGAACACCCATTCACAACACAGACCACCTCGAGGACCACCCAAGACCTCTCTGGAGCACCCACTCCACAGCTCCACAAGACCACCCTAGAGCTCCACGACCACCCCAGAGCACCCACACTGGAGCTCCACGGACCACTCTACGGGTCACAAGACCTCTTTTGAAAAGTCTACCCCTCGTTCGAAATCTCCAGGCATGTCCATAACCGAGGACGTGGATATTCGAATAGATTTACACTCTGCAGAGGTTGTACAGCTTTACCCACAAGAGATAATCTTCTTATACTGTCTGCTCACACACTTCCGAGGTGTGCGACTAAGAGATTATCACAAGGCCTTTACAAAGCTCTGTTCTGGAACAGTTCTGCTCGCTAAGGTTTCTCCATACTAGTGTGCGTATAGCACCCAGTGGCCCCCTCTTGCGCTGTTCCCAGCCACAACAGAACCAATCCATTACATTGCTAATTAGTTGGCCAGGTCCACCCCATCCTGGACATGTGGTTGCATGGCAAGGCCCAGGTCAATGGCTCGCAAGGTGAAGTCGTTAGTTGTTGCTCATGCGAGACTGTCCACAACCCAGTGTGACTCCAGACCACTAACCCCGGAGCACCCACTACTCACTTCATGCCTTCTCGCCCAAGCATAAAATAATTTTGAAGGTTCAACCGGCCACTGGACCACCCATTCCTAGCACAACAACTTTTAACAGAAGTGGCATTGCTACGGTTCCATAGCTCTTTAGGCAAGTTATTAAGTTGGGTTCAACCCGGCCAGAGGACCACCCAGTCCTTGGCACAACAAAGTTTTAGTTAAAGCGACAACAAATGTTGTGGCCTCACACAGGGCCAGACTTCATTTTAATCAGCTACACTGGTCGTTACTACACAAGCCACAACCAGTGCGCTGGGGGTAAACTAACATTGATGATTCTTAGTGAGACCAACGTCTACTAAAGCATGTCTAAGCATGAAATGATACCAAGGTTGGCAATATCAATAAGAGACCAACTAACAGTGCCCATCCTAAGGTGTCCAAGCAAAATATGTCAACATGTCTAGCACAAATATTCAAGGAGGCATAAACTCAAGTAGGGAAGTAACTACGCCCAAAACCTGTTTTATACAACTAGCAATGCATGTTTATTAAAACAAAATACTTTTGCGGAAATAGGTTCAAGTTGATCAAAGGTCCACGACTTGCCTTTGATGGCGAATTGATGAGCTTCGGTTGAGGTAGCTGGATCCACGAACTCCTTAGCGAAACCGGAATCTACACGTTCACAAAGAAAGCAAGTGAATAAAGCAACTCTAAACAAACCGAACAGAAACAAAAAGCAAAGAACAGAACTAGAGGAACTGGAAAAGGGCTCTCAGGAGGAGGTCCTACAGGTAAGAGGAGGTCCACAGGAAAGGGTGGTATTTGCAAAAGACCAAAGTGGGTGGTCGTTTACAAAGAGACCAGCAAAGACCGGGAGGGTGGTCTTTGCAAAAGATCAAAGCAGGTTGTCTTTACAAAAGACCAGAGGGGCAGCGAAGACCAAGAAGGTGGTTTTTGTAAAAGGGAGGTCCTGAGAGGCCCAAAGGACGTCCTGAGGGGGATGTCCCAAGGAGGTCATGAGAGGACTTTGGAAGGGAAAGGTCCAGAGAAGGACCCATGAGGGTTGTCTTTGCAAAGAGACCGAGAGGGTCGTCTTTGCAAAAAGACCAAGGAGGTCCTGAGGAGATCCTCAGGAGAAGGTCTAGGGAAAGATACGACTACACAGAGGGGTCGTAGGAATTGAAGAAAGTACAAGAAACGAGGGAACTTACCAAGGCCAAGAGGGAGGTAAAAGAGGAGGAGGTCGACAGACAGTGGCAACGCTTGAAGGTGGCGCTGGCGCCCCGGCGAGCTCCTTCGGTGGCGAGGTGGCGCGCAACCTCCATTGGTCTTCTTGGCGACGAGGAGGCGATGGTGTGATTTCCAGTTGCCTTCTATGTGAAACTCCAAGCAAGGAGAAAACTGCTTAGGCTATTAATAGCCAGTGAAGAAAGAGGAGGAAAGTGTCACTGAGACTCAGGAGACACATGGGTCAAAGGTGTTGAAGGACAAGACAAAGTATGGCCAGCTGGCTAGAGAGAACAGGACAAAGTAAGGCCGGCTGGTGAAAGGAGAGGGCAAAAAGGACAAGGTATGCTGTGAGGTGAGGAGACAAGGAGAGAAAGCAAAGGGCCATGTAAGTGACTGCATTTTATACGGCTCAAATGGCATTAAATGGACAAAGGCTTAGGTGGCGGATAAGGATGAGGGTAAGCGAGACTACCAAGTGGAACCAGACAATTTGGAAAACAGTCTGGTCAAAGAGGAGTGGTCACGGTCCAAGGGTAGGTCGTGACCCGCAGGGGTGGTCTTTTGCAAAAAAGGCAACAAGGGGTTGTCTTTGCAAAGAGACCACAGAGGGTGGTCTTTGCAAAAACCATAGAGGAGGTCCGCTGGATAGGGAGGTCCTACGAGATTAAGGGAGATCTTTGAGTAAGTCTGAAAGGCTAAGAGGTCCAAGGGGCAAGGAGGTGCAAAGGATAAAGAGGTCCTGTAGACAGGGAGGTGTTGACCACCAAGGGTGGTCTTTACGAAAAGACCAAGGGGTGGTCTTTGCAAAAAGACCAGAAGTCGGGAGGACATAGAGGCCCTGAGGAAATCCCGCAAAGGTGGTCTTTATAAATAGACCGCGAGGTCCTGAAGAGAAGGAGGTCAAAAGGGCAAAGGGAAAGGCATAGTGAAACAGAGCTGTCTGGTTTAGATCGGGTGGCTCAAAAAGGATGGGACGTTTGGACTAGCCGAACGTGCCACAAGATCAGGCCGTCCAATGCAGATTAGAAGGTTCCAAACGTAGGTGCGGAGCTGAGCCACGCGAGGATGTCTTAGACTGGAAGGAGGTCTATGCCACGGGGAGGTCTAGGCCCTCAGATCCAAATGAAGGGAGGTCTGGACCATCAGATCCAACCGAAGGGAGGTCTGGACCATCAGATCCAAACGAAGGGAGGTCTCGACCATCAAATCCAAACGAAGGGAGGTCTAGGCAGAGGGGTTTCAAAGGGAGACGAATCCAACGGAGGAGATCCATAGAGGGTGGTCCAAAGGAGGCCTTGACGGCCAAGATGAGATCAGGAGAGGTCTTGACTATCAAGATGAAGAGCAAAGGAGGTCTTGACGGTTAGGATGAACTCAAGGGAGATCCCGATGGTCAGGAGGAGATCAAAGGAGATCTCAATGGTCAAGATGAACTCAAAGAAGGTCTTGACGGTCAAGGGGAGATCAAAGGAGGTCTCAATAGTCAAGATCAACTCAAAGGAGGTCTCGGCGGTCAGGATGAACCTGAGGGAGGTCCTGACGGCCAAGATGAAGGGCAAAGGAGGTGCTAACGGACATGGGGAGGTCCAAATGGACACGGGGAGGTCCAAAGGAACACAGGAAGGTTCAAATGAACACAAGGGAGGACAGAAAATTAAACAGGAGAGTTCTAGAAAGGAGAAATTCAAGTCAAATTGAATTTCAAAAATCAAAGACGTTTGAAACATAAACCCGAGCTAGGATGCCTCGAGGTGGTCGTGACTCAAAGAGGAGTTCAAAACCAAAAGAAGGTTCAATTAGAAACGGAGGTCTAAACCACAGAGAGATTCAAACCAACAAAGAGGAGGTCTGGACTAAAAGAAACCCAGACACAAGACACGAAGGAAGGTCTAGAGAGCAAGGGAGGTCTGGACATAGGCATATGTCCAACAAAAGGAAGGTCCAAACAGACAAGAAGAAGGAGAGCAACACCAGAGGCCAAGCAAACGCGGAACCAACTTTAGATTAGTTGAAGTTTAGCTTGGTCATTTTAAACACCTCAATTTTTGAAAATCTCAGGTTAAGCTTTGGAACTTCAGCAAAACCGAATGGTTCTTTTTATATTGAAAATTTTCAAAAACTCAGGACAAATGGGATGTTACAAACCTACTCCCCTTAAAGGGAATCTCGACCCCGAGATTCGGGCTGACTAGAGAATAGGTTGGGAGAACACGGGTTTTGCTCACTCCTCCAACTACTTCCTCTTTTGAGTGAGGTAAAACCACAATAGACTCTATACACTTACTAGGAGTGGAGTTCTGAGCTGGCTGGGCTTGCTCGATAGCAACTTGGTTCACTTGACCTCTTGTAGAAAGAACTGGAGGTCTGGCAGCCTGACTTGAAGCTTGAGGAGGGGCTTGCTTTCACGGGTGACGCTGAGGACAGTTGCTGGCGTAGTGCCCCTTTTCCTGACATTTGAAACAAGTGATTTTGGCGGCAGGATTGATACTTTTGGGCTGCTGGCTATTGGTGTTGTTGTCGAATATGCGAGCTCCCTGAGAGGCCAAGTGAGGTGCTGCTGCAGAGGTACTCAGGGCACCAGGAGAGGCAAAACTGGCAGGGTGCTGCATGCTCGTTCTGAGTCTTTGAAGATGCTCGGTTGATGATGCCTTCTTGAGTGGGCAAAGGTGAGCATAATGACCTGTCTTGTGTCATCTGAAACAGGTGATACTTGAGGCACGAGAGGGGTTCTTCTATGATAGGCTTCAAGGGATGTGTTGGGGAGAAACAAACTAGTCGGCTGGTTCATGGTTGCTTCTTGAGGCATTGGCAGGCCTAATCTTCTGTATTCATACAACTAGGACATGATTATTCTATTGCTTTTGCCACCTGCTGCTGGTGTTATGGTTGCAATCAAAGTGGCTTCTGGAATGTTGTCCGGGGTGACTGCTAGGTGCTCTTGTGGGCATTCCTTGGCAGAATGGCCCATCTCTCGGCACTTGAAACACCGAATTGCTACCCTTGATGTCTTGGGTGCGGTAGTTGCTGGTGCTTGGTTAGGTTGAGGTTGAATCACACGAGTCTTAGAGTTTCTTGCAACCTCATGCTCTTGATCTAACATCTTCCTCTTGTGCCAAATGTCCCGTTGCCAGCAGGTAGCTTCTAAGTTGAGCGCCCTGAAATGGATCTCTTCGGGATTCGGTTCCTCTAATCTGACTTTTGAAGCTAAAATTGCTGGAGGTGGTGGTGGCAGGGCAGCAATCTGATAGCTCTAGTTCACCATTGCCATAAGAGTAGCAACAGTCTGGGTCTGCTGGTTCATTGTGCTGACCAGAGTTGTAGCAACCTGATTTTGTTGAGCCATCATTTGCCTCATATTCTGCATCACTACACTTAATAACCGAGTTTGTGCTCTTAATAACTGTCCCAAACCTTGGTCTGCTATTGTGGCTGGCAGAGGTGATGCATTGAGGTTGATACTGGCGTTGGAATCCTCTGATCCACTGGGAATTGCTGAGGTGTGGGGCTGATCCATCTGAAACAAATCTCCCCAAGTTTAATAGACGAGAGGGAAAAGCACCATAGGTGAGAGGGAAAAGCACTTAGATAAGAAGGGACAAGGAAGAAAGATGGAACATCCAAATCAGGAAAAGTAGGTTAAACCCAAGAGAACAGGTAGCCGAGAGGCTTTGAGAGGCAAAAAGATGCAATAAGACCTCCTACTGGAGTCGTATTGCATAGGATATCGATACGACAACAGGGAGGACCACTCTACTAGAGCACCTCTAGCTTAACTTAAGGGGAGGGTCAACTAGAACAAGGCTCGGTCCTATAGATATTACTAAGATAAGGAGATCAATTGGGTTTGAAAACAAGGTTCCAGAAGGGATAAGATGCAAGAGCCTGAGAATAAGACAAGAAAAGACTAGAGTGAGGTGAGAACAGAATAGAACAAGACAAGAGGAGAACCACTAGTCAGATTTTCAGGTTGGTTTGATTTAGAAAATAATTTTTGAAACTCGACTAAAACGACCATGCTAACTAAGGTTACGTCCTACAGTCGGTATGGAGCTCTGATACCACCTTTGTAAGGACCTACCTCGGGAGCTCCTGGAAAGATCTCCCAGGACCACCCAGGAGGTCCAATAGGACCACCTGGAGGTCCGGGAGGTCCTCCAAGACCACTCGGGGAGGTCTCCTAGGAACACCTAGAGGTCTTCAGGACCTCCCAGGAGGACTCGAAGGTCCACTCGGAAGTCCTCCAAGACCACCCGAAGGTCCTAGTCATTGTGCACTGAGCTAGTCCCTGGATTAGTAAGCTAGCTCGCACAGACTTACATTGGTGACATCACAACCATACAACAAACTCAAAGATGAAGCAGATAAATTAATATTATTAACAAAAGACCTTATGGTCAAGCTTGTTTACAGAGGTGCCACGCAGGGATAACAACAAAAGGAAAACCTGCAGCGGAAACAAAAACACGTGAAGGCCATTCGGCAAGCCCATAAGCTACCGAGTGGAGAACGTCTCCTAGTGCGCATGGTCTTCAAAGAGCTCTCCTTCACAGAGCATAGAACTCCCTAGACCACCCTCCTTTGCTAATTAAAATAGAGAGCATATGCCATGAGTACTTTGAATGTACTTAGCAAGCCATGGGGAAACAAGTATGCAAATAATATTTATGTAAGGCATGCCAATGAAAGATGTAATGTTAGTTTGCAGAAAGCAACATTTATTGGAAATACATTTAATAGATTGTAAGGCATAAGTTGAAAGATAATACATAAGTAACAAGTTCTCTTGAAAACCAACTGTGAACACCCATTCACAGCACAGACCACCTTGAGGACCACCCAGCCACTCGAGGACCACCCAAGACCTCTCTGGAGCACCCACTGCAGAGCTCCACAAGACCACCCTAGAGCTCCACGACCACCCCAGAGCACCCACACTGGTGCTCCATGGACCACTCTACGGCTCACAAGACCTCTTTTGAAAAGTCTACCCCTCGTTCAAAATCTCCGGGCATGTCCATAACCGAGGACGCGGCTATTCGAATAGATTTACACTCTGCAGAGGTTGTACAGCTTTACCCACAAGAGATAATCTTCTTATACTGTCCGCTCACACACTTCCGAGGTGTGCGATTGAGAGATTATCACAAGGCATTTGCAAAGCTCTGTTCTGGATCAGTTCTGCTCATTAAGGTTTCGCCGTACTAGTGTGTGTATAGCACCCAGTGGCCCCCTCTTGCGCCGTTCCCAGCCACAACAGAACCAATCCATTACATTGCTAATTAGTTGGCCAGGTCCACCCCATCCTGGACATGTGGTTGCACGGCAAGGCCCAGGTCAATGGCTCGCAAGGTGAAGTCCTTAGTTGTTGCTCATGCGAGACTGTCCACAACCCAGTGTGACTCTAGAGCACCAACCCCGGAGCACCCACTACTCACTTCAAGCCTTCTCGCCCGAGCATAAAATAGTTTTGAAGGTTCAACCGACCACTGGACCACCCAGTCCTGGCACAACAACTTTTAACAACAACTTTTCACAAAAGTGGCATTGCTATGGTTCCATAGCTCTTTTAGGCAAGTTATTAAGTTGGGTTCAACCCGGCCAGAGGACCACCCAGTCCTTGGCACAACAAAGTTTTAGTTAAAGCGACAACAAATGTCGTGGGCTCACACAGGGCCACACTTCATTTTAATCAGCTACACTGGCCGTTACTACACAAGCCACAACCAGTGCGCAGGGGGTAAACTAACATTGATGATTCTTGGTGACACCAACGTCTACTAAAGCATGTCTAAGCATAAAACGATACCCAGGTTGGCAATATCAATAAGAGACCAACTAACAGTACCCATCCTAAGGTGTCCAAGGAAAATATGTCAACATGTCTAGCACAAATATTCAAGGAGGCATAAACTCAAGTAGGGAAGTAACTATGCCCAAAACCAGTTTTATACAACTAGCAATGCAAATTTATTAAAACGAAATACTTTTGTAGAAATAGGTTCAAGATGATCAAAGGTCCACGACTTGCCTTCGATGCGAATTGATGAGCTTCGGTTGAGGTAGCTGGATCTACGAACTCCTCAGCGAAACCGGAATCTACACGTTCGCAAAGAAAGCAAGTGAATAAAGCAACTCCAAACAAACCGAACAGAAACAAAAAGCAAAGAACAGAACTAGAGGAACTAGAGAAGGGCTATCTGGAGGAGGTCCTATGGGTAATGGGAGGTCCATGGGAAAGGGTGATCTTTGCAAAACACCAAAGTTGGTGGTCGTTTGCAAAGAGACCAGCAAAGACCGGGAGGGTGGTTTTTACAAAAGATCAAAGCAGGTGGTCTTTAAAAAAAGACCAGAGGGGTGGTAAAGACCAAGAAGGTGGTCTTTACAAAAGGGAGGTCCTGAGAGACCCAAAGGATGTCCTGAGGGGGATGTCCCGAGGAGGTCATGGGAGGTGTTTGAAAGGGAAAGGTCCAGAGAAGGACTCAAGAGGGTCGTCTTTGCAAAGAGACCAATGGGTTGTCTTTACAAAAAGACCAGAGTTGTCCTGAGGAGATCCTCAGGAGAAGGTTCTGAGAAAGATACGACTACACAGAGGGGTCGTAGGAATTGAAGAAAGAACAAGGCATGAGGGAACTTACCAAGGCCAAGAGGGAGGTAAAAGAGGAGGAGGTCGAGAGATAGTGGCAACGGTTAAAGGTGGCACTGGCGCTCCGGCGAGCTCCTTCGGTGGCGAGTGGCGGTGCAACCTCCAATGGTCTTCTTGGCTACGAGGAGGCGATGGTGTGATTTCTAGTTGCCTTCTAGATGAAACTCCGAGCAAGGAGAAAACTGGGCAAGAGCGGGGGAAGTGTATGTGGCCAACGGTGAGGAAGAAGGACTGCTTAGGCTATTAATAGCCAGTGAAGAAAGAGGAGGAAAGTGTCACTGAGACTCAAGAGACACATGGGTCAAAGGTAGTTAAAGGACAAGACAAGGTATGGCCAGCTGGCTAGAGAGAACAGGACAAAGTAAGGCCGACTAGTGAAAGGAGAGGGCAAAAAGGATAAGGTTTGCTGTGAGGTGAGGAGACAACGAGAGAAAGCAAAGGGCCACGTAAGTGACTGCATTTTATACGGCTCAAATGGCATTAAATGCACAAAGGCTTAGGTGGCGGATAAGGATGAGGGTAAGCGAGACTATCAAGAGGAACCAGACAACATGGAAAATAGTCTGGTCAAAGAGGAGTGGTCACGGCCCAATGGCAGGTCATGACCCGCAGGGGTGGTCTTTGCAAAAAGGCCATAAGGGGTGGTCTTCGCAAAGAGACCACAGAGGGTGGTCTTTGCAAAAACCATAGAGGAGGTCCGCTGGACATGGAGGTCCTACGAGATCAAGGGAGACCTTTGAGGAAGTCTGAAAGGCTAAGAGGTCCAAGGGGCAAGGAGGTCCAAAGGATAAAGAGGTCCTACTGACAGGGAGGTCCTGACCACCAAGGGTGGTGTTTACGAAAAGACCAAGGGGTGGTCTTTGCAAAAAGTCCAGAAGTCGGGAAGACAAAGAGGCCCTGAGGAAATCCCACAAAGGTGGTCTTTACAAATAGACCGCAAGGTCCTAAAGAGAAGGAGATCAAAAGGGCAAAGGGAAAGGCATAGTGAAGCAGAGCCGTCTGGTTCAGATCGGGTGGCTCAAAAAGGATGGGACGTTCGGATTAGCCGAATGTGCCACAAGATCAGGCCGTCCAAAGCAGATTGGATGGTTCCAAATGAAGGCGCAGAGCTGAGCCGCACGGGGAGGTCTTAGACTGGAAGAAGGTCTATGCCACAGGGAGGTCTGGGCCCTCAGATCCAAACGAAGGGAGGTCTGGACCATCAGATCCAACCGAAAAGAGCTTTGGACTAGCAGATCCAAACGAAGGGAGGTCTAGACCATCAGATCCAAACGAAAGGAGGTCTAGGCGGAGGGGTTTCAAAGGGAGAGGAGATCCACAAAGGGTGGTCCAAAGGAGGTCTTGACGGCCAAGATGATATCAGGGGAGGTCTTGACTATCAAGATGAAGAGCAAAGGAGGTCTTGACGGTTAGGATGAACTCAAGGGAGATCCTAACGGTCAAGATGAGATCGAAGGAGATCTCAACGGTCAAGATGAACTCAAAGGAGGTCTTAACAGTCAAGGGGAGATCAAAGGAGGTTCAATGGTCAAGATGAACTCAAAGGAGGTCTTGGCTGTCAGGATGAACCCGAGGGAGGTCCTGACGGCCAAGATGAAGGGCCAAGGAGGTCCTAACAGACACGGGGAGGTCCAAAGGAACACAGGAAGGTTCAAATGAACACAAGGGATGATAGAAAATTAAACAGGAGAGTTCCAGAAAGAAGAAATTCAACTCAAATTGAATTTCAGAAATCAAAGATGTTTGAAACACAAACCCGAGCTAGGATGCCTCGAGGTGGTCGTGACTCAAAGAGGAGGTCAAAACCAAAAGAAGGTTCAATCAGAAACGGGGGTCTAGACCACAAGGAGGTCTAAACCACAGAGAGATTCAAACCAACAAAGAGGAGGTCTGGACTAAAAGAAACCTAGACACAAGACATGAAGGAAGGTCCAGAGAGCAAGGGAGGTCTGGACATAGGCAAATGTCCAACAAAAGGAAGGTTCAAACAAACAAGAAGAAGGAGAGCAACACCAGAGGCCAAGCAAACGCGGAACCAACTTTAGATTAGTTGAAGTTTAGCTTAGTCATTTTAAACATGTCAATTTCTGAAAATCTCAGGTTAAGCTTTGAAACTTCAGCAAAACCAAATGGTTATTTTTATTTTGAAAATTTTCAAAAACTCAGGACAAATGGGACGTTACAAACCTACTCCCCATTCCAGGCCTACACGGAGATGGCGATCGGTGTTCCTCCTCCCCTCCGCTTCCCCCTCCCCCGACTGAGCTCCTCCTCTACCACCTCTTCATGAGACCATGACTCCATGGTCATCTCAAAGCTGGAACAAGGGCGAACGGCAGTCTTCGAGCGGCTTTGGTTTGTAGTGAAAGAACTAGCAAAAAGTACCCGATCCAACATGAAAAGCATGAAATCATCTAAAGAAGAACATCATCCACGCCTACAAAACACCAATCGGAATTCGCATCCCAAAAACATCATCCACATGAACCACATCTACGAAGGCCGCTAAGGAGGCTCTTGCTGGCTGTGGAAGAGGGGATCACGAAGGGTGTTGGGATGGCATAGGACCACCATTCACCAAGGAGCGCCGTCGCCGAGGAAGCTTCCGCCGCCCACCTCTAAGAGGAATCGTGAGGAGCGAGGGGAAGGCGGCGTGTGGAGATGGGTGAGTGGGGCGAGGGGGAAAGGGATGCGGTGGTGGAGCTGGGCGAGTGGGGCTGTAACATCCCAAATCTAGGTTTGTGTTTCAAATGTAAACAAATCTAGATGTGTGTTTCAAAGGTAACCTAAAATGGGTGTGTGTTTCAAATGTAAAAAAATGAGTAGAAATTAAAACTTTTCTTACATCTTGAAGTTCTTGAACTTTTCTATAATTCTTGTAAAAGAATTGTGGAATTCAAAAATCTAAACCTCCAGTTGACTAAAGTCAAACCCTTATTCAACTTTGTCAAGAATCTTGTGTTCAACCTTTGGAAATATTTTTCCTTGGTTCTAGGGATGATGTGTGACCCCTCTAAAAAATTTCATAATTTTTTTTTGAAATTATTTGATAATTTTTGGAGGCAAGTTAAACCAGTTTGACACTTAGTCAAACCCTAGAACAAACCTTGAGGAATTTCTTGAGAAAAATGCCATGCATAAAAATCTCTAGAAATTTTATGTAAGGTTAATCCTGGAGTGAGGAACCTCTAGTCAAAATTTCAGAATTTTTGGAGTTAGTTTGCTATCTCTAATAATTTTTCCAATTTTTAGCTATTTTCTAAACCCTAAGTCGAACTTTGACTGTTGGGTTTGGGTCCGACCGAGCCAGCTTTAAGTTGGTTGAACCCAACCATCTCAGTTCAGCCGCCCTTTTCTTTCACGCAATCTTTCAGAACCGTTGGATTTCAATCTAACGCGCGTTATTTCTCTGCCGTTAGATCTCCATCGCGCGGCCCATGTTGATTAGGCCGATCGGACCAACCCTTTTAGCCGTTGGATTTAAATCGCACGGCCCTTGATTGTTGGAACGCTCAGACCGACGCTGTGGGCCTTTAGATTCTAATCCAACTGCCCCGATTGTTTCAATCCTGGCCGTCCATTCTAATCTATCGATTGGCTTGTTTGGGGTCAACACTTTAGGGTTGGACTCAACCCTTTAGTCCTGTTGAACTCAAGCCGCTTGGTTCACTCTCACTTACCGGTGGCGCTGCTCAAACCTGTTGCCTTTCCCCTTCCTCTGGCAGCCGAGCTACTTTGCCAGCACGCCATGGAGTGGGCAGCCAGGTCTTGTCCCCTCCCCGTCGTCCTATACAATGGCTCTTGAGCCTTCAATCAATGCTTGCCAGTGCTCCTCCCTCAAAAGTCTTCTTCTACCTGCCCCCATCCCCTCCATTCTCCTTTCTTCTCCACTAAGGGCCAAGCCAGTCTCCCCTTCCTCCTTTTCTCCACCGTGAGCAAGGGAGCCACGAGCCAGCCCGTCGCCTCCACTGCCGAAAGGCACCGGCCACCCCCAGCTGCTCCCTCCATTCGACCCGGCCCAGCTGCTCCACCGTCGAGCCCACCTCCCACGGTCCAGAGAATGCCGCCAAGCCGCCAGAGCCGCCGTGCCACCACCCCCGGCTCCTCCCTCCGCGGCCCCAGCCCGCACCACCGCTTCCACCACCGAGCCCATCTCTGCGGCCCACCCGCCACAGACTCGAAGGCCAGTGTGGCTCTCTCCTCCTCTGGTGCCGTCTAGATCCGCCCTGTCTTCCTTGGCTCCGAGCAACTCGCGCCAACCCCGTCTTCCCCGGCCTCTACTCCCCCATGCCGCCACCTCCCGTTCCCGTTCGACCCGCTGCCGGCCCCGCGTGTCGCCGCCGCTCTCCTCCGCTTGTCGCTGCCGCGCCCCACGCCATGGCCGCACCTTTGTCGCCCACACGTCCGCCCCGGCTCCTCCCTTCGCTCGACCCAGCCCGGCTGCTCCATTGCCGCCGCCGCCTTCCGGCCACCCCAGCTGCACCAGCTCCGTCTCGCTCGCGCCTCCCTATCCATGGCACCACTGGAGCTGCGTCGGCTCCGTCTCCCATGGCCCTCACCACGCCGCCCTGCCTCCGTGGGTTCCCACCCCGCCATCAGATCTTGAGCACTGCTGGCCCTCCCGCCGTCCAGATCTGCCCGACGCCGGCCTCCTGGCCTCCTCCGCCGCCGCTCCGGCCCTTGCGTCAAGGTTTTGCCCGTCTTGCCGCCACCCGTGCCGCTACCCCTCTGTGCAGTGCCGCTTCAGCTCCTCCACAGCGAGGCCACCGCCGACCTTCCGACCGCCGGCAACAAGCCATGGTCGAGCTGCCTTTGGTCCTTTCCGCTTGCCCTCTATGTGTTTGTATAAATGTCTCAAAGAATGTCTTTGTTTATCTACAGGTGAAATCCCCTAGGCCTCCTCCTGCTTATGTGCCTCCTTCTTCTCCCTTGTCCACTCATGGCCGCCGCTAGTGTCTCCTCAGCCGGCGCCATCCTCACCACCGAGCCACCTTGGCGTGCCTTGTCTCAGCTCCTCTCTGTGGGTGTGTTGATGTGTTATGAATTAGACACTTACAACAGGATTCATTTCTCAGGTTGAAAGGTCAATAGTGTTTAAGGTAAAGTTTGGCAGTAACAGTAGAGTTGTCGAACAATGATATTGGACTGTGAGTTCAGTGGTTAAGAGCTAATTAATGTTGTTTGCAAATTGTCAGTAAACTCAATCACTAGATCAACCTCTGTTCTGCTAACTAATATGATGAATGTCATTTTGGCCATTCCAACGAATTACCAAAGTGCACTTTGAGTATTGTAGGAAGATTGACTTGTAGCATTCAGTTATGATAGATGGTCTGGACTAAGAAGGCAATATAAAGCTTGTAAAAACTTGCAGTAGGCTAACTTTGCTAAGTCTAGTAGTTAGCAATACCTTTGTTCTTTTAGCTTTTGAGCATTTGTCCGATAACAGTAATCTAATCTGAAAATAAGCTTGGTTTTGAAATTTGAAACTGAAGCAGAGGACAAAGAAACTCTTTTTTTCAAGTGTTGAATAGAGAGGGTAATCTGGAGAAAATCTGATTTAGTAGTGTAACTCTCTTGCAAAAATCTTTGGTCTTATGCTACCAAAATTTTGATATTGGTCAATTGTATTACTTAGTTGAGATAGCGCCTCGAAGTGCAAATTGATGGGAGTCTGATTACATTTCTGTCCAGAGAATGGTTCCTTTGTAGGTGCTTGAGCAGTAATCTGACCATATAAGAATTGTTAGTAGGTTGAAGACCATTCTAGCGTTCATGTCCTTAGAAAGCTACTGTTCCATAGTAGACCTTATGCCCACGTCTCAATTTCAGAAGTTCTTAATCAATTCTTTTCAAACTCCAAATCAAATAGTATGTCTCTAATTTCATCTAAAACTATTATCTTCCTTTTGTATTAATTTCTTAATTGTTGGAAACTTTTTGGAATTTTGGTGTTTATTCGCTGTTATTTTTGCATTGTCAGTTCCTACCGTTAGATGACGTTGATTGCGAGAGTGATCCTCTGCAGCATATTGAGCAACTTCAGTAAGGCAAGCAGTTTGATCATATTCTATCCCATTATATTTTAAAGTCTAATACTTTGTTTACAAACTGTATGTATGCATGCTTTTGTGTCAAAGTAATTTTATCGATTAGAGGTAGCTATTCCTATTGCATTGTTGCCTTTAAATTGTTATCCCCTGCCACAAACCATAAGTTATTAATCTCACTGGTGAATTAGAGACCGGTGATTGAATTATACTCTTTTATTGTCTTTTCGGTGTCATGCTTACAGATGCTTAGCTACCGGTAGAATTGGGCGGTTGTCGACTTATGTTGATGACATTGGTCACACAAAAACTTTATTATTATTCCATTATGTCCAGCACTTTGTGCTTTGTTAATTTGTAAAGTAAAAAAAACTGAAAAGAAAAAACTATTTGGACTTAGGCACAATGGATGATGGTGTGGTCTGTTGGTATGTGGAATGGTGCCTAAGTCAACAAGGACCGGACATTTTGTTACACTAAACCAAGCAATTTTGCGTGCTAACCACACGAGGGGGATATGGGACCTCTCTTGACTAAGTACCTTGGGAGGTGTTAATTATGAGTCGATGGTGGTTAAAATATTTTTATAGGGATTGGGAGCACCCACAGATGCTTAGGCTGGGCCAGTGCATCCTACCCTTCAGGTTGTCGCGACTCTTAATTAGCATCATCCATTGGAAATGTCTCGTAGGACTCAGCCGTGCCGGCATACCAAAGGTAGTGTGCTTAATCATGTGGCGAAAAGGTGGTCTGACGTGTGGGTACATTGGTACACCCCTGCAGGGTTCAAGCTATTCGAATAGCCTTGTCCTAGGTTATGGACACGCTTGGGGAGGTCTTTCGAGAGTTAGACTATAACCTTTTAATTAAAACTTGATGTGGGTGGTATGAATGGGTAATTCATGCTATTGTTGTGGTGACTATTGGGTTAGTCACTTCCAGGTTGTTGTTGTCATCTATCTATTGTTATTATGTTATTACTCGCTGTTATTTAAACATTAAAAATAGATTGTAAAACTGCTTTAAATCTATTACATTATTGCAAATGAAAACTTGCTTTATGCTGAAAATGAGTCTAGAGCCTCCTCCACTTAAATAAGCTTGCATGTAGCATATGTATAGGCCTGTTACACTACACGTAAGTCTTGCGAGTACATTTTTGTACTCATTTGTTTTGCTTAATTAATTGTTGCAGAGGAGGTTAATCCCCAAGGGATTAATCATTGTGAGACCGACTTCGACTTCGCTTTGACGACTAGCTGGCGGCCCGGTTGGCTGCCTTGTGGGTTAAAGGCACACTAATTGGCTCTTATTTATCGCCATCTTATGGCATATTTTGCTTCCACTGTTATTTAAGTTTTAGCTTGTGTGGCCAGTTGGCCTTGTTGTAATAAAATCTCTATTATGTATGTCTTTTGAATTGTTTAGTTGTGCTTTGGTTCTATGTGAATGAATGGAATTGATGCATGATTTTGTAAAATGGTGTATGTACAGTACTTCTGGGATGTACATATTTTCCCGAGGTACAGGATATTTTGTTTGTGATGCTAGGATCAATTGGATGACTAAGCATTACAAGCTAAATACCCCGGGGTCTCACAAAGTTTGGTATCAGAGTCATACTGACCGTAGGAACCCTAGCTTAGTCGTCTTTAGGAGGTTTGAAAAACTTAGTTTCAAAATATCAAAAGGTTTTTGAAAGCTTAAGTAAATTCTCAAATTTTACTCCTTACCTATCTTAGCTTTCTTATCTCATCTTGCTCTCACTTGAGTTTTAAAAGTTGTTTTCCTCTCCTTCTCTCAAAAGATAGTTGTTATCAATAAGATTGGCAAATTGAAGTGTTGGCTGCCCTTTTACAAGGTTTTGAAGTTTCTGGAGTCGAAGATTTCGGCTAAGAGCTTGGATGCAAAATCCAGACAGCAAGCATCAAATTTCCAGACAGCAATATCATAGGTTTCTAAATAGGGTAGATAATGAGAGGTTAACTCAACTAAAACTTGTGGGAATAAAAGGGTAAGATATGATACTAGTTGGCTAAGTATCTAACACCCTTTAGATGGTATTATTCTGCTCTTTAAATGTGATTAAATCTCGAGTTGCGTTTTGATTGTTGTCTTCTCAACCGATTACTCGTTCATTCAATACAGTTAGTTGTGTCGGGAAGTTGATCTTTTGATCTTGTGTTTTCCCTTGATGTTTTTGTTTCTTCTTTATTATGCTTTCTATAACTTTTTTTCATTCTGCTTGTTTCATTTAGTTTACATTTATTATCATCTAATCTATTATTAACTCTGTAGTGATCTGTACTATCTATTTTGTTAGCTGTCGGTTAGGGTGATGTTCCATTCCCCTAGTCGTTGGCATTCCTTTTCGCTTTCTTTAACTTCTAGTCTTCGGGGTGCATTGCTAACCCATCCCTTCAGCTTTGGAGGCGCCTGACGTCGTGTTGGGTACGCTTCTTGTCAAACTTCATCCTGCTTCTGTTTTGTTCAAATCAGGAGCTTCTCATTCTTTTGTATCTAAGTCTTTTGCCACTATGGTGATCTTCTTTTGCTCCTTGTTGGTCCTGTTGCTCATTCACTCTCCCGATTAGGAGTTGAGAGCTGAATCCGAGTGTCGGGATGTTCCTGTTGAGATTGAGGGAATAGGATCTTTCGCAAATCTTATCCCCCTCAATTCAGCGAGCTTAGATGTGATTCTTAGTATGGATTGATTGTCTCAGCACTTAGGGCAAATTGATTGCGCCAGAAAGCTCATCTACCTCACGAGTCCCTCCGGCGAGCAAGATTGTTTTTCGCCGAAGCTGCATGGACCGCATCTCTTCGTGCTCGAAGCGAAGCCGGCTTTGGATATTCATGAAGTTCCAGCGATGTGTGACTTTGTTGATGTCTTCCCCAAAGATCTACCTAGGATGCCTCCAGTTCGAAAGCTCGAGTTCGTCATCGAGTTGGTGCCTGGTACCACCCTGATTTCAAAAATGTCTACTAGTCTACCCCGAACCCCCAAGAAAAATGATGCCGTTTGGATTGTCATCGATCGTTTGACTAAAGTGGCACATTTCCTTCCCTATACATCTAAGGGCATCACAAACCTGTAATTGCCTCAAACTTCTGTGGCCTAAATGGCCATAGTTCCTCTAAGAGACTAGCTGCGGAGGGATGACTCCGTATAGCTAGTTAGCAGGCTGAGGTCTCATTTGTTAGTGGAGTAACCAGACAAACCGCTCCACCCACTAAGAACGGCCATGCACCGCCAATCATAGAATCAAGAAAGAGCTTTCAGTCTGTCAAAACTGACCTTCGTGTAGATCTTCTGATGGATCTCTACATAGCCCGCATCGTGAGTTTGCACGGTGTGCCAAAAACGATTGTGTCAGATCGTGGTTCTCTGCTCACTTCTCGATTTTGGCATAGTCTGCAAGAGGCTGTGGGAACTCGTCTTTCTTTCAGTTTAGCTTACCATCCTCAAACCGATGGTCAGACTGAAAGAGTCAATCAAGTTTTGGAAGACATGCTCCGTTCTTGTGTTCTTTCCTACGGAAAGCATTGGGAGAAATGCTTGTCATTCGCCGAGTTTTCTTATAACAAGAGCTTTCAAGCCAGTCTCGGCATGGCTCCTTTCGAGGCCTTATACGGGAGAAAGTGTAGAACCCCGTTGTATTAGTCTGAGACCAGCAAAAGATCTTTCTTTGGCCCGGACTCGATCAATGAGGCCGAGAGTCAAGTCTAGCTTATTCGTGATCGTTTGCGCACGACTCCATCTAGGAAAAAGAGCTATGCGGATCGCTGTCGTCGTGAGTTGGGTTTTGAGCCTAATGACTTTGTTTATCTCAAAGTCTCTCCTTTGAAGGGCCATCAACGTTTCAGCGTCAAGGGCAAGTTAGCTCCTCGATATGTCGGTCCTTACCGCATCATCGAGAAGAAAGGAGCTGTTGCTTATAAATTGGATTTGCCTGCTGCACATGAGGGAGTACATGATGTGTTCCATGTGTCCCAGTTGAAGAAGTGCCTCCGTGTTCCAACCGAGGAAGCTCCGTTGGAAACTCTCGATGTCCAAGAAGATTTGACCTATCGCGAGTACCTTGTTCGCATCCTTGAAGAGGCTGAACGAAGAACAAGGAATCGTGTCATCAAGTTCCTTAAAGTTCAGTGGTCAAATCATTCCGAGGATGAAGCTACTTGGGAAAGGGAAGATCGTTTGCGTGCGGACTACCCCTCTTTCTTTTCCGAGTGAGCCAAATCTCGGGACGAGATTTTTGTAAGGGGGGGAGGTTTTGTAACATCCCAAATCTAGGTTTGTGTTTCAAATGTAAACAAATCTAGATGTGTGTTTCAAATGTAACCTAAAATGGGTGTGTGTTTCAAATGTAAGAAAATGAGTAGAAATTAAAACTTTTCTTACATCTTGAAGTTCTTGAACTTTTCTATAATTCTTGTAAAAGAATTGTGGAATTCAAAAATCTAAACCTCATGTTGACAAAAGTCAAACCCTTATTCAACTTTGTCAAGAATCTTGTGTTCAACCTTTGAAAATATTTTTCCTTGGTTCTAGGGATGATGTGTGACCCCTCTGAAAAATTTCATAATTTTTTTTTAAAAAATTATTTGATAATTTTTGGAGGCAAGTCAAACCAATTTGACACTTAGTCAAATCCTAGAACAAACTTGAGGAATTTCTTGATAAAAATGCCATTCATAAAAATCTCTAGAAATTTTATGTAAGGTTAATTCTGGAGTGAGGAACCTCCAGTCAAATTTTTAGAATTTTTGGAGTTAGTTTGCTATCTCTAATAAGTTTTCCAAATTTCAGCTGTTTTTCTAAACCCTAAGTCAAACTTTGACTGTTGGGTTTGGGTCCGACCGAGCCAGCTTTAAGTTGGTTGAACCCAACCATGTCAGTTCAGTCGTGCCCTTTTCTTTCACGCGATCTTTGAGAACCATTGGATTTCAATCTAACGCACGCTATTTCTCCGCCGTTAGATCTCCATCGCGCGGCCTATGTTGATTGGGCCAATCGGACCAACCCTTTCAGCCGTTGGATTTAAATCGCACGGCCCTTGCTTGTTGGAACGCTTGGACCGACGCTGTGGGCCTTTAGATTCTAATCCAACTGCCCCGATTGTTTCAATCCTGGCCGTCCATTCTAATCTACCGATTGGCTTGTTTGGGGTTAGCACTTTAGGGTTGGACTCAACCCTTTAGTCCTGTTGAACTCAAGCTGCTTGGTTTGCTCTCACTTACTGGTGGGGCCGCTCAAACCTGTTGCCTTTCTCCTTCCTCTGGCAGAAGCGCCTTTGCCAGCATGCCATGGAGTGGGCAGCCAGGTCTTGTCCCCTCCCCGTCGTCCTCTACAACGGCTCTTGAGCCTTCAATCAATGCTTGCCAGTGCTCCTCCCTCAAAAGTCTTCTTCTACCTGCCCCCATCCCCTCCATTCTCCTTTCTTCTCCACTGAGGGCCAAACCAGTCTCCCCTTCCTCCTTTTTGTAACACCCTGGCTATTCGGAAGCCAAGATATCACCTAAATAACCTAACATACAACCATAATGCGGAAGAATTAGAACACCATCTCATCTAATGACAAAAAGAGTTCAATATTCAATAGTACTATGTCATAAATATAGTCCGAATCTAAGCAATAACTATCGAAGGAACAATCAAAGATCACAAGTACTACTGAATTAACCATAACAAAGCAATAGGTATCATTCATCATCTAAATTTATTTATTACAGTTCATCAATAACGAATGAAAGATAGAACTAAATCATAATCGTGGACTTGAATAGGGTGAAGTGAATGAGTAGTGCGTGTCTACTCCCTCCCAATAGAGCCAACATCAATGATCACCTAAAATAAACAAACAACACAAGAATGAGTCCGAGACTCAGCAAGTACAGTGAATAAATAGGACATACAACAAACATGATCAAGCCAACATCATTGAAGAATATGAATAAATCACAGAACGAATATACGAATGAATGGAATGAATGGATTGAATGAAATGAAGGGACTACACACATGCCTATACCGGTATTGCTAGTGACACACCCGTCGGTGTTCACCTATATAGGACCGGAAAGGCGACTAGAGGGGGGGTGAATAGACGCTTTCTCTATTTTTCTTCTCGATCAAACTCAACACTACTTTCACTCCAATAGCTAAAAAGCTATGAAGATATGTATACAGGCACAGCGGATGACCTGTGTTGAATCTGATCAAACCCCGAAGCTCAAGACTACAAACATCTCAAGACCGCATGCACACCCACAGCAAACAGAGATTCAGTCGAATCAAGATGGCAGCCCAAGCTAATAAAAAAAACTAAACAGCAAACTGCCAGATCTTGATTTCTCGACTACGAATCGAAAGCATGCTCATTGCCGATGACACTACAAGCTCCTCGCAAGGGCTCCTATTTTTGCATTGGAGCACAAATCGTCGCATGCACAGGAATTCCAACATCAAACCAACCAGACACGCACAGAGAAACATCACACACAAGTCGCGTGCTGCAACAAACCGCACAGCTTGTGCCGCAACAACCACAAGACATTGAGCTTACAAGCAAGCACAAAGGACTGCAGTCAATAAAATAATCGATTAACAACAAACCGCTGGGAGTTAAAGCATCACTCGCATCATTGATTGGCAGTTAAATAAAAGGATCTCAAAACAGTGAACAACCAGGATTAACACACTGAAACGACTTGAGATTCACAAACCGATGGGACAACCGAACTACAGCCGCCGCCTAGGGTCAATCACAGAAGAAATCATTCACATGCATGAGGCAAAAACAGCAATCGCTACAGCCGCTGCCCATGGACTCCTATTTTCTGCCGAGAGACAAGTCGCCGCACGCACAGGATTTTCCGCATCAAAACACACAGCGCTGAGCCGACAAGCATGCAAAAAGGTTGCAGCCAAAGCAATAAAAAAACTCAAACAGAGAGCAACCAGTAACTACTTAATGCAACATCAAATCAATACAAAGTACTAGACCTCTTACAAGCAAGAAGCAAAAAGGCGATCACTACTGCCGCACCAATCCACAAGAATCCGACAGAAACGGCAATAAACAAATCCAAAATCAAACCACTGGGATCTTGATTTTTCTGTCTACACGAGACTGCGAGACGCCGCCGCCAAGGCACCTATTTTTGCGGGAGGAACAGGCCGCCGCCACGGCTCCGGTTTCTACGGGCACAACCACACGGATGTCCCATCTCCATCCTTTTATATGACAGCCACCAACCCTAAAACCTTTTTAGAGTTGGAGCTTCTAGAAGATTAAATCTAATGGGCTTCCGTTAAGGCCCAACAACAACGGAACACACACGCACGCATTTTAAAGCGCCGTCTTCACTTCTCTTGACCTAATCCATTTCTTGACGCACCGTCTTGCGCCGCGGGTTGGCATTAGGTCACCAAGGCGGTTTTTGGTAAAATTACCAAAATACCCCTTCTTGATCTTTTCCGAAGACCGAGTCCAATCCTGTTGAAGCAATCACCTGCTCCGCCACGTGTAGGTCGATCAACGGCTCTCATCATGTCGGCAAGTCTCTCCCATCCAGTTCCTACCGGACCACCTTGACACTTGCACCAACCCCCGCATCGCTTGATCAACCAGTCGCACCGAATTGCCCGTTCGGTCATCCTTGTCCATTCTGCCTCCTCGCCGTTTAACGTCATTGACCTGCAAGCCACCTGCACAACAATAGACCAAGAAATCGTCTCCGGGAATAAGTTCTTCACAACTTGACCCACGTTAGCTCAAAACATGCAATATGCAACATATATGCACTATAGCCTATGAACTCAACCTATCCAAAGCCAAATTTCCAAAAATGAAGATAAGCCTTTTAAGTTTGCCGAAAACGCGTGAAACTTCAAACCAAAAGCAACATTGCCAATTGTTTCATCATCCTAAGATCATGGGCATATCCCCATGATATCCACAATCTCCTCTTGACGAACACATTGGCAATTTCTCAGAAAATGTAGTTTTGGAGTTTGAAAAGTAAAATACTTGCAGTTTTCACGTAAAGGCACAACTTGGTTCAAATGCAAGAAAAAGCAAAGGAAATGACCAAGCTAGCTCCAGAATAGCATAAGCAAGTGAGATAAGGCAAAAGAAAGCACAAGAGCTTCAATTTCCAAAGAATAGCCAAAAATCTCACTTAGGTCCATATGAAAGAACAATTGTTCTATTTGACCTTTGATCATTGTGAGGCTTCAAGAATTGCAATTCAAATTCAGAAAAGGCAAATAAGACCAAAAGAATGCAATTGAGATGTTCCCACTCACTATGATCACCAAATTTCTAGAAAAACCAATTTCTCCCTATGACTCCAAAAAGCTCTAAAAACAACATTTTTTACCAATCTTTCTCCCCCTTTGACAATGGATTCATCAAGGTGCATGGAAGAAGATAGAGCAAGAATGTAATGGAATGGCTGCAATTTTTGTAATTTTTCATTTTTTTTTAGTTTTTTTTGTTTTGTTTTGTTTTGTTTATAATTTGAGCAAAAGGAGCCATGAAGATTATCCAAAAAGACTGTACAAGTATTACACCAAGCCATATTATGTGAAGACACTATGTTCAATCATGGCAAAACATGTACAGCAAAGCTAAGGCCAAAATAGCAATAATCTGAGATTAAATGAATCGACAAAGATGACAAGGTGCTCAAGATCACAGCTTTAACTAAAGGTATCCAAAATGAGTCGCTATGTCTATAAGCAAAATGGAGCCGAAGCTAGAAAATAAGTCAATTTTGAGCATTTTTAGATCAATTGTGAATCAATTTATTCAAGCATTTAGAATTTAGCACTTTGAGCACTTTGCTGAAAATGATTGGTTTTATCTTAGTAAAGCAAGTCCTGGACTAGAAGCCATCCACAACTGCCTTCTAAGCTTCAATCAATTGCCAATTTGTTTTCTTAGCATTGTGCTAGATCTCAAGCCTCACTACGACCATCCCAAGCAACAAAAGCTTAAGAGAGTGGTCTAGGTCATCCAAAACTCCCCCTGAGTTCATGCCTAGTGCAATGGCAAGCCGTCTCATAAGAGAGAATTGGTGAGATCAGTTTTTTCGCACAGAAAAGCTCATTTTTCATTTGCTTGACTTAAAAATTATCATAGCTCAATTTGAAATTCAGAATAAGTTCAAGACTCAATTAAGCCTATAAAACATGGCATGAATCATGAGAGGATCACTAAAGCAAAACTAGTCACAAGATCCAACAAATCATATTATGATTCAGTTTGCTCACAGATAATAAAGCTAGCATGGTAAAAGCTAAGCTATACATAAAAAGCCATCAAAGAAGTCTAGCAAACTAGCACAAGACATGGCAGGGTATAAAGCATGAAATCAAGTCATACAAGGATAATAATCAAAGCTCCACAAGTTTATATTTCAATGCAAGTTGTTGAATTAAAATGCATTATGATACAATGAATGCAAAAAGAGCAAACTCCCCCTCAAAGCAGGCCAAGAGAACTAATAACCCCCAACTCTCCCCGCAAAGAAGCAAAACGAGAAGAATCAAGAGCTTTAGTGAAAATATCCGCAACCTGCTGCTCGGACTCTACAAAGTGAAGCACAATATCTCCCTTCTCAACATGGTCTCTAAGGAAATGATATCTAGCATCAATGTGCTTAGTCCTAGAATGTCAGACCGGTTTTTGGCAATGTTAATGGCGTAAGTGTTGTCACGAAAAGAGGAACACTACCCAAAGACAACCCATAGTCCCAAGAGTAGATAAGATCCAGAGAACCCGAGAGCACTCATCGGGCATGCCTACATACTCGACCTCGGAAGGATCAGGCAACAGAGGACTGTTTCCTAGATGACCAAGAGATAAGAGATGTGCCTAAGAAATGACAAGTGCTAGAAGTACTCTTCCTATCCACTCTACACCCGCAAAATCAGCATCGAAAAAGCCCAATAGAGAGAGCGAAGAAGAAGAATACCAAAGTCCAAAGTCAAGAGTGTTCTGGAGGTACCTGAATATGCGATGCACTGCTTGATGATGAGAAGCTCGAGGGGAAGCCTGAAATCGAGCGCATAGACACACAAATAATTGTATGTCCGGCCTCGACGTGGAGGTAGAGGAGGGAGCCGATCATGTCTTTGCGGTATTCTTCCGTCCACGGCTCTCCATCCTCATCGTGGTCCAAAGACGGTGGATGTAGCAATGGGAGTAGACATTGGCCTACTGCTTCCCATGTCGAAGCATCGAAGAAGGTCCTTTGTATACTTGCTTTGATGAATGAAGGTGCCTTCTTTCAGTTGCTTGACTTGAAGACCAAGGAAGAAGGTCAATTACCCATCATGCTCATCTCGAACTCCCCGCTCATAGAATCAAAATCTGGACACCAAAGCATGAGAGGAACTACCGAATATAATGTCATCCACATAAATCTGAACCAACAAAAAGTCACTACCATGCCTGAGAGTGAATAAGGTTTTATCAACCAATCCCATTTTGAAATCATTTTTAAGCAGAAAACTCTTAAGCCTATCATACCAAGCTCTAGGGGCTTGCGTCAATCCATACAAGGCTTTGGAGAGTTTGAAAACATGGTTTGGGAATTTGGGATTTTCAAAACCAGGAGGTTGCTTGACATAGACCTCTTATTCTATGAAGTCATTCAGAAAAGCACTTTTGACATCCATTTGAAAGAGTTTGAAACCCTTGGATGCCGCAAATGCTAGCAAAATACGAATGGCTTCCAATCTAGCTACAGGTGCAAAGGTCTCCTCAAAGTCTAAGCCCTCTACCTAGGAATAACCTTGAGCTACAAGTCTAGCCTTGTTGCGAACTACCAACCCATCTTCACTTTGCTTATTTTTGAAAACCCATTTTGTTTCAATTACATTATGATTAGGTGGAGGTTCAACTAAGGTCCAGAGTTTATTTCTTTCAAAATTTTCAAGTTCTTCATGCATGGCATTGACCCAAGAGGCATCAGAAAGAGCATGGGTGACATCCTGGGGTTCAAAAGAAGCAACAAAAGTAGAATGTGCATGAGAATCAGGAGAAATAAACCTGGAACGAGTGACTCGCTCATGTAGATCCCCAATCATCTCGCTTCGTGGATGATCTTGTCATTGAATATGAAGAGGAGCTCTCGTCTGTCAAGTGGCCTCTACCTCATGGGTTGTGGAGGTAGGAGCGAAGCCACTCAGGTCGTCGGTGAAGATAGGAGGAGGCTGCTCAGCTGAAGCTGGAGTAGTAGAAGCATGCTCTCCAACCTTGTCAGAAGAGACTTGAGGATGGATTGGGTCCTCATCCTCAGAGTCATCATCGACGAAAATGCTTTCAGAAACCTGTGTACCTGCATCATCGGGTCTAGTACCAGGACTAGCCTCATCAAAAGTGACTTCGCAAGTCTCAACAACTTTGTTAGTGTCAAAATTAAATACATGATAGCCACGAGAATGAGCAGGATATCCAAGAAATATGCCATCAGAACATCTAGATTCAAATTTATCAAGGTTGCCATGTTTAAGAATAAAGCACTTGCAACCAAAAATCTTGAAATGAGATACTTTGGGCTTATGACCAAATCTGAGCTCATAAGAAGTCTTACCAATCACAGATCTCAAGAAAACCCTATTAGTGATATAACAAGTAGTAGAGATCGCTTCAGCCCAAAACCTCCTAGGTGTGGAATGCTCATCTAGCATGGTCCTGACCATCTCTACAAGGGTCCTATTCTTCCTCTCTACAACACCATTCTGCTGGGGAACTCTAGGAGAAGAAAACTGGTGCTCAATACCCCTATCAGTGCAAAAGGTGGCAAAGGAAGAATTCTTGAATTCATCCCATTGTCACTCCTAATGGCTCTCAAAGCTCCAGAAGCTCAACAAAGAAGTCTAAGGACCAACTCTCTAAAGAAGCTAAATGCCTCGTCCTTAGAAACCGTAAAATAAACCCATGAATACCGGAGTAATCATCCACAATCACAAGCACATACCATTTCCCACCTACCGATCAACTCTAGAAGGACCAACAGTGTCTAAGTGCAAAAGCTGACCAGGTCCATCTGTCATCACTAAGGTAAGAGGTGGATGAGAAGCAGAAACCATCTTACCATGTCTACAGGGTGTGCACACAAGGTCTCTAACAACCTTCAACCTAGGCAAACCTCTAATCAAATCCTTGCTACTGACTCTAGTCAAGTGATCGAAGCCTATGTGTCCAAGCCTACGATGCCACAACACTAGATCATGGGAGTTAGAGGCTACAAGACACCTAGGGCTAGAAGTAG
Source organism: Phyllostachys edulis (assembly GCA_036346405.1). NCBI lineage: Eukaryota > Viridiplantae > Streptophyta > Magnoliopsida > Poales > Poaceae > Phyllostachys > Phyllostachys edulis. The sequence goes on from CM070556.1 coordinate 44,507,833, forward strand.
AAGAGATACTGAAATCAGCACAAAAGATCCTCTCAAACCTGGAGATCTTAAAGACAAGCTCACCAGAGGAATCTAGAACTCTACACTCACCATGCTTAAATCTCACCTCTAGACCCTCATCAAGCAGCTGAGAAACAGATAGCAAATTATACCTCAGCTTACTTACCAAAGCGACGTCCTTGAGCATGAATTTGTTGTTGACGCGCACTGTGCCCTTGGCTGTCACGGTCCCGGTAGAAGCATCCCCAAATGTGATCAATTCATTGCCGGATGCACGTGTGAGGGAGGAGAACAATCTAGAATATCTAGTCATGTGTCGAGAACACCCAGAGTCAACAAGCCATATGTCCTCCTTCCTCGCACGATGGACCTACAAAGCATGAACAGGAAACATCTGTGCCTTAGTACTAGGGTTAGTGATAAAAGACTTGGGAATCCAGTACTGAGTCACACGATGCTTGGGCAAAGCAGTAGAAGCAGCAGTAAAATGGTTAGGAGTAAAATCATAAGAATGCACACGAGAACCACCTAGACCTCTCCGAATCGACCTACCAAAAGGTCGGTACTCCCCCTGTCTAGATGCTACCCGTAGTCTCTCCTCACGATATCCTAAACCAGAACGCTGCCTAGATCCACCAAAGGAGTCAAAGAAGTCATCTACGAACCTAGACCTATGTCTAGCAGGAAAGACAGGCTGCCTAGCTCTAGAGACTATAGCAGGTGAAGAAACTCCTCTAATGGTTCTCAAGGTACTCATCCTCTCCTTCCTCTCAATCTTGGCTCTACGGAAGCAGAACTCAACAATGTGGTCATTCTTCTTGCAGAAGGTGCAATGGTACTTGACCTTTTGAAGGGTCTTACCTGATGAAGTAGAAGCACCTATCTTGCTAGAAGTGGTTTGGGCAAAACCAAGAGATTTAAAAACTATCTTGGATGGCTTAGGGGGTTCTACCTCAAACAGACCACTCTCAACAGCTCTAACAACCTTAGGTGAATGATTCTTGGAATGCTCTAGGGAATTAAATCCTAGGCCACTATTATTCACACTCACCTTAGATTTGTCTAGAATCATGTTAAGGTTCTTCTTCCCACCAATAAACCTCTCAAGAGTCCCTTTAAGGTAGTCATTTTGTTTGACTAGTTCATAACAAGAAGCACACTTATTTGACATGCTAGCCCTATCAGACTTTTCCTTATAGTGAGCTACCTCGGCTTTCAAAGCCTCACAAGACACACAATAGTTATCTTTAATCCTATCCAACTGCTTCTTTGAACTTAACTCTAAATGCTTCTTGTATCTTATCTACATTATGCCCAAGTTCAATACAAAGAGTACAAGAATCGACTCAACAACTTTCTTCGGCAGTCATGGACATGGATTGTTCAATTTTAGCTTTCTCCTCAAGAGTCTTGTTTAAGGCATCATTCTCAATTGTGAGTTTAATACGTTTTCACATGAAGCAGCTTTTAGAGTAAAAACCATTTCACCATCTCCTTCATTTTAATCTTATTTTTCTCACAATGAGAGCAGTGTGTGACTAGCATCAAATTTCATCAATTCTTTTGTAGCACTATCCAATTTTAGTTCAAGCAAAGCACAATTTGAACAAGGCAAAGGGATAGCATCTACAGTAGTCACATCTAAAGCAATGGCATTCATACAAGCAGGACTAGACTTGAGGGATTCTAGTTCATCAAGAGCATCTTTCAATTGATTCGCAACAGTGGAATGAGCAGATTTCAGATTAGACAATTCATTCTTCAAGTAGGAGCAAACATCACAAATGTCAACAGGATCAATGGATTTGAGCTTAACAACTTCTAGGTTTAAGTTATCAATCATGGTGTCTTGTTTCTTAATCATTTTTGAAGGACCAAAGCACGCTTCATATCAGCACGTGAGGGACATACCTCATCTGGGTCGCTGAAAGGGTCGTCGTTGTTGGAGGAGTCGACGTCGTGGCTACCCCTGGTCATGAAACACTTGCGGTGAAGTCCTGAGCCTTCTTCTTGCCATGGGAGTCATCCTCGTCGTCCTCCGTCTCCGAGTCCACATCGCTCATGTCAACACTCTCTAGAGCGGCAAGGACCCGGCTGACGAACTTGCGATAGTTGGTCTTCTTGGGTTTTGCATCCCTAGCTTGAGGACGCCTCCGAGTGTCCTTCTCCTCCTTGCCCTTCAGCTTGGGGCACTTTGAGCGAATGTGGTTTGGCTCACCACACTCAAAGCAAGTGATAGGGCCACCTCTCCTCCTGTTCCTCACCTTGTTGTAAGCTCTCGAGAATTTGGTGGATAGGAGGGCTAAATCATCCTCAGGTAGCTTCTCTAGCTGCTCATCGCTCAATGAGTGTAAAGCGGACAAAGAAAAGCCAGATGAGCCAAAATCAAAGGAATCAGATGAGCTACCCTTAGATGGGTCGACCACCAAAGCCATCGACTCTGTCTTGGGGAGACGCGAGATAAAGTCAATCTCATACGTCTTCAACCTCGAGTAGAGCTTATCCATGGTAAGCTCACTCATGACAGTGTTGTCATTGATGGATGTGATCTTCATCCCCCAGACCCTCACATCAAGAGCACCCAAGAGCTGGCGTGCGTTCTCAGACTCAATGAAAACAAGATCAATAGCACGAAGATCATGAAGAATCTTGGAGAACCTTCCCCCACAGCTCATCTAAAGACTCACCAGGCCTTTGCTCGATCTTTGAGTATTCTTTCTTGAGCTAGTTCTATCTCACTTCCTTGATCGCAGTAGAGCCCTCGTGGTAGTCACAAAGGGTCCTCCAAATCTCGTGAGCAGACCTCAAATGAGCCACGCGCTCAAACTCAGATCGACTAAGACCTTGGATCAAAAAGTTCCCAGCCTTGCTATTAGCCTCAACATCTGGAGTGATCACATCGTCATTGGCTGGCACGACATATGGATTTTTGACCTCAAGCCAAATAGCGTGCCCTTGAGCCTCGATGTAGGCATGCATGCGTGCCTTCCAAGAAGCAAAATCAACTCCATCGAAAACAGTGGTTTGGTTGAATACTTGTCACGCCATGGCTCCAAAGACCGTTAAGATCTATGAGAAGAGCTAACCGGCTCGATACCAATTGTAGGACCGGAAAGGCGACTAGAGGGGGTGAATAGACGCTTTCTCTATTTTTCTCCTCGATCAAACTCAACACTACTTTCACTCCAATAGCTAAAAAGCTATGAAGATCTATATACAGGCACAGCGGATGACCTGTGTTGAATCTGATCAAACCCCGAAGCTCAAGACTACAAACATCTTAAGACCGCACGCACACCCACAGCAAACAGAGATTCAGTCGAATCAAGATGGCAGCCCAAGCTAATAAAAAAACTAAACAGCAAACTGCCAGATCTTGATTTATCTGACTACAGAATAGAGCATGCTCAGCTGCCGATGACACTACAAGCTCCTGCAAGGGCTCCTATTTTCTGCTGGAGCACAGCGTCACATGCACAGGAATTCCAACATCAAACCAACCAGACACGGACAGAGAAACATCACACACAGGTCGTGTGCTGCAACAAACCGCACAGCTTGTGCCGCAACAACCACAAGACATCGAGCTTACAAGCAAGCACAAAGGACTGCAGTTAATAAAATAATCGATTAACAGCAAACCGCTGGGAGTTAAAGCATCACTCGCATCATTGATTGGCAGTTAAATAAAAGGATCTCAAAACAGTGAACAACCAGGATTAACACACTGAAACGATTTGAGATTCACAAACCAATGGGACAACCGAACTACAGCCGCCGCCCAGGGTCAATCACAAAAGAAATCGTTCACATGCATGAGGCAAAAACAGCGATCGCTACAATGATGCCCATGGACTCTGTTTTTACTGAGAGACAAGTCACAGACGCATGTGATTTTCCGTGATCAAAACACACAAATACTGAGCCGACAAGCATGCAAAAAGGTTGCAGCCAAAGCAATAAAAAAAACTCAAAATAGAGAGCAACCAGTAACTACTTAATGCAACATCAAATCAATACAAAGTACTAGACCTCTTACAAGCAAGAAGCAAAACGGCGATCACTATCACAAGACTAATCCACAAGAATCCGACAGACACGGCAATAAACAAATCCAAAATCAAACCACTGGTATCTTGATTTTTCTGTCTACACGAGACTGCGGGACGCCGCCGCCAAGGCACCTATTTTTAAGGGAGGAACAGGCCGCCGCCACGGCTCCGGTTTCTACAGGCGCAACCACACGGATGTCCCATCTCCATCCTTTTATATGACAGCCACCAACCCTAAAACCCTTTTAGAATTGGAGCTTCTAGAAGATTAAACCTAATGGGCTTCTGTTAAGGCCCAACAACAACGGAACACACACGCACGTATTTTAAAGTGCCATCTTCACTTCTCTTGACCTAATCCATTTCTTGACGCACCGTCTTGCGCCGCGGGTTGGCATTCGGTTACTAAGGCGGTTTTTGGTAAAATTACCACAATACCCCTTCTCGATCTTTTTCGAAGACCGAGTCCAATCCTGTTGAAGCAATCACCTGCTCCGCCACGTGTAGGTCGATCAACGGCTCTCATCGTGTTGACAAGTCTTTTCCATCCGGTTCCTACCGGACCACCTTGGCACTTGCACCGACCCCCGCACCGCTTGATCAACCAGTCGCACCGAACTGCCCGTACAGTCATCCTTGTCTATTCTGCGCCATGCTTGAGTCACCTGACCTCACCCGGCATCCTTGATCATTCTGGACCTCATCTCTCCAACCTTAGTCCTGATCCTCCTCGCTGTTGAACGTCATTGACCTGCAAGCCACCTGCACAGCAATAGACCAAGAAATCGTCTCCGGGAACAAGTTCTTCACAACTTGACCCACGTTAGCTCAAAACATGCAATATGCAACATATATGCACTATAGCCTATGAACTCAACCTATCCCAAAGCCAAATTTCCAAAAACGAAGATCAGCCTTTTAAGTTTGCCGAAAACGCGTGAAACTTCAAACCAAAAGCAACATTGCCAATTGTTTCATCATCCTAAGATCATGGGCCCGCATTGGAATGGTGGGCCCGCATCCACAACCTAAGCCCGCATTTAACAAAATACGGGGATCCATGTCCCATCTGAAGAACATTTCATACGGGTGTCCTAATGTGCCCACATTGGAATGGTGGGTCTTATGTGCCCATACGGGAATTGATGGGTCTTTTTAATCCACTCCCGTGGATGAAACATGAATAATGGATGCATGGAATGCAATATGTATATTGAAAAGACATGCTCTCTAATCATGGAGATAACACATATGGAAGGAACATGAACATTAAATATTATCATGGATCTTAGAAAAACACAATATCAACATCAAACATTCAACATTTTCTAATTATGAGAACATCAAAGTACTTGCCTTCCGCGATGCGACGCGTTAGTAGACAATGGCGGTGCTCCCAAACCTGAAGCCTCTCCGCCTACACAATATACACTCAAAATAAGAACAACATATAACAAGACACTTCCATTAACGTTCTACAACGCCTTTCCGGCAACCCACAATTAACTAATTAGATCTAATATGAAAACAGACGACACAATCATGGAACTGATTCTGGACAGCAGCACGGAATCACTCATATCTAACGATCTGGGACTCAGAACGAGGTGAGCCCAGATCCTATGGAAACTTAAAGAATATATCTATGAAAACCTAGTTGGTGAGATAACCCAATTCTGCAAAAATCAATATACTACAGGCAGATGAACTTGAAAGACAGAATCTGTCCCGACGAAACGGGCAGTAGTAAAGAAAATAACACAACTTTTGATCTACAACTCCGATTAAGGCGTTCTTTATCATTATGGAAAGGTTATCAAAATTTCCACAATAACCTAGTTGGGTGAAAACTCTGAATCTACCAATAACATAATCATAATTTAGGAGACAACTTGACAGTTCACTCTCGTCAGGATTTCAGGACAGAGGTAAAGATCAGACCATAACTTTTGATCCGTACATCGGAATTACGTGTTCTTGGCGGCTACGGAAAGCTAAGAACATTATATAAATATCTCTAGGATATGGAAACCTCTAAATCGACATCTAAGAACCCGAAATATTCCATGCAAGCTAATAGACAGAACTGAACTTACAACCGAACTAATTCGATCAAAACTAAATAATCTAATTTTGCATCTAATCAACATTAAACAACGAGGAAACATCTCGTTAACCTTGAAGAACCCCGGAGAACGATGAACGATCCTTGGAGAAGATGATCCCTTCTCTTCTCCTCCTTTCTTTTCCTTTCTTCTTCTTCCTTCCTCTCCTCCCTTTCTCCTCTTGGCATAGTAGTAGGTGGGGATTGCTTACATGACTCTCACAAAGACTGCAGGCGGCGGTACTATAGCAGCTAGGGTTTTTCCCCTCCTTTTATTGGTGGCCACCACTCATGGGCCTCTGGGCCAAGGCCAGTTCTTAGAAAATGCTCTAAATCTCCTTTTTCTTATTCTTAATTTCCCTTTTGAACGCTTTCTTTTATAGAATAAATCGAAGTATTACACTTTTCTCTACCGTGAGCAAGGGAGCCACGAGCCAGCCTGTCGCCTCCACTGCCGAACGGCACCGGCCGCCCCCAGCTGCTCCCTCCATTCGACCCAGCCCAGCTGCTCCACCACCGAGCCCGCCTCCCACGGTCCAGAGAATGCCGCCAAGCCACCGGAGCCACCGTGCCGCCACCCCCGGCTCCTCCCTCCATGACCCCAGCCAAGACCGCCGCTTCCACCACCGAGCCTGCCTCCGCGCCCCCAGCCTGCCCGCCCAGACTGAGTGCCGTGGCTCTCTCTCTCCTCTGTGCCGCCCAGATCCGCCCCATCTTCCTCGGCCCGAGCAACTCACACGCCGACCCGCCTTCCATGGCCTCTACTCCCCCATGCCGCCACCTCCTGCTCCTGTTCGACCATGCCCGGCCTCGGCCGAGCCCGCGCCTCCTCCGCTTGTCGCCACTGCGTTCCCACGCCATGGTCTGCACCTTCATCGCTCAGACGTCTGCCCTGCTCCTCCTTCGCTGACTCGACCCCGGCCGCTCCGCCGCCGCCACCGCCTTCAGCCACCCAGTAGACCAGCTCCGTCTCACTCACACCTCCTGTCCATGGCACCGCTGAGCTGGCTGCGTCGCTCCGTCTCCCACGGCCCCGGCCAGCCAAGGCTGTCTCCTTGCGGCCCCACTGCCGCCCAGATCCGAGCACCGTCTGCCCCCTGGCCCAGATCTGCCCGACCGCCGGCTCAGTGCCTCCTCCGCCGTCGCTCCGGGCCCTTGCGTCGCTGCGTCTTGGCCCGTGCGCCGCCACCCTTGCCGCTACCCTCTGTTGCCGGTGCCACTTCAGCTCCTCCACAGCGAGGCCGCCGCCGACCTTCCGACCGCCGGCAACAAGCCATGGTCGAGCTGCCTTTGGTCCTTTCCGCTTGCCCTCTATGTGTTTGTATAAATGTCTCAAAGAATGTCTTTGTTTATCTACAGGTGAAATCCCCTGGGCCTCCTCCTGCTTATGCGCCTCCTTCTTCTCCCTTGTCCACTCACGGCCGCCGCTAGTGTCTCCTCAGCCGGCGCCTTCCTCACCACCGAGCCACCTTGGCGTGCCTTGTCTCAGCTCCTCTCTGTGGGTGTGTTGATGTGTTATGAATTAGACACTTACAACAGGATTCATTTCTCAGGTTGAAAGGTCAGTAGTGTTTAAGGTAAAGTTTGGCAGTAACAGTAGAGTTGTCGAACAATGATATTGGACTGTGAGTTCAGTGGTTAAGAGCTAATTAATGTTGTTTGCAAATTGTCAGTAAACTCAATCACTAGATCAACCTCTATTCTGCTAACTAATATGATGAATGTCATTTTGGCCATTCCAACGAATTACCAAAGTGAACTTTGAGTATTGTAGGAAGATTGACTTGTAGCATTCAGTTATGATAGATGGTCTGGACTAAGAAGGCAATATGAAGCTAGTAAAAACTTGCAGTAGGCTAACTTTGCTAAGTCTAGTAGTTAGCAATACCTTTGTTCTTTTAGCTTTTGAGCATTTGTCCAATAACAGTAAACTAATCTGAAAATAAGCTTGGTTTTGAAATTTCAGAAACCAGCAGAGGACAGCAAACTCTTTTTGCTGAAGTGTTGAATAGAGAGGGTAATCTGGAGAAAATCTGATTTAGTAGTGTAACTCTCTTGCAAAAATCTTTGGTCTTATGCTACCAAAATTTTGATATTGGTCAATTGTATTACTTAGTTGAGATAGCAGTTCTGGAAGTGCAAATTGATGGGAGTCTGATTTTGACATTTCTGTCCAGAGAATGGTTCCTTTGTAGGTGCTTAAGTAGTAATCTGACCATATAAGAATTGTCAGTAGGTTGAAGACCATTCTAGCGTTCATGTCCTTAGAAAGCTATTGTTCCGTAGTAGACCTTATGCCCTCATCTCAATTTCAGAAGTTCTTAATCAATTCTTTTCAAACTCCAAATCAAATAGTATATGTCTCTAATTTCATCTAAAACTATTATCTTCCTTTTGTATTAATTTATTAATTGTTGGAGACTTTTTGGAATTTTGGTGTTTATTCGCTGTTATTTTTGCTTTGTCAGTTCCTACCGTTAGATGACGTTGATTGCGAGAGTGATCCTCTGCAGCATATTGAGCAACTTCAGTAAGGCAAGCAATTTGATCATATTCTATCCCATTATATTTTAAAGTCTAATACTTTGTTTACAAACTGTATGTATGCATGCTTTTGTGTCAAAGTAATTTTATCATTTAGAGGTAGCTATTCCTATTGCATTGTTGCCTTTAAATTGTTATCCCCTACCACAAACCATAAGTTATTAATCTCACTGGTGAGTTAGAGCCCGGTGATTGAATTATACTCTTTTATTGTCTTTTCGGTGTCATGCTTAGGGATGCTTAGCTACCGGTAGAATTGGGCGGTTGTCGACTTATGTTGACGACCTTGATCACACAAAAACTTTATTATTATTCCATTATGTCCAGCACTTTGTGCTTTGTTAATTTGTAAAGTAAAAAAAACTGAAAATGAAAAACTATTTGGACTTGGGCACAATGGATGATGGTGTGATCTGTTGGTATGTGGAATGGTGCCTAAGTCAACAAGGACCGAACATCTTGTTACACTAAACCAAGCAATTTTGTGTGCTAACCACACGAGGGGGATATGGGACCTCTCTTGACTAAGTACCTTGGGAGGTGTTAATTATGAGTTGATGGTGGTTAAAATGTTTTTATAGGGATTGGGAGCACCCGCAATTGCTTAGGCTGGACCGGTGCATCCTACCCTTTGGGTTGTTGCGACTCTTAATTAGCATCATCCATTGGAAATGTCTCGTAGGACTCAGCCGTGCCCGCATACCAAAGGTAGTGTGCTTAATCATGTGGCGAAAAGGCGGTCTGACGTGTGGGTACATTGGTACACCCCTGCAGGGTTCAAACTATTCGAATAGTCTTGTCCTAGGTTATGGACACGCTTGGGGAGGTCTTTCGAGAGTTAGACTATAACCTTTTAATTAAAACTTGATGTGGGTGGTATGAATGGGTAATTCATGCTATTGTTGTGTTGACTATTGGGTTAGTCACTTCCAGATTGTTGTTGTCATCTATCTATTGTTATTATGTTGTTACTCGCTGTTATTTAAACATTAAAAACAGATTGTAAAATTGTTTTAAATCTCTTACATTATTGCAAATGAAAACTTGCTTTATGTTGAAAATGAGTCTAGAGCCTCCTCCACTTAAATAAGCTTGCATGTAGCATATGTATAGGTCTGTTACACTACACGTAAGTCTTGCGAGTATATTTTTGTACTCATTTGCTTTGCTTAATTAATTGTTGCAGAGGAGGTTAATCCCCAAGGGATTAATCATTGTGAGACCGACTTCGACTTCGCTTTGACGACTAGCTGGCGGCCCGGTTGGCTGCCTTGTGGGTTAAAAGCACACTAATTGACTCTTGTTTATCGCCATCTTATGGCATATTTTTCTTCCGCTGTTATTTAAGTTTTAGCTTGTGTGGTCGGTTGGCCTTGTTGTAATAAAATCTCTATTATGTATGTCTTTTGAATTGTTTAGTTGTGCTTTGGTTCTATGTGAATGAATGGAATTGATGCATGATTTTGTAAAAGGGTGTATGTACAGCACTTCTGGGATGTACATATTTTCCCGAGACACGGGATATTTTGTTTGTGATGTTAGGGTCAATTGGATGACTAAGCATTACAAGCTAAATACCACGGGGTCTCACAGGGGTGAGGGGGAGGCAGAGGCGACGGGTGGAGTTTGGCGAGGCCCGAGGGGGGGAGGCGACGGGTGGAGGAGGCGAGGCGGGCGGGGCGAGGGGGAGGCGGTAGGAGACAGGCAGACATCGAGCGGGGGCGAGGGGGAGGTCGGGAGGAGGAGGAAGGAAAAGGATTGGAAGCAAGCAGAGCGAAGAGCCGAAGGCCCGAAGGGGATAACTGGATAAGGCAGTTTGGGATTGAGCAGCTCGTAAGCCGGCTCGAGCTCATCTCGAAAGTCTTGCGAGCCAAAAGCTGAGCTTTGGCTTGGCTTGGCTTGTAATTTCACGAGCCCAAGCTGAACTGGTTTGAGCCTTGTTCGAACCGAACTGACTCACGAGGCTCGAACTATTTTTCCAGCCCTAAATGCTACTCATAGTCATTTGCTGCATGCACCCTGAATGGAATATACCACTGTCAGGTACTCAGGGTAGAACCTTTAATGAAGGGGAAGATGCCGCGCAGGCGCGCAGGCAGCGCAGACAAGGGAAGCTACTTGGCTTTGTACAGAGATATGCCCTCCTGCCCTGCGATCTATGCCAATAAAATACAGGGACACATGATTGATCCGATCCGGGCTCGTACTGATGAAGATTTCAACCGTAAATAAATGTGCCCCTAGTACAGATGTACAATTCATACGATCAACGAGGATGCCCACAAATTATATACGTGTTACGTCGAATGCAACTTGGGACTAACAAATGATCTGTTTGCTAGTTGATGTGCCTTAGTACGTGAAATCTTTTCTTTTTCTTTTGCTGATTGCAATTGATGTGCTGTGAGCCTATGCACGCCGTGGAATCTAGTCAGTTATATGAACCTATACTTAGTCTAGTATGATTTTGTTGTTATAGCAAAAGAAAAATATATATCAAATGGTTATATTGGAACATAGATATATAAATTGCTTTTAAAAAGCCACGGCAATGCTAAACACAGAGCAATAGCATGGACTTTTTCTTTTTGTAGACCACACAGCATAGACCTTTGAACTCGATAAGCAAATCGAATAGGAAGAATGAGCTGCGTTAGTTAATTGGCTTTGCACTTCTATTGTGCTGGGGTCTTACTGATCCACATGGCGTGTAGATTGTTTCGTTACATAAATATATAAACTTCAACTATGTATGGTATCAGAAAAAAATCTAAGCAATAATTGTGGAAGTTGTGTACTGCAGCAACCAAATTACTTGCTGGACCCAGATGCTATGTAACTATGCCAGGTACTAAATTATAACCCCGTGGTCACAGTAGCAGTAGTACTAGTACTACTTATATAATTGGAGGGGACAACCGGTTCTCACATTATTGTGTATATATCAATAAAAGTGAAAGGCTTTTCCGCTCGACTCTTCACAGCAATTGACGGCGAAAATTAATATTGATCAATCGCAGAACCAGAAATTGATGACAAGGTTCGGCATATCCTGACATTTTAGGGGTTACGTGATAAAAATTATCGTTGAATACTGTATATAAGAAAAATGAACATCAATATTGTTGATATTACCATTAAGATAGCATGTTCAATATTAAAACTATCAATGTGACCTGACCAACATTATTATCCAAGTTAATTTCCAGGAAACATAGTCGAAAAATAGAACACCACCTATATGCACATATACAAGAAAGAATTGCAATAATAAGTGAAGTGATATTAAAATTTTAAGAACAACGGCTAGGCACAACCACAACTGTGCACATATGGTTCCCAGCAGGCCGTGACGTAGCACAAATGATGCATTGCGGCGAATAAGTGACGCAACACAAAAGATCAATGATAGTGATACACAAAGATCAAGAGTACCAGACAACACAAGCTTGAGAGGAAAAATTATGTGTTTGAGGCTTTGAACTCACAAAAAAACTCACAATAAGTGACACCAACATCAGAATGAGAATTAAGTAGGGAAGAATTAATTGTTCTTACGATAATCTCTATCTCTACTACTTAAATATTAGAGTTGGTGGTCGTCCATCCTCCCACCATCTTTTTCATCCGTCCGATCGACGGTCGGATCACCAACGGACCAGATCAACTAACGGGGGAGCAACTGTCCTACACCACGCACGTACAATTGAAATCAGGTTTCTCCTCGCTTTTTCTGCGCTAACCCGTTCCCCTCGCACAAACATCCGCCCGCCTCCTCCCCTCCAACTGTCGCCGTCCAACCTAAACGCCGTCCTCGCCTTCTTCGCCAGCCTCGGCCTCTCCCCCAAGGAGGTCACTGTCGCCATCGCCTCCAACCCGCGCATCCTCTGCACCCTCATCGACCGCTCCCTAGCGCACATCTACGCGGAGCTCCGCTCCCTTGGCTTCTCCCCATCCCAAATCACCCGCCTCACCAAGATCGTCGGCCGCTACTTCCTCTACCTCAGCTTTGTCTCCAAGGTGCAGTTCTGGCTCCCCCTCTTCGGTTCCCTAGAGAGGCTCCTCTAGGACAGTGACTGGAACTATTGGCTCCTCACCTCTGACCTCGAGAAGGTAGCCGAGCCCAACGTCGCGTTCCTACAGCAATGCGGGCTAAGTGCTTGTGATATTGCCAAGCTGCTCGTGGTCATGCCCTGGTTGGTCACCATGCACCCCGAGTACATCCAGGACGCCGCCGTCGGGCCACCCAGCTCGGCGTGCCCCCGGGTTCCCAGATGTTCCACCATGCGCTCTCCACCGCCGGCTGCCTCGGCCAGGAGAAGGTCGACGCCAAGGTTGCCGTCCTAAAGGAGACGCTCGGGTGGTCGTAGGAGGAGGTGAACCTGGTCGTCTGCAAGGAGCCGTGGATCCTGGTCATCTCCGATGAGAGGCTACGCTGCAACGCCGAGTTCTTGATCAAGGAGGTCGGCTTGCAGCCACAGTACATCATGCGTCGTCCAGTGCTACTCGTGTATAGGAGGCTGGTGCACTGGCATCTCGTGGTGAAGGTTCTCAAGGAGAGGGGGCTGATCGAGGAAGACCGGTGCTTCTCCATCGTGGTAGCGCCAACTGAAGAGAAGTTCTTGGAGAAGTTCGTTGCCCCCTACAAGAAGTGTATCCCCAGGTTCACAGATGCTTACGAGGTTGCTTGTGCCGGGAAGGTGCTGGTGGAAGTTGAGCAATGACTAGACTCCATGGAAGATTTGGAGGTGTGTGTATCCACTCCATTCTATAATCTCATTCTACTGATGAACTATAAGACTGTAAGTTTATTATAGTCGACAACGAGGTGGCTGATTATAACATTGAAATTGTTCATTTATGATTGAACAATGGTCTTGATATAAAATTGTGAGCAATATGTTTCCTTTGGTTCTTTTTTTTTCTTTCCAGATGCTGAACATCGTCATCTTTTAGAATGTGTGCAATACTAAAGTGGTTAACATAGTGCTTCATCTCTTATTTTCCTCATGCCCATTTTTTCCTTTTTGCAAACATGTCTTGATGACAGTTGATGTGCATTCTTTCACAATTCCACCGCCAAAAATTATGAATGCTTAAAAAAACTAGAATGATTATAAATGTAAATGTGGTGCTTAGTCCAAATCAGTCTTTGCTAATCTCTATTGTTCCCTCGGCTCTTATCAACTGACTATTGCTTTCTCTCTTTTTTTTCTTTGTTTGAGAATCACCAGCCAACTAATAATTGGGAATCCTCAGTTGCTGTATAACCTAGGAAGTTTTAGAGCTTCTAATAATGCTAAACGTAAACAACTAGCAAAATACAATATATACAGAAACTATTTTACATTAAGGTTCATTGTTAGTAAATCGATTAAGGAAAGGGGAAATTAGCTCAGCAACATCTTGCAAAGAGGCGACATTAGATAAATAACATGTAAAAGGATCTTGATGTAAGCGGAAACCTTCATGCCCCAGGATCTTGATGTAAAAGGTTTTTTTTCTTTTCTTTTTGGCTCTCTTTCTAACTATTTTTTGGTTCCAGTCTACCCCGCAGGCTTAAGATGTTCTAGTAATGCCCTACTGATGTGAGTGACAATTATGAGATGTTTTTTCTTACAAAGTAATAACTGAAAAATCATTAAACATGGAACATAGATGCAAGCTTACATGTTTATTTATTTCATTTCTTGCAGCTAGCAAAGATGAGTTTGGAAGAAATAGAAGAGAGGTTAAATTATGTTGTAAAAACCAAGACAATTTCCCAGTTGAAGAGCACTGTCTGGAAAGAGCGCCTTGAAGGTTACCAAAGATCCTATGCTGCCTATTTTATTCTTTATTTTGCTTGGGTTGGAAGAATAAGATTTGAGTTTTACATCTATGCTATACTTAAACAAGGAAATATTATCGTATCAGTGTTTGATCTTATTACCATTCCTGTTCCGTTCCTTTATATTCTATACCTTGTTTGGGGATTATGGTTGTTCTAATAATTTCTTCTAACCCTAAGGCTTCTATGGTCTACAGTTAGACCCTAATATTGTACTATTTGGCAGCTATTTGCTCATTAAGGCAGGATGTGGAAAATCTTATAGAACTTGACAATTTTGCTTAACTCTTGGTTCGATTATTATGTGTTGTGCTTGTATGGAGTGAAAAGAATGTGCAGGTAATTACCAATAATTTTGCGTTGAGTGGAAACTTTATTCCCTTTCCTTCCTTATGGTAGTAATGTCCTGTATATTTTAAATGAAATAGGTTGGTTTGCACACAAGGCATTCCCAAGCCAGAACTAGATCTTACTCATCAACATGTTTGTGTTGATTGGTGCCACTGGCCAGATGCCGCCTACAACTGCAGTTAACCACAGCACATGGATACTTGTTGGGTTTTTGTCAGGTTATGTGGTCTACAAATATCGACGTGATTGGTGGGAGCGACACAATTATCTGCTTTCAGGTGCATAGGATGCTGGTTTGGCATTCATGGCAGTCTTGATTTACTTATGCCTAGGCTTGGAGAACATCAGTTTGAACTGGTGGGCAATGACTTAGATGGATGTCCTCCGGCTTCTTGCCCCACCGCTAAAGGTATAGCTATCGAGGGATGCCCAGTGTATACTTGAGGATCTCCTCATCCATGGTAGCCCTAGGGAGAAATTGAACAGTCTTAAGAAGCATGCAAGGGTCCATGTAAATAATCAATGTTTGTTTCCAAACATGTAAACATGATAAATTGGTGTTATCTTATTGTATTCTTCAAATTTCCAGAAAGATCCATAAAGACAATTCTAAAGTTTTTTTTTGTTCCCAAACCAACTACTATTCTAGTCTACAAAGAAGTCGTTGCACGGTGCTTCGCAATATAGTAAAAATAGGTACCGCATGATTTGCAAATTTATGACAGCAATTTCATACTTGCTATATAGAAATTAAGGTAAAGTTAAGGTTAAACTTCCCACAATTTTAATGTAACCTTTCTGAATTACATTAATCATGATTAATCGAGGAAAGAATATATTTTTTTCTATTATGTAACTACATATAAATAAATGAATAAGGTTGTTTTGACAACAGGGTAGCAACTTTCTCACCAAAACACATGTTCTAGGCTGCTTACTACTATTAATGTAGGCAACATTTTTCCATTTATCCTCTCCATCACTTAGCTAATCTGCATACATTTCCAGTAATATCATGCTCGAAACACAATAACCTGATTATTCCTCTGTCGAAGCCCATTGACATTAAATTCCTTGAGAAAATTCTCATAATAAATAGAAAGTTCCATCCATAATCTCCGCACCTCATGGTTATATATCTAACAATAAATCGAGATGCTTTTTCCAAGCATCACTTGTATTTAGCACTTTCCTGACAAAGATTTCCCAAGAATCACCATCCAAGAAATCTGGACCACTTAAAGCTGCAGTTTCAAGGATTTTGCCAACAGTATCCTCATGTCTTGGCTCAAATATGCTATGAACCAGAACTTGGTAAAGAAGCTTACTTTTGTTTTCTTGCTAAATGCTCCTAATAAAGGATGAAGAATTGCATATTTGACAGAAGTTAGCAATAAAGCTTCTAAAATATTATGAGAATTGGAAGAGGCATTGATTGAAACAGGTGTTGCCCATGAAGGAAGCTGATTTGGTGCATAATTAACTATGTGATTTGTTCAGTAGGCATCCATTCCTCTATTGTGAAACAAATTATTGAAAAACAAACCGACAAGGCAAATAACAAGATGATCAAGAACACAAGAATACCAAACATAGATTTTTACAAGAAAAACCTTTGCAAGAAAAAACCACAAGCACACGAAGGCAAAGTCACTATGTGAGGAGATATTAAAAGCACAAGACGACATGATAGGACCTGTTGTCTTAAATGTGCAACTCGATGCATTCTCAACATGAGAATACAGGTATATTTATAGGGTAAGGAAGAAGAGTCCAGAATGGACAAGAAACAAGAGTTGTAGTCGGTTGCGGCCCTTCGCTACATCCAGCATGGACCGGTTCTCTCCCTAGCTCCACCCAACGTGTGCGGTCGGTGCAGTGTTTGTTGTCGACACGAAGTCAAATTTGATTAAGTGCAAAATTAGAGATAATTTTTAGTTTGACTTAGTAAAAAAAATGTTGGCAATTTGTATGCTTCACACCATGAAATGATTTGAACATCCGATAATTGCACATTCAAGTGAATAGTTCGCTTTAGACACAGTTAGTGTACATTGCATATAATTTTTTGGTGCAAAGTATGAGTTCTTGTTGCAACACACGGGCATATGACTAGTTAGGAGAAAGTTGTAGCCGTGTTTATGCAACAACAAAAGAAAATAAAGGAAGAAAGAGAAACTTGAGGAGACAACTTTTACTAATACCAGGATTAACCAACTAATAATCAAGGTTAGGTTGAAAATAGACCCCTTAATTAGTGGGGGCCTATGCGGTTGATCATCTAGCACACCCTTGCCATACGGGCTGGCATATATAGTTTGTTGAAGTTAGTATTTGTAACATCACAAAGTTCTGTTACAAAAAATATAATTAATAAAGTTATTATTTTATTGCATTTCCTAAGTTTTAAATGAGTTTTCTTGATTTTCTTGAATTTCCTAGATTTTAAAAGTCAAAAAGAAAATTTATTGAGTTTTCTAGGATTTTCTTGGATTTAAAGTTAAAAGGAAATTTTAATTAATTTCTTGAATTTTCTAGTATTTAAAAAGTTTTTCCTATTTTCTAGAAATTAAAAATAATATATGTGCAAAAATAAAAGCCAACTTTAAGTTGGAAATAATTCTATTAAGTTTGAAATGATTCAATGAATTTATGTGAAACTTTCTAGAATTTTTGAACTCTAGTTGCTATTTTCCTTTAACCCTTATTTGATT
The DNA here is from genome assembly GCA_036346405.1 of Phyllostachys edulis. Classification (NCBI taxonomy): domain Eukaryota; kingdom Viridiplantae; phylum Streptophyta; class Magnoliopsida; order Poales; family Poaceae; genus Phyllostachys; species Phyllostachys edulis. The sequence continues at coordinate 44,525,428 of CM070556.1, forward strand.
TGTTGTATTTTTTGTAAATCAAAAACCAATTAAAAATCTCCAAGTCCTCTCGGGCCAAATTTTTCTAGCCCATTTCTCTCTTCCTGCACCGGGTCGCTCCACCAGCCCATCTCCTCTGCCCACTTGTGCCCGTCGGCCCACCTCCCCTCACACTCTCTCCCTCTCCCGCCGACAGCGGGCCCCACCTGTTATGCGCTCTCTTCCTCCCCACCTCCTTCCTCTAGAGCCTATGAGAAAATGTCGCCATTGCCACTATTCACAAGATTCGCAATCCCATGATTCCCTCCCCTTTCTCTCACGATTTCATGTTCATTAAATGCCTCGAATCCCAACGAACCCATTCCGACTGTTTTCCTCATCCAATCGCGCGTGGATTCTCTGAAACGCGTGAAAGCCACCGTGATCCTCACTGCGGGATATCCTTCCCTACTCCTCCTCTGTCCCTATAAATAGGAGCCATGTGCGCCCCTTCTCCCCCTCCTCCCTTTCCCCGAATATCCCCTTCTCTTTTGTCTTCCCCTCACCGCAATCTGCATTTGAACACCGCCGCCGACCAAAGCTCCCTCTGTCGCTGTTTTCGCTATCGTCGACGATGCTCCAGCGATAACGTCTCCATCCTTGACATCGTCTCATTACTTATGAGGGTATCCCTACAACACCTTCTTCTCCTCCACCTAATGCTCATGATATACGCCTCGAGTTGCCGACAGGACCAATAACAAGAGCACGTGCCAAGAAACTACAATCTCAGGTGAACTTGCTCCGTAATGAATATGTCATTGATTTTAATGAGAATTTTATACTACATAAAAACAATGTTTTGCTTGTGGTCAGGTTTGAAGATTCAGCGATGGACGGAGATCAAGGATATGCGGCCGTCATCCAAGGAAGACCATCAATTCAGGAGGTCAAGGCGCTGGCCTATGGCCCATTCGGCCAAAGAGGAGAGGGCCAACGTCCATGCGGCCAAGCGAGGGATCAAGGCCCAAACGGTCAAGCCCAAAGCCCATGGGGAGGAACTAAGAAGGAAGCACAAGTCCACGGCATGAACAGTAACAGGCCACGTGTGAACAGTAGCGGGCCACGCATGAACAGTACTGGCCCACACGTGAACAGTGTTTGATGAACAGTACGCGTAGGAATAGTACCACATGGAAAATTAGGACTGAATAGCTCTTAGCCCGAGACTATATATTGAGGGGTAGACCCCCATTGTAACTCAGACCAGTTTATGCATAAGAATTGAAACATAGCTATTGCTTGTTCTTTCTAAACCAGAATTCATGCGAGGACTTCTGAGAGAGAATTAGGCGATCAATTGTTCGTTCTGCATTTTTAAAGGTCAAGTTTGCTTTTCCGTTGGGAATTGAGGGCTTGGCGATCTCCGCTCGTGGTCTAGCGGCGATCATCCCGGTACGTGTTGGCGAATATCCATAGAGCTGCAAGTCCGCAGTAATGCTTGGCGCGTGGTGTACAAATGGCGTTATTCGTCATCAAGCGCTATTTATCCACGGTTCTACTCGAGAAGATCGGGCCACCCGTATCATCGTGGTATCGATTCGAGCCACTCGGTAGAATCTCTCTTTACCCGTAATTTAGTAGTTTATTTTTCTCATCCTATACAATCAAAAAGCCACAAAAAATATATATATCGCCTTTCACTTTGTAGTTTAATTCAGTATTTTTAGTGCGTTTTGTTAGGTCTTAATCCACTCATTCATCGTGTTTAGTTGTTGGTCGTGTTCCGTTCGCGTCTCTTTTTGTTCCCCTTCCACAAAATATTTGTGCCCGTTCTTCTTTCCTGTTTTTGTGCAACTAAACATCGCTTAAATTAGTAGATTGCACGTTGTTTTCTTTATGAACCCATCTATCTGTTCGCGAACCTTTCATACCTATTGAGACTAGCTCGTTGTTGTGCTCGAGGGACTACTCCTAGGAATTTTTTTGGACGCCAAGTTTTTGCGTGTGTGCACTATTCACATTGTAGTGCACTGTTCACGTGCGAATCACTGTTCACGTGTGCGCGTGAGATCAAAAAAAGCCTACTATTTTGGTCGTGTAAGAAAAGGATCCTTGTGTGATTAGTGCTCGGCGGCTGAAAAAAAAAAAAAAAAAACAGAGAGCAAAAAAAAACATAGAGTGCAAAAAAAAAACACGGCACAAGTTTCGACCATAGTGTTATTTTCTCTTGTTAGAGTGCATCCACTGTTGTTCGCGTACCATAATTTGAGCAATCTTGTGCCCTCATATCCAATTTTTTAGCACTAGCTAGTGTCTCTCCTTGAACTGTTGCAATACGAGCGTTCGCCTCAATACAACTTTGTTCTTGCTAATCGCTCATTCCTTTGTTTGCAATAGTCCCAATGTCTTTGTGCGTGTATTGCTATCTACTCTTCACTTATATATACCGATCAGCAATTAGGCACTGTGAGTCTCGTTTGGATTACTACCTAGCTAGACAATCTTTAAATTCTGAATTGTTAGGATTCCTCACCTAGCTCCACCTAAAACATCTGTGTCAAGTATTGGCTGTTGTTCTTGGTATTCGCTCGCACAATCTGGGTTGGTCGTTCGTTGCAACAAGCGTAAGTTTTTGCTACTCTTAATTTACTTCAGAACAGTGCAACTTGCTTTGTTTGAGCGATGAGTTGAGAGATTTCCACTTATTTTCCACATATATTGTCACTTGGTATTTTTGCTACTGTAACCATGTTAGGAAGTGAGTAGGATAAGGATCTGGACGGTAACCTTCTTGATCCGATCACAAAGATGCACTACCATACACTTCGCACACGCCGAGACGAGTTCCGGCCGAGGTCGACCAGTCTTGGCGACCTTGGGCGTGTCCAAAACAACTTGGATGGTCTGGGGTCAGACTTCCAAAAGTTGTCCGTGACCGTTGACGACAACCACAAGGTACTGCTCGATGCAATTGCAAATCTCACCGCTTCGATGCAGTTGGGTACACGTGGCGATGCGAGGAGTGTTCACCTCCCATACAAGCCGCACGACGCGACAGATGTGGAAGCCGCCACTAGAAGACAACGCGAGGATGAACCACGCCAATGACAATTTAACAAACAGGCGCGTGTACGCGAGGCGGCGCAACAACGCCGTGTTGTTGCTGAGGTTGCGGCGCGTTCCCCTGCACAAGGGCGCGGCCGTGGCATTGGCGCAAGAGGAGGCGGTGCACATCTGGACACCTACGATGGCGCCTATGGAGGCGCGCATGACGGCGCCTTTCGGGGTGCCTACTATGGTGCCCATGGAGGAGGCCGTGGCAACCGCCACAATGACGATGACGGCGACGAGTCCGTGTTCGATGACTATTTGCCATGCCGTCAACATAATCAGTATGCCCGCAATCGTCGGCATGATGAGGACGCCGATGATCTGGTTGCAAAGCCCAAGTTTACGATGCCGTCCTTTGAGGGTACTACAGAGGTAGAGGTTTATCTTGCATGGGAGCTGAAAGTTGACAAGTTGTTCCGCATGAACCGCTATTCTGATCAACGCAAGTTGGATCTTGCCGTTGCTGCTTTGGACGGATATGCTGCTACATGGTGGGAGCGTTGTGTGCAACAACGTATGGAACGACATGAGCCACGTGTTGTTACATGGGATGAGCTGAAGAGACAGATCGATGCGCGCGCGCTTTGTACCTACACATTACAAGCGCCACCGCATGAGAAGTTGATTGGGTTGCGACAGGGGTTGAAATCAGTTGATGAGTATTATAAAGAGATGGAGCAGATTATCATACATGCTGATGTGCGTGAGAATGAGGAACAAGCGATGGCTCGTTTTCTAGCTGAGATGAATTATGCTATTCGGCGGATCGTTAATTATCATCAATACAACAACATGGTTGAATTGATGCATCAGGCACGCGAGGCTGAGAAGCAGGTAATTGAAGATGCTAAGTATGCTGCACGACAATGTTATTCAGTGAGCACGGCACCACCGTACAACACGGGACAACCAGGCAAGTTCGCCCCATCCGGGGGCAATTCTGCGACGCGCAGTTCAGCACAAAAGAAGATAGATAGTACGCCACCATCGGCATGCCGACCACCAGCGCCTGCCACTAGCGCGGCATCCTCGATGGGTTCTACAGGTCGTTCACGTGATGTGACATGCTACAAGTGCAAGGGAGTTGGTCATTTTCAGAAAGATTGCCCAAATAATAAAGTTATGATACTTACTAATGATGGGTATATTTCAGCTAGTGATAAGGACGATACTACTCCGTTTGCTGATTTTGCAGAAGATCCCACAGAGGATGAGAGAATGGACCGTAGGCCGGGGTCGCCAGATGGAGAGCATATGCTAGTGTGCACACCTCGTGTACTTAGCGTGTCACAGAGTCAGTCTACCGCACAACGATGCAATTTGTTTTAGTCATGGGCGACAGTGGGTGGTAAAGTGTGCAAAGTTATAATTGATGGAGGAAGTTGTCATAATCTGGCTAGCAAGGAGATGTGCACAAAATTGGGCTTAAAATATTTACCGCATCCTCATCCTTATCATGTGCAGTGGTTGAGCGATGTGGGAGAGGTGAAAGTCAGTCATATGGTGAAGGTGCAATTCAAGATTGGCAAGTATGAGGATACCATTATTTGCGATGTGGTGCCCATGTCAGTTTGTCACTTGCTGTTGGGGCGCCCATGGCAGTTTGATCGGCATGTTTATCATGATGGGCATACAAACTGCTACAAGTTTAAGTGGAGCGGCAAAGATGTGATTTTGTATCCACTTACACTCGACAGAGATAGTCAATCTTGATAAGAAGAAAGTTGAGGTGAAAATTGAAAGTACACCAAATAGAGATTCCACCTTCGGTGAGTGAGAGCCACAAGCCACAATTGGCGGTAACAAGAAAAGTGAGGAGAGAAAGGTTTAGTAATGCTAGCCACCAAATCAGAGATGAGAGCTTTTTGTGAGAATCCTAATTTGGTGCACTTTGTACTCCTGTACAAGGATGCATTGCTTTCTACTGATGGCTTGACATCTCTTCCTAGTAGTATCTCTCATGTTTTTGCAGGAGTTCAACGACGTCTTTCCGGAGGAGATGCCCGCTGGTTTGCCACCAATCCACGGGATAGAGCATCAAATTGATTTGATTCCAGGAGCGACGCTACCAAACCGACCACCGTACCGCACCAACACCGAGGAAACAAAGGAAATCCAGAAACAAGTACAAGAGCTTCTAGACAAAGGGTACGTACGCGAAAGTTTAAGCCCTTGTCTTTGTTCTGTTATTTTAGTTCCTAAGAAAGATGGTACTTGGCGCATGTGCATAGATTGTAGAGCGATTAATAATATCACTATTCGATATCGTCATCCTATACCTCGCTTAGATGATATGTTAGACGAATTGAGTGGTGCTATTATTTTCTCTAAAATTGATTTGCGTAGTGGGTATCATCAAATTAGGATGAAAGAAGGGGATGAGTGGAAAACTGCTTTTAAAATAAAATTTGGTTTGTATGAGTGGTTAGTCATGCCGTTTGGGTTAACAAATGCACCTAGTACATTCATGCGATTGATGAATCATGTTTTGAGGCATTTTATTGGGAAATTTGTGGTCGTGTATTTTGATGATATCTTGATTTATAGCCATAATGAATCTGATCATATTGACCACATTAGACAAGTGCTACAGGTTTTATGCGATGCTAGGTTGTTTGGGAACTTAGCGAAGTGCACTTTTTGCAAAGATCGTGTAATATTTTTGGGCTATGTGGTTTCGGCACAGGGAGTAGAGGTAGATGAGTCTAAAATTGAAGCAATTAAAAATTGGCCTACTCCTATGAATATTAGTCAAATTAGGAGCTTTCATGGTCTCGCTGGTTTTTATCAGCGTTTCGTTAAGGATTTTAGCACCATCGCCGCCCTATTGAATGAATTAACAAAAAAAGGTGTTGAGTTTACATGGGGAGTGGCACAGCAAGCTGCATTTGATGACTTGAAAAAGCGTTTAACTGAGGCACCGTTACTTGTTTTACCCGATTTCACTAAGAATTTTGAAATTGAATGTGATGCTAGTGGAATTGGTATTGGCGGTGTTTTGATGCAAGAGGGAAGACCGGTTGCTTATTTTAGCGAGAAACTCAAAGGTGCACAATTGATTTATCCGGTCTATGATAAGGAGATGTATGCTTTAGTGCGAGTTTTAGAAGTTTGGCAACATTATTTATGGCCTAAGGAATTCATAATACATTCTGATCATGAGGCTTTAAAATATTTGCAAGGCCAAGCTAAGTTGAACCGTCGACATGCTAAATGGGTGGAATTTATTGAGTCATTTCCTTACATTGTGAAATATAAGAAGGGAAAGGAAAATGTGGTTGCTGATGATCTTTCTAGGAAAAGTGTGCTTTTAAATCGCTTAGATGTGCAAGTTCTTGGTTTAGAGAGTTTGCGTGATTTATATGCTAATGACCATGATTTCTATTCACCTTATGTGCTTTGCAAAGATGGGAAAGGTTGGGACAAATTTCATATTCATGATGGATTTTTATTTTGTGCTAACAAACTATGCGTTCCAGAATGGTCCGTGTGTTTGTTATTATTGCAGGAATCTCAAGCAGGTGGATTGATGGGACATTTTGGACGTGAGAAGACGTCTATGCTGAGCGATCACTTTTATTGGCCTAAGATGAGGCGTGATGTGGATAGATATGTACAACGGTGCATAACTTGTCACAAGGCGAAATCGAAGTTGCATCCACATGGTTTGTATACTCCTCTTCCAGTTCCTAATGCACCGTGGGAAGATATTAGTATGGATTTTGTTTTAGGACTGCCTAGGACTAAGAGGGGGAGAGATTTTGTTTTTGTCGTTGTCGATCGATTTTTGAAGATGGCACACTTTATTCCGTGCCACAAGAGCGACGATGCGTCGCATGTTGCTGATTTATTTTTCAGGGAGATAGTGCGGTTGCATGGCGTACCCAGGACCATTGTCTCGGATCGCGACGTCAAATTCATGAGTTATTTCTGGAAGACACTTTGGGGGAAGCTAGGGACAAGATTGTTATTCAGCACAACTTGTCATCCCCAAACTGATGGTTAAACAGAGGTGGTGAACCGCACACTTTCGATGCTGCTAAGGACCATGATCAAGAAACATATCAAGGAGTGGGAGGACTATTTGCCACATATGGAGTTCGCCTACAACAGAGCAGTCCACTCTATTACACAGATGTGCCCATTTGAGGTGGTGTATGGTTTCAAGCCTATTACGCCACTTGATTTGCTGCCGCTTCCAAGTCAACAACAAACAAATATGGAGGCGTCAAAGAGGGCTGAATATGCGAAGAAATTGCACATCAAGGTGAAAGAAGAAATTGAGCGCAAGGCGAAGTACTATGCTGACAAGGCGAACAAGAAAAGAAAGAAGATGATTTTTCAGCCAGGCAATTTAGTTTGGTTACACTACTGCAAGGATCGCTTTCCAGATCGACGCAAATCGAAGTTGCTGCCATGAGGAGATGGACCTTTCAAAGTGCTTGAGCGGATTAGCGATAATGCATACAAAATCGAGCTTCCGGGAGATGACTACGGTGTGAGCTCGACATTCAACGTTGCTGATTTATCGCCATTCTTCGGTGCTGATGATCTAGTGTCGAGGACAACGCCTTTTCAAGAGGGAGAGGATGATGAGGGCATCCCTACAACACCTTCTTCTCCTCCACCTAATGCTCATGATATACGCCTCGAGTTGCCGACAGGACCAATAACAAGAGCACGTGCCAAGAAACTACAATCTCAGGTGAACTTGCTCCTTAATGAATATGTCATTGATTTTAATGAGAATTTTATACTACCTAAAAACAATGTTTTGCTTGTGTTCAGGTTTGAAGATTCAGCGATGGACGGAGATCAAGGATATGCGGCCGTCATCCAAGGAAGACCATCAATTCAGGAGGTCAAGGCGCTGGCCTATGGCCCATTCGGCCAAAGAGGAGAGGGCCAACGTCCATGCGGCCAAGCGAGGGATCAAGGCCCAAACGGTCAAGCCCAAAGCCCATGGGAAGGAACCAGGAAGGAAGCACAAGTCCACGGCATGAACAGTAACCGACCCCTGAATAGTGCCACGCGTGAACAGTAATGGGCCACGCGTGAACAGTACTGGCCCGCACGTGAACAGTGTCGAATGAACAGTAACGCGTAGGAATAGTACCACATAGAAAATTAGGACTAAATAGCTCTTAGCCCGAGACTATATATTGAGGGGTAGACCCCCATTGTAACTCAGACCAGTTTATGCATAAGAATTGAAACATAGCTATTGCTTGTTCTTTCTAAACCAGAGTTCATGCGAGGACTTCTGAGAGAGAATTAGGTGATCAATTGTTCGTTCTGCATTTTTAAAGGTCAAGTTTGCTTTTCCGCTGGGAATTGAGGGCTTGGCGATCTCCACTCGTGGTCTAGCGGCGATCATCCCGGTACGTGTTGGCAAATATCCATAGAGCTGCAAGTCCGTGCACTGGCGCGTGGTGTACAGCTGAGCGTTATTCGTCATCAAGCGCTATTTATCCACGGTTCTACTCGAGAAGATCGGGCCACCCCGTATCAATTGTGTTCTACCTGAAGCTCGCCTCGCCTTTGCTAGAACCCTACCGGAGCTCCATTGCTAACTTCAACCGCCGCCGCCACCGCTTTTCCTCTTGCCGCTGACCACCTCCTTGTGCATCACCACCGAGATGGTGAGCACTAGATTCGCCTCGCCCCTCTCCTTCTTTTGGTACCCCATCGAACCCTCGTCGTGGCGCGTAGCATGGCCATCCTCCGGCTGACGTGGCACGCCCGTGTCAGCGCCACCTAGCGCTAGGTCAATGTCACCTCACCCGCTCGCCTACGTCAGTGTATGCGTGGCAGCTCGCATCAGCGCTTGCGTCAGCCTTGCTACTATTACGCGACCTGGGTGTACTGTGGACCTTTAACCAAGTGGTGAACTTGGTCCATGGACCAAGGGGGCCACCTGTCAGTAGGATTTTTTGTAAGAAATTATTTCGGCCGCAATTCATAACTCACCTACTGACGTCATCATGAAGCAATAATTGTTTTTTCCTTTAGAAAAACGATTCCAAAAATTTCAATTGCATCATTTCATGTGAAATTCAAACTTCTAAGAGCCCATTCTCCTTCGTTCGAACTCCAATTAAAGTGATTCAAATTTCTAAATTCATATAAAATCAAGATCTAGCTATCTCTACCGAAATAATTTAGTTTTGAGTTCATTTGAATTTATTTGAATTTGGTTCATTTCGCGTATATATTTCAACGACTCCGGGGAACCTGATTTATTCGAGGAGTTAGATACTCAAGCATTTGAGCAAGGCAAGTTACATATTTGATCATATTTGCATCCCAATATTTCAAATTATTTAAATTATGTTTTAAATTATTATTGCATGCGTATTTATATTCGAGTTATTTAAATTATAGTTATTCCCAATTCCATTATATAGCCAAATTTTGCTATTGAATTAGCTATTCTTTGATACCATAGTTAAAATATAGTTGGTACATTAGTATGAGTCAGAACATGTTGAGAAACTTTATGCTTAGATAAAGCTTAGACCAAAAATATTGAATTTAGGGAGTTTAGCCAAATGTTCAATTACGATTTAAAATGAGGCTATGGTATTGTTTTTACCATAGAAATTTTAGCAAATGATTTAACTTGAAAAATAAATAAAAGTTAGTTTAGACTTGGGCGAAATGGATGTTTGGATGGTACAAGTTGATGCATGGGATCGATTCATTTCTATGATCGAGACTAGGGTTTTGTTGAAAGTCGTCCAAGTTAATTAAGGATCGGTCTTCGAGCCGCATCTTGCTAAGCTCCACCGTACTACCACAAGTTTGGAGTGGGACATGCTAGGCTAAATAATGTACAACATTTCACTGTGGTTGTGCCATCTGGTTGTGTGGGTGTCAGAATGACCTACTTTTTATATATTCCCACATGCGCAAGAGATGGCTTCCGCTGGATGGTTCAATCCAAAGGAAGTGAAACCTTAACTATAGTGGGATGGCGTATTGTAAAGGCCTTGTGATGATCACTTAGTCACACACCTACGAAAGTGTGTGAACGGACATTATAAGTTGATTATCTCTTCTAGGTAAAGTTGTATGACCTCTGCAGAGTGTAAAACTATTCGAATAGTCATGTCCACGGTCATGGACATGCTGAGCAAAGCCACTCAGAGTTAGATTTTGAGTTCGTTTTAAAAATTAAGTTCGGAAATGTTTTTGGATAGTTTATCCAAGTGGGAAATTAGGCAGATTACCATGTGATAGGAGTGTATCATTTACCACTCTTGTGTGAAGGTTATCTTACTATAAAACTTGACAATTTAAAATCAAAAACCAATTTTTGATATAGAATAACTGCTTTGGAACTTAGTACAAATATTTTAAAAGGAAACATTGCTTTACACAAATTCTATCTCATAAGCCTTCATTTGATATATCCCTGCATGCATTATAATTTCGTTATTGGGTATAACTTGTGGAGTACATTTATTTGTACTCACCCTTGCTTAATACATTGTTGTTCAGAGGAGTAGTACTGCGAGGAGGATGAGAACTTGGACGACTAGGCTACGCCCCCATACGATTGCCTATGGCGTATTGTGTGGCCTACCTTATCATGCTTATGGCGAATCGTGTGGCCTACCTTATCATTTATGCTTCCGCTGTACTAGGCTTTTGGACTTATGCCTCTTTTGTAACAAACTTGAACTATTATGGATGAATCGCATATTATGGTTTTGCTATCATTTTTGTTTGACTGTGTATGCTAGTTGTTCCTGGACTAGTGTATGAGACACAGAGAATCTGGGATCCTTCGCTCTCGAGTTTGACAGTATTGCAATACATAATACACAAGGGTGATATTCTTTTTCTACAGTGTACATATATGGTCTAAACTCTAAACTTATCTGAAGGGCAAACATGTGTTCTGATTGCAACGGCATGCCTAAGTTCGGCTCATTGGTTTATGGCTTGAAGCAAAAGCATAGGTGGCCAGCATGAACAGGTCCGCCCCATAGACCCAACGGGCAAACTGCCTCCCACCCAAGAGAGGGTCTGGACGACCCGTTACCCTTCTTTTTTACACATGGGCCATGGGTCAAGGAGCGGGTCTGACCGGACCACCCCATTTGCACCCCTAATAGGTGGTCTGTGTTAAGAAATCATGCCCAGGCCAGGCGAGCTTGGCCCAAGATTGGCTCCTCATGCATCTAGTAGCCTATATAAAGGAGGGAGGACCCCAACTATTATACTACAGTTTTACAGAAGAGCAATAAAGAGAAGCAAGAAGTCCCATCATATCTTTGTGTTCAATATACTATATGTTCTGTTCTTGTGTTCTTGCATTGTTCTAAGCGATTCAACACTTTTTTACGAGGTAATCGATCGGACTAGACTCACCAGCGACGGTTACTCAACAACTTATCAACACGACTACGCTCTTCGGCCTGCACGGATTGAAAAGGTAATCATTGAAGCATCTCTCGTAGATTGAATTTCTAGTTCGCGTTCTAGATTTTTTTCTACGATGCAAATTTGCCCTAATCTACCGCGAGTAGACTTGAAGTCGCTGGCCAAGCCAATCAATAGATTGCACAAAAGGGTGGATGTCGATTGCATCGTAGATTGCATGAACAGTATTTGCATGAACAATAAACAAAACAAAAGAAAAAATAGTCGACCTGACACATGCGGCATACGCCACCGCCGCCTCTGACCCACACCGCAGATAGCGGCAACTTACGCCAGCGCCACCCGCTACGCCAACCCGCCATCGGCCTATAGCCACACTGTGCACCACACGAATTCAGACCAAACGCCGTAAGCGCACCGCCCACACGCGTGAAGCATCTCCGCCGTCCCAAGGCCACTCACACCGCCGCGCCTGCCAGCGCTGCCAAAGTCCGCACGGGCCACTGCCCCACACATAGGCAAGCCTCTGGCCACCCGAAGATGCGCCGCCGCTGTGCCCGCCTCCCGCATGAGATGCGTCATTAGCCTTGCATGAGCCGCCGTCGCGTAGCACACCATCGTCAGACATGTTCGCCTCCCATACGAGGCCACCGCCTCACATGGCCGCGCCCAGCCGCACGGGTGCCCCACCTCGCCGCACGGCCGCGTCGGTCTGTCGGCCTCCTGCGCCTCAGCGAACGCATGCACCACCTTTAGCCGCCCGCTTGCGCGCTTAAAGCGCTGTCGTGCTCTGCCCCTCCAACCACCCGCTTGCGCACTTGAAGCGGCACCGCCGCATCGTACCTCCCCGGCCCGCTTGCGCCGCCCCTCCACACAGTAGCCACCGCCACCATTTGGGGGGAAAGGCATGGGGGAAACCCTAATGCCTTCCCCCCCTTTGACTGGCCATGTATGGGCTCATATGGGCCAAACAAACGAAGCCCAAGAAAGAAAGAAAAAAAAGGGAGGGGTAGTTTGGCCGGAAGAAAAAAAAGGAAGAAAACAAAGGGAAAATCCTAATTTTTATAAGAAGGCCCTCGAAAAATCTGAAAATTACGCAAAATTTTTCTCAGAACTAAATTTCACGATTTAACCCCTGAAAATTGCAAAATTCACCAAAAATTCATTTTCTGGTAGAAAAGGGCCTTAGGAATTCATTTTTTGAATCAATTTTAGCGTTTGAAGCATGTTTAACTTTGTTATTGTTATTTCTATGTAATTTATTTATTGTATTTACTATTTTGATTATCTATGATTGTTTATATTGCATTTAATCACTGAAAATAGCAGTAAATCATGAAAAATGCATAGAAAAATAGGGGAGCATTATGATAATTTTTGCAACTATTTTATGCAAGTTACCAACAGTAATCTTATGAACTCTTTGCATGAATATGCAGATGACTGACATTACAAGCCGGGAGTTTGAAGAGCTGGCCCAGCATAGCCAGAATTACTTGACTTGGGCATTAGATGTCAAGATCATACTTGGAGCCAAGAAGCTCCGTGCTGCTTTCGGACTTGGTACCTCGAATGATGTCACTCCAACTACTGAGGAAAATGATCAGGCACTTTATTTCCTCAGACACCATCTCTGCCTAACGCTCAAGAATGAGTATATGGCGGAGAAGAACACACTAGCTTTATGGACAGCACTGAAGAAGCGGTTCGAGAAGCTGAAGTATACCATTCTTCCTCGTGCAGAGCAGGATGGAACAGACTACATTTTGCTGACTACAAGACTATGGGGGAGTACAATTCTGCTTTGCACAGGATTTGTACCAGTCTTCAGCTCTGTGGGAAGGTAATCACAAATAAGGAGAATATTAAAAAAACCTTCTCTACCTTTCACCCAAATGCGGTGCAATCCGCACGCAACTATCGTCAAGACAGCTACAATGAGTATGCCGAACTGATTAACATCATGCAAGTTGCGGAAGCTGAAGATGATGTTCTAAGGAAGAACTACATCTCACAACCGTCTAGTAGCAAAGTTGGCCATGAAGTCAATGCTAGCAACTACAAGGTGAGGAAGCCTCACTCAAAGGAAAGAGGCAAGAAGGGTAAGGTCATAGGTCGTAAGACCAAGCAGAATGCTCGAGCCAAGAAGGGCAGAGAAAAGAAGCGTGATGAGAAGCCCTATGGTCAGCAGGACTAAAGTTGCTACAAATGTGGCACATGAGGACATTGGTCACGTGTTTGCCGTGAGCCGCAGCACATGATTGATGCCTTCAAGTCTAAGAGCAAGGGCAAAGGACAGCATGACGAACACCTCACCATTGCAGGCACAAAGGATCCACGGTCATTGGTTGCACCCATGGAAATTGACAGCCCAACAGCAGCCCCCGTCACACCTTCTTTGGACATCACAGCGACAACAGCTATAGTTTCTGAAGAAGAGAAGATGGACATGGACCAGATTCAGGTAGAAGTTTCTTCACACTTCACTGATTCGATCTAGTGCACGCATTGCACTTAGATTTTTATAGTCATTTGCAGTTTATGGTTGTGATAGAACATTGAATTATTGAATAATGGTCGTAAGCTCTAGGAGAGCAAAGCATTAAATTCTTATGATGAATCCTGCAAAACTTTTTTCCTTATTAATAAGAGCAAGTTATGTTCTGTTGTAGAGTATTTTATTTATGTGTGGATTGCTTCCCAACCCATATTAATAAATACTTTATATATCAAAACACGTGTAGCGCCCTATAGAGGAAGTGTGCTTAGTAGATAGTGGCACAACGAATACTATCTTGAGAGAGACAAAAATTTTCTAGTCGATCAGTAAGAATGCTGGTAGTCTTACGACAATCGCAGGCAGCGATACTTGTACAATAGGCTCAGGGAGAGCCATAGTTATACTCCCAATAGGCACAACATTGGTCATTGAAGAAACCTTGTTGTACCCAGAATCGACTAGAACTCTCTTAAGCTTTAAAGATATTCGCGCTAATGGTCTCCACGTAGAGACTAAAGAAGAGTATGGTAAAGAATACCTGCTCATTACAAAGCGTGAAGAAAAAGGAAAAAGGGTATTAGAACGACTTCCTTCAGATGAATCTGGGCTATACTACACTATTATTAAGGCACCTGCAGCCTAAACTGTCCTGAAAACCACTTTTAGAAGCTTGAACTTTTCTGTCGCTGGCATGATAGATTAGGCCACCCAGGTCTTAGGATGATGAGAAATATAATTAACAATTCACAAGGACGTAATATCAATTTTAAAAAATTTCCGAAAGAAGATTTTGTGTGCCCCGCATGTGCCACCGGGAAATTAATTACTAGACCACGATGAAACCCTACATTCCTGGACCGTATCAAGGGAGACATTTGCAGTCTTATATAGCCCCTATCAGGGCCATTTAGGTACATTATGGTGCTCATCGATGCTTCCTCGAAATAGTTGCATGTATGCTTATTGTCTATGAGAAACCATGCTTTTGCAAAGCTGATCTCGCAGATAATTAAAATTAAGAATAATTTCCCTAATCATCATGTAAAGTCCATCAGAATGGACAACGCTGGAGAATTTACTTCAAAGGCATTTGATGATTATTGCATGGCAATGGGAATTACCATTAAGCATTCCGTGTCGTATGTCCACACCCAGAATAGACTAGCAGAGGTATTAATTAAACGAATTAAATTTATTGCCCGACCGTTTTTGCAGAATTGTAATTTACCAACTACATGTTGGGGACACGCAGTCCTACACGCAGCAACTCTTATCAATTTTAGACCGTTGGCATATAACATCCATCCACCTATGCAACTAGCACAACGGTCAGCACCGAAAATTTCTCATCTTCGTAGGTTTGGTTGCAAGGTTTGTGTACCTATACCACCACCGCAGCGAACTACAATGGGATCTCTCCGAAAGTTTGGGATATACGTTGGTTATGAGATAATATCCATATTCAGGTATCAGGATCCTATGACTGGAGATTTGCATACAGTCCACTTCGCTAATAACATAGTTGATGAGGATAGTTTCCCGTCATTAGGAGGGAGGAAATCAACCCCTTGATGAAAAATGTCAGGAAATAACATGGCAAGATACGGGAATCCATGCACATGACCCGCGCACTAGTGAAGCAAATAGAGAAGTTCAAAAGAGAATTGATTTGCAAGCATTAGCGAATCAACTATCTGACCACTTTAGTGATTTGAAGAGTGTGACCAAGTCGCATGTGCCTACACGCAATACACCAGAGAGGGTTGAAATACCAAAGAAATTTGAAGGTATCCCTAATCCCGTCCAGAGGCCTCAGAATAAAAGGACGAGAACACTGGCCCCTTGAATCCCAAGTAACTAGGGACGTCTTGCGAAAAAGGATAAGAAAGACTTGACACAGCCGATCAATGAAGTTCCCCAAAACCAGAAGGGGAGCCAGTTGATACCTAGCACCAGTATGGAACCTTTAGTAAAAGGCATACTAGATTTGAATATTCCCACGGAGAGAGACATCAGTATAGATGTGTGCATACACATTAGAGCTAAAAAACTAAAGGGACTTCCCCTCGTAATTGGAAGCAGCAGTGAGCGAGTAGAAACATTAGAAGAATCACCCCATAAAGAAATAGCTATAAATTATGTGACCACGGGAGAATCTATGAATAGAACAACAGCCAATGTCGATATTTATTTTGCAAAGAAAATTGTCGCAATCATCGATCTTGATCCAAAGCCTGCATCGCTCGCTGAATGTAAGAAAAGATCAAATTAGGAAGATCGGAAGAAGGCAATAGAAACAGAATTATTATCTTTTAATAAAAGAAAGGTGTTTGGGCCTGTAAGCTATACGCCTCCCCATGTGCACCCCGTAGGGTATAAGTGGGTATTTGTTCAAAAGAGCAATGAAAACAATGAAGTTGTAAGATATAAAGCAAGACTAGTTGCATAAGATTTCACTCAACGACCAGGAGTCGATTATGAAAAAACCTATTCCCCGGTCCTGAGTGGAACCACCTTCAGATATTAAATCTCAATGGCAGTAAACTTGAATTTAGAAATGAAATTGATGGATGTGGTAACTGCATACCTTTATGGAAACTTGGATTCGGACATTTATATGAAGGTACCTGAAGGTATCCCTATCCCGAACCAAGATAGAGTAAATAGAAATCTATACAGTGTGCAACTCAGAAAGTCACTGTATGAACTGAAGCAATCAGGCAGAATGTGGTATAATCGCTTAAGCGACTTTCTATGCAAGAAAGGCTACACGAACAATGAAGCTTATCCCTGTGTATTTATACGACGATCCCATAATAGATTTTGTATAATCTCAGTGTATGTAGATGGTTTTAATATCATCGGGGCCTTGGAAGATATTAAGAAAGAAAACTCTTACCTGGAGTCAGAGTTTAAAATGAAAGATTTCGGTAAAACCAAATATTGCCTAGGCTTGCAGCTTGAGCATGCCCCTGAAGGGATTTTAGTACATCAGTCAACCTACACTCAGAAAGTGTTAGAAAGGTTCGGTTTTGAAAAGGCATATTCTTCGAAAGTGCCGATGGTCAAAAGATCCTTGCAGCAAAACAAGGACCCGTACAAACCTAAAGAAGAAGGGAGGAAGTCCTAGGACCGGAATTCCCATACTTGAGTGCAGTAGGAGCACTCATGTATTTAGCAAACTTTACTAGACCGGACATTGCATTTGCCATGAACCTACTAGTAAGGTATAGTGCAGAACCTACTAAAAGGCATTGACAAGGGATAAAGGATATCTTCCGATACCTCCAAGGAAGCAAGGACCTTAGTCTATTCTACAGAAAGAACCAAGACCTAACTATGACTAGCTATACAGATGCTGGGTACCTATCAGACCCGCATACGACTAAGTCACAAATAGGCAATGTATTCCTGTGTGGTGGAATTGCAATTTCATGGAAATCGTCTAAGCAAAGTCTTGTATCAACTTCGATGAACCACTCGGAAATCATAGCGCTGTACGAGGCCTCACGAGAATGTTTTTGGCTTCAATAGATGATTCATCACATCCAGCAGTCGTGTGGTTTGAATACTGCGCAAACCCCCACTATTATCTATGAAGATAATGCAGTTTATGTTGCACAAATGCAGATGGGTTATGTGAAGAGTCATCTCACAAAGCATATCAACCCTAAGTTTTTCTATACTCATGAATTACAAAAGATGGATGAAATTAAAGTAGTGCATACTAAGTCATGTGAAAATCTTGCAGATTTATTCACTAAGTCACTTCGAGCGTCTAGCTTTCAAAGATGCATCCGTGGAATTGGAATGACGAGACTTAGAGAAGTGCAGAATTCAGGGGGAGAATCTTTACGAACTCATTATTGAAACTTGATCGAGTACCCAAGAAATAAATCTTGAAGATTAAATGAAATTGGATGGATTGTACTCTTTTTCCCTCAATGAGTTTTCCTGAAGTTTCTCGGCTAAAGTTTTTTATGAGGCAATTCGTGCAGCACAGCAGAACGTGTTTCATATACTCTTTCTCTAAATTTTTCCTACTGGTTTTTTATGGAGTTTTGATAAGACATGAACATGTCGGATGAGTGCCCAAGGGGGAATTTTAAGAAACTGTACCCAGACCAGGCAGGTCTCACTACTACAGAAAAGGCCTTCATAGACGGTTCAAAAATGTCATCATAGACGGTTTCTTGAACCGTCTCGAGTTTATGGGTCGATGATGCATGAGGTCATCACAGACGGTTTTCAAGCCGCCTGCGTGATGCATACTACCTGAGCATTTGACCACAAACCGTGCAGGATGACTATATATCACGTATGGTTTCATCCACCAACCGCCTCGTGATATCTATATATCCTGAGCGGTTTGTGGTAAAAACTGTGATGACTCTTCTCTATAAAGTCTCCAGCGGTGTTGCTTGTGCCTTTAAAACCGGCATCATATATGTATATATTATATTTCTATTGTTCCTAGTCCCTTAGCCACTTTTGAGAATTAGTCCACTTGACATGAGGAAGAGAGATAGCAACCACGGCAATCTCATTGAGCCCTTGCAAATATAAAAGTGGCATCTTGTATTAGCAAAGTGTCGGGACATCCCGACACTTTCCAGCTAATACAATATGCCACTTTCGGCTCAATGAGGTTGCCCTCGCGTCCCGTCACTTTCTCATAAAGGCGACGCGTACTCGGTAAAGTGGCCTCGTAATATATATATATATATATATATATATATATATATATATATATATATATATATATATATATATGCCGCTTTTAAAGGCACAAGCAACCACCGCTGGAGACTTTATAGAAGAAGAGATTAGGAATGGAATGGTAGGACAACGTGCCTAGGGCGCAAGATAGGAGAACTTGACCTACATGAACACAAGCACACGCACAAATGTGAAATAAATGGCGAGAAGCAATAGATGACATCTTGACAAAATGACAAATCGACAAATAAGTCATAACATATCACACATTTTACACATTTATTTTTGCAAATCATCAATCATACTGTTGTTGGAAATATGCCCTAGAGGCAATCATAGAGATGATTATATTTCATTATGTTCATGACATTGGATAATGTGTTATCTTGTTCCTAGAATAATATTGATAATATTTATAATCAAGTATGTGACTTGGTTGTGAAACTCTATATTCCTGCGATAATTATTCTTACACGATCCCTGGTCGTAAACATATGAGGACACATATGAATAGACTAGCATATGTATTGGTTGATGACTATGTTTCACGAGTCATAGATATGGGGATATCAAACCGATAATATGGACACATGTTAGAGAACATGATGTTGGATAAGACCCACCTTGAGACACTATTGAGATTGTTATGAATCTATGTGTCATTAGTTGGTCTCAAGCAATGATGATGTATAATCCTTAGACCTGAGATCAAGATGGTTTCCTACATGTGTAAGAGCACTCTTAGGGGTTGCCAAACGCTACACCGTGAATCGGTAGTTATAAAGGTAGCTTTGGGTATGCTCAAACATGGAGAGGAATGTGGTTGGTGGGATATGGGATTTGCCCTCCTAACATAACAGAGAGATGTCTCGGGCCCCTCGTTGTGATCGGATAAAGAAAGTGCATGGCCATGCCACTAGTAGTCGAAGTGTTCACCACATAAGGTTATCGATACTCGATCGAGAAAGTATTGAATAGTCCATGGATGACACAACATCTCACAGGTTCAACCAGATATCGTGAGGCAAAGGGAGAATACATGAGTAGGTCACTTAGTTCGACCGACTACTGGTCGGGTCGTATGGAGATACAAGCAAGTCGTAGGCGGTCGAACGTAATCACAGAGTGGTCAAAACCAAGTCGTGAGGAGTTACTGAGTTGGTCGTGATCAAATCTGAACTGGTCAGATAGAGATAGGACACAGTCGTAAGTGATGAGGACCTGGTCGTATATCATATTGCATTAAGGTTAAGTCCGATATAATTTGTGTGTTTTAGGGAATCGATATGTTACGCTAGGAGCCGCTTCGACTCGTGATCGGAAGCGGTTTCGAATCACAACCGAACTACACATGAACCTCTGTGGTCACACACTTAACGGGTTGGAACAAACCAAGATGCGAATATGATTCATAAGCGTGTTGGGATAGGATCCGTCACGAGCACTATATAAGGAGGTGCATGAGGTCGTTGGGAGGGATCGTGAAACACCACCGAAACCCTAGCCGCCATCTCCTTGAGAGCTCCACCGTGCGACTTGGTCTTGCACACCGACGTTCGGTTGTTCCTTCCCCGGACATGTGGATACCGTAGAGGCGCTACTACGATTGTTGCGCTTGAGGGCGATCCGCGATCTTCACAAGGAACCGAGACGTTCTTTGGAGGAGACGATCGATCGCGACCACTGCATCGACTTGTTTGGGCGTTGGACGATCGACTCGACCACTACATCGACGCTCTTCGTTGGACCAGTCGCTCCAACCCTTCTTCCGCCGTTTCTCTGGCGTCGGTGGTAACGATCTATGATCATCTACTTGCATGGCTTCCTGGTTTGCGTGGTAGAAAATTTTGTTTGTAGCTATCGTAGCCTACCCGTGACCCAACAACTGTAACATCCCAAATACCTAAACAGGTGTTTGTCAAATATAATTAAATGTGTAGAAACTAAAACTTTTTCTCACATCTTGAAAACCCCTAAACTCTCATGTAATTCTTGTCCAAGAGATTGTGTAATCCAAAAACATAAGCTCTTGTGACCAAAAGACAAAATCATTTCTCATTTGTCACCACTCTTGTGCCAAACATTTGGAAAATAATTTTCCTTGGTCCTAAAGTTGATGTGGGACCCCTCTAAAAAATATCATGAGTTACAAAACTTGTTTGATAATTTTTGGAGGTAAAATAATCCTTTGAACAACCTTAATGAATTTCCTGAGAAAAATGCATTGCATAACAACCTCTGGAAAATTTATGTGAGGTTAATCTTACCATCAACAAGCTCAGGTTAAAATTTCATAAATTTTGGAGTTCAATTGCTATCTCAAATAATTACGCAAAGTCCCAAATTGTTAAAACTAAACTTAAAACCTCCTTGTTCCTTGGGGTGGCAGTATTCAAATCTGGTCTAGCCCAACCCCATCGACCTCCTCCACGCCCAACAAGCACCTCACCGACCTCCTTTTCCACCTTGATGAGGTCGTGGCCGTTGGATTCAGATCCAACACCACGACCTCCTCCTAAGCCATCACCGCGAGGTCCTCCCCACCACTTGAGGTCATAGCCGTTGGATCAAATCCAACGACCATGACCTCCCTTCGATATCAATCGCCCATGTCCTTCCCATTTGATGAGGTCATAGCCCTTGGATCAAAGATCCATGGCCATGACCTCCCTCCTTATTAAACTAAGCAAACCTCCCACCTAGCAGGAGGTCGTGGCCGTTGGATCAAATCCAACGACCCACGACCTCCCCTCAAATCTAGCGCACGGACCTCCCCACCCACGCGAGGTCTAGGCGTTAGATGTGGATCTCACGCCATGACCTCCCTTGCCCTTTTTCGCCTTTGGATCTCGGCTCAGCAGCGAGATCAATGGGCGTTCGGACCACCCTTTCTTGGCCGTTGGATTTAGATCTCATGATGCTAATCGATGGGCCGTTTGGACCATCTCTTATGAGCCCTTAGATCTAAATCGGAGGCTAGGACCTCCTTGCGCTACGCGCAAGGCTCAGACCTCCCCTCTATTGATCGGCACCGTTGGATCAAGATCCAAAGGTCTGACCTCCTCTGCGCTTCAGCATAGCATACGCCAGACCTCCCTTTTTGGTTGTGTGCCCTTGGATTTAAATCCTAAGGCCATGACCTCCCCTCATTTTCTTTGGTGGGTGTGCGGTAAGTCTTCCCGGAGGTCCTTGGTTGGATTGAGATCAACGCCTTGGACCTCTGTCCCTTTTTCCTCGTCGCGTTCAAGGCGTCATGGAAATCGTGGGGCCCACGACCTCCCGTTCGAGGATCGTGTGGTGGGACCTCCTCCCGGTCACTTAAAGCGTAACAGGTTCAAACATAAAATCAGAGGGCGGGACCTCCCCATCCACTTAATCCAAGCGGTGGATGTGAGGTCTGTTCTTCTTCCACCTTGGGCGCGCGTCGAGCCATGGCGATGGGCAAAGTCGAGCCTTGTCACCTCCAACGGCTCGCCTGCAAGCATTAAATGTGTGTCAGCCCTTTCCGCCCCTAGCCCATGTTCTGACCACCTACTCTGTCCCATCCGTCTTGTCCAAGTCCAGGACCTCCCCATGGGCTAAGCTCACCATGAGCTTAACCCGTGGTTCTAACCTCGTTTTGCCCTTGGTATAAAACCCCCCTTTGTTTCTTTGGCTTCCTTTACACACCATTGTTCCTTGCTTGCACCCCTGCTGCTTGTGAGCTCTAAACCACCGCTTTCCTTGGCGCCATTGTTGGAGCTTGAAGCTCCGCGGTGGACAAGGGTCCCTGGGGTTTTCCTCCCTTTCTCTGTGCTTCTTTTTGTGCCATGTCCTCTGTGATCATGTCTTAACTTGTTTAGTTTGGGCATTTTGCGAGAGGTGGCCAAAGGGATCTTGAAGTTGGAGCTTTGGTAGTGGAGCACCTTTCTTCCCGGCACGGTCCTTCCTCCTCGACCTCCTCGGCCCCTCTGGACCTCCGGGTAATCCTCTGGTAGTCCCTAGGCTTGGCACACGCCATGAATCTTTGCGGAGCTCAATTTAGCTGTTGTCATTTTTGCCGTGTTGTGCTATCGGGCTCCTCTCCGGCTCGTCGGCGTTCAAGGCCATCGCCGCCGTTGAGAGGAGGACCATAGTGTGCGCAACCCTATTGCGCACTCGTTGGTGTCCTTGGTTGTCGCCGGCGAGGTCTACATCACCGGCGAGGACCATCTCTTCAAACTCGGTTTTTTTTGTCGGACGTACACGGCAGCGCCGTGTCAAATTTCGGACAAAGATCCTCTACTTAATGCGCTAATCATTACTCAATCTCGCTAATCATTGGCGTGTCTTAGCGCCTTTAATCCGCCCGTCTTGGCGCATTTAAGACCTCTCGCGGACCTCCTTGTGTCCGTAGCGCATTAACTTCGTGTCCGAAGGCGTCGCGTCTTGCTTGAGCGCAAAAGCGCTGTGCAGGGCGTCCCTGGACCTCCTCTGAAATCGCGCGTCCAAGACCTCCTTGCGAAATCGTGGCCGTCGGACCTCCCGGAGGTGCATGGCGATAAGACCTCAGCGATTGAACCTCCTCGAGGTCATCTCTGCCGTTATGACCTCCCCGCGTGATCTGAGCCGCTTATGTCCTCCCTGTGTTGATCGCAGCCGTTGAGGACCTCCCTCCCGTGTTGTGGCCCGTTGGATGTGCCATCAACGGCCACGACCTCCTCATCTCCGCAGCGTGCTGGCGTTCTTTGGGAGGTCCATGACCTCTGGACCTCGCGATGCGCACAGGTGCGTTAACTCTGGGAGGTGCAGCCGTTAGATCTCAGATCTGTGGCTCACGTCCTCCCATGTCTTTATGGTTTTAGAATTCCAAAGAACTGTTATTTTAAGAAGCGAAAAAGGTATGAACTTTAAAATTGCATAACTAATTCAATTTAAATCCAAATAGGGTGATTCAAATTGTGTTAGCTCTGGCTTGACCTGGGCTCCAATCTAAAAATGGTTATGAGCCCAGTTCAGCTCCAGAACATGGTTTTACAAATAGATTTCAAAACTAGCTTTAAATGTTATACTAGAAATTCCTTTAACTTGTAAAATGCATAATTATTGATCTATATATTATTTTTGAGTGAATCCAACTTTGTTGGTTTCCTCTGTTAATGCTCTAAATGTTAGAATAGGATTTAGGCATGTCACTATTTTCAAAAAACTTTCTTGTGCATTATAATTTTGTTCAAGTTCTTGTTTTTGAAAAATTATAGAAAGTGCAATATAGCTCTAAATGAGGTGAACTCAATTGTGTTATTCACCTCATGAGGTGCTGGTTTTATAGTAAAAATCTCAGTATCACCACCTTTCTAGAAAATGTTGCCTCATAATTAAATTAGTGAATAGTGGCAGTTTGTATTTTTAGGGCTGAGCAAATTTGTTTTGCTCATAACTTTTGCATTGAGAATCCAAATCCATTGGTTCTTGTTGCTAAATTCCCTAAAAATCATCCTCTTGCTTCTGTAGAAATTTCAGAGCTTTTGGAGTTGGTTCGCTGTGCTGTCTTTGTCGTTTTCGTCGTTCTTATCGATTGTTTTCATCTTTTCGTTAGGTGCCGACGAGTACTTTGAACCCGTGAGCGACCCTCAGCAATACATTGAGCAAAACCAGCAAGGCAAGCAGTTTGATCATATCCATTTATTGTCCCATTACTTTAAAGCTTAATACTTTGTTTCACTTATATGTATGCATGCTACTTTGTGTTAAAATGTCGCTAGTAATCCTATAGATGCATATTCTGTAAGTAAATGTTCATTCTCTACTACTAAACCTAGGATTATCTTGCTGCGATTTAGAGTTCGCTGGATGGACTCTTATCGCTTAGTAGTTTACGTTGATAATGCTTAGCAATGCTTAGATAACGGTAGAAATGGGTGGTTGTCGACATTATGTCGATGACCTTGATCACACTAAAATCTTTACTCCATTTTGTCCTTCTTGTGGTTTGTTACTTTGTAAACAAATAAAACCAAAATGAAAACAAAACTGTTTTGACTTGGGCACAATGGATGTTGGTGTGATATTTTGGGTGTGATCGAATGGTGCCTAAGTCCCCAAGGACCGAGTTACTTGTGTCACTAAGCCAAGCGCTCTTATGCGTGCTAACCACGAGGGGATATGGGACCTCTCTTGACTAAGTACTTTGGAAGGTGTTAATTATGAGCTGGTTGGTGGGTGGTTTTAAATGTGTATGTGTGGTGTGGGAGAGGAGCATTAGCGGGGGTCGTTAGGCTGCCTAGTGTGTCCTTATCCCGTGGGTTCTTGACTCTTAATTAGCATCATCCATTGGAAATATCTCGTAGGACTTAGCCGTGCGGCATACCAAATGAAGTGTGCTAAATCATGTGGCGAAAAGCGATGCGACGTGTGGGTACATTGGTACACCCTACAGGTTAAAACTATTGAATAGCCTCGTCCTAGGTTATGGACATGCTTGGTAAGGTCGTGCAAGAACTAGACTACAACATTTAAATTAAAACTTGATGGGTTGGTATGAATGGATGTTCATGCTATTGTGGTGGCTAATGGGTTAGCCACTTCCAGGATTGTTATCTATCATTTGTTACCTGTCTCGTTGGTTTCTTGCAAATGAAAAATGAATTGCAACTTTGCTTTGGAATCTATTTAAATATTGCAAATGAAAACTTGCTTTATGCTAAAATAAGTCCAAAGCCTCATCCACTTAAATAAAGCTTGCATGTAGTTAAACTATAGTTACTGTTATATTACCGTCGATCTTGCGAGTACATTTTGTACTCATTTGCTTTGCTTAATAACTTTGTTGCAGAGGAGGTAGGGTCCAAAGGGCTCTACTTTTGTGAGATGTGCATGGGTTGGGAAGCGACTAGCTTGGCGGTCCGGTCGGTTGCCTTGTGGGTGAAGGCACCTTGGTTGGCTCTTGTTTTGGGCCATCTCTATGGCACTTTTGCTTCATTGTTATCTTAGTAGTCTTGTTGTTATTTGGCGGTCGGCCTCTCTTTTCATAATAACTATCCTTTATGTATTTTAACCACGGTTTGTTGCTTGTTCTGTTCTATGTGTTGGAATGGAATTGATGCAATCTTTTGTAATGAGTTGTGTGTCTTGCATTACAGGAAGTACATATATCTCGAGGCACAGTTTATTTAGTTGATAACACTAGGGTCAATTGGATGACTAAGTATTATGAGCCTAATAAATCGGGGTCCTCACAAAAGTTGGTATCAGAGCCATCCTGACCGTAGTAACCCAAGCTTGGTCGCCTTTAGGATATTTTCGAAAACTTATTTTTGAAGTATCAAAGAGTTTATGAAAGCTTGAGTAATTCTTAGATTTTACTCCTTACCTATCTTAGCTTTCTTCTCTCATCTTACTCTAATTTGAGTTTTAAAAAAATTGTTTACCTCTCCTTCCCTCAAAATTAGTTGTTATCGATTAAATTGGGTTTTGGGGAAACTTATGAGAGTTCTAAATTTGAAATCTTGGCTGTCTGTTGGTGGAGAATGGAAGTATTGGGAGATGGGATTCAAATCTGGAAATTAGGACAGCAAGCAAGCATTTTAGGGCAGCAAGCTCAAGTTAGTGATTAAGGTAGAAAATGAGAGGTTAATTCAACTAAAACTTGTGAGAATGAAAGGGTAAGATGTGATACTAGTTAGCTAAGTATCTAACACTTATCTTGCTGATTTAGCATTGCTCTTTAGTACCATTAGATCTCACCTTACAATCTGATTTTTATCTTCTCGATCAATTACTCGTTCATTCAATATGGGTTAGTTGTGTTGAGAAGTTGAGCCTTGTTTTTGGTGATCATTTGCTGTTTTTAGAGTCTTTTAGAAGCTTTTTAAAGTTTAATTACTCGCTGTTTTTGGCTTTCGATTTGGGCGATATTCCATTCCCCTAGTCGTTAGCTTTTGCTTTCTTTAAAGCTTTGTTTTTCGGGTTGCGTTGCTAACCCATCCTTGACTTTGGAGGTGCGGCGTCGGGTTGGGTAAACTTCTTGTCAACTCTCGTCCTGCTTCTACTTTATTCAAATCAGGAGCTTCTCATTCTCTTGTATCTAAGTTTTTGGCTCCTTTGCTTGTCCCGTTGCTCATTCACTCTTCCGGTTGGAGTTGAGAGTTTGATCCGAGTGTCGGAATGTCCCGTTGAAATCGAGGAAGTGGAATCCATGCCAAGAATTACATCTAAACTGTGCAAACCATTGAAATGGATTGGTTGTCTCAAGCACATGGGACAAATCGATTGCGCCAGAAGCTCATCTCTCTATCTAGTCCCTCCGTGAAAGCGGGTTAAGCTTTTCACTTTGGGCGCGCTAGGTCCGCATCTCTTGGCGCTTGAAGCGAAGCCCGCTCTAGATATTAGCGAAGTCCCAATAGTTTGTGACTTCGTTGATGTCTTTCCTGCAGATCTTCCGGGGATGCCACCCGTTCGTGATCTCGAGTTCGTCATCGAGTTGGCTCCCGGTACCGCCCCTATCTCAAAGAGGCCTTATCGGATGCCACCGAACGAGTTGGTAGAGTTGAAGAAGCAGTTAAGTGAGCTTCAAGAGAAGGGTTTCATTCACCCTAGCTCATCTCCGTGGGGTTGTCCAGCAATCTTCATAAAGAAGAAGGACGATACCTTACGCATGTGCATTGATTACCGCCCACTTAATGAAGTGACGGTAAAGAACAAGTATCCATTGGCCCGCATTGGCGATCTCTTGATCAATTAAGCTGGAGCTCGAGTTTTCTCCAAGATTGATTTGAGAGTGGGATATCATCAGGTTCGGATTCGACCTGAGGATATTCCAAAGACGGCGTTCTCTACTCGCTACGGCTTGTACGAGTATACCGTCATGTCATTCGGCTTAACCAATGCTCCTACCTTGTTCATGAACCTCATGAATTCGGTATTCATGGAGTATTTGGATAAGTTTGTCGTGGTCTTCATCGATGATATTCTTATCTATTCCAAGAACGATGAGGAACACGCCGAGCATCTGAAGCTTGTGTTGGGCAAACTGCGTGAGCACCAATTTGTATCTGAAGTTCAGCAAATCGCTGCGTTACGGTTGAAGAAAGTGGCTTTCTTGGGCCATGTGCTTTCAGCAGGAGGCGTAGCCATTGATCCTGGCAAGGTCAGCGATGTGCTATCTGAGTCGACTGCCGGTCCACCGTCGCGGAGTTTTCTTGGTTTAGCGGGATACTATAAATAAACTTTATCGAGAACTTCTCCAAGATCGCTGGCCGATGACGGAGTTGCTCAAGAAGGACAAGAAGTTCGTGTGGTCCACTCGAGTGTGAGGAAAGTTTCCAAGTGCTCAAAAGCGTTTGACCACCGCTCCCGTTCTCGTTCTTCCCGATATCCATCGAAGCTTCGATATCTATTGCGATGCTTCTCGTCGAGGCCTCGGTTGCGTCCTTACGCAAGAAGGCAAGGTAGTGGCCTATGCATCAAGGCAATTGAGACCTCATGAACTCAATTATCCTACCCATGATTTGGAGTTGGCTGCTGTGATTCATGCACTTAAGATTTGGCGACATTACCTAATCGGTAATCGTTGTGAAGTGTATTCGGATCACAAAAGCCTTAAGTATTTGTTCACCCAGCCAGATCTGAACCTTAGGCAAAGGAGATGGTTGGAGTTGATCAAGGATTATGATGTGGGTATTCACTACCATCCGGGCAAGGCTAATGTCGTTGCCGATGCGCTTAGTCGTAAAGCGCATTGTAATGCTTTGTCTCTCAAGGAGTTTATTACCCTTATTGAGGAGTTTCAGCACCTCAACTTGGGGTTGGTTGAGCATGGTTCCCTCGCTACCTTGGTTGTGCAGCCAACCTTGGTGGATCGTGTCAAGTCCACTCAGCAGTCGAATGTTGGAGTGAGCCACATCGAGGAGAATGTCAAGAACGGAACAACCAAGTGCTTTTATGAGGATGAGCATGGTGTTGTGAGGTTCGGGCAACGCCTTGTGGTTCCAAAGGATAGGGAATTGCGGAATTTGATCCTCTGCGAAGCCCATGATTCGCCTTTATCCATTCATCCCGGGGCCACAAAGATGTATCAAGATCTCCGCCAGAGATTTTGGTGGACCCAAATGAAGAGGGAGATTGCGAAGTTCGTTCTGTCGAGAGTGCGGCGTGTCTTTGTCGTGTGAAGTTTAACATCGGCGTCAATTTGGGCTACTTGACCTTTGCACATTCTGAGTGGAAGTGGGATTCGATCGGAATGGATTTCATCACGGTCTACCCACGCCCCGAAGAAGAATGATGCCATTTGGGTGCGTCATCGATCGATTGACTAAGGTGGCATATTTCCTTCTGTCAAGATGACCTTCTAAAGGGCCGGAAAGGCGACTAGAGGGGGTGAATAGGAGCACGAATCTTTTTACGCAAAGAATGGATTCAACTTATAAATCACTCCAATAGCTATGAGAGCTATGAAGATCAATGATTAAGCCTGAGAGGAAGTCTTATGTTGAATCCACTCCTCACCCCAAAGCTCGACAAACAAAAAGCGAGGAAGAGCCGAACAAATCGGGACAATCGGTACAACCACAGGCAAATGGCGGTTGTCTGCGATCGGCTACAACCCATGAGCAAGCGGCGGTTGTACCGCATGATCGGTACTAACCGCAGATGTTAAGCCTTGTTCATCCGATTGTCTGGAGCAGGCAAAATCCGCTCGGGTTTCAAAAGCGAAAATCAACGTAACTTTTGATCTCTGGCGGCCAAACTTGACCAAATTTGGAACACACCTTCCTAAGGATGTTAGGAACCTATTCAAGAAAGCGATTGAGTAGATCCATCCACAAAATCTCAGGAATCAACCAAAAAGCGGAAGAACGAAGAACGAGACAACCCAAAAGCTGAAATCTTAGATTTAAACCAAGTTTGCTCTTGAAATCGATCAAATGATCTTGTGGCACTAACCCATCATAGAACAACTCGTTTTGAGGCTTCCCAACAAGAAACAACAAGAGACTCACAAAATCAAGAAATCATCAAATGGGAGTCACGAAGAAACGAAACAAGAGTTAGAGAGACAAACTTGATTTCATTCATTGAATCAAAAGCGAAAAACACATAGATACATCCCCATACGCATGGACATTAGAACCAGAGGGATGATTACATGTAAGCTCAATCCATCTCCTCACTCTCACAACTCAAGAACAAACACTCATCCATTCTTGAGGAGATGAACACAAAACCAAGAAGGGGACAAGCGAGGGAGCACTACTCTGCCTACACCTCCACTCTCAACAACTAAAGAGCAAAAGAGAAACAACCTCACAAAGCCTCTTTTGACTCTAAAACCCTAATTCCACCCAAGTGCTCCAGGAGGGCATGCAGCCCCTCCTCTCCTTTTATAGCGCCTGGCTAACGGGTCTCCGCCCGTTCGCCTCGCTATAATCCAACAGAGCCCGCCCGCTTGTGCGACCTTGCAATTTCCCGGTCGCCCCTTCTACACCTTCCGGGAAGCTTCCGCGCTCCTTGTCTCGCACGCCTCGCAACCACCTCGAGTCCACGTCGTCTTCGACACATCCTGACCGTTCTGACCTCAGCGCCACCTGCGCCTAGTCCAGTCCACCGTGTCTCGCCACGACTCCACTCGGCGTCCTGCGACCACACGGACAAGAAACACGAAGCAGGAACAAGTTCTTCACAACTTGACCCAGCGTTAGCTCAAACATGCAATATGCAACACATATGCATGAACACACTGGATATGACCTATCCCAAAACTCAAATCACCAAAATGGCGAACCTCACAATACAATCGGTACAACCGCCATGTTACCGGCGGATCAACGCACTCGGTCGTCTGGCTCAATACTGCGGTCGTTCGATTTCCAATGAAGACCGAACTCGAAAAACAACTTCTCTGGAATTCTTCAACGCCATTTACCAATCGGTACAACCGCCTGTGATCGTACCGCCCATAACTGCCGGACGTTCGATTATCTGGCGATACGATTGACTTCACAGCAGCGTGAACGGCATAGCGACATGGTCAGACCACACAAACCAAACTCGTGACCTAAAACCTTTGTCAATTACTCATCACTTTCATGGAACCACGACCACATGGTCTCTCAATCTCCCCTTGATGAGAATATTGACAAACTCGAAAAAGCTTTTAAGAAGAGTTTGAGTTTGAAGAAACCAACATGGTCCAAGAAATGAAATGAAGCTAATGACCATGTCGACGGAAGGAACAGCTAGAGCAACAAGCTGAAAAAGCAAATTGATCTCCAAAGCTCTAAAGCTGTTCCCCAGCAGACTTTTCTTCTCTATTCTCCCCTTTTGGCAATAAGCATCAAGATGCAATAGAGAGAATATGACATGTTAATGGATGAAAAATGGCTGAAGTTTGTTTATTTAAGCATTTTGAGCCATGAGAATTATCCATAATGACCAACATGTAATACACCAAGCCATAACTTAATAAAAAGGCTATCTAGATCATGACAAGATATGTATAAGCTAGCTAGAACACATAGATGACAATCTGAAAATGAGGTACATTATGTGAGCAAGTCAAGTCATCAATGAGCAAAGTCTAGCTAGAGATATCCAAGGATGATCAGAGGCCATGTCAATAAGCTAAGCGGAACTAAGAAGCTTAAATTGAGACCAAATAGAGTGCTATGCTCAAGATTGAAACATTGGTTAAAGTACATGATACTTTTTGTGGCTTTAAGCACATTGAACACATGAAACATATTTTCTTTTGAAATTCATGGTGGTTTCCAACCAGATTTTTGTTTTATCATGTGCTAGGTCTCAAGCCTTATCACGACTACTCCAAGCGAGAAGCTTAAGAAGATAGTCTAGGTCACCCAAAACTCCCCTAAGTTCATGCCAAGTGCAATGGCAAGCCGTCTCATAGGAGAGAATTGGTGAGATCGGTTTTTTAGCACAAAAGAGATCTTTTGCCTTTTAACAAGTTGTACTAACTCATGCATCACCAAGAGACTAAAACAGCTCTTTCTAAGGCTCAATATAGATTCATCACTCTACCCGACCTATTTGACATGGCATGAATCATAAAAGGATAGCTCAAGAAAGACTAATCTCGAGTGCTAACATGACAAGTTTTAGTTTAAGTTGAGCAATTTTAATTAACTTATCATGGCAAAAGCTAGGCTACACATATGAAGTCATGATAAATCTAGCAAATAAGCACAAGTCATGGCAAGGTGTAAAGCATTGTAAACATGTCATAGCGGGATAATAATCAAGGCTCAATGTAGTTATATTACAATGCGAGAATGCTAGAAATGCGAAAGATCCGGCTCCCCTCAACATTAGATGCAACTTTTAGTTCAAGTTGAGTTAACTCAATATTAAGCTCGAAGCTCCCAAATGAACTCCTTGAACCAAAACAATAAATCGAGAAGTGGCAAAAAAACATAAAAGCAGTGGATCCTTAAAGCATAGATAAGATATAGAGAATACTATGGCTCGGTGACTCTCATCTACCCATATGACTCTAGGACTATCAAGCGCCCACTTAACACACCTAGGAGCAAACCGTTCCTGTCTGCAGGGTGGCCCAACCCTCGCTAGAACCTACAAGAAGTGAGTGAGCTCAACCTAGTGAGATAAGTAGCACTAATAAGCGACATCCTAGAATCACAAGATAAGGCAAATCTAAACAACTAGACAAAGAAGCACTCTAATCTATGCTAGGAGGACTAATCCCAAATGCACCCAAAATGCAATGCAATGACAAGGAGCAAGAGCATAAATAATATAGTAGGCGATAAAACCCAAAGCTCCCCTCACTCACAGTCCATAAGGACAAACCACCCCAAGCTCTCCCATGAGTGAAAACCTCGAACTATCAATGGCTTGGTGAAAATGTCGATAGCTGGTGGTCACTCTCCTGGCTGGAGCACTATATCGCCCTTCTCTACATGGTCTCTAAGGAAGTGGAAGCGAATATCGATGTGCTTGGTTAAGGAATCTTGCTTTGGGTTCTTGGCAATGTTAATCGCGAAGTGTTATCACAAAAGAGTGGAACAACATCGATAACTAACCCAAAGTCCCGAGGTCGAAGCCATCGAGCACTTGACTCTGACAGCTGGGCTGCGACAACGTACTCGGCCTCTGCGGTGGGTATGCAACACCGGTATTGCTTCCTTGAAGACCGAAACAAGAGAAGTGCCAAGAAATTGGCGGTGCGAAGTGCTCTTCCTATCTATCCTCTGACCGGTGAAGTGCGCATCGAAAAGGCTCTCAAGGAAAGGCGGGATGAGGAAGAGTACGGATACCATAGTCAATGGTAGCTCGAAGGTGCCGAAGATCGCTTCACCTTTGGCGGTGAATCTGTGAGAGAAGCTGAAATCGAGCACACAAACACACGAAGAAGTGTATATATACGGTCTCGGCGATGAGGTAAAGAGGAGCCAATCATCTTCGAACTCCTTTTGATCAAGCGGCTCGCCATCCTCATACAGGTCAAGATAAATTTGTAGAAGCCATGGGAGTCGACACGGGCTTCCCATCACTCATGTCGAGCGCTTGAGGAGGTCACGAGTGTACTTTCCTTGATGAAGAAATGTACCCTCCAGTGCAGCTTGATTTGGAAGCCAAGGAAGAAGGTCAACTCACCCATCATACTCATCTCAAACTCGGTGCTCATGACATCAAGAAGCGGAAAACAGTATGGGAAGAGCCGCCAAAGATAATGTCATCGACATAGATCTGAGACGGAGCGAAGGTCGATGCCATGCCTACGGATGAACAAGGTCTTGTCAACTTTACCCATCTCAAAACCATGACTTATCAAGTAGGACTTAAGCCTCTCATACCAAGCTCACGGGAGCTGCTTAAGTCCATCTGTATTTGAAAGCTTGAAGACATGGTTAGGGTATTTGGGGTTCTCGAAACACGGAGGTTTGTCGGACGTAGACTTCCTCCTCAATAAGGCCATTGAGGAAGGCACTCTTCACGTCCATCTGGTAAAGCTTGAAACCCTTAGAAGCTGCAAAGGCAAGCGAGATTCTAATGGCTTCAAGTCGAGCTCTGAGGGCAAGGTCTCCTCAAAGTCTAGACCCTCAACACAGGAAAACCCACGAGCTACCAATCTCGCCTTGTTTGGGATGATTACCCCATCCTCGCTCTGCTTGTTCTTGAACACCCACTTGGTTCCAATGATATTGTGGCCTCGTGGGGGCTCAACAAGCGACAGACCTTGTTCCTCTCGAAATTTTCTAGCTCCTCATGCATGGCATTGACCCATGACTCATCGGATAAAGCATGAGAAACATCTTTGGGCTCAAAAGAGGCAATGAAGGCGAGAATGGAGCAGAATTGAGATAAGCGATTTTGGCGGGTAACACGCTCGAAAAGATCTCAATGATCTGCTCTGAAGGATGAACTTTACGGATGTGTCTAGGAGGTCTGGGAGAGATGAAGAAGTGGCCTCTACCTCATGAGTGACGAGGTAGGAGCAGGCCACTAGCTCGGAGGAAGCGAAGGCAAGGGTGATCACCTCGAGGTGCGGTGGAAGGCGGCACCTCAAGGAGTGGATGAGGGGCGGGATCGGGTGAACAACCGTCATCTCCATCGTCCTCATCATCCACAAAGATGGTCTCGGACTGCTCTAAAGAACACGAGATATCTGGCCTAGTCCCGGTGGCCTCGTCAAAAATCACCTCGCGAGTCTCTACCATTTTGCTAGACTCGCAGTTCAGGACCCTATAAGCCCATGAAGAAGTCGAGTAGCCTAGAAAGATCTGAATCACGAGGAGCGTGACTCGAACTTATCTAGGTTCCCGGACTTCAAAATAAAACACTTACAACCAAACACACGAAAATGAGAGATTTGGGCTTTACAGTATCTCGACTCATAAGAAGTGCGATGTAGGAGTGCAGAAGAAAAACTCGATTGAAACATGGCCTTGTGATGCAATGGCCTCAGCCAAAACTTCCTCGGTGTAGAGTACTCATCAAGCATCGTCTGGCCATCTCGACCAAGTGCGGTTCTTCCTCTCCTAGCGCCATTTCTTTGAGGGCGTATGGAGAAAGAAGGCGGTGCTCTACACTGTCTCACTGAGAAACTCTCAAAGTAGGAATTCTTGAACTCCGTGCCATTGTCCTTTGCGGATCGCTCGTAAGGCACCGGGAGCTCAGCAGACTGACCTACTAAAAGACCTCGGAAAAGTGTAAATGTCTCGTCCTTGAGGCTAAGAAAAACACCAAGAGTACCTCGAGAAGTCATCGACCACAACAAGAACATACCACTTCCCTCCTGCTTGTTGCTTTCATTGGTCCAAGCTGTGTCCATGTGGAGCGGTGTCACAGTCATCGGTCATAATGCTTGTGTGGGAGGATGAGAAGCGGCAACCATCTTCTTGCGTCTTGGGCATGGAGTGCAAACAAGATCTTTGACCATCTTGAGTTTGGCGGACCACGAATGAGATCATGGTACGCTAACTTTCGGGTCAAATGGTCAAATCAATATGACCAAGTCTCCTATGCGAGAAAGAGATCGCGGGACTCGAAGCAACCAAACACGGAGAGGATCACGGAAGAATCGGAGAAATCAGCACGAAAGATCCTCCCATAGCGAGAAATCCATAAACCGGACTACTAGAAGAATCAAGAATTTTGCAATTGTTTTCTTAAAGCTCACCTCGAAACCGTCATCGAAGGTGAGAAGCGAAAGCAAATTGTCTTTATGACTTACTAACCAAGGCAACATCCTTAAGAATAAAAAAGCATTATCGCCTACAGTACCTTTGGCGATGGCGCCCAGACGAAGCGTCTCGAAGGTGATCGTCTCATCACAGGAGGCGCGGGCTAGGGAGGAGAACCAGCGAGTCTCGGTCATATAGCGAGAACAACCGAGTCTACAAGCCAAACCTTCTCCTTCCCTACCGGCGAACTGAGTCAAGCAGTAAAGTCTCGATCTTGGGATAAATCAACAATGATTTTGGCACCCAATCTTGAATAACACGTCGGCGGATGAAGTAGTCAAGCCGGTGACCTCTATCTACCCTCGCTCTCTGTCACTCAAGCGAAAAGGTCTAAGTAGACCGAAGGCATTCTTTGGGTCCGGCCCTCTGAAGGAAGCGAGTCGAACACACAACATCTTGAACACGCCATGTGAGTAGCTATCTCGATGGGAAAGCGAGATCTACCCTCGGGGCGGCGGAAGTCACGGTTGAAAGCGACATGAGGGCGAAAACCGAAAACTTCGGAAAAACCAAGTCCTCGATCTTTGCACAAACCCATCGGAAGAAACAAGCCTAGACCTCGTGTTGGTCTTAGGTGCACTCAAGGTGCAGGGCCGACCACAGAATCGCCTAAGAGACTCAACATAGTCTCTCTGCGATCTTGGCGCGCTGAAGCATATCGATCATTGTGTGTCCATCCTTGACGGCGAAGGTGCGGTGATACTTCACCTTACGAGAGGTAGAAGCGACATGTGAAATTACCTTCTTGTCGAAATCCCGGACATAGCCGCTGACTTGAAATGGACTTTCTCGGTCACAGGCTCGATCTCGATCACACACAGTGCTATGGAGTGCGAGCACGGCGGTGGATGCTTCCTCATGTCCTCAAGAAGTCATATCCTAGACCACGATTAAATCTGCGGATCTTAGATTGGTCTAGAATAAGATTGAGCTTCTTCTTGCCTCCTACAAATCTCTCGAGAGTGTTCATAAAGTCTTGACACTCCCGAAAGAGAGTGCAAGAAGAAGCGAGGGGAAGAAGAGAGCGGCGAAGGTAAGGGAGCAAAAGAAGAACCGGCGAGAGGGAAGAATGGCTTGTGCACGCTGGTAGACTCTGAAGGGGCGATCCTCTTGCTAGCCGGTTGGTTCACGTTGCTAAGCGTCTCATCCTTACCACAGGGCTTCTCCCCTTCTCCACAATCATATTGCAAGCACAATGTGACTTCTCTAGAAGGTCCTTAGTTAGCTTCACACATTTCTCATCCAAAGCAATCAAGTCGATTTTAGTTTGTTACACTTAATGCATGGTGAGCTAACGGGGTCCTTAGAAACAAGCGAGCCATCTTCCTTTCATGATCAATCATATCTTGAAGCTGTTTGGAGCGACCTCAAGTTCGTGATTAACTTAGGGCAGTTCAAGCATGAAACAATCGGCTCAAGTAAAAAGCTTGTAGTTGACAATTTTATGATCTGCCCGTTTAAGTTCATCTTCAAGTTATTGCAATTTTCACAAGACTCGAGGCGGATCAAGAAGCATGGCATAAGATCCTCTAGCGACAATGTCCTTACCCTCACATGAGGTGGGAGAAATAGTCTCATCGGTAATAAGTAGGGTATGACCATCCTACTCAACTCTAACTTCGACAAGCGGACTAACATTCTCCACCTTAACACTATCAAGTTTGGAGGACACACTATCATGTGAGGTCCTTAACTTCTCCATATCAACTTGACAAAGCGAGCATGTATCACAATCATCACTAGAAGGCGGATGTAAGAGCAATAATCTCTAGTGACAGTCTATCTATTTCCTTCTCTAACTTCGGCACACCTAGCCTTAGCTTTAGCATGAAAACCTCCTAGCTTAAGAAAAGCATGATTGAGCTGTTACGTGGGTGGGATCTACCTCGTCAGGAGTCGGATCTGTTTCATTGTGTGTGAGTTCGCCCTCGAGGGCCATGAAGCACATCTTGGGAGAAGTCGTCGCCGCCATCCTTGGGCTCTTGGTCACCCGTCCGTCATCGTCGCTCCATCCCTCCACCTCGGCGAGGTCGAGGTCGTCGAGCGGTGAGGGCCGGTGGAAAGCTTCTTGGCTTTGCGAAGTTCGGAACTTCTTCTTCTTTGGGCGTCTGGTGGAAGCTTCTTGTTCGCAGTTCTTGTCGGTGTAGTCGTTCTTGCCCGAACCGCCGTAGTCGTTCTTGCCCTTCTCGGCTTAGGGCGGTTTGCTCGGATGTGGTTGGGGCCACCACACTCGAAGCAAATCACGGTCCTCCTCTCTTCTGTCCCTCCTCCTCTTGTAAGCATGGGAAATCTTCCGAGCTAGGAGGGCAAGTTGCTCATCCTCGAGTTGCTCTAGCGATCATCGATTATGTCACGAGAGCGACAAGGGAGAAACCACAAGGAATCGGCAAGAGAACGAGAAGCGGGCGGGATCGGTGACCAAGGCCATCGATTGTGACTTGACCTCGAGAGACAACGTCAATCTCGTGAGTCTTGAGCGTGAGTCTGTGCATCAAGAGTCAAGGTCGAGAGTCTGTCGTGTCTTTGATGGTGGTCACTTTCATCTCCCAAACGTCACGGTCGAGTCTTAGTAAGCATCGGCGAGCGTTGTCAAAGTCGGGGTATGTGAGACCGACCGCTCGGAGGTTGCTCAAGATCTTGTGAAAGCGTGCAAAGCACTCATCTAGGGACTCACCGACAAGCATCTCAAATTTGTTGTATTCTCGTTTGAAGCTGGTCTGTCGAACCGTCTTGATCTGGGTGGTGCCCTCATGGTATCGTCGAGGTCACCCGGATATCGTAAGCGGACGGCAATTGAGATATCTTGATCAAACTCACTCGACTCAAACCACGGATGATGATGTTCCTTGCCTTTGCATTAGCCTCAACATCAACCATGTTCCGGCATTGATGTTCTCATCGGCGAGAACAATGAATCGAACCTTGACCTTCGCGGATGGCATACCCACAGGCTGGATGTATGTCTCCATTCGGCTCTTCGGAAGGGTGTCGATGCCATCAGCAGGCGGCAGTGAGTACTTGTCCATCGCCACGGCTCTTGAGACGGTTAAGATCTATTGAAAAGAGCTAACAGGCTCGATACCAATTGAAGGACGGAAAGGCGACTAGAGGGGGTGAATAGGAGCACCGAATCTTTTTACAAAAAGAATGGATTCAACTTATAAATCACTCCAATAGCTATGAGAGCTATGAAGATCAATGATTAAGCACGAGAGGAAGTCTTATGTTGAATCCTCCTCACCCCCAAAGCTCGACAAACAAAAAGCGAGGAAGAGCCGAACAAATCGGGACAATCGGTACAACCACGGGCAAATGGCGGTTGTACATGCGATCGGCTACAACCCGCGAACAAGCGGCGGTTGTACCGCGATCGATACAACCGCGATGTTAAGCCGGTTCATCCGATTGTCTGGAGCGAGCAAAATCCGCTCGGGTTTCAAAAGCGAAAATCAACGTAACTTTTGATCTCTGGCGGCCAAACTTGACCAAATTTGGAACACACCTTCCTAAGGATGTTAGGAACCTATTCAAGAAAGCGATTGAGTAGATCCATCCACAAAATCTCAGGAATCAACCAAAAAGCGGAAGAGCGAAGAAGCGAGAGACAACCCAAAAGCTGAAATCTTAGATTTAAACCAAGTTTGCTCTTGGAAATCGATCAAATGATCTTGTGGCACTAACCCATCATAGAACAACTCGTTTTGAGGCTTCCCAACAAGAAACAACAAGAGACTCACAAAATCAAGAAATCATCAAATGGGAGTCACGAAGAAGCGAACAAGAGTTAGAGACAAACTTGATTTCATTCATTGAATCAAAAGCGAAAAACACATAGATACATCCCCATACGCATGGACATTAGAACCCGGAGGGATGATTACATGTAAGCTCAATCCATCTCCTCACTCTCACAACTCAAGAACAAACACTCATCCATTCTTGAGGGAGATGAACACAAAACCAAGAAGGGGACAAGCGGGGAGCACTACTCGCCTACACCTCCACTCTCAACAACTAAAGAGCAAAAGAGAAACAACCTCACAAAGCCTCTTTTGACTCTAAAACCAGCCCCTCCTCTCCTTTTATAGCGCTTTGCTAGCATGGTCTCCGCCCGTTCGCCCGCTATATCCATGAGCCCCGCCCGCTTGTGCGACCTTGCAATTTCGGTTCGCCCTTCTACACCTTAGGAAGCTTCGCGCTCCTTGTCTCGCCGCCTCGCAACCACCTCGAGTCCACGTCGTCTTGACACATCGACCGTTCGACCTCGGCGCCACTGCGCCTAGTCCGATCCACCGTGTCTCGCCACGACTCCACTCGGCGTCCTGCGGCCACACGGACAAGAAACACGAAACAGGAACAAGTTCTTCACAACTTGACCGCGTTAGCTCAAACATGCAATATGCAACACATATGCATGAACACACTGGATATGACCTATCCCAAAACTCAAATCACCAAAATGGCGAACCTCACAATACAATCGGTACAACCGCCATGTTACCGGCGGATCAACGCACTCGGTCGTCTGCTCAATACTGCGGTCGTTCCGATTTCAATGAAGACGAACTCGAAAAACAACTTCTCTGGAATTCTTCAACGCCATTTACCAATCGGTACAACCGCCTGCGGTCGTACCGCCCATTCTGCCGGACGTTCGATTATCTGGCGATACGATTGACTTCACAGCAGCGTGAACGGCGCAGCGACATGGTCGACCACACAAACCAAACTCGTGACCTAAAACCTTTGTCAATTACTCATCACTTTCATGGAGACTCTCACCTTCGGGTAGGTCTTTTGGCGGAACTCTACATTGCCCGCATCGTGTGCTTGCATGGTGTGCCCAAGACGATTGTCTCGGATCGTGGTTCTCTTTTCACCTCTCGCTTTTGGCATAGTTTGCAAGAGGCCATGGGAACCCGTCTTACCTTTAGCACAAGACATATCATCCCCAAACTAATGGTCGGGCCAGAGGGTCAACCAAGTTTTGGAAGACATGCTTCGTGCTTGTGTTCTTTCCTATGGGAAGCATTGGGAGAAATGCTTGCCATTCACCGAGTTTTCTTACAACAACAGCTTTCAGGCCAGTCTCGGCATGGCACCATTCGAGGCCTTGTACGGGAGAAAGTGTAGAACCCGTTGAACTGGTCGAGACGGTGAGAGACCTCTCTTTGGCCCGACTCAATCAATGAGGCCGAGAGTCAAGTTCGACTTATTCGTGAGCGTCTTACATGCATGCTCAATCCGAGCAAAAGAGCTATGCGGATCGCCGGCGTCGTGAGTTGGCGTTTGCGCCTAATGACTTTGTTTATCTCAAAGTCTCTCCTTTGAAGGGCCATCAACGTTTGGCGTCAAGGGCAAGTTAGCTCCTCGATATATCGGTCCCTACCGTTATCGAGAAGAAGGAGCCGTTGCCTATAAGTTGGAGTTGCCACTGCACGCGAGGGGTACATGATGTGTTCCATGTGTCCCAGCTAAAGAAGTGCCTCCGTGTTCCAAGCGAGGAAGCTCGTTTGAAACTCTCGATGTCAACCCGATTTGACCTATCGCGAGCACCTGTTAGCATACTCGAAGAGGCTGAGCGAAGAACTAGGAATCGTTCCATTAAGTTCCTTAAAGTTCGATGGTCGAACCATTACGAGGATGAGGCTACTTGGGAAAGGGAAGATCGTCTGCGTGCGGACTATCCATCTTTCTTTATCGGGTGAGCCAAATCTCGGGGCGAGATTTACATAAGGGGGAGATTTTGTAACATCCCAAATACCTAAACAGGTGTTTGTCAAATATAATTAAATGTGTAGAAACTAAAACTTTTTCTCACATCTTGAAAACCCCTAAACTCTCATGTAATTCTTGTCCAAGAGATTGTGTAATCCAAAAACATAAGCTCTTGTGACCAAAAGACAAAATCATTTCCCATTTGTCACCACTCTTGTGCCAAACATTTGGAAAATAATTTTCCTTGGTCCTAAAGTTGATGTGGGACCCCTCTAAAAAATATCATGAGTTACAAAACTTGTTTGATAATTTTTGGAGGTAAAACAATCCTTTGAACAACCTTAATGAATTTCCTGAGAAAAATGCATTGCATAACAACCTCTGGAAAATTTATGTGAGGTTAATCTTACCATCAGCAAGCTCCAGTTAAAATTTCATAAATTTTGGAGTTCAATTGCTATCTCAAATAATTCTGCAAAGTCCCAGCTGTTAAAAACTAAACTTAAAACCCTGCACTGTTCCTTGGGCTGAGCCGTATTCAAATCTGGTCTAGCCCAACCCCATCGACCTCCTCCACAGCCAGCGCACCTCACTGACCTCCTTTTCCACCTTGATGAGGTCGTAGCCGTTGGATTCAGATCCAACAGCCACGACCTCCTCCTAAGCCATCACCGCGAGGTCCTCCCCACCCACTTGAGGTCATAGCCGTTGGATCAAATCCAACAGCCATGACCTCCCTTCGATATCAATCGCCCATGTCCTTCCCACCTTGATGAGGTCATAGCCCTTGGATCAAAGATCCATGGCCATGACCTCCCCTCACTGTTAAACTAAGCAAACCTCCCACCTAACCGAGGTCGTAGCCGTTGGATCAAATCCAACAGCCCACGACCTCCCCTCAAAATCTAGCGCACGGACCTCCCGCCCGCCGAGGTCTAGGCCGTTAGATGTGGATCTCCACGACCATGACCTCCCTTGCCCTTTTCCGCCTTTGGATCTCAGCTCAGCGAGATCAATGGGCGTTCGGACCACCCTTTCTTGGCCGTTGGATTTAGATCTCACGATGCAGCTAATCGATGGGCGTTCGGACCATCTCTTATGAGCCCTTAGATCTAAATCGGAGGACTAGGACCTCCTTTGCGCTTCAGGCAAGGCTCGAGACCTCCCCTCTATTGATCGGCACCGTTGGATCAAGATCCAAAGGTCTGACCTCCTCTGCGCTTAGCAAGCATACTCGAACCTCCCTTTTTTGGTTGTGTGCCCTTGGATTTAAATCCTAAGGCCATGACCTCCCCTCATTTTCTTTGGTGGGTGTGCGGTAAGTCTTCCCGGAGGTCCGCGCTTGGATTGAGATCAACGCCTTGGACCTCTGTCCCTTTTTTCGTCGCATTAGCGTTATGGAAATCGTGGGGCCACGACCTCCCGTTCGAGGATCATGTGGTGGGACCTCCTCCCGATCCTTAAGCGTAACAGTTCAAACATAAAATCCGAGGGCGGGACCTCCCCATCCACTTAATCCAACGGTGGATGTGAGGTCTGTTCTTCTTCCACCTTGGGCGCGTGCGAGCCATGGCGATGGGCAAAGTCGAGCCTTGTCACCTCCAGCGGCTCTACCACTTGCAAGCATTAAATGCGTGTCGGCCCTTTCCGCCCCTAGCCCATGTTACGACCACCTACTCTGTCCCATCCGTCTTGTCCAAGTCAGGGACCTCCCCATGGGCTAAGCTCACCATGAGCTTAACCCGTGGTTCTAACCTCGTTTTGCCCTAGGTATAAAACCCCCCCCTTTGTTTCTTTGGCTTCCTTTACACACCATTGTTCCTTGCTTGCACCCCTGTGCTTGTGAGCTCTAAACCACCGAAGCTTTCCTTGGCGCCATTGTTGGAGCTTGAAGCTCCATGATGGACAAGGGTCCCCGGGTTTTCCTCCCTTTCTCTGTGCTTCTTTTGTGCCATGTCCTCTGTGATCATGTCTTAACTTGTTTAGTTTGGGCATTTTGCGAGGTGGCCAAGGGATCTTGAAGTTGGAGCTTTGGTAGTGGAGCACCTTTCTTCCCGGCCGGTCCTTCCTCCTCGACCTCCTCGGCCCTCTGGACCTCCAGGTAATCCTCTGGTAGTCCCTAGGCTTAGCACACACTTGTATGAATCTTTGCGGAGCTCAATTTAGCTTTGTCATTTTTGCCGTGTTGTGCTATCGGGCTCCTCTCCGGCTCGTCGGCGTTCAAAGGCCATCGCCGCCCGTTGAGAGAGGACCATAGTGTCTTAACCCTATTGCGCTGCGTTGGTAATCCTTGGTTGTCGCCGGCCGAGGTCTACATCACCGGTGAGACCATCTCTTTAAACTTCGGTTTTTTTGTCGGACGTGCAGCGGCGCCGTGTCAAATTCGGACAAAGATCCTCTACTTAATCGCTAATCATTACTCAATCTCGCTAATCATTGGCGTGTCTTAAC
Organism: Phyllostachys edulis; assembly: GCA_036346405.1. Taxonomy (NCBI): domain Eukaryota; kingdom Viridiplantae; phylum Streptophyta; class Magnoliopsida; order Poales; family Poaceae; genus Phyllostachys; species Phyllostachys edulis. Next base: position 44,568,961 of record CM070556.1, read on the forward strand.
TGCCTTTAATCCCGCCCCGTGCGCGCATTTAAGACCTCTCGCACGCGGACCTCCTTGTGTCCCGCGCGCATTAACTTCGTGTCCGGCGCGTCTTGCTGGCGCAAAAGCGCGCTGGGTGCAGGGCGTCCCGGACCTCCTCCGAAAAACTGCACGTCCAAGACCTCCCTTGCGAAATCGTGGCGTCCGGACCTCCCAGAAGTGCAGTGGCGTTAAGACCTCATGATTGAACCTCCTCGAGGTCATCTCTGCCGTTATGACCTCCCCGCGTGATCTGAGCCGCTTATGTCCTCCCTGTGTTGATCGCAGCCGTTGAGGACCTCCCTCCCGTGTTGTGGCCCGTTGGATGTGCCATCAACGGCCACGACCTCCCTCTCATCTCACGCTGCGCGTTCTTTGGGAGGTCCATGACCTCTGGACCTCGCGATGCGCCTGCAGTGCGTTAACTCCTGGGAGGTGCGAGCCGTTAGATCTCAGATCGTGGCTCACGTCCTCCCATGTCTTTATGGTTTTAGAATTCCAGTGAACTGTTATTTTAAGAACTGAAAAAGGTATGAACTTTAAAATTGCATAACTAATTCAATTTAAATCCAAATAGGGTGATTCAAATTGTGTTAGCTCTGGCTTGACCTGGGCTCCAATCTAAAAATGGTTATGAGCCCAGTTCAGCTCCAGAACATGGTTTTACAAATAGATTTTAAAACTAGCTTTAAATGTTATACTAGAAATTCCTTTAACTTGTAAAATGCATAATTATTGATCTGTAGATTATTTTTGAGTGAATCCAACTTTGTTGGTTTCCTCTGTTAATGCTCTAAATGTTAGAATAGGATTTAGGCATGTCACTGTTTTTAGAAAACTTTCTTGTGCATTATAATTTTGTTCAAGTTCTTGTTTTTCAAAAATTATAGAAAGTGCAATATAGCTCTAAATGAGGTGAACTCAATTGTTTTATTCACCTCATGAGGTGCTAGTTTTACAGTAAAAATCTCAGTATCACCACCTTTCTAGAAAATGTTGTCTCATAATTAAATTAGTGAATAGTGGCAGTTTGTATTTTTAGGGCTGAGCAGATTTGTTTTGCTCATAACTTTTGCATTGAGAATCCAAATCCATTGGTTCTTGTTGCTAAATTCCTAAAATCATCCTCTTGCTTCTGTAGAAATTTCAGATCTTTTGGAGTTGGTTCGCTGTGCTGTCTTTGTCGTTTTAAATCGTTCTTATCGATTGTTTTCGTCTTTTCGTTAGGTGCCGACGAGTACTTTGAACCCGTGAGCGACCCTCAGCAATACATTGAGCAAAACCAGCAAGGCAAGCAGTTTGATCATATCCATTTATTGTCCCATTACTTTAAAGCTTAATACTTTGTTTCACTTATATGTGTGCATGCTACTTTGTGTTAAAATGTCGCTAGTAATCCTATAGATGCATATTATGTAGGTAAATGTTCATTCTCTACTACTAAGCCTAGGATTATCTTGCTGCGATTTAGAGTTATTTGGATGGACTCTTATCGCTAGTAGTTTACGTTGATAATGCTTACCAATGCTTGATAACGGTAGAAATGGGCGGTTGTCGACATTATGTCGATGACCTTGATCACACTAAAATCTTTATTCCATTTTGTCCTTCTTGTGGTTTGTTACTTTGTAAACAAATAAAACCAAAATGAAAACAAAACTGTTTTGACTTGGGCACAATGGATGTTGGTGTGATATTTTGTGTGTGATCGAATGGTGCCTAAGTCCCCAAGGACCGAGTTACTTGTGTCACTAAGCCAAGCACTCTTGCGTGCTAACCACCGAGGGGATATGGGACCTCTCTTGACTAAGTACTTTAGGAGGTGTTAATTATGAAATTTGGTTGGTGGGTGGTTTTAAATGTGTATGTGTGGTGTGGGAGAGGAGCATTAGCGAGGCCGGTTAGGTGTGCCTAGTGTGTCCTTATCCCGTGGGTTCTTGACTCTTAATTAGCATCATCCATTGGAAATGTCTCGTAGGACTTAGTCGTGCTTGGCATACCAAATGAAGTGTGCTAAATCATGTGGCGAAAAGCGATCGGCGTGTGGGTACATTGGTACACCCTATGAGGTTAAAACTATTGAATAGCCTCGTCCTAGGTTATGGACATGCTTGGTAAGGTCGTGCAAGAACTAGACTACAATATTTAAATTAAAACTTGATGGGTTGGTATGAATGGATGTTCATGCTATTGTGGTGGCTAATGGGTTAGCCACTTCGAGATATTATCTATCATTTGTTACTGTCTCGTTGGTTTCTTGCAAATGAAAAATGAATTGCAACTTTGCTTTGGAATCTATTTAAATATTGCAAATAAAAACTTGCTTTATGCTAAAATAAGTCCAAAGCCTCATCCACTTAAATAAAGCTTGCATGTAGTTAAACTATAGTTTTGTTATATTACCGTCGAGTCTTGCGAGTACATTTTGTACTCATTTGCTTTGCTTAATAACTTTGTTGCGAGAGGAGGTGGGTCCAAAGGGCTCTACTTTTGTGAGATGTGCATGGGTTGGGAAAGCGACTAGCTTGGCGGTCGGTCGATTGCCTTGTGGGTGAAGGCACCTTTGGTTGGCTCTTGTTTTGGGCCATCTCTATGGCACTTTTGCTTCATTGTTATCTTAGTAGTCTTGTTGTTATTTGGCGGTCGGCCTCTCTTTTGTAATAACTATCCTTTATGTATTTTAACTTCGGTTTGTTGCTTGTTCTGTTCTATGTGTTGGAATGGAATTGATGCAATCTTTTGTAATGAGTTGTGTGTCTTGCATTCAGGAAGTACATATATCTCGAGGCACAGTTTATTTAGTTGATAATACTAGGGTCAATTGGATGACTAAGTATTATGAGCCTAATAAATCGGGGTCCTCACACATACATATCAACAGCCCATGGTTCACTAAGCAAGTTTCCACTATCAATAGCAGACAACACTTGACACTTCTGAATAAGTTATAAGTCATAACAATATAACATATCAACAGCGCATACATATCAACAACCCAATAAGTCATAACATATCAAGCCCCATCCGAACCCACAGCATGAACTAAGCAAGATGCATAGAATGCACATACACCAATAGCCCTCAGTTTACATCACAGAGCAAGGGGACTATTAATATGTACTAATTATCAATTCAATTTCGGCATAAGACTATTAACATCATTACATCACAGAGCAAGGGGACTATTAATATGAACTAATTATCACTTCAATTTCAGCATAAGACTATTAACATCATTGAGCAATTCAACAACAAGACAGCAAGACCAAGGGTGTCCAAACCCGGCCACCACACAGAGCACTAGCCATTTTCATCACAGAGTAAGCGGGTAGAGACAGAGAGGGAGTAAGGTAGGGTGATACCTCAGTACAGCGCAATAGCGACCCCACCACCAGCACAACCCTCATCCATCTCCTTCACCTTGCATAAATCACACAAACATCAGGACACAACTTAAGGCTCAAGCATAAAAATCAAACTCAACACAAGACATTAAGCTAACAGATCTAGAGGAGAATAGAGGGAGGATGGGGAAAACAAAGACCGGCCAGGGCCCGAGCGCAGGAGGCCGAGCAGGATAACCAAGCCATGGCGACGCAGGCGACACGCGGGGCCAAGCCCAGTGGCTTGGGTGTGGCGGCGTCACCGTAGTTGTGGCACGACCCTGACACTGCAGAAGACACTACTATCGTACGAGTGTTTCTCGGTCGCAGTGGTGTCTGGCCGGCGGCGGCAGCGATGGGGTTGGCGGCGGCGGCGGGTTCGGCGGTGGCGTCGGGGTGGGGAGCGGAGTAAATGCGCTGGCGATGGATTTAGTTAAGGCGGCGCAAACCCTAGAGGAGCTGGGGAGTGGCGAGAGTTAGGCGGCGCAAACCCTAGCGGTGGGGCTCTTACTAATAAAGAGACTTATCACAGACGGTTCTATTAATGAACCGTCGTGATATAAGAACATACTAGAGCGGTTCCATATGGAACCGTCTGTGATATGTCCCATATCACGACAGTTCCATTATGGAACCGTTGGTGATATGGTTTTTCTCAAGTATATTTATCTTGTATATACACTTACATGACATGAAGAAATTATATGTTTATATGTCAATTTTGTCATTTAAATCTTGCTGAAAATTTGTTTTAACTATACATATATATATATATCACAGATCGGATATATATATATATATATATATATATATATATATATAATTAATTAATTTGTTCCACTAAACCGTCTATGATATAATTAATATTAATTGTAACTTCACCTCCAAACTAGATTTTGTTTTTCCACAAAACCGTCTCCTATATATATATATATATATATATATATATATATATATATATATATATATATATATATAGTAGTAATTCAACATATAATTAATATAGTAACTTCACCTCCAAATTTTTTTTTCATTTTGGAATTTTCATATATATGTGGCCAAACTTAGTGGCGCTACAAAAAGATTAAAAAAGTAGAAACCTATAAATAAACAAAGTTTTTCTAGCGGCGAAGGTAGGTCGCTATCTCCGGCGATTATCGAATAAGCCTGAAATCGCCCACTCACGACGCTCGCTCAAGTGTCTCGAAGACCCTCGATCTGTTGAACTAAGAAGAATTGAGCCCATAGGCTCTCTTCCCTTGCTTGAGGGGTCTCGGCAAAGATTTGGAAAAAGTACCCGGAAGAAACCTATAAATAAACAAATTGCGCCAATTATAATTATACAGTTTTTCTAGCGGTCGATCATACTAGAAGCATAATCATAACAAGTAACAATCCAACAATTAGGTTCCTGGATATATGCCATGCAATAGTTCCTGATTAGTGACTATTGCACATATATCCTTAATCAACATTGCATCAATCACATACAAGTCATACATTCACATAATTATACATTAATAATTACATCTCCAATTTCGGTTGCTACGGTCCGTGTTTCTACAAAGAATCGAATATGAACAGATGACCTTAGGTCATTAACAAAAAGATCAACAAATGGAAACGAAAAGAAAAACAACACCACCAATGGCCCCATCATCCCAAGCAGGCTATTGCGTGGAGGCTAGAACTAACATCACTGTTAGCGCCACCCGATCGGCGCTAACGGGCATCTCATAAAGATATCCATCCTCACCGCAACAAGGGGTTATAAAACCCCGAGTACGAAGGTACTCAAAGAAGTCTTACACAAACTAATAAAAGAAAGTGTTTGATAGAACCTATACAATGGAATAGAATTTTATATGCATAAGGTTATCAATGAAGGCTTAAATGGTTCAATTTTGCATAAAGCAATACATCTTAACCTACAATTGCTATGTTTTAATAAAGCAATTTTAATAAATTGATTTGGACTAAAACCGTAAATAAGTGAAATCATAATCATAAATAGTAACAATACTAAGTCACGATCAAAATCAAACATGCTCGACACCATCATGCCTAAATTATTCCCAAACCAAAATTAGAATAACTTCTATACAGGTGACATCAATTCAAGCGTTGTCCGTGAATCGTGGACACGGCTATTCTAATAGTTTTAACCTCGCAGGGTGTACATCTTTACCCACATGACTTAGTTAGCCCGTAAGCCTCCTAATAATAGCATACTTCCTTTGGTATGCCTAGGCCGTAAACTAAGATTTGGTATTTTTCAACAAGTTGACACTATTGAGTTGGATGACCCATGTGAGATTAATCCCGCTTAAACCAGATCGATAGCATACATTCAATCGGGCTCACATGTTGTACAGGAATGCCGACCCAATAATTAAATGCAAACTCGTGTTAGCCACACATTTTACACATGCATCGGGGCCTGAAGGAACGTACATGCGATGTAACACATCTACGCCTTACCCATCTAAGAACATCCGATATCAATATAAGCTCCACATGGCATACGACACGGCCAAGACTTAAGCATCTATGCCATATGAAATCAATACACATGTCCTTACTCTCAGATCCAACTCAATAGCATTAACCCTTTACTTAACCAAACAAATACCATACTTTCGCATGTGGAAGTATCGCTAGCTTGAATTGGGCCGCCAGAGTTCATCCTTAATCAACCCGCACAAGACATCCACATTTCCCAATTCTCGTGCACAAAGGCACCATCACTAGCATCCACTTGTCCAGATTTGAATTGATTGATAACAGGATTTAGAAACATTTCCAAATCAAATAAACTGAACAAAGATCAAATCATATAAATTATTTGTTGTACCCAAGTCTGACAAGCTAAGCTTGCCAAACTCTAACGTTCTATGGACTGCATGGCTAAGCAAAAATTAAAACTAAATATTATAACATCACAACTAGCTTAGGTTGAGTGTATGGTTGAATTAAGGATAAGCCACAATTTCAGGGTATAACTAACTAGGAACAGGGCATAAATAGATTTTTAGAAATTTGCATGCACAGTGTCACTGTATTTTAGAATTCTACAGTTCAAAAGAATAGGTTCAATATGGTGCGAGAGGAAGCTTGCCTTGATAATAGTATATGACCTCTTGTTCAGTGTTCTTGCAACTCAACAAAAGGTTCAACAAACTCGTAAGGTCCAGATTCTAAAAGAAATAAAATTCAATGAGCACAAGTAAAAGAAACAGAGAGAACAGCTTTGTGCATAAAAGAAGATATGATCAAGATGGTAATGCATATATAGCAGTATGCTTAAGTTATACTAATTTGCTAAGAGTAATAGCCCATATATCTTATCTACTAATACTTACTACCCAGATTTTACACTTAGTCTATAGCTACGAGAATGTAATTTAGGGGCAGAACCGATTTTAGCTACGAGAACAGACAACTTGTATTTAAATTAATTATCTAGCTAAACCTCATCTAAATGAAAGATTGAGCTTAAACCGAGTGTATTAAGGTTGGTGCTGTGAATTAGTAGGTCATTTACCACTTAATAATGTTGACTTAGGGTTTAGGACTTTGCTTGTTGATGTGGTCATCGGACCAAAAACAAAGAAGGACCTAATTCCAGATTTCGCTAGTTAGTGAATTTACAAAACACAAGTACTTAAAAAGGAGTAATTAATACTAAGATCCACTATCGCCATCCCACGTTCAAGCCATAACACAAGAAAGAAAAGGCAAGCATAGTTGTTTTAGGTTGGGTCTATTTAACCAATAGCCAAAACAAAGAACAGAGCTTTTGTCCGCAATTAAGCTACTATGGAGTGATAAGCTAACCAAAGATTCTAAATGGTTTTAAGGGCTATCTGGATGGTGGTTGAGACCATAAGTCCTTATTACTAACCCTAGCCGCCTTGATTAAAGAAAGGAGGAAATTAGCTATTTGTCTGCTTTTGGCCGACAAAATAAAAACAGAGAGGATTTCGTCTTAACAACTAAATGGACGATCTTGATAAAAGAAAGATGGTCTACTTATGATACTAGGGTTGGTTAGAACCTAAGCAACATGATAAGTCATCAAGAGAAACCCTAAATCTTGAAAACGACATGAAAGACCGAAAAGTTAAAATATAACTTTCCAGTTAAAGAAAGGTTGAAGCATCACATGATCGGTGAGTGATGTTCTCAAAGAGCTTATAATGATATGAAGTAAGATTTAGACTTACCAGCTAGGGTTTAAAAAGAAAAGATTAGTTAGGGTTTTGGTCAAGATATTAAGATCCAAGCTCTAGTCTTTGATCTGCACAAAAGAGAAAAGGATGGATCTAAGATATAAAGGTCATCAGTTACTTTCTTGATGGAAAAAGATGGACTTTAACTCACCCTGATGAGGTTTTCACCAAGGTGGTGCCCCACGGTTGAAGTTGACAGGGAGAATAACTTAAGTCCAACCTACAAGAATGACCAAAATCATATTAGTATGAGATTTAGGCCTTCTTGGAGTTGAGCAAGGTAGAGGAGTAAGGAAGCTTCACTGGTATGAAGGCAAAGTGAGAGAGCTTCTCCTGGAAAGATGATAAAGATAATGAGTTTCTCCCTTGGTCAACAATGTCAGGAGTCCCAAGACTAAGGTTTATATAGTGTATAGAGGTTATGGAGCAACCGAGAATGGTCTAGAGATCATGAGGTGGCACTAATGGATAGATATGAAGGGATAAATATCCTCAAAATACTGTGCATCACCACCATTTCGGCTGCAACATGGCCTTCGGTTGAACACCAGAGAGCAATCAAAAATTGAGTCACTGCCGCGTGGGTCCCGGAGCTACCCAAACCATGCAACACGCAAAGCCGCGGCTAAAACCTTTCCTCGACGCTGGGCCCTGTGGCAAACCGGCCATGCAGCCGCGACAAGCAAGACAGGTCCGACACGCCGACAATTTGGGCCCCAGAGAGAATCGCGCCATGCAGCACACGCGGAAACGCTCCTCGCACATCCACCGTCCGATCCTGCCGATCAAGTGATCGCAAGCCTCTCCGAATGGCCCAACTCACGCGAGCCGCATCGCGATCGTTTTGGAGGACTCTTCGTCGATGGAAAATCGCCGTTGGATCTACAATCGCCCGAGATCGCCAGGTGGGAGATCACCGGAAGATCACGGCGCCGCTAACATTTCAACGGATGGGCTAGGGTTGACGGAATGGAACGGCCGGCGGATCAACCAAGCCATTTCGGTCGCTCAAACAAATTAGACTCCGTGTTTGAATAAATTGCAAACAGATTTGATCGACTTTTAAAATAGCAAATAAATTTGTAAATTCATAAAATTTTGTAGAATCACCGGGATGATATATTCCCCAAATAAATTTTAAAATCACTGCTTCTTTTTATAAATACATAGATAATTCATTAATCCAATGAAGGTTTATTTAAAGACAATTGTTTTTCCGAAAATCAAAATAATTTCTAAAATTTCAAAAAATTCTTTTTGGCCATAATAACTTATCCGGTTTTCAATTAAAATATTCCCTACCATAATACCAACATTAGATGGTATTTCTTTTTGAAATTTTGGTCAAGTCGAAGTTTGAAATAGAAATTTGGGAAATTAGGTTGTAACAAGTTGCCTAAATTGCCGAATGAACATAATGACATGACATGTGTTCTTCCGTTTATTACAAGGGTCGAAAGAGGTGCTTGTACAATGTGGCGGAAGGCCATCAATGCAGCGACAAGGAAGAGGCAGCCATTTCTATTTTTTATATAAATATGTATGGGGATGATCATCTTGGATGGCGGATGATCCTTTTATGAAACAAGGAATAAATTCGACCGTGAGGCGAAGAGACGCGCGAGGGCCGGCGGATGGCGACAAACGAGCGCATCGGCGGCGAAGAAACTCACCGTGGAGTCAGGCGATATTATCCTGACGGTTATAACAAAAATGCGTGCGTGATATGTGGTAATATCACGAGCGGTTATTGTTAAAAACCGCTGTGATGTTTCATAAACGGTTCTTGTTGAAAACCGCGTGATATGTAGTATTATCACGAGCGGTTATTAACAAGAACCGCCCGTAATATCACGACGGTTTTCAACATGAACCGTCGTGATATTACCTCTTCACTGACGGTTTTAGCTCACCAATAATACGCAGCGGTCTCTAATACAAAACCGTTTGTGATTGAATGTAATACAGACAGTTTTGGTCAACCGTCTGTGATGAGGCGTCCAGTATTAGCCTTTTTGTAGTAGTGTCTGGTCCAAGATGGGCTCCTCATCCATCCAGTAGCCTATATAAAGGAGGGTGTACCCCAACCGTTGTACTATAGTTTTACAGAAGAGCAATAAAGAGAAGCAAAAAGTCCCCTCATATGTCTGTGTTCAATCTACTATTTTGTTCTTATATTGTTCTAAGCGATTCAACGCTTGTTTAGGAGGTAATTGATCGGACTAAGCTCGCCATTACTCAACAGTCTGGTTCATGTAGGTGCGCTGACGATCTGTGCAGGTTCTAGTTTGAATCTTTCCGGAAGCTAGTTTTTAGCGGCATTATGTTTACCGTTATTCCGTTGGGAGTGTTAGATCTATGCCACTCGTAAAGACTTTCAGATTTGCCAAAAAAAATCGAAGTAGTGGTGCCAGTAACTTCGAGAATTTCTTCAAATTTAGGTGGAAAATAGCTTCTCACAAAATTACACTCTAAAAACTAGCTTGACTATTGTGAGAAACCAGTGATATAAAATCAATCATGGAAGAAGACAGTCTATTATGTTATTCAAATAGAAGAAAAAGACGTCACCATGTTCGCTCTTAAGGGCTAGAAATTACTACGCTAATCGGAGAAAAGGGAGAAATATCTACACCGTTAATTGTGGTGGTTTCAAATTATAACGATACATATTAATTAGATGTATATGGGAGCTATTAAAATAGTACAAAAAATACAATTGTATTTTCAGTTATATATATAAGTATTGAAGTTAATAATAAATATATCACTGTTTTTAGAGGTATTGTAATACCTAGAACCATAATTGCACGGAGAATTTGGCTAGTGGCAAAGATTTGAGATACACTGGTTGAGTGTTCTCCGAACTCCACCAGACCAAAACTTTAATGGGTTCGGATTTTTATTGAGCTCGGCGGGAGCTGGGCCGTTGCATGCCCAGGAGAGACTGGAGGTTGGGCATAGACCGAGATAATGCGCGTCCAATCGAGCATCCTCTTGCCGCGTTTATTTTTAAGGGAGAATCGAAAAGTCAGGCTCGGACTCTCAGTTCAAAAGGAGAACAGGAGTCATCACTCATCAAGAAAGTGAGGGCATGTTTGTGTTGACGATCGAGTCATCGATCTTACAAAAATATAGAGGAAAATTTCACAGATCTCCTAGGGAAGAATAGGGCTGCTCTTTGTAGATATGAACTTGATGTTTACAGAGGGTATCTACGATCCAGTTGGGGACTAATCCTAATTACACTGAATGTGGTCCTTGCTATGCGAATCAATCAGACTTAAAGCATCCGTCTAAGGCTGATTGCGTTGCTCTAATCAGATGCAGGACGATCTAATCTCCGATGTCTCTTTTCTCTTCTTGTCTTCGCTCCATCCTTATATAGTTCCTGAAGGGGCGGCAGTTACTCCTAGGGATGGCGTCCTTTGCGACGCATTGCGACTGGTCGGAGCGAGACGACAGTTGATAAAGTATCAACTGCTCTGCGGTTAAGTGACTGTGGGACACACAACCGCACGATGGTTGTTGTCAGTTTCTTAGGATTATGTAACGTTGTGTGGTATGGAATATACACCACGTGTTCCATTCATCACACGGTAAAGAATATACCTGGAATTAGATCTAGATAGTAGTTCATATCTTTTCCGAGCATCTACCTGGTCGAAGACTAGGCACAGGACCTTGTTCGACCAGCATACCCATTATGTAACCTCTGGAATCTTTCACGACCAGTGAGGTCGTTAGCCTTAGGCGTTACAACCATGAAGACGTATGGTCTTGTATTATGTATTAAAGTAATACATAGAGGTTTTAATTCTCATCAGCTAGCCCCCGAACTTTAAATGAATAGGTCGTGTAAACACTTTATTCCGACGAAGTCGTATCGGGTAGACCCTCATTTAATGCCATGGCATACGAAGTGATCTGTATTCACTTTAAAGTTGAGAACTTGTCTTGGGAACTAAAGAGTTTTTCTGTCCATTGGACAAAAAGGCTTTGTCCGTTGAACTTTAAGAGCATCTACAATAGTTTGTTTCTTAGCTTGTTACTAAGAAGAGAGAGAGTACTCAATCTAATAAAAAGAAACAAGCATTCCAATGGATTGTTTCTTAAGCTTGTATCTAAGACTTTAATTGCTACAAGTGTGCATAATTCTTGATGATCAACAATGAGGTACAACTTTGTGGCCTATATGTTTTGGCTCATTTATCATATCATCTGCGGGGGAAGCCAAGAAGATGGGCTGCACAAGATCCGATAGATTTTTGTTGGTAGCCAGTGGGACCCACAAAATGAGTGTTTAGGTAACAACTAAGCCTCCAATAGAGTTTTTTGTTGTTTCTTATGTCTTAGTATTAACAATATGATAGTTTCTTCATGTAGAAATAGCTTCACCTTCTCTCCTCATCTTCTCTCCTCCACATCATCTAAAAGCTGATGTGGCAACTTCTTAGTAACAGCTGAGGCGGATTGTTGTAGATGCTCTAAGTAACTCCCGATTCAGTTCAAAGATTAGAAGCTATAAAATCTCCATTGTTGGTCTTTAGAGCTTTTACGCTTCCAGATCTTCCTTCAATTCTCTTCAGTTCCTTGTCAAGAAACCTTTTTGACCTCTGCTTTCTTTTCCGCCCAAAGCACCCTCCGACCACTTATTCATTCCTTTGAGAGCTTTCATCATGTCAGATCAAATCACAAAGTGGGTGCCCTCGGATCTGAGCGAGAAAAAGCTTGAGGCGCTGGAGAAAATCGGAATGCTCCCGGACAAGAATATGATCAAATGGAGGTCAGCGGCTGGAGAGCACTATCCAAGCCGTGAAGATGGAGAAATCCCAATTTTCCTCGCCTACATCGAATGCGGGCTGAGGGTGCCGGTGCACAAATTTCTGCCCCGCGTGCTAGAGTACTACGAGGTGGAGTTGGTGAATTTGGCTCCGAACTTCATCGCCAATATTAGTATCTTCACCTATCTGTGTGAGGCGTACCTGGGAGTGTGACCAAACTTGAAGCTCTTCAGGTATTTCTATCGGATGGCGATGTTAGGAAGATCCACGGTGGCTCCTGGAGAATGCACACTACGCCTTCACAATAGGAAGGCTGACGAGTACATCCAAATGTACTCGAGGTCCACGTGTTCGTCATGGAAAAAGAACTAGTTTTACATGACGGTTACGAGTATCGATGGCCTCTACTTCGCCGAAGTTAGGGCAAATGAGAATCCTAAGTGGAGATGGACCGTGGAGAAGACAGAGAGGGTCGGAAGGTGTGTGGATGCCATTCGAGATCTAAGGATTAAGGGCTTGACTTCTTGGCATGTGGTGAAAGATTTCACCAAACGCCGAATCAGTCCTCTAAAACTCCGAACACAACCCCTGCTCTGGTTCGTTGGTCGTGATGAAGCAATCATGGACTCACGAGATGGTAAGTCTTTGAAGAAGCTCCAACTAGTATAATTTATAAATGGATTATCATAAAACATTAAAATCTCTTCTATATTTTTCTGAAGCCCTTTCTCCTGAAGAAATCAGAGAGCGGATCAAAATGATCTGCGCAGGGAGCCTGGTGAGAAGGCTGCATTTCTCGGCATCTTGGAGATGGTCTCTGTTGATGAGAGACTAGCGAAACTTAAGTTAGATAGTCAATTGTCCTTTATATATATATATATATATATATATATATATATATATATATATATATATATCCTCCGATCGGTTTATTGATCTCGCTCTTAATTTTGTAGGCGGTCGGATTGAAAATCATACAATCCGGTGAGGATCGTAATCCTACCATGGTTCCGACCGATTCCTGTCTAGAGGCAGTAGAAGAAGAAGATTTTTTCGAGGTAAAAGAGCATTTGAAAGAAGATATATATACTTAGATTGAAGATTTCATCACCTAATCAAACTTGTTTTTTGACTTAGGTGGGAGAAATTGAGGGTCCGCAGAGCAAGGCTGCAGAAGTCATAGACCCTAGAATGGTCGTTCATGACCTAACAGTTGTTACTAAAACAACTGATCTGGAGGTTGACGAAACCACACCCTCCGACCTGATGGTCAGCGACGCTATCCTCGACCAGTTGGTCGAGAATATCGCTTCCAACCTCATGTTGGAAGATGTGAGGGGTTTAACCAACCCTACCGGCTCAGAACTGGTGAAATTAGTTGAGAAGAAAAGGAAAGCCAGTGGTACGGACTTTATTCCACCGCATTTCAGGGTCAAAACTAAAAAATCGACCAGGTACGTATAAACGAAATAGTCATACGAGTACATACCTTTAAAAGTCTTTGACCATTTGAAGTTTTGATTTTCCTTTCTTCTTTCTATACAGATCTTCTGGTGTTCTGGTCGTTTCCGACCAAAACGTTGCTGAGAACAAACACTCGAGGAAGTTCCTGTCCAAAGCACTTCTCAGGAAAAAAAAACTCCTGAAGACATAGTGGTCGAGAAAGCCCCTAAGCAAGTGTCGGTGCCGACGGTCGTTCAGGATCCAGTGGTGATTCTAACTCCATCTGCAGAGGTAGATGCCCCTGAAGACCCACAACAAGTTCCGACCCCTGTTGACAATCCCTCTCGAGCTAACAAGTTCCCTTTTTGCCCCCGATTTATCGAGGATAAGGAGCTTGATGAGGTTTGGGAAAAATATCGGACCATCAAGCCAAGATAGGTCCTGATACAATTTTTGCCAATTATAATGACATGGTAATTCGGGTAAGTATCCACGACCAGTTTCACAATTTCTCCACTAAAAAGTTTATAAGAAACCTAATGAAGAATGCTATTTGCGTAGCACATGGTCGAGAATTTTGCTATGGTCGGAGGACTGACCTAGCGAATAAAGATCCTGGAGCAAAAACACTCCGAATTGGAAAGTAAGAACTTTCTTCTTAACTTTTCTTCTTCAATACTTGGTTCTTTTATTTAATTATTCTCCCTTATCATATTTGATAGATTTGGAGAAAATAAAAGAAGAGGTCGTGGCTGATAAAACCAAAATGACCCAACTTGAGGAAGAATGCCAAGCTAAGGACCGGTCGATCGCAGACATGACGACCAGGTACAAGGGAGTCGTTGAGACTCTTGAAAAGAATATTGAAGGTAATTGGTCGTAAACTTGACCAGCATATCATCTCTTCTAATCATACTTATTCACTATTTGTTTTACTCGTGCAGAGCAAACTCAAGCACTAAATAGAACAAAGAAGGCTCTAGAATTTGAACAAGACAAGGAGACAACTCTTGTGCAAAACCTTGACAAAAAGGTCCACGCACTTAACAAAATGATCTTTAACTATTTAGGCCAACTTCTGGAAGATCTCAACGGCCCGCTCAAAACTACTAGAGAAAACTATGCCCGAACAATAAAAGAAGATGTGGCCATGGAGTTAGTTTTGCTTTGGCAAAACTAAAGGCTTCCGATCCATCTACCAATCTCCAAGCTATTGAAGAATATTTTAACTGCCTGCCTGATGAGGCGACCAGGTTTCTCGAGGAATTAAAGCCTCTCGGAGACAAGGTTGTAGAGGAAATGGAGGTCGGATCTCCGTCAAGCAGCAACTAGTTTGGAGATATCCAGGAGTACGACATTGTAACATAAGAATTATGAAATATATAAAACTTACCTTTTGGCTATCAACAAGTATTTTGTTTATCTTTTTGACTTTTGAAGTACTCATATATTCTCTAGCCCCCGACTGATTTATAGTAGAAGAACTTTAATATATAAGCAGTAAGCCAAGAAAGATAACTTTAAAGTCTCAACCATTATTTTGAAGGTATATACCGATTATATTATAAAACCGATCGTAGCAATACTAGGTAATCAATTTGGTCAGAACCAGTGTATGATTTTGACTAGTTATAGATCTGTTTTGTAATAATCAGGATACCAAACAAAATAGTACATGATAGGAAGAAAAAGACTTGCTTTGATGAGAAACAAATTATGCAAAAAATGTATGCAACGGATGATAAGTAATCTTATTGATATATAGTATCCAAAACTGGTCGGAGGAACTGCTAAGAACTGAAGACATGAAAGACATTTCGAAAAACGTGCTCAAGCTCAAGTCCGACTGGCAGTGAGGATCATAAGAAAAGAACCGTCGCTAGGAAGCTCCTTCTAGTAGGCAGGACCACGTGTGAAAAAGGAGAGACTTCGACTAGGAGGCTTTCCGTATCCCGACCAGTAGTCAAACGAGAGTAGAACAGAATTTTGAAATGAGGAAATATAGCCTTCACAATCTTGAGCATATGAGTTACTACATGAAGTTATTTGTATTATGCTCTGATTACTCATATATTTCATTAAGAAAAGTGTGCGGTCGCGCGTGAGAATCATTCACGGAATGATCACGACTAGGACCCATACAGCTTGATGACTTAGAAGTCATTGCCAAAGAGTAACAGAGTCCTTGTAAAGGATGTCGGAGAGAAAACTGTCTTCTCCGACTAGTGTAAATAACAATGGTAGACGACCAGAGTATAGGTACAAATATATAAACAATATCACTCGTCAAAATAAATAAAGGAATGACTAATCTTTATTTAACTGAAAAAAATTGAAAGAATGTACAAGATAATTTAAACAAAGAACTTACGCAATTGATCAATGTTAGAAGAATTAGACAAAACTTGCCCATCAGACATAGCTAGTCATACAAAACCTGGTCGGGTGACTTCGACCACAGTGTAAGGACCTTCCCACTTAGAAGAAAGTTTGTTGCGATTTGCTTGGTTCTGAATTTTTCTGAGAACCAGATCACCTACAGCGAGGCTACAAGGTTGCACCTTACGACTATGGTATCTTCGCATGGCTTATTGGTAGACCGCTGATCGTGCCAAGGCTTGGTTTCGTCGTTCTTCAAGGAAATTGATGTCATCAAGTCGTCATTCATTCTTGCGGGACCCCCGTTATTTCCGTAAGACCAAGGCATTCCCGGCCTTATGGAGATAATACTGGGTCTCCCGTGTGAATGAATTCCAACTTAACTCCATCTAAGCGAGAGGCTAGACCAAAAACTAGAGCACCGACGATCATGCACGCTGCACCTCTGAGCACTACATGACGATCGGTTCTCCAATAGTCCAAGCACTACACTTAGGGAGTTAAATCGGAATTCATAAACAACGAGAAAGAAATCATGTTGGCTCCCAAGATCAATTACCAACATGCCCTAAACTCATATATAGCATTGATCACATCCATACAACATTCATACATTCATAGTTCAAAAGACATACAACATAATAGTTCAAGTCTACATCTATTACAAATGGCCGATCGGCCAAATTCAAATAAAATCATAAAGTAACAGCAGAAGCAAGTAAATAAACCAAAACTCTAGCATGGTATGCCCCATAACCCATCGGCAACCGACTGGGAGTTAAATAATAGCACTACTTGTCAGTGTCGCCTAAATCGACACTAACGACCTCATCGGGCTCAACGTCTTCCTCACCTGAAATTGCAGCAGCCGGGTTGAGTACAAATGTACTCGCAAGTCTTACACAAATAAAAATTAGTTATGCTAGAGGTGGTGTAACACCCCAGCCCAATAAAGGCCTAGAATGCTACTAAAATAATTAATTTAAAACATATACAAACTAAAACTTTATACAAAAATTCAGCAGAACCTCCTTTGTATAACTAAATATACCGGAGGTTCCGTCAGATGCATAATTTATTATCAATATCTCAATATCTAAAATCCATCAAGCAACCATAGTGAATCTATTCAGCTAAAGCATAAGTAAGCATAATCAAGATTTACCACCCTCATTATTACAAATAGTTCAATGCATTCAAGCATAACCAAAATTATTCCTTAAGCAGTTTGCTTTTGTTAAGGTATGAACTAATGATGATCATCTCTAAAAGAATGTGTGGTAGTGAGTGCATCCTTAGCAAATCCTACTCCCTCCCATGTATGCCGTTCTTGCAAGAAGTACCTAAAAACACACAAAAAACAAGAGGTGAGCCCAAAGACTCAAGGAAGTATAATAAAAGGCATCAACAATGAACAACCATGTAAATCAGCAATTAAACCTCTCAATTCCACATATCAACTATCTTACACATGCATGTATGCAATATGCTCAAAAAGACAATTCTCTTCCTTCTCTTTCCCTTTTGCATTTTACCGGTAATGCAAAGTGCGCATCCGTCGATGCACACCCATGCCTGTACCATCTGGTACAGGGACCATTGCCCATACACCACGCGTATGGGGACCTAAGCCCATGCTCTTCAAGCATGGGGACCTTTAGCCCGTCATCAACATGACGGGGACCTCAAGAGATGCTTGGTCATCACGTGACCAAGACTTCAATAATTCAGCATGATGCATATGTAAGAACTCTCAAAATTATCACAACATGCATCCACATCAATATTTCATATGAATATCCTATTCATAAAGCTCATAAACATAGAACTCACAATTATCAGATATCCATGATTAACACGTAAATCATAACACTAGCAACCATGAACATTATCAAACATGCCATCATCACGATCATGAACACACAAATACCCATTATACATATTAAACATTGCCATTCAGCAATATCTATTATAACCGTCATTATACTTGCCTTAACCGCGAGAGAGTGAAGGATGCGCCGAAGGTGCCGCCCCCGGGACCCGTCCACCACCTGAGTAATTAATATAGCGCATACTAAGATAGCAGTAGCGGAACAAACCAAAGCATACAACAATAATCGCCAACTTGAAGAGCGTCTAACTCGATCCCAACCCCAAGCCTACACGTCGATCTTTCCCCCTCGGTGGATAGTCGACTTCAAAAATTCATAACTATTTCTACAGAAGTCCAATTCAGGTTTTCTTAGACTTTCTGGAAAGTTAATTAAATTTCCTAAATAAACTTAGTTGGGGAGCCCTTCTGATTCTGCCATCTACTTCCCCTACAAAACCAATCTACAGAACATCAATTATCACGTCGGGTTCTCTGGACAGTACACTAAAATTATCATAACTTTTGCTACGAAAGTCCAATTCTTACGTTCTTTAGCTTTCTGGAAAGGTGAGGAAATTACCCATCTTTTTTATTATATCGAGATCCTCTAATTTCGTGTTTAAATAATAGATTAACTCAAATTTCTACAGACTGTCAGAATGCTGACAGATTATCAGGACAGCGACACTAGAAAATTCATAACTCGCTAATAGTTAATCGGATTTGGGCGTTCTTGGCGGCCACGGAAAGCTAAGGACACGACCCAACTTTTTATAAGAGATGGGATCCACGGATTCTGCCTCTAAGGACCTCAAAACTGCCGTTCAAATGACTGGCCAGAAAGGGATCTAATCAGCCGACATTGCTAAACATCCAATTAATCAACTAATCCATGGGGAACGATGGTTACCTACGACGAGTTGCTGAAGATCACGAACACTTGCTGGAGACCTCCCTCCTTTGCCTTTCTCCTTCTTCCCTTCCTCTTCTTCTTCTTCTTGGCGGGCAATCACCGGGTGACCTTCCTTCTTCCTAGACTTGGCCGGTAGCAACAAGGATCGTCTTCACCAGCAGCGAGGGGGAGGAGATGCACTGTAGCCACGCACTGTAGCGGCGGTGGTACTGTAGCTACAGTATGGATTAGGGTTTCCTCCCTCCTTTTATTGGTGGCCGGCCCCTCATGGGCCTCCTGGGCTAAGGCCTGAGGCCTAAGTTGCCGAAGAACTGCAGAAACCCCCTTTTTCTTATGTCTAATTTCTGTTATGAACGCTTTCTTGCTTAGAATAAATCGTAGTATTACAGGTGGTTCCAAAGGATGGCTTATATTGGCTTAGTTTTGTGAAAGACACAACATTTTTCAACCTACACATACTAGTTTATCAATTGCCATTTTTAAAAATAGATTTGAAGTAGAAGTAAAGCATATGAATAAGTAATAAAATTGAATAACAAATGAATTAAACAAACACCAAAATGGCAGCCCACTTTGATACGATAAAATGCATGAACATCCCATTCATGCTGAATACCGAGTTTACCCACAATTAAAATACAAAGTCTAACGATAGTAACTCCCGAACTCAAGCGATTGTCCATAACTGTGGACATGGCTATTCGAATAGTTTAACTCTACAGAGGTGTACTACTTTACCCACATGACTCAATTAGCCCGTAAGCCTTCGGAATAATGACACACTTCCTTTGGTATGCCGGCCGGGGAGAATCGAGGTATGGTCGTTTTTGGCAAGAAAATTCTATTGAGTTAGGTCCCCCATATGAGATGTTTCCGTACCTAGTACAAGCGTCTGATAGCACTTTTTAGGGGGCTCATAAGTTGTACTGGAAATACCAAGGTAATGTAAATATTAAAATTGGTGCTCTATTGCACACTATAGAAAATTACCTCGGCTCCTACGGACAAATGATCAACACAAGTGCCATTACACCACCATGAGACTTCACCCAATAAAACCTTTCCCCTAATTAACTGTACAGTACCCATATCCCACGTGTGGTAGCATGAGTGTACTTGAATCAACGACATTACCAAAGTTCGGTCCTTAATGGTCCGGACAAGACAACCACATACCCAATATCATGCACGAAGGCACCATCACTAGCAAGCACTTGTCCAGACCCCAAAACACATTTAAAATGATAAAATTTATCTCATAAAACAGATACGAAGATTTGAAATAAAATGAATATAAAAAAGTAAGTGTTTCCCATAATTGTCGGGTTATTCCCGACAATCAAACTACTGTTTCTAGACTTGCGTGGCTAAGCAAATTCGAACAATATAATTCACATATTCCTATCTTAAGCATGTGGTACTGGAGTAATTCATGATAAACCTCAATGAATAGGATATAACTATTCTACACATCACAAAAATAGCGACATTATCAAAGTAGCATGCAAGCAATTATCATTGCACTAACTTAACCAAAACTGGGATCAAATATAATACAAAAGAAAGTTCAAATGATGCTTTCCTTGCTATTAGATCAGTTGTTCACTCTCAGTCGCATACGAGTCAATATCGATAGCCTTGGAATCTATAGAATTAACGATATTGAGTAAACATCGAGAAAAGCCAAAAAATTCAAAGTGCTCAACAATGCATGATTTTTCGATAGTGGCTAGTGCGTGATTTTATATGAATTTAGGTGAAATATTTATTCCATTTGGACTTAGTATGTGAGAGTTATGAAGGTTTGAATCTTAGTTTTCAGAAAAAATCCAATTTAATTGTAATCTGTTATTGTTCATCGAATTTAATTATTTGGTCAAAATTTGTAGAGAAGTAGGGGATACAAGGATTATACAGATAAATACAGAATACT
The DNA here is from genome assembly GCA_036346405.1 of Phyllostachys edulis. Classification (NCBI taxonomy): domain Eukaryota; kingdom Viridiplantae; phylum Streptophyta; class Magnoliopsida; order Poales; family Poaceae; genus Phyllostachys; species Phyllostachys edulis. The sequence continues at coordinate 44,589,919 of CM070556.1, forward strand.
AATACAAGTCCAAAATATTTGGGTTCTTCTCACTTGGAGTTTTTATGAATTACTTATGCATTTTCAAAGTTATCAGCCTTTTTCTATTGTAAAAATAGTAGGTTTATGGATCACTCTCCAAAATTATATTCTCTTCTACAGAGACAAGTTTGAAACCAATTTTTAATATAAAGTTCATCAACAATGAAAATTAGTAGCACTGGTTCCAACCATTTTGGAGTTGAGATGAATTCGTTATGTATTTTTGAAGTTAATCATATTTTTCAGTGTGCAGATTAATATATTTCAATTTTTTTAAAGTATTTATTCTTTTTCTTACCGAGGGCTACGCTAGCCACAGTAAAAGACATGTGGGATCCTGAATAGTGTGTTTTCTAATTATCTACCGGTTCAAAATATCGAACTGACAAGTGGGGCCCGATGTCAGTGGCATAGCTAACTGGACTTGGCCCACGCATGCATGCTCACTGCTTACGCCCTTAAGTGGCTAGGCCCACTTGTAAGTGACACATTTACGTGGCTAAGACAACACTTAATTACTAATCATTGCCATTAGCGCCTAATCATTTAGCTACAGTACTTGTCCGCATGCGACAACAGGGAGCTTGTCTCGTGCGATTCACCAGTGGCTCGCTGGCGCTACGTGCCGCGACGGCGCGAACCAAGGTCAAGGATGGGTGCACAATATCCTTGCGCACCTAATGGTGGTGCTCTCGACGGCTAAGCCGGCCTATAACGGCGGTGAGCCGGAGGAGAGCGGCGGTGTCCATTACGGCAAACATGCAATGCACGATAAAGCTCCGCAGCGGTCCATATAAGCAGGTGCCCAGCATCTAAGGACTATAAGAGAGCTACCTGAGCAAAGGAGAGTGCTCGAGAAAGCTTGGAGCAGTTGCAGCAGTGTCGGTGCTGGAGAAGACAACGATAGTGATGCGGCTCAACGTGGAGAAGACGATCTGAGTAAAATTGTAATATCCCGTTTAAACATAAAAAAAATAAGTGATTAATACTAAAAATTAACTAGAATGAGAGAAGGAAATGGAAGTTTTAGAGGGGCGTTTTTGCTTTCATTGGAGAACATGGGCCGTGGGCTTTCGGCCCATGTTGTTTGGTCTAAGGGGAAGCTGATTTAAGGGGCAACGAAAACCATAAACACATTTTACTGTAGCATGGTTACTGTAGCATCGCCGCACTGTAGCACGCGCTACTGTAGCAGTCCTTCCCTGCTGCTATGCTAAGAGGAGAAGAAGAAAGGAAGAAGGAAGAAGAAGGGAAGAAGGGAGAGAGGAAGGGGAGAGATCACGGGCTGCTGAGTACGCTCGTCAATGGATCTTCAAGGGTAAACCCTGTCCCCCCTTCGAATAGTTGCATAATTTGATTATTAAGCAATGTCAGCTGATAGATCGTGTTCTGTCCAGTAGATTGGACGACGGTTTTCATGTATTTAGATGTAGAATCTGGGGATCCACTCTCTTAGAGATATCTGGGTCATGTCCTTAGCTTTACGTGGCCACCAAGAACGCCCAAATCCGATTAACGGTCAGGGAGATATGAATTGTTTAGTGCCGCTGTCCTGTTAATCTGTCAACATCCTGATAGTCTGTAGAAATCTGAGTAAATCTTTTAGTTAAAAACGAAATCAGAGGATCTCGTTATAATTAAAAAGATGGGTAATTTTCTCACCTTTCCAGAAAGCTAAAGAACGTAAGAATTGGACTTTCATAGCAAAAGTTATGATAATTTTAGTGTACTGTCCAGAGAACCCAACGTGATAATTGATGTTCTGTAGATTGGCTTGGTAGGGGCAGTAGATGGCAGAATCAGAAGGGCTCCCCAACTAAGTTTATTTAGGTAATTTACTTATATTTCCATAAAGTATTATAACACCTTATTTGGACTCCTGAGCAGGAAGTTATGTGTTTTAGAAGTTGACTGTCCGCAGTGAACACCAAATCGATCGGTAGAAATTGGAAGATTGGAAACGCTTGGGAGTTTAGCGAGTTCAATTGTGTTCTTATTTATGATTTTGGTCCAGTATGCTTGTCTTAGTTTGGGTTATCATTATGTTCAGGTGGGAGCGTGATCCCAGGGGCAGCGCCCTCTTCGCGTCCACCGTTCTCGCACGGTTGAGGCAAGTATTCGGGTTGTAGAATAATTATGATTGTTTGCTTAGATTGATTGTGTCTTGTTTGTAATAGCCATGCATGGATGTTAATGTGATGAATTACAATATATCTTGGTAAATGCAAGTTATGGTTAAAGCTTCCTGTGTATGTTGTTAATGCTTACATGTTATTATGTACACGTTGAATTCATATGTTTGGAAGATGATGTCATTGTACATATGCATGTAGTAAGCATGATTGAGTCTTGGTCACGTGGTGACCAAGTATGAATAGTTGAGGTCCCCGTCATGTAAATGACGGGCTTGAGGTCCCCACATTCGTAGAATATGGGCAATGAGTAAAGAGGTCCCCATCATGATGATGATGGGTAAAGGTCCCTATACTTGTGGAGTATAGGCTCTTGGTCCCTGTGCCAGAGTGCATAGGCAAGGGTATACATCGACGGTTGTATACCCCGCATTACCGGTAAAATGCGAAAAGAGATAAAGTTTAAAAGGTGCATTGCATGGTCGCATTACATAAGCATGAAGGCTATGTTTAGTGTAATGTTTAATTAGGAATATTAATGCTATGACTGTGATTTTAGCTTTAGCCTTGTTGATACTTGCTGAGTCTTTGGGCTCACTCTTGCTTTGATATGTTTAGGTACAACTGGCAAGAACGGCATGATTGGGAGGGAGTAGATGTTTGGATACACTCACTACCACTCATCCTTAAGGCGACTGCCATTTAGATTTTATTCCAATAATGAGTAAACTGCTTGTGAATCACTTATGGATGGTTTTAAGTTTGAGATTAATTGTAATAAGGAGAATAGCAAGTTTTGTCTATGTTTATTAGATTATCTTGCATGCTTGAATGAACTTGAATATTGAGTTTATTGTTAATTGCTATGATTAATTGTTGGAACCTCGGTATAGTTAATTATACAAAGGAGGTTCTGCCGAAAATTGGTAATTGGTCTTAGTTTAGTTTTGTTTAATTTAATTTTAGTAGCATTCTAGGCTCAATGTTGAGCTGGGGTGTTACAGTTGGTATCAGAGCGGGCTGTAGGTCCATGGTGAATGGAACTAATTAAAATTTGCTAGTGTCTATTCAATTTAAAATTTTGACACACTAGTGCACAGTAGAATGGGAATGGGCAAAGCATTGCATTTACGTTTCCGCTATATCGTATTGTTGATTGCTGATATCAATTGAGTATTATTGCTCATTAATTGATTATATGATTATTATGTGTGGGGATAACCCATGTTGAGAGGTTGAGGTCGTGGTTGTGGCCCTGGGCTTTACCAGGTTACACCACCGTTCGTGGTGTAGGAATAGTGAAGTGTCTACAGCGGATATCATAGTACAGGCGTTGATAATGAGTATCTTTTCTCTTCCTGGAATTGGCATTTGGTTAACCCTTGTCCAATAGTGATTGGTGAATTTCTTTTGGGTTATTATTTCTTTGCGGCTGATGGGTTGCTTTGAGAAAGGTTGGTGTGTTTCCCTTGGCTAAATTCGTCTCGTAAAGCAATCATTGTTTTCCCAACCGATGAGTTATTCTTGCGGCTGGTGAACTTGGTTGATTGACAAGTTTGACTTTTGTATTGGAGTTTTGTCCTTTCCATTGGAAAACATGAACCATTTATTCGCTTGATGTTTTTGGTTAATGAAAGTTTCCTTTTGCAAGTCCTTTAGTACGTGGAGGCTTTGACTCAATATATCTCTCTTGGGTATTTTGAGTGTTGAAGATTTATGGTTCTCTTTTACTAAAGAAGATGTTAAACCCTTTAGCGATGTTTTGTCGTGGTTATGTGAGAGGGTATAATCAAAGCAATTAATGGATATGATATGGATTATCAGGTTGGGTCTGCAGTGTGTGCATGATCGATTTTAACTAGGATCCTTGAAAGGAAAGTTGAATAAGATGAGGTTGTCCTCTAGTAGTTCTCGATGAGCTGTGACTATGAGTATGACTATATTTAGTCGGAATCAATAGAGTTATTAAGAAGTGTGGAATGGTTGATCAATAGAATTGTTTAGTTTGCTAAACTTATTAGATTATTCGGTCTCAATGGATTAATCTAATTATGTAGGAAGATGAATGTAAGGATGAGTTCGACTATTGTCTTAGTAGATAATAACATTGAATTTTCTTTAATTAGCTATTCGATGATCTTAATTTCGCTCGTGGGAAAAAAACAAATAGAGAAAGGACCAACAATTTTGTCCATGATTGAATTATCATCAATGGTTTATGAAGGGATTTAATATGTAACCTGTGGTTGCATGATGGTGAAATTGTCGGATAATAGTATGCCTTTGATGAAAGGGTTTTAGAATAACCATTTAAATTGTGTAGTAGGTTCCCTCAAAAATTAAGTGGTTGTTGTAATGAGATTGTAATAATTTGGTATACTCTCAATTGAGGATGAGATGATAAAGTGGTATGTAATACTTTGGTAAGCCGTTGGGGGCTTTATAAAGGAAGAGTTGACAATAACGAATCTTGTTAAGAGTGAATTATTCTTGATATTAGTAAGATTGTAGATTAGAGAATGTGACACGTTGGAGTGGTAACGATTCTTCTATAGAGAAAGCAAGTTGATTGCTTTTCGTAATACTGGTTAAATGAAATGTCTGGAGTTTTGCATACGTGCTCTTTTGGGAGTTCATGATTTATGTAGTAGATGAGATTAGTTGAGTATTGTGATGTATGGGAAGGTTCCGTCAGGTTCCTAAGTGATTAATTTGATTTGGTTTTAAAGGCATTTCTTATCTGGGATGGCAAGTAATGTTGTAATCAAAGAAAAAAATTGCTTTCTTGGTTAACGGAAAATGTGTGCCCTAAGTATTTGAGGTTGGAGTTAAAAATTATAATCTGCAACCTTTCAGTTGTTACAGCTTAAGAGTTTCTTGGGTTTCCATAGCAGTGTTTTATTATGATTCATGGAGGTTTGAAAGTTCCTTCTTGTGGGACATGTACCCTCATCTGTGGTTTCAACTTTTGTTTTTAGAGGTCATTTCTATTTGACTGTTTCTCTTGGTCTTGTGCTCACTCTGAGGAACAATGTTTTCTTGTGTGTTGAAACTTGTATTAGTTTGTCTCTTCCTTTTTGAGAAATGAATTAACCAACTTGTGTTGCCGAGTCTTATAAAGTGAATTGTGGCGACTAGTTGGTGGTGGACAAGTATGTGATAGTGGTGAGATATTGGGAACCAAGCTATTTGAAGAGCAGTAGAAAGTGAATTGGTTTTGACCTACAAAACCTGGAGGGAGTTCTATTTAAAAGGAATGCTTGTCGATGAAATAAAAGTGATTTGTGTTACAACTAGTGGAACATATGGCGAATTATGATCTAACAACCTTTGTCCATGTTGGGATGTTGGGATTATCGAAAGGTATGGACTCTTGATAAATGTTTTAGAGTATCGCAATTGGATACTTAGTAATATTGTGTAGAAGAGTTATGATGGTGAAGTTTAATGAGAGTAGCTGTGTGGAGAAACCTAAGAGTTGTGCTAATTAATGGGATAGCAGGAATTATTAAGTTATTGTCAAGTATGATACGGCCACAGTGAGTAACCCTATGGGGTTAGATTATCTCTAAGGATAACTTGGTCAAGTATTTATTTATTTATTGACGTTAGTGATTGAGTATGTCTAAATCTTGGTCAATCAATCAGAGTATTGCGAATGGGTATATTGTGGTTGTGTAACTGAATTGAATTGGTGTGGTTTAGAGGATGTCTAAGATTGGTGAAATAAATCGCCTTGGGGTGTTACTTGATTTGTGTGGAATGTTGACATTAATAGTGAAGTTATTGTTGAGTGTGAAATTTTAGTCATCAAGATCTGAGAGTTACCTATCAAGTATACCGAAAATTCATTATAGGAGTCTTAGAGGTTGAATTTGGGCTTTGCATTTTCTATGCTGGCATCTTGGTTTCCCATGATTAGGATTCAAGAGTGTGAATGTGGTGAATTTCAAGTTGATTATCCTTAAAAGATTGAGGTGATGTGTTTGTGACTGAAATCTATAATGACGTGTGTTGGGAATTATTTATCAAAATAATTCCTTTGGTAGAGAAGTTGATCAGAGTAAGTTATAGTGGATTGGAAGAGTCTCTCTACATAGGAGTGGATTTTGTGTTCAGTTTGAGCATAGCTTTGAGGTTGCCAAATTAAAAGAAATGAATTAGTGTGTTATGCGATGGTTTGGAATTTCATGATTTAAGAGAAAGCTGAATTCTTAAAAGAAAGTTTGAGAAAAAGGTTGTATTCTCGGATAATGAAATGTTCTCGTGGTTTTTAATTGAGCTTTGTCCCTATGACAGATGCCAATTATAAATTAAGTTGGCTCTTCTTAGTATGCGTGATTCTTTTCGGTTAAGAAAAAGAAAAGAAATGGTTGTTTTGGACATGCGAGTGATTTCGCCTTTGGCTTATGTAGTGTTCTTTGGCAAATTGCCTACTTGGAAAGTGGAAGAGTTTCATGATGAATCTCTTGGTTTTGGGCTTAACTCTTTTTGGTGATAAGTTGGTAATTGTGGGTTTACGATAAGAATCCTTTATTTTCAATCGAGTTCTGTTGTGCGTCCCTGGTTAAAGGAGGTGCTCGTTGTTAAAGTGAAGAGATCGATTGATATAAGGAACAAGAGTTTTGTGTGTTATGTGCTGGTTGTGTGGTTGGGTACCAACGAGAAGGTTGGCCCAAGGTACATTGGTCTGTTTCTGATATGTCGCGGTGATTTTCTTTTGGTAGACAGCGTTTCGCCATGACTGTCTCGAGTCCATGCGCGGAGTACGCAACGTCTTGTATGTTCCAATACTAACTGAGTACCTGAGAGGTCCGAAGTTTGAGATTTCGTTAGAACCGTTGGCCATCAAGTAAGACCTTACCTTTGAGTCACATGTGTCGGTTGTACCTGTAATTTTTGAGTCGAATGTTGAGGTGTAAGACGTTCGTATCCATCAAGGTAATGTGGTCCCCTGAGTCTGAGAGGGAAACGACTTGGGAGTTAGAGTCTTGCTTGCGCGAACCATCTCCAAAGTTGTTCACGTTGGTACGTGTTTATTGTTATGTAATCTTAGTTTGGTGTTCTTTCGAGTAGAATGGCGAGTAGAATTCGGGGTCGAATTCTGTTTAAAGGGGGTAGAATGTAATATCCCGTTTAAACATAAAATAAATAAGTGATTAATACTAAAAATTAACTAGAATGAGAGAAGGAAATGGAAGTTTTAGAGGGGCGTTTTTGCTTTTATTGGAGAACATGGGCCATGGGCTTTCGGCCCATGTTGTTTGGTCCAAGGGGAAGCTGATTTAAAGGGCAACCAAAACCCTAAACACATTTTACTGTAGCATGGTTACTGTAGCACCACCGCACTATAGCGCGCACTACTTTAGCAACCCTTCCCTGCTGATATGCTAAGAGGAGAAGAGGAGAAAGGAAGGAGAAGAAGAAAGGAAGAAGAAGGGAAGAAGGGAGAGAGGAAGGGGAGGGATCACGGGCTGCTGAGTACGCTCGTCAATGGATCTTCAAGGGTAAACCCCGTCCCCCCTTCGAATAGTTGCATAATTTGATTATTAAGCAATGTCAGCTGATAGATCGTGTTCTATCCAGTAGATTGGACGATGGTTTTCATGTATTTAGATGCAGACTCTGGGGATCCACTCTCTTAGAGATATCTGGGTCATGTCCTTAGCTTTACGTGGCCGCCAAGAACGCCCAAATCCGATTAACGGTCAGGGAGATATGAATTGTTTAGTGCCGCTGTCCTGTTAATCTGTCAACATCCTGATAGTCTGTAGAAATCTGAGTTAATCTTTTAGTTAAAAACGAAATCAGAGGATCTCGTTATAATTAAAAAGATGGGTAATTTTCTCACCTTTCCAGAAAGCTAAAGAACGTAAGAATTGGACGTTCGTAGCAAAAGTTATGATAATTTTAGTGCACTGTCCAGAGAACCCAACGTGATAATTGATGTTCTGTAGATTGGCTTGGTAGGGGCAGTAGATGGCAGAATCAGAAGGGCTCCCCAACTAAGTTTATTTAGGTAATTTAATTATATTTCCATAAAGTATTATAACATCTTATTTGGACTCCTGAGCAGGAAGTTATGTATTTTAGAAGTTGACTGTCCGCAGTGAACACCAAATCGATCAGTAGAAATTGGAAGATTGGAAACGCTTGGGAGTTTAGCGAGTTCAATTGTGTTCTTATTTATGCTTTTGGTCCAGTATGCTTGTTTTAGTTTGGGTTATCATTATGTTCAGGTGGGAGCGTGATCCTGGGGCAGCGCCCTCTTGGCGTCCACCGCTTCTCGCATGTTGAGGCAAGTATTCTAAGTTGTAGAATAATTATGATTGTTTGTTTGAGATTGATTGTGTCTTGTTCGTAATAGCCATGCATGGATGTTAATGTGATGAATTACAATATATCTTGGTAAATGCAAGTTATGGTTAAAGCTTCCTGTGTATGTTGTTAATGCTTACATGTTATTATGTACACGTTGAATTCATATGTTTGGAAGATGATGTCATTGTACATATGCATGTAGTAAGCATGATTGAGTCTTGGTCATGTGGTGACCAAGTATGAATAGTTGAGGTCCCCGTCATGTAAATGACGGGCTGGAGGTCCCCACATTCGTAGAATGTGGGCAATGAGTAAAGAGGTCCCCATCATGATGATGATGGGCAAAGGTCCCTATACTTGTGGAGTATAGGCTCTTGGTCCCTGTGCCAGAGTGCATAGGCAAGGGTATACATCGACGGTTGTATACCCGCATTACACGGTAAAATACTGAAAAGGATAAAGTTTAAAAGGTGCATTGCATGGTCGCATTACATAAGCATGAAGGCTATGTTTAGTGTAATGTTTAATTAGGAATATTGATGCTATGACTGTGATTTTAGCTTTAGCCTTGTTGATACTTGCTGAGTCTTTGTGCTCACTCTTGCTTTGATATGTTTAGGTACAACTGGCAAGAACGGCATGCTTGGGAGGGAGTAGATGTTTGGATACACTCACTACCACTCATCCTTAAAGCGCATCGCCATTTAGATTTTATTCCAATAATAAGTAAACTGCTTGTGAATCACTTATGGATGGTTTTAAGTTTCAGATTAATTGTAATAAGGATAATAGCAAGTTTTGTCTACGTTTATTAGATTATCTTGCATGCTTGAATGAACTTGAATATTGAGTTTATTGTTAATTGCTATGATTAATTGTTGGAACCTCGATATAGTTAATTATACAAAGGAGATTCTGCCGAAAATTGGTAATTGGTCTTAGTTTAGTTTTGTTTAATTTAATTTTAGTAGCATTCCAGGCTCAATGTTGAGCTGGGGTGTTACAAAAATGGAGCAAAGTGAATGCTCGAAATAGCTCAAAGATCCTATGAGGAAGCCCTAGAAGAGATGAATCGACAAATGCCTTACCGGATTACAGTGGGAGGTGAAAAGTTGCTTTACGGCCAAAAATTGTCCAAGCTTCAAATTCACCAGATCCTGTCGTGCATTATCAAAATTAATTGAAGGGTTTTCATTGTCATGCTAAATGACACGATATGACGCAGAAGGCAAAGGATAATACCTCCTGGAAGTGAAGATTGACACGGTGGTGTCTACCGGAGCGTGCTCTGGAGCTGGCAATGGCACCACAGTAGTCCGAGAGCTACAAGCAATGAGAGAAGCTCGCATTAACAAAAATAGACACGGGGATGATCATAGAGTTGAAAGGTACCACCTAGTGGAAGCTTACCGGAGTAGAGAATGGAAAAGAGCATCCATTTCCTCAGCCACCGAGAGGAAAAGTGAGTGATAGCTAGGGTTTGGAGGCTACTTAAGCGCGGAAAAGTGACGGTGTTGAGGCGGCGTTAAACGGAGGAGCTCTAAGATTGGTTGCCATGGGCGGTGGCTCACAGTGGTGACGGAGCATGCAGCGGCGATGTGGCATTTACTCTTTGTGCGACTCGACGGGCACGTCAGCTGGAGGAGGGAGAAAGATCTGACAAGTGGGCCCGCCTCGTCAGCGAAACGACACGGCGCACGCGCGAGTGAAACGTTCGGACCATGCATCTCCACTGTCCGATTAAGATCCAATGGTCCACAATCGTTGTGCGTTCGGACAGTCCGAACGGTCCATTTGATCTGAATCGTTGATTTCGCATCGGACGGCCCAAATGTGAGGTGAGTCTGGATGGTCCGAACGGCCCACTAATCTGGACGGTCGCTTTTCAATCGGATGGTCCAAAATGGTCCTAGTTGTGTTTGGGCTGGGCTGGTGAGGATCAGACCACGTGTATGAGCCGTTCGATTCAGATCGGACGGTCCATATTAGCCCTAGTTATTCTCAGTTGACTGATTTTGAAATCTAAACTGCTACTTTGACTAGGTCACTAAAAATAGAAATAAAATTCCTAAAAATCTAAAATAATTTAGAGGTGTTTCTGGGATGACCTAATACCCATATAAAATTTGAAACCCCTCTGTTCATGTTATATTTTGTGCAATTTAAATTCAAACTTGAATTAGGTTGTTGGGTTGTGTTAGAATTTACTGAGGGTTAAAACTAATCCCAAAAATTTGGAAAAAAATTGTATTAATTCATGATAATTAATTTAGTATTTGAATAAATTACTTCCAGAGGATCTTCAGTAGCATTTGTTTCAGATTTATTTTGGAGTTTACTTCTTTAAGTGTTTGTTTAATATTTGAACAAGATTTTCCAAGTGTAATATATAATGTAAATACATGAAAACAATGATGCATGCTCATGAGATGCATAGTAATCCTCTTTATTAGCTTGGGGATGTGACAATTCTGATCATTTTCATTGAAACAATCAGTTCGAGCAGAGCCAAGTTTTAGTTCTGGAGGAAGCATGGCTTCAGCACCATAAACTAAAAAAGAAAGGTATTTCACCGGTTGCACGACTGGTCGTGGTTCGAACGGCCCATAATACAGAAGGGAGCTCTTGAGCCCAAGCTCCTGACCATTTTATTAACTAGTCGAACACTCGGCATTTGATCCCCTGCATAATGATACTACTGGCTCGCTCAACTGCTCCATTGCTCTGCGGATGAGCAACAGAAGCAAAATGTACCTTGATGCCAAGTTCTTCACATAATTCTTAGAATTGACCGCTTGAGAACTGGGCACTGTTGTCTATGATTATATGACTAGATACACCAAATCGTGTCATCACATTTTTTGTGAGAAACCTCGTAGCGGCCGTAGTTGTTGTTTTAACAACAGGCTCGGCTTCGATCCATTTTGTAAATGTGTCAATCATGACGAAAAAGAATTCGAAGCTCCCGAGTGCTCTTGGGAAAGGTCCCAGAATGTCCAGTCCCTAGGTTGCAAAAGGCCAAAAAAGAGAAATTATTTGCAAAGTTTGTGCCGGCTGATGTACTTGTTGGCTATAAAATTGACATTGTATGCACTTCGTCACGAGCTATTTTGCATCATGAAGGGTAGTTGGCTAGTAGTATCTTTGTCTAAAAGCTTTACCAACCAGTGTTCTCTAGGAATGATGTGCTCCACAGACTCCTTCATGAATGTCGGTTAGCAATTTAATGCCATCCGCTTGAGATATGCATCTCATCAACACCCCGTGAAATCCTCGTTTATACAAGGTACTTTCGATCAGAGTGTATGATTTTTCTTTTCGTGCTATACGATCAGCCTCTACATCATCTTCTGGAATTATGTCATGCTGAAGATCGATGTCATCCAATTTCTACCTTGATCGTGACAGCGCCAAACGTCAATGACCTGTGGAGCATCCATGTTCTCACCATCGGTTTGTACGACCTGTAAGGAAGCATATATGTTCTCGGAAAGCTCGACCACCGAGGGTGAATCGAGTTGCTCGAGAAAAACTCCGGACGGGACGGTTGACCTCGTGGAGGCCATCCGTGCCAACTGGTCTGCCAGAAAGTTTTCCTTTCTAGGAATATGTTGGATCTGGAAACCGAAGAAGTGCTTTTCAAGTTTTCGTACTTCCGCCAAATAAGATGACATCTTGGTACTCGAGCATTGATACACTTTCTCTACTTGATTCGCTACTAGTTGAGAATCGTCTTTCACTAGTAATCTGCGAATCCTGAGTGAACGAGCTGCTCGGAGTCCTTCTAGTAAAACTTCATATTATATCACATTGTTTGTAGCAGGAAACTTTAACTGGATGGCGTACTTGATATGTTCGCCAGTAGGGGATATCAAGACAACTCTAGCCCCCAAGCCTTTGAGCATCAAGGAACCGTCAAAGTACATTATCCACTCGTCGCGGTGTTCATACTCGGGCCCTTGGGTGGGTTCAGGGTTTGTCCATTCGGCAATGAATTCTGCTATTGCCTGGGACTTGATTGCTATTCGTGAGATAAAATGGAGGTTGAACGCCCCAAGCTCAACCGCCTATTTTGCTATTCGTCCTGATGATTCCCTATTTCCAAGGACTTGACCGAGGAGATATCCGGTTGGTACGACCACTTTATGGACCTGAAAGTAATCTCTTAATTTCCTTGAAGCCATAAGGAGACCATATAGTAACTTTTGTACCTGTGGGTATCTTTCCCTTGGTCCATGTAAGACTTCGGTTACGTAATACACTAGTCGTAGGACGTTGTCACGCTCTACGACCAGTACACCGCTAACTGTCTGTGGCGTTGCAGCCATGTAAATTAGCACTGTTTCTCCCGATCTTGGAGAAACTAAGACCGGGGGACTCGTAAGGTACTTCTTAAGGTTTTCAAAGGCATCATTTGTCTCCTTAGTCCACTCAAAACTTCCATGTTTCCAGAGAAGCTTAAAGAAAGGTAATCATTTTTCTCCAAACCGTGCTGTGAAACGACTTAACGATGCCATATAGCCAATTAGTTTCTGGACTTCTTTCTTTAGGGTCGGGGGACGCATCTGGTCAATGGCCAATATTTTTACTGGGTTTGCTTCAATACCTCTAGTCGAAACTAGGAAACCGAGCAGTTTTCCAGCGGAAACTCCAAACACATACTTTTTTGGATTCAACTTGAGGTTATGCCTTCTCAAGTTGTTGAAAGCCTCTTGTAGGTCGGGTATGTGATCGCCAGTGTTGATGCTCTTTACGATCAGATCATCAACATAGGCTTCTAGATTTCGACCTATCTGAGGACTAAAGGTTTTCTGCATCAACCTTTGAAAAGTCGCACCAGTATTTTTGAGACCAAACGGCATCTTAACATAGCAGTAAGTGTCGTATGGGGTGATGAAAGAAGTTTTCTCTTCATCTTCTTTACTCATATTATTCTGGTGGTACCCTGAATACGCATCTAAAAAACTTAATAACTCACACCCGGAAGTTGAGTCTACAAGTTGGTCAATGCATGGAAGGGAAAATCATCCTTTGGATAAGCTTTATTATAATTGGTAAAGTCAATACACATTCGCCATTTTCCATTATTTTTCCTAACCATTACAGGATTAGCGAGCCATTGAGGGTGATCGACTTCACGAATAAATCCAGCCTTGAGGAGCTTGTCAATCTTCGACTGGATTGCCTCCTTCCGATTAGGTGCAAAACGCCGCAGCTTCTACTTGATCACTTTCTTGTCAGGCTGGAGAGCTAGCCTGTGCTCGATCACCTCCCAGGGGACTCCGGGCATATCGGATGCCTGCCAGGCGAACACATCCTGATTTACTCGGAGGAAGGAGATGAGCAACTCTTCCTATTTAGGGTCGAGTCTTGCCCCGACCAGTATCTTTCGGGTAGACGAGTCAGTGTTTCATGACCCAGGTGGCAACTTAGCGTTGTCCGAAAAAGCGCCCTTGTCGAGTAGTATCTCCTTTGTCTGGTCGGAAGGCTTTAGTGTCATCTTTGGCCTTGAGTGCTTGACCTACACAGTAGATGGATTAGCCTCTCTGGTCGAAAGTTCATCGACCAGCTCTAAGGATTTCCGATCACATGCGTAAGCCATTTTCTAATCTCCTCGAATCGTGATGACTCCCTTTGGTCCTAGCATTTTCAAACTCTGATAATCGTAGTGCGAGGCTATCAATAATTTTGCTAAAGCCGGACGACCAAAGATTCTATTGTATGCGGATTCGAAATCCACTACATCAAACGGAATATTTTCTGTTCGGAAGTTGTCGGGTCTTCCGAATGTAACCGGTAGGGAAAGCTGTCCTATCAGTTTAGCGGTAGAACCAGGAACTATACCATGGAAGGCATATTTCACAGGTTTCACCTTTGACCTGGAACTTGTATTTCTTCTAAAGTTCCCGCAAACAAAATATTTAAAGAGCTACCTCCATCTATTAAGACTCGATTAACCTTACAGTTATTAATAGTATGTTCAACGACAATAGGGAACCTACCTGGTCGAGTCAAAGGGATGGTGCAGTCTTCTTTACTGAAGGAGATTATAGTGTCCGACCACCTTGATGGCTTGATGATGGTCGGAGGCTCGACAAGGTTGACCTCCCGCTCCATGGCCTTTAGATGACGCCTTGATTCGCATTTAAGAAGACCCACCAAGATCATGTTGATCGTATGTTAAGGCTCTGGTACTCCATTTCTGGCCGCCATCTTTGTCCTTCTTGGAACTCGCTCTTACCGAATTCTCAGATTGCGGGAGTAGACCTTTACCTGCATAGTAATCTTACAGCTTCTTTTGCCAGACTCGATAGGTGCGCAAGTCATGCCCTGCCTGCTGGTGAAGTGGACACCACTTTTTGTTTTTCTTGCATCCTTTGGTCGAAGCTTTTGTTTTGCCTCGACCGGTATAGTCTTTCTTACCCTTTGTAAACTTTTCAGAAATCGCAAGGACTTCCTTATCGTCGGGTCTATGATTTTTCTTTTTCTTGAGAGCCTTCTTATTCTTCTTCACTGGTTTATCCAAGCCAAGTTGGGGGATTTTATGCTTCCGATCAATGGCCTCACACCATTCAACCGCTTCGCTAGCAACGGCGTATTTATCGGCCATGTCGAAAAGTTCGACGGTTGTCTTTGGAGGACGCATGGCTATGTCCTCCGTAAACCATCAATTCCTTAGACCTGCTTTGAAGGTTTGGATGACAAAAGATTCTGTGACCTCTGGTATTGAATTACGAACCTAGCTGAATCTTTTGATGTACTGACAGAGAGTCTCATTGGACCCTTACCGGATTCGGTGAAGATCATCCTCCTTTCCAGGGCAGTCATACGTGCCTTGGAAATTCACAATCAGAAGGTCACAAAGTTTCTCCCAAGTGTAGATCGATCCGATCGGTAGGTTAAGCAACCACGACCAGGCAGACCCTTCGAGTACTGTGGGTAAACAGTTTGCCATCACATTTTCATCACCACCAGCAGCTTTGATGGCGGTGGTATAAATTTGGAGAAATTTCAATGGGTTCTGAGTCCCATTGAACTTATCCAAGTTGGCCGGTCGGAACCTGTTTAGCCATCGTACAGCTTGGAGTCCTGCAGAAAAGGCTCGACAACCTGTAATTGATTCATGGTGTCTTCTTTGGAAAGGTGCTGGATTGTAATCGGTTAGAGACCGGTTTCTTGGGTTGGATTGCCGGATCTCCGATGTCCCGATCCGGTCGTAAAAGTTAATATGACGCCTCCAACCTCCTGCTTGGTTTAGTTGATGACAAAGATCATCAGGGCCAAGCGATCGCTCCTCTCGACGAGGTGATAGAGTGGCTGCTTGAAATAGCCTTCTCCCCTCGTGACTCCTTGGTCAGAATCGTCGAGGAGGCCTTGGTATCGTTTGTTCCCCCAATATGGCCATGTTGTCCTCTGCTGAGGGAGGAACGTTGGGATGAAGTCATGGTTTGACTTCCTGAATTCCTTTGTTCCCAGTATGCTTCCGTTCGTTGCAAGGTCTGCTAAATGATCTCTGATACTTGGCCTACGAGTTGTATAAAACCTGGGGTCTCTGCTAGAGCAGGGTTAGAATTATTCAAAATATCATGAACACGTTGCAGGTTTTGTACCGTTACCGAAGGTCTCGGAGGATTCATGCTGGTAGTAGGTGTTCGAAGACTTGAACCTTCCCCCGACCTTTTGGTTTGTTCTGTCCAATCAGCTATTCTTGGTGGGGCAGAGCTAGGCGAGTTAACTGACGGACGTCTATCGCCTCTGTACCTCTGCATTTGGTGCTTGATGGTCAGATTATTTCTACCAAAGACATGGTAGCGTGGCGAGAGTGTAGGACCGCAAGGCATCTTGATTTATATCTCCGATCGCATTGACCTCATGCCTGCAGTAGCGATCTTCCGACGAGCTTCCATCGTAACTAATGGAGAGCCTTCCAATGCTTCTGCTAGGAGTTTCCACGATGGAGAGCGGTCGGAGATGAGCACCTCCTCAGGTCTTCGTGGTGGGCTCAGCCTAGCCCGGCGGATTGCCGATCGTTTGCTGAGTCTTATCATCCCTACTTGGCTCACGACCAGTAGGGGTTTCATCGACACCGTTACCAGATGTCGGTTGGCTCCTGGAATCGCCAGAAGCCGTAGATGAGTACCTTTCAGCCATGATTTCATCGAAAGTATAGTGATTCTCGAGTTGCAGTGCCGAATTTTCGTTGCCTTTTTCGCCGGTTGAAAGGACCGGGTTTGGAGAGGTCTTTGGACATTCCGAACTGGTCGGAATGGCTGGTTCTTCTGAAAGCGCCACTTGTCGTAGTGGTGTATCCTCATCCATCCGGTCGATTTCACTAATGTCGGCGACGTGCGAGCCAGCAGAGGAAGAGGATGATGGCATTCCATTTTCTTGCATGGCGTGGATGCATCCCTCCATGTCGAGATTGGAGTAGTCCGCCAAGTCGAACCAGTTTTCCTCGTCTCAAACTCCTGCCATAGCCGCATGTGCGATTATGAGGAATGGGCGAGGATTTGATGAGCAAAGAATTTCTTCAGGAAACTTGCATCTTCTTCCCCACGGACGGCGCTAGCTGTCGACGATCGAGTCACCGATCTTATGAAAATATAGAGAAAAATGATACAGATCTCTTGGGAGAGAATGGGGCTGCTCTTTATAGATATGAACTGGATGTTTACAGGGAGTGTCTACGACCCAGTTGGGGACTAATCCTAATTACACTGAATGTGATCCTTGCTATGCTAATCAATCAGACTTAAAGCATCCGTCTAAGGCTGCTTGCGTTGCTCTAATCAGATGCAGGACGATCTGATCTCCGATGTCTCTTTTCTCTTCTTATCTTTGCTCTATCCTTATATAGTTTCTGAAGGGGTGGTAGTTACTCATGGGGAAGACGTCCTTTGCAAAGCGCTATGATCGGTCGAGCGAGATGACGCTTGATAAAGTATCAATCGCTCATGTTAAGGATCGTGAGACACACAACCGCACGATAGTTGTTGTCAGTGTCTTAGGATTACGTAACGTCGCGTGGTATGGAATATACACCACGTGTTCCATTCATCACAAGGTAAATAATATACTTGGAATTAAATCCAGATAATAGTTCATATCTTTTTCGAGCAGCTACCTAGTCGGAGACTAGGCACAGGATCTTATTCGACTAGGGTACCCATTATGTAACCTCTAGAATCCTTACGATCAATGAGGTTGTTAGCCTTAGGGTTACGATCATGAAGACGTATGATCTTTTATTATGTATTAAAGTAATATATAGAGGTTTTAATCCTCGCCAGACCTTCAATTTCTATGCTTGGTTGCAGGCCCTCATCCAAGCAAAGCACAGCTAACCATCCAGCTTGCACTTGTCGGGCAGCAAAGCGAACACGCCCTGCAACCTTGGTGCGCGCTCTATGCCTTGCTTTGGTGATACGTAGCCGACCAACGGCACGGGATTAGATTCCGACAATGCATTAAACAAGACACTAACCCGAGCAAAGCAAAAGCTCAAAGGATCAAAAGCTCCAAAGCCAAAGTGCAAAAGCAGTAGCCTGACCCAGCGGAAATGGAAGCTACACTGATTTACATTAGGAGGATGTATCCACTGTTGATCAAAAAAGAATGCTTTAAATCATCTGCTGCAGCGTGTACTTCTGTAGCAATTGCATCCATAGCCTTCGGTTTTGGATTCAATGGTTTAGATTATTAATGCACACACTGTAGCATGTGCATTTTGTTCTTCAAGTTTCCACCGACAGGCTAGCTAAGCATCACTGTTTACTCCTTTCTTCTTTGCTTCAACATTCTCACACTCACACAGGCAACGCAGCTAGGCACTCACTCCCGTAGTCCCGTTGGCATTGCATTAATTGCACCACTTCACTTCTTCACCAATGGGGATCCATCTCCATCTCCATGTCTTGACGATCCTTCTAGTTATCTCAGTGTCGCCCTCCCCCGTCGCCGATGCGCTCTGCCGCGACAGCTGCGGCGGCATCCCGGTGCGCTACCCGCTCGGCATTGACGACGGCTGCGGCAGCCCGTACTACCGCAACATGCTCACCTGCGCCGATAACGCCACACTCCGCCTCCGCACGCCGTCCGGCACGTACCCGGTGGCCGGCTCCGACTACGCCGACCCGCACCTCGTCATCACGGACCCGTCCATGTGGACGTGCGCGCGCCCGTTCACCTCCATCCACGCCGCGCCGTTCAGCCTGGACACCAGTACCCGCTTCTCGCTGTCCCCCAGGAACGACTACCTGTTCTTCAACTGCGACGAGGAGCGCGTCATCGTCTTGCCGCGGCCGGCGATCTGCGACCGGTACCCGGAGCGATGCGACTCGGCCTGCGACAGCGCGGGGTACCTGTGCCGGAACCTGCCCAGGTGCCGCGGCGCGCTGGAGGACAGCAACATGAGTTGCTGCGCGTACCAGCCGCGCGCGGCGGAGTCGCTGCGGCTGATGCTGCGCCACTGCGAGGCGTACACCAGCGTGTACTGGCGCGCGGTCGGAGACAAGTTCCCGCCCTACGACCAGGTGCCGGAGTACGGGGTCCGGGTGGACTTCGAGATACCCGTCACGACGCGCTGCCTGCAGTGCGAGGACCGGCGGCGCGGGGCTGGCGGCACATGCGGGTTCGACCCGGCGACGAGGGACTTCGTCTGCATCTGCGACGACGGCCGGAACTCCACTACGGACTGTGCAGGTGCGCGCGCGGGTTCTGCGCTGTCTTTAATCATTAATTAATTAATTAATTAATTAGCTCTCGGTTTGGTTTGATAATGAAAAATTTTGTTCGGGCCATTGAAAATATATTCCATATCGGTTTTGACACTCTTCTTTGCTCATTTCGTTCTTGCTTGGCACATTTTGTTTTTGTCACTCCGTCCAATTTTCTATCAAAGTCAACCTGTCAGACTGTTAAGAAATATGCAAACATATAATAAAATACTAGAAAATCAGATGAAATAAAAAAATCAAGAAAACTACCAAAAATAGAAATTTTGAAGGATAACTTTTCAACATTTAAAAAAATTAAAAAATTACAATAGTAAATTTTTCAAAAATTACAATATGGAAAAATGTTTCAATCTTCCTCAACTTTTATAGAAAAAAATTTACAATATGGAAAAATGTTTCAATCTTCCTCAACTTTTATAGAACATTGCTAAATTTTTCTAGATGTAAAACTGTTGCGCGGTTTTTTTTTTGTTCGAAAGTGGTCCATGAAGTTTCTATATTTTCTGGTATTTCCTTTTTAAAAAATTTTGTATATTTCTTAAGGGTCAAACACATTAACTTGACGGAAAATTGAACGGAGTGGCAAAAGCGAAATGAGCAAAAGAAGAGTCAAAACTGATATTACACATATTTTCAGTAGCATGAACAAAATTTTCCTGATAATTGCATTGGAGACGTTCAGGTAATGCGTAACACCTGATGAAACGTGGACGGTAAAATGGAATGAAATTTGTTGTTATGCTTAATTAGCTCTCAGGATAGAAGAAAAATTAAGCGGCTCCGTTTTGACATGAGGATGTTGTCCACAACTCCACAGCCATCTGATTGACCTGTGGATCATGTCCTCGTGTACTGAGGATGGATTTATAAGTTTCTTCGTTGTCACGAAAACACGCTCCCGTACATGACAATAACGAAACCCCTCTTTTCTCAACAGAGTTCATCAGGCTAAGATCACGAGGTTTTGGTTTGAGCCAAACTTTAGCATTAGAGATTCACCACACGAGATTTGAGCAAGATTCGCAAAAAAAAAAAAGGCGGTAATTAATTATATGCCATTCCACAAGTTGGCCATGTAGGATATGCCACCACTGCGATTTAATCAATTATTTGACACTCTTATCAGTTGAAATCTTTTCATTGTACACCACTAGCCCACTACCGACTATTTAGACCCTCTCCTTTTTTTCTTGCAAATCATTTTGACCCTCTCCTTCCTCAGCCCTCTTCCTCCTCCCAGCTCCTATTCCTTTGAGGTGTGAACTCTAAATTTGCATACTTAGGAGTTAGGACACTAGTTTAATTCTTGTAGCGCCATGATCTGCATACAAAATATACCAAAATGATGTCATATAGATTTATTCAATTTATATCCCTACTTTTTGAGGGGGAAAGCATACTAGTTTGTACTATTTGATATGCAATGTCAGCCTGACCTTTTTTGTACAGGCGGTCGCGTCTCAAGGTATCGGGCATCAGCCGGAGTTGTAGCTGGTGAGAAGCATATATCTCAAAACCTGGCTCACATTGCTCCAATTTGAACAAACAATTACGTCGTATTTTTCTCCAGATGAAATAGTGTAGGATTCCGAAATAATTTTGGCCTTTTTCTCGCAGCAAGTGTTGTCTTCTCAATCTCAGCAGGCATAGGCATTGGGGGACTTGTGTGGTACATACGCAAGATCAAATCGAACAAAGTGGTGACATGTGGGGTTCAGAGTAACGAAAATAGATTCTTTTGAGCCGACCGCAAAGAAAATTTCGCCGGTTGGAAGGGGGTGAAGAACACCCTTGTCCAAAGAAGAAGAGAGGAATATCCCCCCCTATTTCCATATTTTGTTCGAGTTACTTGAAGCTGTTAAATTAGTTAATTTCTGTGATGTATATAGAACACAACGCCATGAGATATTTTTGCGTGATTTTGCGAAACATGTATTATGCATAGGAATATATGGCCATCTTTGTGAGAGTTACCCAAAAGCCTTTCTCCTGCACACCGGCTTCAACCTCCAACTTCGAAGGCCCCGAGTTCACGGTGATGCTCCGACGGCTCTTTGGGCTGCTGCGGCCTTTAGCCATCGACGGTCGATTGGCGGCCTTCAAGCAACACCGCCTGTCCATGGCGAAAGGAGGAAGCCTGGCGGCGCAACCCACCTCAACTCCATTAGGATCCGTCGTCCATACACGGACATCTTGGCGGCCCTGCGCGGCTCTTCTTCCGGCGATGATGCTTCGCCCATCTATAAAGCAGGAGGCTACGCGTCCTAGGCCACGCGACAAGCCTTGGCCTGTTAGTTGCAACAGCTGTCCTCAATGGCATCATTGTAATTCTTCCATTTTTTTAGGATTGTATTGTATGTCAAGGGGACTTTGTACTTTTGTTTACCTTATTAATGCAGAGACAGCTCCTTAAGGGACTTCTAAGCATGAAAGGACATTAGAAGACCACCCGCGCCAACCGGCGTGAGCACGCACACGCTGCGTCAGGGAAGGCGGGGGCCCACAGACGCGTGGAGGCCAAGGCGAGTGAAGCAGTCCACGAGATCGAGTGCACGCGGGCCTACGCTGAGCGCTGGAATTGGCGTGGACCGCAGGAGCGATGGAATTGGGTGGGCGATCGGAGGGCGTCTGCGAGCGATGCACGCAGCGATCAGACGCCGTGGCTCTCCGGGCGATGTGGCGCACGCGGGACCGTGGAAACGCACGATGCGCAACGGCTCGGATCGGCGGGCATGGAGGCAAGCGGGATGCGATCTGACGGCTAGCGATTTGAGGGCGACGTAGAGGGCCTAGAGGAGCCCCTTTCTTACATCCTTTTAAGTACAATAATAATCGAGATGCCACAACCTCCTTTGCGTCCCATTGTATTTTTTAAATCGTGTCTTGATTTTTTATTTTTGACTAGTCAAGTCATGAAATGATCATGAAAATACGAGGTCAAGTTGGTGAACCTAGCCCCTAATTCCATTGTCAACCTCAGCATCTTTGTTTACCTCTGTGAGATGTACCTGGGGATTCGATCAAGTCTGAAGGTCTTCAGGTATTTCTACAAGATGGCGAGGTAGGGAAAATTGGCAGTCGGCTCCACGATGGGAAGGCCGACGAGTACATCCGGATGTACCCAAAGTCCCCATGGTCGTCATGGAAGAAAAGCTGGTTCTATATGACAGTCACAAAAGAAGATAACCTCTACTTCGCCGACAAGGTGGTAAGCGAGAACCTGCACTGTCGGTCCATCGAGAAGGAAGACGAATGGGTTGGAAGGGTGGTCGAGGCCATCCAAGACCTCAGTGTCAAGGGATTAACTGTTTGGCACTTGGTTAGGGACTTTTCCATGCGCCAGATTAGTCCTCTGAAGCTCCGATCACATTCCCTGCTCTGGCATATTGGTGGTGACAAATCTACCAAGGATTCCAGGGAAGATAAGTTCAAAAAACCCGACCAGATTGGTTTATTTAGTTGATTATTTTGTAACCTTGAAATTTCTTTATCCTTTTGAAGCCCTTTCTTCCGACGAAGTCAGAGAGCAGATCAATATGATCTGCGCTGGGGAGCCTGATATGAAGGTTGCTTTTCCCCATATCCTGGCTGTTGTCTCTTTAAAAGAGAGGATTAGGAGACTTAAGGTAACTATCAACTTTTTCTTCATCTTTTATATGTTCTCCAATCAGTATATGATTACGCTCTAATATGCAGGCGGTCGGCTTGAGGCAAAAAGAGTCCAATGATGGCTCTACTCCGACCACTGTTCCGACCGACTCCTGCTCTGCGGCCACGCAAGATGGTGGCCTTCCAGAGGTAAGAAGAGTATTTGTGATGGAGTATATATCTTACATGGAAATTTCATCACCTAATCAAATTATATTTATGACTTAGGTGGGAGAAAAAAGAGAACACGTTGTAAGAAACTACGAAGGTCGTAGGCCCTAGTGCGGTCGTTCACGACATGTCAGTTGCTACTGGGGCAACTGTTCAAGAGGTCGACGAGACCACACCCTCCGACCTGATGGTTAGGGATCTTATTCTCGACCAGTTGGTCAAGAATATTTCTTCCGACCTCCAGTCGGTGGATGTGACTAACCAGCCCTACCAGTTCGGGACCAGCGAAGTTAGTTGAGAAGAAGAAAAGGAAGGCAAGTGCGACGGACTTTGCTCCAGTGCGCTTCAAGCTCAAGACCAAGAAGACGACCAAGCATGTATACATGAAAGAAAAACTTATGTAAGTACTTACCTCTGGTCGTTATAGAGTCTTAATCTTCTTTTCTTCTTTCTTTATAAGTCCTCCGGTGTTCCCGTTGCTTCCGGCTAGAGCACCCCTCACGAGCAAGTTCCTGAGGAAAAGAAGGTCAAGCTGCACTCGAGGCGGTGTTTCAAAGCCGTGTTCCGCCAGAACCCGTGGCGGCTCCAACCCCTCCTATGGAGGTAGAGGTTCCTGAGAAACTCCAGCAGGTGCCAACCACTGCTGGGAGGTCTTCTCAGGCCAGCAACTTTCCTCATCGCCCCTGGATCTTCAATGATGAAGAACTTGATGAGGTCTGGGGAAGAATATCGGGCTGTCAAGTAGAGACGAGTCCAGACTCCATTTTTGTCGTACAACAACATGGTGATCCTAGTAAGCATCCACGACCACTTTCAATGGCATTTCCCTTAAATTTTATAAAAAAACATAAAAGGAGTCTGCTATTTTGTAGCATTTGGTGAAAAACTTCGTTGTGGTCGGAGGTCTAACCTAGTGAATAAAACTCTTGGAGAAGAAGAACTCCAAATTAAAAAGTAAGTACTTTCTTTGCATCTTCCCCTCTCCTTCTTTACCATCTAGCTTATTTTCTATTGATTAATTTCTTCCTTTATCGTACTTGATAGATTCGGAGAAACTTAAAGAAGAGGTTATGACTAAGGAAGCCATAATAGCAAGAAGAATGTCAAAATAAGGACCGATCGATCGAATACTTGACGACCAGGCCCAAGGAAGTCCTTGGGACTATCGAGAAAGAAGAGTCAAGGTAACCGGTCGTAGACTCGACTAGTGTAATATCTTTTCTAATTATATGTATTTATCCTTTAGTCTACTTGTGCAGAGCAAACTGAAGCACTGAAAAGAGCAGAAAAAACTCTTGAGATCGAGCGTGGCAAGGAGGTAGCCATTGGGTAGAATCTTGAAGATAAAGTCAAGGATCTCAACAAGATGCTCTTCGACATGGGATCGAGAGCGCAACTTCCCATCTTAGGAGATCCCATGGAGAAGATCAACTTCCTTGGCCAACAACTCAAAGACCTCAGAAGCCTGCTCAAGACACTTGGGGAATTATGCACAAACGTTAAAGGAAGCTGTCGCTAATGGAGTTAGTTTTGCTTTGGCGAAGCTGAAGGCCTCCGACCCCTCCATGCATCTCCAAGTCATTGAGGAAGACTTCAACTGCTCGGAAGATGAAGCATCCAAGCTTTTTGAGGAAATGGCACCTCTCGGAAACAACGTTGTGGAAGAAATGGAGGTCGGATCTCCGGTGCGCAACGGCCAGTCTGATGATCCTAAGGAGTAGGCTATTGTAATATACGAATTATGAGTGTAAAAATTTGTAAGGGATACGGGTGGGCTACGCTAGCTAACAATTCAAAAATTGTACCACATAAACCAGGAAGCCATGCAAGTAGAAGATCACAGATCGTTACCACTAGACGCGCAGTGCAGCGGAAGAAGAGTTGGAGAAGCCTGATCCAACGTAAAGCACGTCAATGAAGTGGTCATAGTTGATCGTCCAACATTGAGCACGTCGATGTAGTCGATCATCCAATGTCCTCGCGAGTCAATCGTCTCCTCCAACAACCTTTGCACGTCACGAGTTGTGGATCGTCCTAGTACTGATGCTTCATAACAACTCCTCCAAGGTATCCACACATACGGGGCAGGGACACCACACGCTAGAGTGCTAGCGCCTACGACGTGGTTGAGGAAGGCGTGGCTATTAGGGTTTCGAAAGTTCTTCAAAAGATGATCATCACACCCTATGCCACCGCCCCTCTATATATAGGCATCCATAGTGGGTCTCGAACATGAGGCCCATTAGGAACTCGAAGCCTACAAGAATTCGGATCACTATCCAAATCAAATTCTAGCCCTTTAAGTGTGCAATCCTATAGGTTCATGTGTAATCGATTGTGACTCAAAAACTCTTTTCCGACCACGAGTCGTTAGCGGTACCTAGCAGCACATAACGATTCTCAAACACACATAGAATATATCGAGCGAACCTTAATGCAATATGATCTACGATCATGTCTATATCACTAACGACCAGCTCGTATCTCTATACAACAAGTTCATATTTGGTCTTGACCAATTCGTAACTCATTACGACCATGTTTTGACCACTTAGTGACCATGTTCGACTAGCCTACGATCAGCTCGTATCTCCATACGACTAGTCCGTATTTGATCGAACTGAAAGACTTTCTCGTGTATTCTCCCTTTGCCTCATGATATATGGTTGAACTCCAGGTGAGATGTTGTGTCATCCATGGACTGTTCAATACTTTCTCGATCAAGTGTCGAATAACATTATGTGGTCGACACTTCGACCACTAGTGGCATGGCCATGCACTTTCTTTATTCGACCACAACGAGGGGCCCAGAGACATCTCTTCTATTATGTTAGGAGGGGCAAATCTCATATCTGACTAGTCACATTCCTCTGCATGTTTCATAGCATACCCGAAAGCTACCTTTATAACTACCCAGTTACGAGCAGTGTTTGGCAACTCCTAAGAGTCCTATTACACATGTAGGAAACCATGCTGATCTCAAGTCTAAGGATTATACATCATCATTGCTTGAGACCAACTGATGACTCATGAAATCATAACAATCTCAACAGTGTCTCAAGGTAGGTCTTATCTAACACTATGTTCTCTAACATGTGTCCATATTATTGGTTTGATATATCCATATCAATGACTTGTGAAACATAGCCATCAACCAATACATATGCTAGTCTATTCATATGTGTCCTCATATGTTTCTGACTAGGTAACGTTTAAGAATAATCATTGCTGAAATATAGCGTTTCACAATCAAGTCACATACTTGATAATAAATATTAACGATATTATTCCAGGAATAAGATAACATATTATCCAATATTATGAACATAACGAAATATAATCATCTCTATGATTGCCTCTAGGGCATATCTCCAACAAAATTTACCTTTCTTTCATCAATAAAATCTTTGTTTATCTTTTTGACTTATGAAGTACTCACATATTTTCTAGCCCCCGATTGCTTTTATAGTAGAATATCTTTACTAAAGAAGTAGTAAGCCAAAAATAGGAGTAAAAGTCATGACCACTGTTGAAAGTATGTGCTGATTATGTGACAAAACTAATCGTATTAATACTAGGAAATCACTTGTGGTCGGAACTAGTGTATGACTTCGACTAGTTGTATTTCCATAATCGAAATACCAAACAATACATTGTATAGTCGAAAGATAAGACTTGCCTTGATGAGAAAAAAATATGCAAGGATGTATGCAATAAACGATAAGTGCTTTTGTTTATACATAGTATCCAACCTAGTCTTAAGGGTTGCTAAGAATTGAAGATATTAAAAACACTTCGCAAAATGCGCTCATGCTCATGTCCGACTGGCAGTGAAGATCGTAGGAAAAGGACCGTCGCTAGGAAACTCCTTCTAGTGGGCAGGACCACATGCAGAGTGGAGAGATTTCGACTAGGAGGCTTTCCGTGTCCTGATCAGTAGCCAAACGAGAGTACAACAGAATATTGAAGTGAAGAAATGTAGCCTTCGAAATCTTAAGCATGTAAGTAACTATATTTAGTTGTTTGTGTTATGCTTCGTTTACTTGTATGTTTCTTTGATAAAAGAGTGTGGTCGCACATGAGAACCATTGACGTAATGGTCACAACTAGGATCCTTATGGTGTTTGACTAATATGTCTGAGCCAGAGAGTAAAAGAGACCCTTGAGAAGGATATCGAAGAGAATTTGGTCTTGTCTGACCAGTTAAACAACAATAGTATGCAACCAGATTATGGATAACAGACATATAAACAATATCACTCATCGAAGAAAGTAAAGAAATGATGAATCTTTATTGAAATTGACAAAATATAAAATACACTTATACAAAGAACTTACGCAGTTGATCAATATTCCAAGAATTGGACAAAACACGCCCATCTGACATGACTAGTCATACCTAACCTGGTTTGGTGACTTCGACCACAGTGTAAAGACCTTCCCATTTGGGAAAAAGCTTATTGCGATTAGTCTGGCTCTGCATTTCTCTGAGAACCAAATCACCTACAGCTAGGCTGCGAGGTTGCACCTTACAATTGTGATACCTTCGTATGGTTGGTTGGTAAACTGTCGATCGTATTAGGGCTTGGTTCCGTTGTTCCTGAAGGAAATGATGTCATCAAGTCTTCGTTTTACCTGATCATCCTCGTTATAACAATCAGTTCGTGCAGAGCTAATTTTTAGCTCTGGAGAAAGCATGGCTTTAGCACCATAAATAAGAAAAAACAGTGTTTCACCAGTCGCACGACTGGTCGTGGTTCAAATGGCCTGTAACACAGAAGGAAGTTCTTGAACCCAAGCTTCTGACCGTTTGTTTAACTAGTCAAATACTCGGCGTTTCACTCCTTGCATTATGATACCATTATCTTGCTCAACTGCTCCATTGCTCGGCGAATGAGCGACAGAAGCGAAATGTACCTTGATACGTAGATATTCGCAGAATTCTTGAAAATTTCCGCTAAAAAACTAGGTACCGTTATATGTGATTATACGACTAGGTATAACAAATCGTATGATCACGTTTTTTGTGAGGAACCTCTTAGCAGCTTCAGTTGTTGTTTTAACAACTGGTCGGCTTCTATCCATTATGTGAACATGTCAATCATGATGAAAAGGAATTCAAAGCCCCCGGGTGCTCTTGGGAAATGTCCAATAATGTCTAGTCCTCAGGTTGCAAAAGGCCAAGAAAGAGCTATTGTTTGCAAAGCTTGTGCCGGCTGATGTACTTTTTGACTATGAAATATGTTGGATCTAGAAACCGAAGAAGTGTTTTTCGAGTTTTTGTACTTCCGCCAAATAAGATGACATCTTGGTACTCGAGCATTGATACTTTTTCCCGACTTGCTTTGCTACTAGTTGAGAATCGCCTATCACTAGTAATCTACGAATCCCGAGCGCTCTGGGTGCTCAGAGTCCTACTAGTAAATCTTTGTATTCTGCCATATTGTTTGTAGCAGGAAAGTTTAATTGAATGGTGTATTTAATATGTTCTCTAGTAGAGATATCAAGACAACTCCAGCCCTCGAACCTTTGGGCATCAAGGAACCATCAAAATACATTGTCCACTCATCGTGGTGTTCATACTCAAGCCCTTGGGTGGGTTCAAGGTTCGTCTATTCGGCTATGAATTCTGCTATTGCTTGGGAATTTATTGTTGTTCGTAAGATGAAATGAAGGTCGAACACCCCAAGCTTGACCGCCCATTTTGCTATTCGTTCTGATGATTCCCTGTTTGCGAGAACTTGACCTAAGGGATATCTAGTTGGTACAACCACTCTATGGGCCTAAAAGTAATGTCTTAGTTCCTTTGAAGCCATAAGGAGACCACATAGCAACTTTTGTACCTGTGGGAATCTTTACTTAGGTCCATGTAAGACTTCGCTTATGTAATATACCGGTTGTTGAATGTTTTCACGTTATACGACTAGTACACCGTTGACTGCTTGTGGCTTTGCAGCCACGTAAATCAGCAATGTTTCCCTTGTTATTGGAGAAACTAAGATCGAGGCACTCGTAAGGTACTTCTTAAGTTCTTCAAATGCATCATTTGCCTCTTTAGTCCACTCGAAACTCCCATGTTTCCGAAGAAGCTTGAAGAAAGGGAGTCCTTTTTCACCTAATGCGAAAGAATTTGAATAATATCTCATCTAATGACATAAAGAGATCAATATTTAATAGACCATGGCATGAATATAATCTGAATTCCAGCAAGTATATCAAAGGGGTGATCAAAGATCACAAGCAGTACTTAATCAACCATAACATAGAGAAGGTTATCAACCACATCTAACTTTATTTATTAAAGTTCATCAATTAACGAATAAAAGATAGAATCAAGTCCTATTATTGAAATGGAATATGATGAAGTGAACGAATAGTGCGTGTCTACTCCCTCCCAATAGAGCCATCATCAACGATCACCTAAAATAAACAAACAAAGCAATAATGAGTCTGAGACTCAGCAAGTACAGTGAATAAGTGGACATACAACAAATATGTAATATGCCGAATATTCAAGTGAATGCCATAAAGTTTAGAGAGAATAACATAAATTGGAGAGGAAATTACTCAAAAATTCAGAAAATTCAGAGGGTTTTGGACCTTGGGCTTCCGGCCCAAGGCTTTGTAGCTCTTGTGGGCCGACCATAAGGAGCCCAAGAGGGAGGGGCCCAACTCCCCAAACCCTAGCCGGCCACCTATTTTACTGTAGCATGGTACTATAGTGCCGCCATTACTGTAGCATGGTTACTGTAGCACGCCACTCTCCTCCGGTGTTTCTCCATTGTTGCCGCCCATGGTAGAAGAGAAGAGGAAGAGGGGAAAGAGGAAGGGGAAGATGAGGGGAGGTCTTCATGAAGGTTTCAGTGGTGTCCCGTGTCGTTCTTGTAGGTAAATTCGTGATCCCCATTAGTTTTGGTAGATCGATCATATGCGTATTGTCTCCATATGCTAGATGGTAGCTGCTGGGTAGATCAGTTGAATGTGTCTATCTGTTGACGCGCGGTTTTGAGTTAGATCTGAGCAGATTCAGGGATTAGTGTCTCTTGGAGATAGATTTTAATTTTCGTTAGATTTCCAGAAAGTGCTAATTCATAATTTTTGGATAAACTATGAATTAGTTATGAATTTCGCAAGACTGTGTGGTAATTCAGTCTCAAGACTTGTGCAGCGAACATAGATCTGTAAATTTGATACTGGATACGGACGAATTGGATCAGTTGGTCTCCATGAGATTTGTAGGTATTTTCATTATGATTCCAGAAAGTTAAATTTCATAATTTTTGAATTTCTAGATCAAAAGATATGAATTTTAGAAACTAATGCTGTAATCTGTCCCTCTATTGTGGACAGAACAGTTTTACTGGACTGTTTGCAACCTTTGTTGCATAGTGGAAATATTTATGATAATTTTATTGAAATATCTGGTTTCTTTTAGTTTCAAAAGAGTATTATAACAATGTGTTTGGTTGTGCCAAACAAAAGTTATGATTTTCCCAAGTCAGATTTATCGAAGATGACAGAACGGTCTTCGGGGTTAAAATCAAAGGATTAGATATGGTAATTTGATCTTTTGATCACCTGAAAAGTTGTAGCTAGGCTTGTCTAGGTTTTAGAAAAATTGGATTCATGGCTTTTGGAGTCTTTACTCAAAAGTTATGATTTTTGCCTTAACAGCGGTCTGTTTGGACAGATTTGGAAATTTGAGAGCATACTGATTAATTGTTCGGGTTTCGATTAGGGATGCTTGTTCTTGTTTTGTTCTATTGCAATGCTGTACACTTTTGATTGGTGTACTTAGTATATTGTTTTACGGTTGCCAAGTGATGGTGAACATCGGGGCTAGAGCTTTTCTGTCGTTGTCTTCCATCTCACGGTTGAGGCAAGTACTCTGTTGGATATATTAATTATGAATGTTTGATCGTGATTCAAGTATTTGATACATATTAGCTAGGTATGGTTGCTAGAGTGATATGTATGATTACGGATGGTGAATGCTTGAGATATGATTAAGTTTTATTCATGTATGATGCTGTTGCTATTACATGTTATTCATGGATAGAGTAATTGTTCATGTGCACATTGAAAGCATGTTTGAGGCTTGGTCACGTGGTGACTAGGCATATATATTTGAGGTCCCCGTCATGTAGATGACGGGCTTGTGGTCCCCACACTTGTGGAGTGTGGGCTTGTGGTCCCCATTACGTGCGGAGTATTGGGCACTTGGTCCCTGTGCTTGTGAGCACAGGCATGGGTATGCATCGACGATTGCATACCCTGTATTACCGGTAAAATGCAAAAAGTGTTAAAGAGAAAAGTTGCATTGGCATTGCATAAGCACATGATATGTTTATTGTAAAGGTTTGGGATGAATGCTGATGTTATAATTGTGTGTTATATTGTCTTACTATTTGTACTTGCTGAGTCTATGGACTCACTCTTGCTGTTGTTTGTGGTTTTAGGTACCCTTTACAAGAACGGCATGCATAGGAGGGTGTAGTCATAAAAGTGATTGCACTTGGGCAAGACTCACTCACATTGAAAAAAAATATGATTGATGTTTTAGTTTGAGTAATCTGCTAAATGAATTAGTTATGTTTACTCGCTATGCTTGGAATAAATTGTAATAGTGTTGCTTCGAAGTTTATGGATGCCCCTTTGATCTATGCTTTCGTTGTTTAGCATTACTTTGGATGATCTGTGATAATTAGTTAATTTGGATAATTGGAAATATTGATTGATGATTATTTTAGACTGTTAGAACCTCTGGTATAGTCATTTATACAAAGGAGGTTCTGCCGAAATTTAATAAAAGGTATTAGTTTTAAATTGTTTGTTGTTAGTTTAGTAACATTCCAGGCTCATGTTGGGATGGGGTGTTACAAAATATGAACAAAACCACATCTATAAAGAACATGAACATAACACCGAATGAATATACGAATGAATGGATTGAATGAATTTAATGGACTACACACATGCTTATACAGGTATAGCTAGTGACACACATGTCAGTGTTTACCAAAGCCCGTATTTAACAAAATACGGGAATTAGGTGTTCTTGGCGGCCACGGAAATCTAAGAACATTATCTAAATATCTCTAGCATATGGAAACCTCCAATTCGGCCTCTAAGAACCCTAAATTGGCCACGCAATCTCTCGGATGATCTGAAATTTAATCAAACAAATCGATCCAATCCAACTAATCGAATTCGCATCTAATCAACATCAAACAGCGGGGAAAGCACTTCGTTACCCTTGAAGACCCGCAGGGAGACGCTGGTTGAATTCCTAAGAAGAAGATCATCCTTCTTCACCTTTCCTTCCTTCCTTTTGGGCGAAATAGCTGATGTCCTCCTCTTCTTCTCCTCGCGTTGGCCGGCAGCGGGGAGTTCCAATGGCGAGAAAGGGAAGCACCACGGCAGGGCAGCACCTAGGGTTGAAGGGGCGGCACCAAGGGGGAGGAGTGCAGCCAGCTAGGGTTAAGGGGGTGAGGGGGCACATGGGCTTGGGCCTTAAGCGCCTCCCCCCTTCTTGGCCCACACATGGCCGGCCACTATGCTGGTCTGGCCTGGGCCGGAGGCCCAGGTTCCAAAATTCCCCCCAAAATCTTGAATTTTCAATTAATTCCCTCACTCGATTAACATTCTTTCTAATCGAGACTCGGGGTATTACATTCTACCCCCCTTAACAAAATTCGACCCCGAATTCTCGATGAAACTAACCGAAAGAAAACTGCAACTGGAAGTTAAGCAAGGATCAAAACGCACCCGTTGCAAACAAATCCGAATATTGTTCACGCAAACGAAACTCCAACTTCCTAAGTAGCCTCTCTCTCGGACTGATTAGACCACAACACAATGACGCAAAACGACGTCCGTCTTAACACTCAACCCGGCATTCCCAAGTACACTCATCAGAAGAGAATCGAAGATAAGACCCTACTTGATGGTCAACGTCTTTACCGAAATCCCAAGCTTTGAATCGCTCAGCTACTCACTTAGCACCAGAACACACTAGACGTTGTGTACGTCGCGTATGGGCCCGAGACGGTCAAAGCGATACGCCAACTTCCTAATTTCTGCAACTGTCGAAAATGAACCAACGTACCTGGGCCAAACTCCCCTTTGGTACGAAAACACATAACAAATGCCCAAAACCACCCCTTGGTATACGTCTGTGCGTCTAGTGCCGGCACATATGCCATGCCGTATGTCCACTTCGAGACCACACGCGCCATGCGCCATATGCCCGCGGCCCTATCCCGCACGCGCCCGTGCAGCGAAGGTTGATGCTCAAAATCAAACTCTTCATCTAACAAGGGCCACCTCCTTTAAACAAGAATGCACAATAGAACTGGTTCTTAAACTACTGATTCACAAAGAGAATCCAACTGGAAATAGAGAGTTCTCATCGTATCCACGCAATACTAACTCTCCACCAAAAGGGTAAAATCCCAAATTTGACAATTCATCACGAAAACAATCCCACTTTCTAAATAGGCCGTTTACGAATGAATACCACGAAAGCCAAAGGAGAAATCACTTGAATACCCAAACCAAATACTTCTTTTGGTTTGTCTAAATTGGAAAGAATCAAACATGCCAACACAGCGCCAACTCAAATTGCGGAAGACACCAGTTAACGACACAAAACTCAAACGAGGATCAGAAAACGCTTCACTACCCGAGGAAACATCCTTTTTCTCAGTTTCTCTTTTAGGAATAAAACTCTCTCGAACTTTGGAATTCGAATTCATCGCTTACCAAATGAGCTTCAACCTCTTAATTAAACATCCTCAAATTATGCTCAAACTGAAATACATCATCCACACCATTGTGGAGAGACTCTATTGAATCCACCGAATACTCTAGGCGACTCATCCTACAGACAAAATTAATTTGATAAAAGGCACCCAAAATTTCACAAACTAGGTCCCACGCAATCACATTACCTCCAATTTTCCAGAATAACAACTCAGAATCCTCAGTACACCTGCTCATGAACTACATCAGAAGGGTTCTATCAACAATCATTCCACTACTCAGAATACTCCGGTTTTGTATCTCCTTTACACATAATCTTTGGGCGACCAAAAGTCTAGCATAAAAATGCAAAGCCCAAATTTAACCTCCAAGACCTCTACAACGAATTTATCTTATAACAGATAGTGAAATCATCAGATTAAATCTCTAACAACCCCACAAATCTAACATACTCACTCATTAACATCATCAGGAATCACCCACACACTATCACAATGCTTTCCAATTGCGTTACTCAATAAAATTGATCAAGATTCCCATACCTTCGAATATCCCCAACCTTTCAACATGATCTGAAATTCTGGAATTTCGCTATACTATAGGTTCTACTTAGTCGTAACACTGTTCAGATTTACTTCGAAGCCAAACATTCCATTTGAATCAACTTTCCTCCAAGAGGTACAGGTCAAAACCAATTCATCTTCTACTACTCCTCCAATAGCTTGGTAGCAAAATCTCACCACTACCATTACTTAACCACCACCAAACAGTTGCCAACTTACGCCTTGTAAAACTTTGCAACATAAAACTGTTGATCCTTTCTCAAAAGAAAGAGGCGAACAAGGACAAGTTTCGTTATATAGGAAAACGTTGCTCCTCACAACGAGCATGAAACCAAAAGAAATAATCTGGTAACGAGGATCTTGGAAAAACGAAAGTTGAGTTCACAGTTGAGGGCACACATCCCTCAAAAAGGAGTAGCAAATAACAGCCAATAAGAAAAAGACATTGCGATTGAAACTCGACATCTCTTGAGTGGAAGGAGTAGAAAGTCTAGGAACGATTCAAACAACCAGAAGTTACAAAACTTGACTCAAATTCTCAAATACTCCTACTGCACTCTTCCCTTTAACACTGAAATAAATCCTTTAACTAGCAACACTTTGCCACAGCGAACAAGATAAGGTCTTTAGTCCAAACCACAAGAACTAATTAAGAATCAATACAATTCTTCAACACGTCATATTTGCTCGGAACAGCTCAACTACTCATGAAACATGAGATCCAAATGATCCCAGCCACAAAACTCGAAACTTTTTCATTTACGGGATTTCACGGAAAGCAAACGGATTAATTTCCTCTTCAAGAAATCAACAAAAAAAGTTTTCTTTGATTGCAACCTCACTTTGCGAACTCAAACCAAAGAAATCTTAAGACTAAATCACACGAAACTCTTAAGAAGCAATTGGACATTCCCATACACCATTTTATTTAAAATAATTTTAGCTACCAGAACATTCATGAGCTCCAAAAGATCACGAAAGTTAAACTTGAAATATTCTCCTTTAAGCGATATCACCAGGCGACCAAATTACTACAAGTATTAACATCAATCTCACCACAACAATTAGAAAACCCTTCGAAAGACCCATGTGAAAAGAATGGGTTGATTCTTTCTCAAAAGAAGAGGAAAGTGAAAACGATTTTCACCAACCAAAAAATCATTTACCACTCGCAATGAACACATGATCAAGGGGAAAACCAATTAGGCAATGAACTCAGAAAACATAAGTGAAGTCCACAATTGAGGCCACAAGCCCACGAAGAGAAGATCAAACTCCAAATGAGAAGAAGGCATTGCCTTTGAAAGTTAGAAATCTCTTATGGGCAAAAGCATAAGGTTTCAAAAATCTTAGCATGTCAGGAAATAGATAAATCTAGCACTTATGAAAGTTCATCAAGTAGATGTTTTACGAGGTAGTTTCGTATTAATATTCACTTTTCTTAGAACCCTGTTGATTCTAATCAGGAATAAATATACTCTAAATCACAGCTCGCTATGCAATCATTGCAAAGCAACAATAAATTAACCAGCTACGCCACCGAGGGCATCGGTTAAGGTTATTTATGCAACACACTAATAACCCAACTTGACATCATATATTATCAATTTACTTCTTCACTTACAACTTCTCACATAACATCACAAAAACTTACAAAGGGTTTCGATGTTCTAAACTCCAACACTCCAACTACTCCGAAAGAAATGAGCAGAGTCAAAACTTTCTTCAATGAACTCTGTAAAAGAAATAATTTCCATTATCCAAAATACCAAACGGATAACCAGTCGCATTTATCAACAAGAAAGATAGGATTCTCATGAAAGAGAACAATCTTGTAAATAACAACCTTTACAAGTAGCAAAGAGAACTCAACAGTTGGAAAGACATTAATTGTTCTGAAAAACAAATAGGGACCAATGAAAACCCATACCCAACCATTTTGTTTGAATACAATCTGCAACTTAACCAAGACAAGGCATCACAAAAGGATTTTAACACTTTCCTTCAGAAAAGAGGTGCTTTAAACTTCAACAATCGGAATGATCCAAAAGAAATACATGGAGCCAAAGCTTTCTCACGTTAACGAACTGGCAACAGAAAACTTTCATTACCCAAAATATCAAATGATTAAGTGAGTCATTCTTTTCCAATAAGAAAGAAGGAACAACCATGGAAATCTCATTCTCGCCAATTAACAATAATCACAAGTAGTAAAAGCAATTCAACAGTCGAAAGAAAAAAACAATAATTGATTCAGATACCCATTAGAGACCCATTGAGACCAATCAACTACCATGAACTGCGAACCCAAGAGAAATTTATCAACAACCACAGAACAAGAATTTGCCAAATTCAGAAATCAAGGAAGAGAACAACTGTCTAAAGCAACTCACGCTCAACACCTGAAACTATGGTACTCGGGGTAACTACTCCCCTAACCACATACCACGAACAGTGGTGTAACCTGGTTAATCCCAGAGTGACAACCACGTCCTCAACTTCTTAACATCCGTTATTAACACGCATAACCAATGTAATTAGTTATGAACATATAGGATCATCTCATGATAATCATAGAATAAATTCATAGATATAAGATATCACATCATATCATAGATTAACAACAAGAAAAATAGTACAGAAGCAATTCAACAATTGCTCAACAAATGAAACATAACAATAGAAATGCGGAAACAATGGATTTCCCATCCCACCTACTGTGCACAGTTGTCATTTTAATATTTTTCTATTAACCATGGACCTAAAGCCCGCTCTGATACCAACTGTAACACCCTGGCTATTCGGAAGCCAAGATGTCACCTAAATAATCTAACATACAACCATAATGCGAAAGAATTTGAATAATATCTCATCTAATGACATAAAGAGATCAATATTTAATAGACCATGGCATGAATATAATCTGAATTCCAGCAAGTATATCAAAGGGGTGATCAAAGATCACAAGCAGTACTTAATCAACCATAACATAGAGAAGGTTATCAACCACATCTAACTTTATTTATTACAGTTCATCAATTAATTAATGAAAGATAGAACCAAGTCCTATTATTGAAATGGAATATGATGAAGTGAACGAATAGTGCGTGTCTACTCCCTCCCAATAGAGCCATCATCAACGATCACCTAAAATAAACAAACAAAGCAAGAATGAGTCCGAGACTCAGCAAGCACAGTGAATAAGTGGACATACAACAAATATGAACAAGACCACATCTTTAAAGAACACGAACATAACACCGAATGAATATACGAATGAATGGATTGAATGAATTGAATGGACTGCACATATGCTTATACCGGTATAGCTAGTGACACACCCGTCGGTGTTCACCTAAGCCCGCATTAACAAAATACAGGGATCCAAATCTCGTATGAAGAACGTTTCATACGGGTGTCCAAATCTGCCCACATTGGAATGGTGGGTCTTACGTGCTCATACTGGAATTGATGGGTCTTATAATCCACTCCCGTGGAAGGCACATGAAAATGGATGCATGTATTGAAATATGAATTATGAAATACATCATATCTGAACATGGAAATAACACATAGGAAAGGAACATAAACTTTGAATATTCTCATGGAAAAACACAATACGAACATCAAGCATTCAGCATTCACTAAACATAAGAACTTCAAAGTATTTGCCTTTCGCGTTGCGACTCGTTAGTAGGCAATGACGGTGCCCCTAAACCCGAAGCCTCTTCGCCTACACAAGTAAGTACTCGAAATAAGAATAACATGGTATAGGATACTACCAGTAACGTTCTACAACACCCTCCCAAACACCCAAGAAATAGCCATTTACCCTATTCTGAAAACAAACCACACGACCACAGAAACGAATCTGGACAGCAGCACGGAATAATCCATAAATATTGATCTGGGACTCGGAACGAGGTGAGCCCAGTTCAAAAAGAAACTTAACGAACATATCTACAACATTCTAGTTGGCGAGATATTCCAATTCGGGCAAAATAAGATGCTAACAGGCTGATGAACTTATAAGACAGATTATGTGTGGACAACATGGACAACAGTAAAGAACAGATTACAAATTTTGATCTACAACTCCGATTAGGGCGTTCTTTAACATTCTAGAAAGGTTATGAAAAATTCTAAAACAACCTAGTAGGGTGGAAACCCTGAATCTGCCATTAACCTAATCATAATTTAGGAGACAACTTGACAGATCAATCACGTCATAATTCTGGACAGTCGGAATGAAACTATCATAACTTTTGATCTGTATGTTGGAATTAGGTGTTCTTGGTGGCCACGGAAAGCTAAGAACATTATCTAAATATCTCTAGCAGATGGAAACCTCCAATTCAGCCTCGAAGAACCCTAAATTGGCCACGCAATCTACTGGACAGATCTGGAAATTTAACGACAGTAAATCGATCCAATCCAACTAATCGAATTCGCATCTAATCAACATCAAACAGTGGGAAAAGCACTTATTTACCCTTGAAAACCCGTAGGGAGACGCTGGTTGAATTCCCCAAGAAGAAGATCATCCTTCTTCACCTTTCCTTCCTTCCTTTTGGGCGAAATAGCTGCTGCCCTCCTCTTCTTCTCCTCACGTTGGCCGGCAGCGGGGAGTTCCAATGGTGAGAAGGGGAAGCACCACGGTAGGGCAGCACCCAGGGTTGAAGGGGCGGCACCAAGGGGGAGGAGACGACTTGGAGGGGGGAAAGGGGGAGGAGTGCAGCCAGCTAGGGTTAAGGGGGTGTGGGGGCGTATGGGCTTGGGCCTTGGGCGCCTCGCCCCTTCTTGGCCCATGCATGGCCAGCCACTATGCTGGTCTGGCCTGGGCCGGAGGCCCAGGTTCCAAAATTCCCTCAAAAATCTTGAATTTTCAATTAATTCCCTCACCCGATTAACATTCTTTCTAATCGAGACTCGGGGTATTACAGTTTGCTTTAATTCCTCTAGCCGAAACTAGGAATCCAAGAAGCTTTCCCCAAGAAACTCCGAACACACTTCTCTGGATTTAACCTAAGGTTGTGCCTTCTTAAGTTATTGAATCTCTCTTGTAGGTCGGAAATATGGTCGCCGGCATTGATACTTTTTACAACCAAGTCATCAACATAGGCTTCTAGGTTTTGACCTATCTGAGGATTAAAGTTTTTTGCTTTAACCTCTAAAAAGTTGCACCAGCATTTTTTAGTCCAAATGGCATCTTAACATAGTAGTAAGTGCCACATAGTGTGATAAAGGAAGTTCTCTTCATCATCTTTACTCATATTAATCTGGTGGTACCCTGAGTACGCATCCAAAAAAACTCAACAACTCACACCCGAAAGTAGAGTCTACAAGTTGATCAATGCGTGGAAGGGGAAAGTCATCCTTCGAATAAGCTTTATTAAGATCTATGAAGTCAATACACATTTTCCATTTCCCATTGCTTTTTCTAACCATTACAGGGTTGGCGAGCTACTCTGGGTGGTCAACTTCACGAATGAATCGAGCCTTGAGAAGCTTGTCGATCTTCGACTAGATTGCCTCGTTCCAATCTGGTGTGAATCGTCTTAGCTTCTACCTGACCAATTTTTTGTTAGGCTAGAGAGCTAGCCTGTGCTCGATCACCTCCCTAGGGACTCCGGGCATGTCAGACACCTACTAGGTGGACACGTCCATGTTATGTACATGACCAGATGTGACGTATGCTCTAAGTGTTACGACCAGATATCAGTCGGATCCAAGTGAAGGTCACTATCCTTAAGTACTTGAGAAGAACTAAGGATGCATTCATTGTTTGTGGTGGTGAGGAAGAGCTGGTCGTAAATGGTTACACCGATGCTAGCTTCCAAACTGACAATGATGATTTCAGATCGCAATCTGGGTTTATGAAGATATGCAAAGTGCACACGGATTTGATTCGTTGATAAAGTCTCACCCGCAACCTAAGCATGACGCGCACATAAGATCAATGGGTATAAGATACCTATATGATTGACTCTAGTGCAAGTGGGAGACTGTTGGTGATATGCCCTAGAGGCAATCATAGAGATGATGATATCACGTCTATGTTAATGTATTATTGAATAAGTGTTATTCTGTTCCTTGAATGAATCATCAGTTATAAAGATTAACGAGTATGTGACTCGTTGGTGAAACTCTTTTAACTTTTGATGATGTCGTTCTAAATGTATCCTTGGTCGGATGTCACTGGTCAAAACACCAGTGATCCTATCGACCAGCACATGTATTGATTGATGACCATGTTTCGCCGGTCATGGATATAGAGATATCGAATCAATAATGTGAACACATGTTAGAAAACATGGTGTTGGATTGACCCACCTTGAGACACTATTGAGATTATTATGATTTCATGTGTCATTAGTTGGTCTCAAGCAATGATGATGTATAATCCTTAAACTATCAGCATGATTTCCTACATGCATAAGAGTACACTTTGAGGTTGCCAAACGCTATTCCGTAACTGGGTAGTCATAAAGGTAGCTTTCAGGTATGTTGTGAAACATGCGGAGAAATGTGACTAGTCGGATATAAGATTTGCCCCTTCTAACATAACAGGAGAGATATCTCTAGGACCCTCGATGTGGTCGGATAAAGAAAGTGCATGGCCATGCCACTAGTGGTCGAAGAGTTCGACCACGTGAAGTTATCCGACACTTGATTGAGAAAGTATTGAATAGTCCATGGATGACATAACATCTCACCTGGAGTGTTCAAGTAGATATCGTAAGGCAAAGGGAGAATACACGAGAAGGTCGTTGAGTTCAATCAGATACAAACTGTCGTATCACTACTACAGAAAAGGCCTTTACAGACGGTTCGAAAACGCCATCACGAGCGGTTCCTGGTAGCCGCCCGAGTTTATGGGTCGATAATGCTAATGGTCATCACAGACGGTTTTCGAACCGCTCGTAATATACTATCACGCACGATGCAGCAGATGCAACCGCGTGATAGTCGATCTCTACGCATTTCGTGCGTAGATAAAACCATGCGTGATATTCGACTACCACGAGGCGGTCCGTAGATAAAACCGTGCGTGATGATCGATTACCACGCACGATGCGTAGATGAAACCGCGTGATGATGCGACTTACCACAGACGATGCGTATATGAAACCGCTCGTGATAGTCCACTATCACGCAGCGGTTTCATATACGAAACCGCTCAGGGTAAGTCGACTATCACGACGGCTTTATCTCATGCACGTCTGTAGTAGTCTTTGCATTGCTAAATCTATTTACGCTTATTGGCTAGCCTCGAGAAATGCTAGCCATGCCCTCTAAAACAAGCATATCCAATTCTCATTCATTTCGTAGCACATCAAAATTGCATTCATTTCTAAACAAGCACACATCCAATTCACAAATCAATTAACTAAATTTAACCATTAATGTACATTAATTTACACACATGTACCATTATGTTCAATCTATCTCAATCAAGTTCAATCTGCTACATGTGGAAACTCCCATTTGGATTTATGACACATGCATTAGAATGACGCAAGGTGTGATCAAATTTTTATGAGCTCGCTCTGCTCCAACGCAGCCAGCGATGTTCGCAACTTTGTCGATATGAAGGTTAAATTCGGGCTTATATAAATTGGTAAGTATATATGAAATAATTGTTGAAAGATTGACAAACCCGAGGATCATTGGTGATCGCGAACCGATGAGTAGTTGCATGTTGTGGCAAACATAGTATCCACAGACGCGTTGCTCGACGCCATTTCTTGGCACCTTTGCAAAAATAGAATTGGTTAGTTCGAGAGGCATTGCTACGAAGTGTTATATAGGATTAATGTGTACTAGCTAGCAAGTACCGGAATGTTTGATCATGTTGCGGCGTCCTTCCCTTGATATTCCATTCTTTAGCATGTAACACGTCAACACCCTCGTGACTCAAGAAGTTAGCCTTAGCCATTGCAAAGGAAGGAAAGACTACAATAGAGTTTCTATGGAGGAAATGTGTTTACGATGATTAAACTCCGGATAGTCGTGAAGTTGTGAGTGGCCCTCAGAGGGAATCTAGGTATATTACGTATTTCGTTTTGGTATAATTACAATTAGAATCCAATGGAACCTACACGTATGTCGGCATGGTCATTAAACCTAAGTTCGTGTTGCTTATAAAGTACAAATCAACAAGTATAGCCGAGTGCAACACTACTTACTTACGGTTGTAGGGCAAAAGTATGAATTCCTTGTTGCGGTGAGCCATGAAAAAATCTATAACGTAATTCTCGGCGAATGTTGCATTCGCCGTGATGCTTTGCTCGGAGACAACGTGTGGGTCGAGGAAACCTACCGGTGATTTCCTTCTTTCGGCTTCACAGATCATGTATCTATTATACAAAAGCTAGGAGTTATATACAACATTTATCGATATTACACGAATATTGACCGTGATTGTACACACTTATAGTGTCCAGCATCGTATGATTGAGACGTCGAGCTCGTCGAGGTTGAAGAGACAGAACAAGTCGTCGAAGGTCACCATGAAGACAGCGTCTTGATACACGTGGTTAAAATGATGCTCCTTGAACTTGACGGTGACACCCGAGCATCGTTGATCAACCGCTTGTTGGACTGCTCCATGTACCATGCATGCAATTCGTGCAATCCAAATCCTAGGGTAAGGTCGTCTAACTTCTCGAGCAGCGGCTCGCTTGGCTTGTATTTCCGCCAACGGCAAGAAGGGATATTA
Organism: Phyllostachys edulis; assembly: GCA_036346405.1. NCBI lineage: Eukaryota > Viridiplantae > Streptophyta > Magnoliopsida > Poales > Poaceae > Phyllostachys > Phyllostachys edulis. The sequence continues at coordinate 44,632,997 of CM070556.1, forward strand.
GGAGAGGACTCGATCGTCTTCGATTTGCCCTTGCCCTTCTTTGCCTCGCTTTGTATAGGTCGACTTCACAAGAGTCGATGAGCACGAGTGTAGATGCATGTGATGCTGCGGGCCCTTGCCATGTCGGTCAGAGTAGCCGGTGCGGTCGAGTCCGTGGACTTGATGCTTGGTTGCAGGACATTCCGTGAAGTTGACACCGAGGCGGTAGCTCGAGCGGATGTCCTCCTTGGGCCATTTGGATGAATGTTCCAACGGCTTGCCCTAGAGTCATGACCTCATCGTTTGGGGAATTTTAGAGGGCGGCCTCGAAATTGGCACAAACACCGCCCACATTCACTTTTATGAAACCCGCGCTAGATTTGCACCGTGCACCAAAGCTCGATCTGGGATGGATACACTGCCCCAAGCATCTAGGGCAACAAAGACATATCTCACTTGGAGCTTGCGCCGTAGCCACCTCGCACATAACGATACAAAATTAGCTACTCCAACAGCCTATCAATGGATTGAGCATTCCGGAGATAATAATTATTACCGGATGTCATCGACGGAAAATCTGTCATCACCTATTGTGGTAGGGTTAGGGTTGGACGCGCAGCCTACTCGGATGTTTGAAGTGGCTAGCGGTATAGTAGGGGTAGGGGCTTCCAACCGACTTGGCATTTGCAATCCCTTAATCCTTTCCTCAAAGGTCTCTATCTGCTTTTGCTCGAGCATACGAATCCTTTCCTCAAAGGATTGATTGAATTTTTCGATGAGCTCATCTCGAGGATGCACGAAGATCCTCTCGTAGCTTTGCATCGTGCTTTCGCTTTGGCTCTCTTCCTACTCGATGCGATCCGAGTCCGCTTGGAACCATTGTTCCCATGTAACAAAACACCGGCGCCTCTCGTGCGACAGGATGCTCACTTTGTTTCCTAGGGCCGCAGAGAGTATATCTTCTCCCTATCTGCTGGAATGAGCCTTGGGAAGATTGTGCACTCAACGTTATCTCGCAATATAGCCCGACATGTCATTTCACTTCCTATGAAGTTATGGAGTAATTACAAACTAGGTAGTTCGATATCTTACCAGCGTTGGGACACTTCACGGTCTTGAGGTTTGGAAAGTACACTTCCCCGTGGGCGAATACATAACCTCGCAAATAACCACCGTCGGTAGCGCACATTAGTGATCTCGGGAAATAGCGAGAGAGATTCAAGCCGCTGTTCTTTGTTCTGATCCCTCCATATCGGGGCTTTACCCACATACCAGGCCGTGCCGAGTGCGTGGGGTGCTTGTTTTTGCACGGAGGGCCGCAGCGCCGCACTTTCACTCTTAAATTCATCTGTCGTCTTCTTCGCCACAAACTTCGGCCCAGACTCTTCCAAGAATAGATACTTGTGGAAGGGCGGCAGATCCTTCTCCACGTAGTTCTTGACAACGTGCTCTTGAAGTTCTTCCACGCTTTGCGCTGTAGTAACGCGTGTCGTCGCACGGAGTCCAGGAGTTCTTCCGGGATCTCGAACGATGCGAGAATTTCCGCCAGCACAACAGTTTTCAGTGGTCCGAGCACCACCTTCCACGAATCATAGGTGATCTTGACCCGTTCCCGTGCAACTATTCCGACCATTCTCCGGAATCTGCGACGCCGCTTTCGGCGAGGATTGATAGGGTCCCTAGGTGATCGACCTCCGTGATGGTAAATCGGCCCGTGGGCCTTTTCGATATTCCTCTTCTTCTCGCGGTTGGATATTGTTCGAGAGGATGGTGCATCATCGAGACACATGAGGCGCGATGACTCGAGAATGAGCGGAAGACATCTTCACAAGAAATAGAATTATCATTGCAATGTATTCCAGTAGCAGTATCAAAACAAATACCATATGAATAACTAACTAGAACAAATACAAATTCCTAAAACATGTACAATTATCATGAAGGACCATGATGATTATTGATAGAAATAGTTAGGGAAAGGGCGTGGGGGTCGATCGGTAACTTCGGCATTGGTTACCTTTAGGCGTCGACGAGACTGGACGAAAGGCGAGCAAGCGATCTGCAAAGCGGCGGGCGTCGAAGGGGAGGCGCGCTGCTCGGGAGGGGAGGAGGCGGCGGCTCGGGGCAGGAGGCGTGGTGGGCTCGGGGAGGCGCCACGCTATAGGAGGAGGCTCGGCGGGCTCGGGGGCGCCAGCCGGAGGAGGAGGCGACGTCGACGGGATCGGGGGAGGAGTAGTGCCGGGCTCGAGGAGGCGGCGTCGAGGATGGTGGCGACAGGCTCGGGGGAGGAGGGAGCGAGAGGAGTTGAGAAACTTAATCGTTTGAGAGTGGCGGGCGCGGCAAACCCTAGCTAGAGTCCGAATGTAAATAGGGATGGACATCACAGACGGTTCTAAATTAGAACCATCTATGATACACACTAACACAGACGGTTCTAACTTAGAACCGCTCATGATATGTGATGTATCACGAGCGGTTTTAATAAACAACCGTCGTGATATGTGATGAATCACGCAGCGGTTTTAATAAACAACCGTCATGATATGTGATATCATCACGAGCGGTTCTAACTTAGAACAAATGATATATGATGTATCATGATGTTAATAAACAAAATGCTCGTGATATATATAGCATGAGCGGTTTTGATAAACAACCGTCATGTGATATACATGTGAGACGATGCGTAGTTCAAACCGTCGTGATATTATTTTGTATTGGTTAATATCTAGATCGATCATTTTGTTGGCTAGCCTCGTGAAATGCTAGCCATGCCCTCTGAAACAAGCGAGAAAAGACAACAAGTACATGTATATACATCCAATTCACATTCATTTGAGAAACAATCACATCCATTTCACAAGTACAAATCAATTAATTAACTCAAATGAACTAAAATTAACCATTCATCGTAATGTATATACATATACACACATTGTTCAATTAATCTTTACAAATTAGCCCTTCATGATGATCGACGCAGTATGTAGCTAGTTTAGTCATGTTCTTCTTCCTCGACCCTTATGCCGCTTTCGAAAGGAGGCAACTCGTCAAATTGATTGTATTCTTCCTCGTCCACTACATTCTCAACTCCGACAATCCTCCTTTTTCCATGAAGAACTACGTGGCGCTTCTTATTTGCCGGTCGGTAACATAGAAGACTTGAACAACTTGGTTAGCCAAGATGCGAATGGTTCGTCTTTGTATCCGACACGTTAGAGGTCCACGGTAGTGACGCCGCATTTGTCGACCTTCACTGTGGGAGATGGACCCAACGGCACCGAAATAGGGGATCTTGAAAAGCACGTAGTCGAGCTCCCATATCTCCTCTATTTGCCCATAGTAGGAGCTCCTCACCCCATCGATCTTGAATGCATCTATCACGGACACCGCTGCTCGTTAGTGCTTTTTATATCCCGAGCTGCGTATAGAATGTGTACCCATTTATGTCGATCCTCGCCATGTTACAAGCGTAAATGTTGGCCCTTTTGCCAACCATGTCGAAGATATCACTTGACGAGCTCCTAGCAAGTCGCTCCTTCAACCATTGGTTGAACCGTCATTGTGTTGTCTCGTGATCCAAACATCCGCCGCGGCGGATTCATTGCGAAGCACGTCCTTGTCTTTGGTCGATATCTGAGGACACTTCAATCATGTGTTGCAAGACCGTGAAATGGGCTTGAGCATACGCATCCATATTTGGAGTGATTGCTTTCCTTCCGATGGTCCCGATACCCTCGAGCCTCCCTCATGGCGAGATCGAGGCACACCTATCGGTTCGACTGAGAGCCATGTAATCGAGGCGAACTCAATGACCTCTTCGGTTGCATAACCTTCGACGATGTTGCCCTCTGGCCGAGATCAATTCCGTACATATGACTTGAGAATTCCCATGAACCTCTCGAACGGGTACATGCTACGTAGGAACACGGGCCCGCACATCTTTATCTCCCTCACAATATGAACAATGAGATGGACCATGATATCGAAAACGACGGAGGGAAATACATCTCAAGATCACATAGTGTCGTCACCACCTCGTCTGCGAGAGCATCTAGTCCTTCGAGATCGATGACCTTCTCGAGCAATTGTGTTAAAAAATAACCTGACCTCATGATTGTCTCTCGGACCTTGATCGGCAAAATACTTCTAATTGCAACAGGAGCATTTGTGTCATCAACACATGACAATCATGAGACTTCATGCCAATTAACTTCAAATCTTTTATCGAAACAAGTTTCTTCATGTTGGCGAGTAACCGGACGGAACTTTCACGCCATGCAAGCACCGCACATTCGGTTCTCCGGCCTTGGATAGAGTGTAACAAGCGGGGAAGGTACGTTAAGTCCTTTATCGGTCCTTGTTGGTGCTAACTCGGTCCGATGTCCATATCAACCAAGTCAAGCCATGCGTTGACACCATCCTTTGTTTTGTCACGAATGTTCAAGAAGAGACCAATCAAGTCATCACATACATTCTTCTCTACATGCATGACGTCGATCAAAGGCGAACTTCTAGGTGCTCCCAATAAGGTAAGTCTCAAAATATTGATCTCTTCTTCCACATGTTCTTCTTACTTGTCCTCGATTTACATCCCTTTCCAAGCACAACATCTAAATCCTTAACCATATCATAGACCTCTTTTACCGCTTAAATGCCTTGGAGTTGAACTGTCCTCCTTCTCTCCGTCGAATTGTTTCTTCATCTGCGGTATGGGTGAGCCCTCGAAGGAACCTACGATGACGCATGTACGGTTTTTTGCGAGTGATTCACCACACACTCTCGGTATCATCTAAGCGGTGAGTCAGGGCTTTGGCCCTTTTGTACTCGGCCGACAGTTAGCAAGGGCGGGATAATCATTTATGGTGCGTAACAACAAGGAACGTAAAGTGAAGTTCTCTCGTTTATGCGCATCCCATACATTGCATTCTTCAATCCACGGTATTTTTAGATCTTCCATCAATGGTGCTAGGTACACATCAATATCATTCCTAGGTTGCTTGACCCTTGGATAAGTATCGACAACAAAATATACTTCCGCTTCATATACAACCAAGGAGGAAGGTTGTAGAATCTGAGCATCACGGCCAAGTGCTATGTCGGCCGCTCATGTTACCAAAAGGATTCATTCCATCTGTACTCAATCCAAACCTTATATTCCTCGGTTCCGACCAAGTCTGCAAACCTCCTATCGATGTTTCTCCTTTGGGCGGAATCAGCAGGTGTCTTAACTTTCCGTCATTCTTACGCTCCTCGAGTGCCAATCTGTGAGCTTTTGCATTCTTTGGGTTCGCAAAAACCGCTTCAAGCGGGAATTACAGAAGATACCACGCCACCTTAGCGGAGGTCCTTTCTTCACCTCGATTCCTCGTCGTCATCGATTGCTTCTTACGCTTGTATCGGGATCGTTGCACCGGACATACATGCATGTTTGTATACTCGTTACGGTAGAGGATCTGATCGTTCGGACATGCATGTATTCTTTCTACTTCCATTCCCAATGGACAAAGAACCTTTTTGGCTTTGTAGGTGGTTTTGGGCAACTCATTTCCCTCCGGAAGCATGTCCGCTAAGAGACCTAACAGCTCCGTGAAACTCTTGTCGGACCAACCGTTGCTTGCCTTCAATTTCAGCAGTTTAAGCACGGATGACAACCTTGTGTATTCCGACTTGCAACCCGGGAACAAAGGTTTCTCTGAGTCCTCCATCACGCCTCGGAATTGAACATACTCCCTCTCATCACAGTTCCCTTCTGCATCGCGAAGCATCTGATCTAGATTGTCATCGTGCAGCCTATCCGAATCGGAACCACAATCGACATCATTCGGCGGCATATCGTTGACTTCCTGTATAATATGCATATCGTTGACTTCCTGTATAATATGCTCTTCACCGTGATGGTCCAACATGTATAACCCTTTTGAAACCCTTGAATCAAGTGTGCTTCGATCTGCGCTCGGTTGTTAAACATCTTGATTCTCGCAATCAATGCATGGACAAGACATATATTCCCCCTTATTCAACATATCCTCCTCGGCTCTTGTAAGCAGACCGCCATTAATGTACTCTTCACTCACACGGTTCTCGGTGTACATCAACTTCGTCCATCACACGGTTCGTATTGAAAACCACGAAAATAAATAAAAGGGTGATGACTTTCAAAGTATTTTACGAGGCTTAATTACGATTTTTTCATTTTTACATTTTTGGATTTTATTAACTTACATGTGGGCCCTACTTGTCGGTGACTCATTTTTTATTTCATGATTTTATTTATAAAATCTATGGCGATCCCACATGTCATAGACTCGTTAGTTTATTAACTAAATTATTAAAAATAGTAGGATTAATTTGAAGCTCAAACTGGGCTTAGGGTGACATCGCATTGCTATATAGTCGTGGCTCTCGGCCCTAAGGTCTCGCTTTGAGGCGAACCGACGGTGATGTCCCACATGGGCGCTGAAACTAGCGATTTGGCGTAAACGCTGAAACTACTCAAATTAAAGGATGCTTATGCTTGATTATCTCACCTCGATCACGAGGAAGGTGTCAATGAAAGTCGGGAAGGTCTAAGGCGCGGCCGGGTCGTCGATCGGTGAACAGAGGCGACGGCAAGCTCCGGCGACAATATCTGGTGAAATGGACCAGGCGGCTCGGTGAGGTGAGGCGATGTACTCAAACCGACGCAGGCAGCGATGGACCTATCGTGGCGCCAGAGATATGGAGATCAAGAAGACTATATCTGTTTTTGGCGGGAGGCGGAGCTATATATATACGTCTGTGATGAGTTAATTATCACGGACGGTTTTAACAAAACCGCCTCGTGATATTGGGCAATATCACGACGGTTCATGTTTGGAACCGCTCGTGAAGTATCACGAGCGGTTCTAAAAAACCGTCTGTGATATTGGGTAATATCACGACGGTTCATGTTTGGAACCGTGCGTGAAGATCACTGACGGTTCCAAACATGAACCGCTCGTGATATGACATCTTCACGCAGCTTTTAGCGCGGAGAATAACACGCAGGCGGTGGGTAACAAAACCGCTTGAGATTGTGTTTAATATAGGCGGTTTGATGAACCGCTCGTGATCAAAGGCGTCGATATTAGCATTTACGTAGTAGTGTATAGAGATACAAGCTGGTCGTAAAATTTGGTCGAACATGATCACTAAGTGGTCAAAACACGGTCGTGAGGAGTTCTGAATGGTCGGACTAAATATGAATTGGTTGTATAGATATACGAGCTGGTCATTAGTGATATGGACCTGGCCGTAGATCAAATTGCATTAAGGTTCATCTTATATAATACGTGTGTATTCGAGAATCGTTATGTTCTGCTAGGAGCCGCTGATGATTCATGATCGGAAAGGAGTTTCCGAGTCACAAACGATTACGCATGAACCTAATGGGTCACACACTTAACGGGTTGGAACAAAGCAGTATAGATACGATTCGTCAAATGTGTTCAGATAGGATCCGTCACGGGCACTATATAATTAATGAGATGCTTGAGGCTGTTGGGAGAGAGCTACGAGACAGAGGAGATTCACGTAATAGATAGAGTATATATGATATACGAGGTGACGTGTGTTACTCCAAACCCTAGCTGCCATCTTCTTGAGAGAGCCTTCCCGTGCGACTTGGTGCTAGCACACCGGCGTACGGTGTTTCTTCTCTGGACGTGTGGATACCGTAGAGGCACTACTGCGGTTGCTGTTGTGCTTGAGGATGATCGACGACCTTGGCGAGGAACTCGATTGGTTACTACGAGGAGACGATCGACTACGAGGATGATCGACTATGAAGACGATTGACTACAAGATCGACTACGAGGACGATCGACTATGTTGGACGATCGACTACAACCACTGCATCGACACGCTCTTTGTTGGACTAGGCTGCTCCAACTCTTCTTCTGCAGCACTGCGCATCTAGTGGTAATGATCTATGATCTCTTGCTTGCTTGGCATCCTGGTTTACGTGGCAGAATTTTTGAATTGTTAGCTAGCGTAGCCTTCCCGTATCCCTTCAGGTACTCAGTTGTTTATTAATGTTATCACTCGAAGTGAGCTCGAGACCAAGAGAAGTAATCAAATAGCAATGGTCCTGGAAAAATCAAAAGATGAGTTCACGGTTGAGGGCATATGCCCCTCAAGAAGAGAATATCAAACCTTAACCAATAAGATCAAAGTATTGCTTTTGAAACTTGAGAAAACTCTTATGCAGCGAAAACAAAAAGGTTAAGCACACCTCAATAAATTACAAGTTATAAAATTTGACTCCAACCTCAAATTCTTTTACTACACTCTTTCCTTTATCTACACTCTTTCCTTTATCAAAGAAAACAACTTTCTTTGATTACAACAACAGCTTGTTAACTCCATCAAGAAGAGATTTGAATGCCAAAACACACAAATCACTTAAGAGCTAATAAACCTTTCAACACGTCACTTTGCTCCAAACAATTTCAGCTACCACATAAATCATGAGGTTCAAACGATCACAAACGCAAAACTCGAAACATTTCACTTAACTGATATTATAAAAGGCGATCAAATTACTTTCTCTCTAAAAGAATCAACACTACTCTCACAAGTCACAATCCCTTGCAAACAATCTTACTAACATCTAGAATAATTGTAATACCCCAAAAAAATTAAATCGGGAGAGAATAAATAAATCGGGAGAGAATAATTAAATCGGGAGAATATTTCTTTTAGCAAAGCGATTGAACAGGAGAAAGAGGGGGTTTTAATGTAATACTCCAATTTATTCTACGAAAGAAAGCGTTCAAAAGAGAAATTAGATATAAAAAAAGAGGGGTTTCTGTAGTTCTTCGGCAACTTGGGCCTCGGACCTTGGCCCAGGAGGCCCATGAGGGGCCGGCCACCAATAAAAGGAAGGGGGAAACCCTAGATGCACTGTAGCTACAGTGCCACCGGTGCCACTGCAGCACGACTACTATAGCATGCCCCTCTCCTCCATGGTGGTGCCTCCCTTCCTCGCCGTCGGTGGTCCCTGCTGCCGATCAAGTGAAGAAAGGAGAGGAGATCACCTTCGCGGGGAGAGTTCATCGTCTTCCTACGATTCTACAAGGGTAACATCACGTGTTCTTCGCTGGTTGATGTGTATTAGTTGCAATTGATTTCGTTTGGTAGATCGAGTAATCAGCAGTTAATAGATCGTGTTCTGTCTATAGATTGAACGACCGTTTTCATGTCCTTAGATGTAGAATATGGGGATCCAACCTCTTAGAGATAGTTGGGTTATGTCATTAGCTTTCCGTGGCTGCCAAGAACGCCCAAATCCGATTAACGGTTAGAAAGTTATGAATTGTTTAGTGTCGCTGACCTGATAATCTGTCAACATCCAGATAGTCTGTAGAAATCTGGGTTAATCTATTAGTTAAAGAAGAAATCAGAGGATATCGTTATAACAAAAAATGTGGATAATTTCCATACCTTTCCAGAAAGCTAAAGAACGTAAGATTTGGACTTTCATAGCCAAAGTTATGGTGATTTTAGTGTACTGTCTAGAGAACCCAATGTGAAAACTGACGTCATTTAATTTGGCTTGGTAGGGGTAATAGATGTCAGATTCAGAAGGGCTCATCAACTAGGTTTAGTTGGAAAATTTAATTACCTTTCAGAAAGTATTAGAACACCTTATTTGGACCCTGTAGAAAAGTTATGTATTTTAGAAGTTGACTGTCCGCAGAGGAGGCAGATAGATCGGTAGAAATTGGAAAATTGGAAACGCTTGGGAGTTTAGCGAGTTCTTTTGTGTTATTAATTATGCTTTTAGTCCAGTATGATTGTCTTAGCCTGGTTATAATTATGTTCAGGTGGGAGTTTGATCCCAGGGGCAGCGCCCTCTCCGCGTCCACCGTTCTCGCACGGTTGAGGCAAGTATAATGATGGTTATAATATATATGGTTGAATGGCAATGTTTGATATATATTATGAGAATTTGTGTGTTCATGAATTGTGATGATGGCATAGTTGGTAATGTTCATGGTTGCTAGAGATTTGTGTTATGTGTTAATCATGGATGTTTGATAGTTGTGAAGTCGATGTTTATGAGCTTTTGTAGTATGAATAGAATATTCATATGCAATGTTGTTGCGGATGCATGTTTGTATTAATTTGAGAATTTATACATATGCATCATGTTGGCTATTGAAGTCTTGGTCATGTGATGACCAAGCAACTCTTGAGTCCCGTCATGTTGATGATGGGCTAAAGGTCCCCATGCTTATAAAGCATGGGCTTTGATCCCCATACTTGCGGAGTATGGGCAATGGTCCCATGCGGATGGCACGAGCATGGGTGTGCATCGACGGATGCACACTTTGCATTCGATAAAATGCAAAAGGAAAGAGAAGGAAAAGGATCATTTTGAGCATATTGCATAGCATGTGTGTGTAAGGTGATTGATATGTGGTTTTGTAAAGTATAGTTGATGATTTACATGCTTGGATGTTGTTGATGCCATTTATTATATTTCTTTGAGTCTTGGACTCACCCTTTGTTGTTTGTTGTGTTTTAGGTACCTTTACGAGATCGGCATGCATGGGGTAAAGGAAGAATTAGACTTCTTGCACTTTTGCACTAACTACCCACCATAGAATGAAAGAAAAAAATTAACTAGGAGATGAATGAACTGTTTAAAGTACTCTTCTTGATTATTGCTTGCTTGGAGTAATCTGTAATAAATGAATAGTCATTTTGGATGCTTATGGTCTATTCATTAGATGTTTAGTTGCTATGGATGTCATAGTAACGAATAGCCAGTTTTGATTATATCTTGTTTATTATGCAATCTGGATTATCTTTATTTATTATAACTACCTGTTGGAACCTCCGGTATAGGTAACTATAGAAAGGAGGTTCTGCCGAAATTTTGTAGGGTGTTTTAGCTTAATTACGTTTAATTATTTAATTTAGTGGCATTCCAGGCCTTAGTTAGGTTTGGGGTGTTACTGATTGGTATCGAGCGGTCAGAGGTCCGTGGTTCATGAAATATTAATTTTGACACCTTTGGTGCCTGATGGGATGGGAATGGGCAAAGCATTGCATCTCGTTTCCGCTATATCATTTTGATGATTGCTGATATGAATTTAATGTGATTGCTAATTAATTGATTATAGTTGATATTGAGAGGTTGAGGTCGTGGTTGTGGCTCTGGGCTTTACCAGGTTATGCCACCGTTCATGTTATGAGAGTAGGGAAGTAGTTACCCCGAGTACCATAGTTTTACGAGTTGAGGGTGAGTTTTTTTAGGAAGTTGGTCTCTTTCTTGAGTTTGAATTTGGCCAATTCTTGTCCAATTGTGGTTGACGAATTTCTCTTAGATTATTAGTTCATTGCGATTGTTGGGTTGCTTTGAAAAGGATTGTTATGTTTCTATTGGCTTAATTTGTCCCATAAAAAAATCATTGTTTTCCCAACCGATGAGTTATTCTTGCGGTTGGTGAACTCGGTTGATTGTCAAGTTGACCTTTATAGTGGAGTTTTGGTCTTTCTCATGGGAAAGCATGACCCATTTATTCGCTTGATGTTTTTGGTTAATGAAAGTTTCTTTTTGCAAGTCCTTTAGTACGTGGAGGCTTTGACTCAATGTATCACTCTTGGGTATTTTGAGTGTTGAAGATTGATGGTTCTCTTTTATGAAAGAAGTTGTTCAGCCCTTTAGTGATGTTTTGTCTTGGTTAAGTGAGAGGTTATAATCAAAGCAATTAATGGAAAAGATATGGATTATCAGGTTAGGTCTGTAGGGTGTGAATGATCGATATTAACTAAGATCCTTGAAAGGAAAGTGATTAATTTGAAAGTGTCTTGTAGTAGTTCTCAAAGAACTGTGATTAAGAGTATGGTGATATCTAATTGTAATCAATAGAGTTAATAAGAGGTGTATAACATCGATGAAACTGAGTCGATGATTAAGAGTGGTACATTTGGTAAACTTCTTTGGAATGCTTAAGAAATTGTCTACTCGTCCAAAAATTAAGTTCTTGCACTCTTTGGAATGCTTAAGAAATTGTCTACACTTTTCATGTAGAGAAAATAAACTAATCATCTCATTTACTATTTTTAATTAACAGATTAACACGTACTGCCGACAGTTCCTTCGAACAGCAGGATTACCAAATTTATAACTCGCAATCTAATTATCCGATCAACATGATTAAATATTCTACGAAAAGCTACCAAAATTCTCTACAGTTATCGAGTTGATGACATCCTCCAATTACGCACCTACGGTACCCGAAATAATAGTACAACAAAACAGAGACCAAACTAATCTACTATTCGACCCCTTGACTAGAAATTGCTAATACCCTCTCTAATCTCGATTCCTTAATCGCTAATTAAATTAACAAAACAAAGAGGAAATAAAATAACAAATCGTTACCTACACGACAAAAACCGAGATTTCGTCTTCTTACTCCTAATTTTCCTCTGCCGAGGCACTTCCTTTCTCCTTGTTCATCCCACTGCTTGCCGCACACTAGACATCTCTGTGTCCCATAGTAGAACCCGAGCATTAAACACCATCTCCACGTATTGCTATAGTACTAGTACAAGGTCAAAGAAAGAGAACGTATGGTCAATTGACTACTCACGTTGGCCATACCGCTTCTCCGATGTGCACAAGTTAAAACTCATTGGCTGCAACCTGCTTGCGTACACCTTGGCGGAGCAGCAGAACGACGCGGGCAAGCAAGCAATGCAGCGCTGGCCAGCTGAACGGAACGGGCGGCAGCAGGGGCTTCGCGCGGGTGGGCATGCAAGCGGGCAGGGGCTTTGCGCATGCGGGCATGCAAGTGGGCAGGGGCTTTGCGCGCGCGGCCGGGCGGCCTGGTGGTGACGTGCGAACTGCCGGACGGCAACGGGCGATGGAGACATGAGCAGCCGGGCTTACACGCGCCGGTGTTCGCATGAGACGAGGCGTTCATTGGTGGCGGCACATGAAAAACAAAAGCGCTGCTAGGGTTTGATTTCTGGTTTTGGGATCTCCAAATCCCCACGTCCTCTTTATCACGACACGAGATACAATTTTTTCGGTACAAATCGTTCTAGAAAGCAGTCCCTCTCTAAAACTCTAAAGCAACCCGTTTTCACGTATCCCCTTCTGACAAATTACGCAAAGGTCCTCACGAGGGTTACTTTTTAGAAGACCCCACTAATCTTTTCTGTTCGCTCTCTAAAGCGTTTCGAGATATTACAGTCAAGTTGGGTTAGTAGCGTGATGCATAATTAATCTTAACTAATGTCCGCCTTGCAATGATGGCATGATGAATTGTGATTAAAAAATATATCTATTCCTATTTGGAATCAACAGGGTTACTAAGAAGTGTGGATCATGAATGACCTAGATTAATCATTTACATTGTTTAGTTTGTTAAACTGGTGAGCTAAAAATTGATTAACTGGTCTCTAGTTTAATCTCACCATTCGAGACAGTTAAGTCAAAGAGGTGTTAGGTTATAGACTTAGTGGATATTGATATGAAATTATCTTTTAATTGTCTACTTGATGATCCTACATAAATGCTAAATTTACCTAATTCTTGACATGCTAAAGTTGTTGAAACGTGAATAAAGGACTAGATGAACATTGATGTAGTGCTTTGTGAAACCCTGTTTTACAGGAGATTATGTTATTAAGCCTTTAATTATATTTTGCCCTAAATTCTGAACAAAAGGTGGAATGATGAATATGTGTTTATCATCGTCTCTACGATTGCAAATAGAAGTAGGGCCATAATTGCATACATGATTAATGCAATCATCAATTGTTAATGATAGCTAAAATTTGGTGTTGAGCAATACTAATAGTTGAGTGGATGAATTTAATAAGTGGATCTTTAATAGCATGCCTTGCGAAATTGTTATATTATAGTATGATCGTGTTAAAAGAGTTTTGTTTCAACATTGTGGCTTGTGCACTAGGTTTCCCCTAGATTAAGTAGTTGTTGTAGTCCTATTGAGATAATAGAAAAATTATGAAGTAACATATTGTGTTTCTTTTGGAAAGTTTTAAAATGGGGAATATGGTTTGATGATTCTTGGTAAGGGTGTATGGTATTGATGTTAATAAAATTATCAGTAATGTGAGAGTTGTGTTGATTCTTTTAGAAAGAAAGTAATTTGATCCCATTTCGTGATATCGCTTAAATGAAAATATTTCACGTTTTGCATTCGTGATACTTTGGAGTTCATGATTTATGTGGTAACTGAAATTAGTTTAAACAAAGTGATGTATTGGAAGGTTCTATTAGTTCTTAAGATATTTATATGATTTGATCTTAAATGCCCTTTTGTTTGAGTTGGCAAAGTAAGGTTGTAATCAAAGAAATTTATTTTCTTTGTTAAATTAAATAGCGTAGTAGAAGTATTTGAGGTTGGAGTGAAGTTTTGTAACTTGCAGCATATTTGAAGTGTGCTTAACATTTCTAGTTGTCGCATAAGAGTTTCTCAAGTTTTAAAAGCAATGATTTGATGTTATTGGTTAAGGTTTGATATTCTCTTCTAGCGGAACTTGTGCCCTCAACTGTGGTCTTGTCTTTTGCTTTTCCGAGATCATTGCTATTTGACTATTTCCCTCAACTAAGAGCTACATCTTAAAAATTTTGAGAATCTTTAAGCTGATTTAGATTAGTAAATAAAGGGCTTCGATTTTAACACCGAGTTAGGGGTTAGTGTTGGAATTTTCAATAGAAATTTAAATAAAATTTCCAATTTCTGAGATTTTCTATTTACTGAAAATAATAGAAAATGGAAATCAATTGGAATATGAGATGAAGGCCCACCTGTCATTTGAAGATAAAGAGGAATCATGTATGGTGTGTTTAGGGATGGAAACAGATTGAATATGAATCGAATAGTCCTGAATACGAATACGAATCCATATTTTTGAAACGAATACGAATACGAATTCGAACATTCTTGAATATGAATACAAATCGAATGTCGTAATGAATATGAATTCGAATCGAATATGTACTCAATTCAGTCGAATGCGAATATCCTACAACTTCTGCGACAAATCTTGGTAGAACAAATTTATGTAACATGACTACACGTCTACAATCTACACGAGTCGTAGCAACACCCAACAGCCACATATTCGGCACCGAATCAAGGCTCCGTCGAAACATAAAAGCTTGGGGAAAAATTCAGATAATATTTGTATTCGTATCTGGGGAAAAATGGATAGTATTCGTATCCGGGAAAAAATGGATAGTATTCGTATTCGTATCCGGGAAAAACAGATAATATTCGTATTCGTTTTTCCCAGATAGTATTTGTTTTTTCGTACTATCCGGGTTTTTTTTTCCCGGATACGAATAACACCGAATACGGATGCGAATAACACTGAATATGGATACGAATAACACTGAATACAGATGTGAATAATATTCGAATGTGGATTTTACTTACTACGTCTGCATTTTCTCGGATATGAATATCGGATAAAACGGATTATCATTAGCTGTGTTGCAATTACAACAAAGAGCATAGCAAAAGGGGATCGAGCCTATTCCCTTAATGCCCGTGCGAGGGAAACAGGGGTTCTTCCCTATCTCCGTGTGCGGTTGTTTCTGGCGACGGGAGCTCGATCCAATTCTTCCCAATGTGCGTGCAAGAGCCATGACACCGATCCAATTTCTTTGGATGATTCATTTAAAGCGGGCGGAGCTGCTCTCCACGCGAATAAAAGGGGTTCCTTTCCCGATCTCTAGAAGCAGGAGATCACCACCCTCATAAGCTTCTGCTCTTAGTGCGAAGATCCGGCTATTGTCCGCGGTGGCTGATTAGCACAAACCTCGTGGGTGCACAACCCGATGGCGCGTCGCATCCTCGCAGCGCTCTATTTCAGTCCACTCATGTTCCTTCAAGTTGTTGCGCTGCTTCTCCCCAAGCTTCAAGTCCGTCGTTCGTCTTGCCACAGACGTTGGGCGTTTGTCTTGTATCTCTGAGAATAGACACCGGGATCCCACGGCAAAGGCGGGGTGATATTGTTCTCTAGGACAATGTCATTGCGATGTGCCTCACCATTCTTCGGATTCTGCAATTGCACCGTGAGAATTCTTATACAACTTTTTCGTGCAACAAGCAACAGAACTAGTTTTCTTGCTCGTGGTTTGCATGTTGTTAATTTGGATGGTTCTTGTATACTAGTTCATAATGTGCTAGTTGTTCAGAGTGTTGTCAACTGGGTTGCTCTTCTGTTAATCTCTTATAGTACCAGTTGTGTTGCTTGTTGTTGGCGTTATGCTTTTCTTTGAGTCTGTAGCAGTAGACAACTACTAGTTCTTTGATTGCCCTGTGAGCATCGTTTGGCATGAGGAAACCAGGCGCGTGACTCTTGTTTTTTGCCGCTTGTTTAGTAAAGTATCTAGCTATTTGTGGATGGGTAGTACTCTAATTGTTGGTTTAAGGAACTAGGTTTTAATGTTTTAATTGAGCACTAGGCCAGCAGTTCACATTACCCATATTAATTTCTGGTGGAAATGCCCCCCTCCCCCTGCTAGCCGTCGGATGACCGCGGGACGACGGGATCGTGTGGAGGGACGCCTGCGCTTCGTGCGTTTCTCGTGCGGCTGCTGAGACGCGTGTCCAGTGGCGGCTCAGCTGGGCTTCAACTGGGCTTCAACGCACGAGCTGGAATGGGCCAAAAGGGAAAACAGGCTGGGCTGGGTTGCTCTTTTGGCTTGGAATCAGGGTTGCTCTTTTGGCCTAGAATCAGATATGCTTTTTTAATTTAGTTTTTGAATTGATTTAGTCCTAGAAATTGTATTTTAGCTCAGACAATCATCAAAACCTGGAATGGGCCAAAATGGTAAACAGGCTGGGCCGACGTTGCTCTTTCGGCCTAGAATTAGACATGCTTTTTAATTTAGTTTTTGAATTGATTTAGTCCTAGAAATTGTATTCGAGCTCAGACAATCATCAAAACAACTCATGAATTAGTCCTCGCGCCATTCAGTGTGGGTGATCTTCTAGTACGTTACAATTTTGTGAAGTCCTTCTGTCTTATAGTTGTTATTAGCATCTGTTGGTGTTATTAGTACATGATGTAAGCTTATTTCAGTTTTGGTTATAGCTGCTATCCATTTCTGTTGTAAGTTTATAAGTTTGTTAAAATTACGTTTACTAGTGTGACCATCAAGTTAACTAGAAGGGAACCCGCGCCAAATGACATGGCTGGTAGGACGGAAATAAGTGAATGATGTTGCAACATGATCAATTGCTCCTCTAGTCTTGTATATATTAGACTAAAGACAATGAATGATAGTGTTCTTAGCCATGAAATAGATAATAAGATGGTACTGTGGTTGCTCGTAAACTACGCAAAATATGATCAAGTACTTCAGTGCACATTCTTGGGGGTGAAAGGAGAGTATATGCTTTAAGTGTACATTCAAATCAGAGGCTGTCAACACTTAGCTAAAGTGGTGTATTTCAGATTTTATCCTGTATCCAGTTTATATTCCACAAATCCACCCCAACTTTTTTCAGTAGTGTTAACATGCAATGCTGAATTTGCTATCAGCAAGCCCAACCATATTGCATGAATGAATTTTATGGATGCATAAGCTTTTCGAGAGGCATCTCGATATACGAAGACCAAAAACCATTTAGTCAATGCCTTAAAGACAACACTATTTTCACTATACTGTGTATGCACTATAGCACATGTTTTTTATGAACATCCCAACGTTTGTTTGCCTTTAACATGGATGTTTTCTCCTGAAAACTGATAACTAAAATACAATGAATTGTTTTGTATATTGTAACTTGTAAGCAATATGATTATTTTCAAGTTTTACTTAGCCAAACATTACCAATATTTTTAGGCGTACGACACAATAATATGAAAGTAGGTATGAATTGCATGCAGCTTTAATGTGAAATACGTGATTCTTATCTATATTGAAATTGTTATGAACTTTTCATGTGTAAAGGAGATTAAATTTGCAAAAGGATATTTTGAACCATACGATGTGTATATGTACCACTGCTGGTTAATTAAGTACAACAGGGGCTTACACAATTAGATTTTTTTTATTGCCTAAGTCTCTACATAATTAGTGTTGACCATCCATCCAAATTTCTATTCTTAACCCAATGATTAATTTGTTCAGTATGGATCCAGCTACACTTGTATTCCCATGCTATGTAGTGTTGATGATGTAGTAGTTCCATGTTCTTTTAGATTTTATAATTCATGACCTATACTGTTTGCTAAGTAACTCAATTCTAGAATAAATAAATTTGATAATGTTCTATATGAGGGGAAGAGGTTATGAGACCTTCCAAATTCGAAAATACATTTGATGATGTAGTAAAGAACACATCTCATGCCGCACTTTTATATCACAGACTCTGTTTTTGCCAGGACAATGGCATTTGGTTTTTATGGAATGGATCCAACAGATTACTATTTGTACACAAAAGTGATGTTATAAGAGGGAAACATCATACAAAGAATGTGCTAATGCACATGTTAGTTCGGAATGCAATATAATCGCAATTTACAGAGGGGAAAAAATAGACCACAAAAAAAATAATATTTGGAATAATATGGCCAACATGGTCTATGACATTATGCTCCCATATACACTTTAGGTCTGGATTAAGGCAGTGAACTGGAAAAAAAGATATGAAGGGGTGTAGCAAGCCCATATTTAAAAAATGCAAACAATTTAATCAACCCACTTCATTTTGTTGCATTTTGATCATTTCCTATCATTAATGATTGTAACAAAGTTTGTCATGATTTAACTCAAGTTCATTTAAGAATGGGAAAATTAAGTTAGTGACATCCCAGTCGTCGGGAAGGTAACACCTAATCCAATTTAATAGATGAGACTAAATTCCAACAGATATATGGTAAATGTAATTATAACAGGGAATTCATAGACAATTCAAATTTGGAAGAAACAAATCAAAACTTTTCGAATTGAACCATCAATAAGCATTACCAATATCCAACACAGCTTTGCCCTTCCATCTAACAACTACACATGACAGGATATGGTAAGGCCATGGTAATTGAATTAGTCTAGGAGATGCGAACAGGATGCTCTGAGCTCGTCGTTCCCCATTCTCTTTGAAAACGAAAGGCTTATCTTGTATTCGGACATATATCCTCATCACTACAGTCCTCTATAATGCGTATACAGATTCTCTCTCGATTGAGGACCCGCTTTCCTAAAGGCTCAAAGCGCATCATTCATTCTGGATCAACGCACCGCATTCCATTCCAAGTGAGACATTGCAATATAGATAGAAAAATGGGTAGTTCTATTCATTTTAGGTATAAATCGATTAGAAATAAGAGTACAAAAGCCAAGGATAGTGAGAAGATCTGACGTTGGCCATATCATAACAAAGAAAAAAACTTCACAAGCGAAGGCACAATTGGAGAAACAAACAGTGGAAGGTACACAATCGAAGATGGAAGAAAAAAATGCCAACGTACCTGCATAGGACGAAGCTCGGTAGGCTCTGCACGTTGTCAGCACTACCACAAAGAAGTCTCGGACAGGAGAAGTCGCAGGGTGGGGGGTGAGAGGATCATGGGCATGGAAGGGAATGGTTGAGATGGAAGACGTAGGGGTAGCATATACAGGGGGAGGGGGCAGCGACGGGGCTGGAAGGAGGTGGCGGCGGCAGCTTACGGAGGACGTGGACATGCAGCGGGCTAGTGGCAACACGGAAAGGCAGCGCTGGCGGTCTCAGCTCACATGGAGGAGAAGGCTTGGATCTGGCCGGATCTAAGCTGTGGCCGACGGATCCGTCACTCCATGTCGGATGGCGTCGACAACAGGAGAGATGGCGGCCGGGGATGTCGGTGGGGTTGCGGGGAGCCGGAGAGGTAGACTGGGCTACGCGTAGGGGTGCGGTGGAGCCAGAATAGGCGAGGGAGCGTCGGCGCGGGCAGGCGGTGATGGCGCGTGGGGAGGAGGACGCAAAGGGAGGGGAACGGTAGCACGGGGAGGAGGCATAGGGGTGGCATTAGTGGTGGTGGGGAGGAGGAGATGGCTGAGAAGAGGGCAGAGGTGAGGCGGCACAAAGCATGGCGCCCAGAGGCGACGCGGCGTGTGGCATGGCAGCCGAAGGCGCATGGGAGAAAGGAAGCGAAGAGGGTGGCGGCGGCGGTTGCAGCGGGGAGGAGAAGATGTTGGTGAGGAGAAGATCAAGGGGGCGGGAGGGAGGAAGAGGGAGGGAGGAAGAGGGAGGGTGCAAGTGGCGGGGGAGGGAGACTGGGGAGGGCAGGGTAGGAAAAGGGACGGGCCGACGGCGCTTGCAGAAGAGGGAGAGGGAGGGGGATAGGAATCGGAGGGGAAAGCAACGAGGAGACAGAAGGAGCGAGATGGAGACGATGCAGTAGCTCTCGGGGCGACGTGGCCGCTCCAGCGCCTTTCCTTCGCACGACGCACACCGGGCCGGATCGGGCGGTCGCGAGTAGGCTTCCGCGCGATCGGATGACGTCGTTTTTGTGGGCGACGTGGCCCTGGCGAGAGGCGGCGAACTTCTTCAGCTGTTAAATAAGGTATTTTTTCTGGCATCTTGATTAGTCAGTAGTGATTTTCAAACTTGATGCTATTTATGGTGTGAAAAAATTAAGCTTTAGGAGGTACATTACCTGCAGCTATGTCTAGTAGACTTTGTGGGCTATTGAACAGTGGTAATATATCTCCCAGTGTTTTCTAGAATTTTGTCATTTTAGCCTAATTATTTCAATTACTTTCAACAGCTAGTACCAAATACATCCATTAAGGTAGTGTTTGGATGGATTAATCATGTGGTACTTGTATCGGATGGTTCAGAATATACTATAGTTCATGCGTTTGGTTGGAGGAATAGAATGAAGCCTTCCGGGACAAGATGATTCAAGTCAAGAGAATATACCTCAAATATGCTGAACTAACTTGTTCCATGAAATCGGTGGAGCCACGCGGTCCAGGACGCAGCACATTCAAGGTGATTAATGTTTCCATCATTCTTGAGGCAATCAAATGTAAAGGTGACATATTTTATTGGAAATTCATGAAATGCTGGAATGCGGGATTTCACTTAATCTCGTGATTCCACTCATCGTCTAACAGAAATTAATAATGGGAGAGGCATGTCCCGCGTTGTATCATGTAATTCCACTCAACCAGTAAAGTTGAAAAATCTATCTATGGTGTTACTACAAATCCAAGTTCACAACAGGACCTCGTGACATCTCTCGAAGAACAAAATTTGTAGTATTTCACGGGTTTTTTCTTCTCTTTTTGACTTGTACTTTGAAGTTTGTACACAAGTATAGTGTTGGCCAAATGGGTGGAACTCTATTCAACCCACACAAAATTCAAACTCTATCTAACAACCTAAGCTAGGTTTGAATTTAATTTAAGCAAATAATACTTGAACAGTGAGGTTTCAAATAGCACATCCCAGGAACCTCCCTGAATTATTTCAGGATTTTAGGATTTTTTTTGCCTTTTTTTGCTATTTTATAGAGCTCGGGTCTGTTCGGACCGTCCGATCGGAGGAGACATTTGGACCGTCTGAACGTCTCGGTCTGTCCGGATCGTCCGATCGGAATCAGATAGTCCGATTGGAGGAGACGTTCGGACCGTCCGAATGTCTCCTCCGATCGGGATCGTCCGATTCCGATCGGACGGTCCAAACAGACTAGGGCTCTATAAAATAGCAAAAAAATAAATTCTAAAATCTTGAAATAATTCAAGGAGGTTTCTGGGAGATGCTAATACTCAAATAAAATTTGAAACCTCTCTGTTCAAGTGTTATTTGCTTAAACTAAATTCAAACCTATCTTAAGCTGGTTTGAATTTAGTTTAAGCTAATAACACTTGAACAACGATGTTTCAAATTTTATTTGAGTATTAGTACATCCCAGGAACCTCCATGAATTATTTCAGGATTTTTTTACTATTTTTTTCTATTTTATAGAGCCCGGGTTTGTTCGGACCATCCGACCTGAATCGAACGGTCCGAACAGACCGAGCTGTTCGGACGGTCCGAACATCTCCTCCAATCGGGACGGTCCGAACAAACCTGGGCTCTATAAAATAGCAAAAAAAATTCCTAAAATCCTAAAATAATTCAAGGAGGTTTCTGGGAGGTGCTAATACTCAAATAAAATTTAAAACCTCATTGTTCAATTGTTATTTTCTTAAACTAAATTCAAACCTAGCTTAGGCTGTTGAATAGAGTACCTAAACTACTATAACTTTCACTTGCTAACTCCAAATGGAATAATTTTTTCACATAAATTCATCTAAAATCATCATCTAGCTAATGTAGAAATTTCATGCATTTTTGAACAATTTGAATTTTTAGGTTTTTCTCGGTGTTGATTCGAGAGAGAGGAAACAAAAGAAAAGAAAAAGAAAATAATCCAGATGTGACAACAAATTTCTATTTATTAAAATGGGGATTTGACAAAATTGTTTTACTGAGATAGGGCCATCAATCCAAATACAACCTTATTCATCAAACAAAACACCATCTTGAACCATCTAGGACCATCCTATCTCACCAACCAAACAAAATCATGTATCATCCTATTCCACCAACCAAACATTATTCTTGTATCATCTCGTCCAGGATCATCTCATCCATCTTGTACTATCACATCCCATTCACCCTGGTTTACCCAACCAAAAGCACCCTAAATGGCTATAGAACCCAAGCATGGATGTAGCGCCGGCCAACAGTACGTGCATTGCGAAAGCCCGTGCAGTGCATCACTATGCGCCCAACAGTACACCTGACCCTACCATGACATCGCCTCTGACCAACCAGTGATACGGGTGTGTCCGATCTTGACGACTTAGAATCTGGATATATTGAATAGTCTGACAAATCGTATGAAGCTAATATGTTGCCAATGCAACAACCTGCAACACATCAACTCACCTAGCCACATGCTTTGATGATTCCACTTGGACACGAACAAGTGGAGATGATCTCCTTGCAATTCCCCCAAGAGCAAGTAAGAAGATTAGCGAATGAATCACACAATTCTATGGGGTGCAGCCGGTGGCTTGCACAAACCTTAGAACATGCAATGCAATGTCTTTTGATTGATCAAATTTCATGGTACCCTTCCTAGGGCCGTCTACACACCTTAAATAGGGAGCTACCCCCTCTTGGTTTGGCCAAAACCAAGAGTCCAATCAGATTCGGTCACAGAGGCTGAAACCGACTCCTAGACGTATTAAACTCTAACTCTGAAAGCAATAAAGATACATAGCCGAGTATTAAAAGATATATGGGGCCAAATAATAGGCATACAAGCCCACTTTCGGATCTGAACATCAATAATCAAATCCACCTCAAATTCGCATTTCAATTTTGGGCTGAAATTTGGAATCCAACTGGGCTGATTACGGACTTAGCTTGTATTTCGAATTTGGACTTGGATTTCAATGTAGATTGCTCTTCTTGGCCCAAATATAAAGTGGGCTCAACTCCTCGGATCGCATGTACACTCATGTCTATACATGGACTCTCCATGCACTGCCCTAGACCTCCTTCCCCTTCCTCTCAACTTGCAACCATGTTGTCCTTCTTGTACTTCATTCTTCTCTCTTGGATCAGCCTCCTCCTCTTATTGACCTGCACTATTTTTGGACGTCCATAATACCTATACTCACACAAGCAAAACCATAGTCACCTTCTTTCAAACAAAGTATAATTATGTACATTAAGTTTAGCTTTTAACCTTTTGACAATGTTTTGAATCTTGATCTGTTGATATGTATGTTATTAAGCTGGGGCATGTTGATATATATGTTATTAAGCTGGGGCAATCCGTCTCGTACATTCCCATGCACGCGCTGCTGTCTCCCACCGGAGGTCAGTCCGCCGGCGAACAGTGATGATAACTTAGATGAGGGAGCAGTAGCGTTCCTGTCAGGAGATGGAAACCGGGAAAGAGGGTGAAGACAATGTGCGGAAGTATACATCATCGGAAATTTTGGGCGGCAGTATGCTGAATCGAAGGGTCACTGGTCGTTTACATTTACTTCATGGGCTGCTGTTTCATTTATTTGCACAAGCCAATTAAGTAATTAACTGCATCCCACATGATTGTTTGTCAGCCAGACGGTTCCATTCGTGAGAAGACATGAGCCATTTTGTCACATGTGTTATTACTCTTGAATCCCGATCTTAACCAATCCAAGGGTTCATAGTTAGTGAAGGTTATGTCTAATGCTGTTTCTAATAGGCAGTATCTTAGTGTAGTTTCTTTAGGCTACTCCTAATGGATAGTATCTTAGTGCAGTTTTTTAGTGCATGAGGAGTATTATGATACCATCTTCCTAATGCATGATTTTTTATGGTGTAGTATCTTAGGCTGTTTTATTTAATTACATGCATGATCTTTACTAGTATTTGAGCATTGTGGCCTATTTGTGGCATGTACTAAAGCATTGTGGCACCGCACGGGATCGATCACAATAAATTTTATGCGTTGGATTTCGAGACCGAGCCGGTATCCAGATTAGATACTAGAGTACCCTCTCTCTTCATTAACTATAGTGCCACATCATCATTTTGCCTACATGATAGGCTTAAAATACTAGTCAAGGTGGAGCACTGGGAGCAGCCTTAGTGTATAAGGAGTGTTAGGATACTATCTTCCCAATGCATGGTTTCTTATAATGTAGTATCTTATGCTGTTTCATTTAATTACATGCATTATTTTTACTAGTATTTGAGCATTGTGGTCTATTTGTGGTATGTGCTAAAGCAATACATGTTTGTTGATACACACAAACGTATTTTATGCACCGCACGGGATCGATCACAATAAATTTTATGCGTTGGATTTCGAGACCGAACCGGTATCCAGATTAGATACTAGAGTACCCCCTCTTCATTAACTATGGTACCACATCATTATTTTGCTTACATGACAGACTTAAGATACCAACCACGGTGGAGCACTGAGAGCAGCTCAAGAGTTAATGATTTCTTGATGATGTGGGTGCCAGTCAAGTAATTAACTGCATCCCACATGATGGTTTGGCAGCCAGACGCTTCCATTCGTGAACAGATGTGAGACATTTTGTCACATGGGTTATTACTCTTGAATCCCGATCTAAACCAATCCAGCGGTTCATAGTGAAGATTATATCTAAGGACTAATGATTTCTCGATGATGTGATCTAATCAGACAGCTTACTTTGTAGTCAATAATAATATAGGAGAAAGATATTTACACAATCGAACCATTCTAGGAAACAGTATTGTCTATAACCTTATTGAAAAAAAATTCTATAGAGGATCCTCCTCCACCACCATACATCATCCCCTCTGAATCCAACGGTCCTGCAGAGAGCCACCCACTGTTCATCATTCCTGAATCCAACGCCCCGGGAGAATTTGTTTCCAACCTTATCCCTCTCCAAAACCCACCCTCGCCTCCCCCCTCTCGCCCTCTCCTCCAGCCGTGGCGGCTCCCTGGGCTCCAGGCTTCTCCCTCTCCATCATCGCCACCATACCACACCAATCCCCCAAGAATGGCTTCTTTCCCTCTGTTCCTCCTGGCAGCACGACACCCTGCTCCCCTCGTCGCCGCGGACCGCCGTCCGCCCCTAGCTGGCCGCACCCACATCTCAACCAGCAGCTGCACCCGCCTCCTCCGCCGGCCGGGCTGCCGCTGCGCCTCCTCCTCCTTCTCGTCATCGTCCTCCTCCGGCCCTCGTGAGCGTCCGCCCAGGCCTCGGCGGCAGAACCAGCGGACGCAGCGCCCCAGCCGCGGCGACGCCGTGGACCCCGTGGGCTTCCTCGCCAAGATCGGCGTTTCCGACCGCGCCTTCGCGCAGTTCCTCCGTGACCGGTACGTTCGCCGACTGTCTGGTATGGTTGGGGAATGGGCATCCGAATCGTCTTCCTACAATCTCCCAGTCCAACCTCCAGGTCCCCCTGTACTAAATTTGTTGGAATTGATCCATTGATGTGGTTTTAGTACGTTTTTCCAACTAATTCCTGCATTATCGAAACAACCGAGATGAGAATTGGTTGAGATTTTTGACGGAAAAGATATGCAGATATAGGGTTTTTTTTTGGGTTTGAAATGTTGACTAGCGGGGTAGGGTTTGGTTTGAGTTTTGTTTATCCATTAGGAAAGAACGGAAGTGCTTGTTTGCTTATTGGACTGTTATTTTTAGGCACAAGGCTTTGAAGGACCGCAGATGGGAGCTGTACTCTCGGTTTATTGATCTGAAAGAGGCGTCCTCTGGGTAAGCCTGCTACCATGTTGTTGTTTCAATCTTCTTGTTCTGTTCGGATTCTTTGCTGGGGTGATGCGGCCGGTGGTTTGTTTGTGTTTTTCTGGCAGGTTTGAGTTAATGGGTATGCATCGACATCGGCAGCATCGTGTGGATTTCATGGAATGGGCACCAGGTACGGGTCTCTTTATTTTTTGGACAAAGTTTGTATTGTTAGGTCCTGTTATGTGGACTGAGATGATAACCTTGAATCTTGATTCATGGGTATGGAAGATGGTAAAGTTCAACGGTAGGTTTAGCTACGTTTTGGTATTTTGGACTGTTATAATTGTGTTATTTCCCAAATATAGGTTTCCTATTGTATGTACATTACTATTTTTTTTTGGTGATCACCTTGTTTTATTGTCAGACTGAACATGTTATGTCAGCCACTTTGAACTTGGCATCTTACTTGACTGTTGAGATGCTGCTGTGTGATTTATAATTGATATACTTCGGCATTGCTGCATCCTCTTTGATATAAGTTTATCGTTTTTTAACAATAAACTTAACATTTGTTACATTTATTTATTGAAAGGAGGATTACCATGTAGGTGCTCGGTATTGTTCCCTGGTTGGTGATTTTAATCAGTGGTCAGCAACTGAAAACTGTGCACGAGAAGGTCATTTGGGACATGATGATTTCGGATATTGGTTTGTCATACTTGAAGATAAGCTCAGAGAAGGGCAAGAACCAGATGAGTATTTTTTCCAAGAGTACAATTATGTGGATGATTATGATAAAGGTGACAATGGTGTAGATGTTGAAGATTTAATCCGTAGAATGAATGAAGAATATTGGGAACCTGGAGAAGTTAGTTCACACAAGTCTCGGTTAGAGATGGTTGCTAAGCTATATGAGCAGATGTTTGGCCCAAACGGTCCGCAAACAGAGGAGGAGCTAGGTGAAATACCTGATGCCGAAACAAGATATAACGAGTGGAAAGCCTTGCAGAAGGATGACTCGTCAAGTTCGTCGCCTTCCTACGATATCATTGATAGTGGGCAGGAGTTTGACATTTTCAATGTTGTAACTGATAGAGTATCATTTGAAAAGTTTCAAGCAAAGTCGACTCCGCTTGCTTACTGGGTTGAAATGAGGAAAGGACGAAAAGCATGGATAGAGAAATATGTTCCGGCGATTTCTCATAAAGACAAGTACAGGGTTTATTTTAATACTCCTGACGGTGCTTTAGAACGTGTTCCTTCTTGGGCTACATATGTTCTTCCAGGTTCACCCAACTTACCTCTGTAATGATGTGCTTCCATTATTACTGGTAATCAATATAGGTTGTAGTGTTGTACTGTAGACATTGAAAAGTTATATTCATCTATTGCCAAAAGTATACAGTAAGTCAGATACAGCATACATGATTGGTTGTTGGGTCATAACATTTTTGTGTAATACTTGGCTAGGCGAGGAAAACTATGTAATAAAAGAGTGCTAGCCATAAAGAAATATTATATTTTATCTTTGAGAGAAGACATTGTTTTTTTCCTTCCACCTTTGTGTGTGTGTGTTGGGGGGGGGGGTATGTAATAAAAAGATGGGAAACACTGTAATATTGTTGAGGAAAACTCATAGTTAGTTATGTAGTTGTCCCCTTTTTTTGGGTGGGGGGAGTGGGGAGTGGCAGAGGGTGAGAGCCTTAGTGAATATTAAGTTCATTGATGATTACTATTATGGAACTTCCAAAGGGATATTGTGACATACTGACATTACAGTGAATTTGACATATTTTCTGTTTCTGTTGCAAACATTTTCTTTTAACGTGTAACGTTGATGAGTTCACTTTAAATAGTTGTTGTACTTATGTATGCATTAATGCTTGTTTCGAAAGAACATTATTAGCTTATCTTGTTAATATGATCTGACTTGTCTAGCTCACTGCTAAAGATTTAACACAGATTAAATGTTGATTCAAATATTCTTGTTTTTTTTGTAGATGCTGAAGGGAAGCAGTCCTATGCAGTACATTGGGAACCTCCTCCGGAAGAAATCTACAAATGGAGATTTGGACGACCGAAAGTCAATGGTTCACTTAGGATATATGAATGTCATGTTGGAATAAGTGGATCTGAGCAAAAAATATCAACATTTCAGGAGTTCACATCCAATGTATTTCCTACCCTTGATTTTGGGTGTTTTTGTGGTATCTTCACATCTCTAACCTTTTCTTTTATTAGGTCCTACCTCATGTAAAAGATTCTGGATATAATGCTGTTCAATTAATTGGTGTTGTGGAGCACAAGGATTACTCCTCCGTTGGCTATAAGGTGAGACTTTGCTGATATAAATAGTATATTATATTAATATGTAAGATTTCTTTGGAATCTGATTCTGTTGATGGATAAGTCTTAAGTCTCTTTTGTGTTGGCTGCTTTTGACTAGCATCTTAGCAGCTTTAGACTAGCATCTTAGCGACTTTTGACTAGCATCTAGGGCAACATCTTAGACTAGCATCTTAGCGACTTTTGACTAGCATCTAGGGCAAACATCTTAGCGACTTTTGACTAGCATCTTAGACTAGCATCTTAGCATATGCTTGGTGGTTAGCGACCTATAAATTGTATCCCCAACCCTCGAGTTGGCATGGCATGTGTGAGAAATAAACAAAGAAAAATTGCACCCATCTCCAAGTGTCATCCTCCGATGAGAGTAAGGATCTTGCTATCACCAAGTGCAAGAGTCCAAATGACTAACAAGTGGTATCGAGCCGTACTATCCTGCAACTTTGAGCATCTCTGCTCAATCCCTTCTCGACCTTGCCTCCACCCCAGCAGACCCAACCAATAAAGCGGCTCTCTCTCCACGCAGCAGATTCCCGGTGTACGCCATGTCCGCAGGGCGATCTCAGCCTTCGATGCGCCTCGAAACCTGTGGCGGCAGAAGCCGAGCGGCGCGCGAGGAAAACGAGCGAAGCGGCAACCTGGCAATCTGGGCCAGCGAAAAGCGAGCGTCGGTGAATGGCAATGGTAGCGGCAACGGCGGAGGCAAGCAGGCAGCAGCGAATCTGTAGCGTCTGGCAGCAGTGAGGTCGAGGTTCTGGCGGCAACAATGACTCCATCTCTGTGATGATGGCAGCCGACGCGGACCTTGAGCCGGGAGAAGAGGCGGCCGAGTGAAGTGGCGAATGGGCAACCGCCGACGCCCACGAAACACACGGCGGCTGCCAACAGCGCGGACGCGCCGTGGCGCTCTGGAGGAGACGTGCCGCAGGCGGCGTCTGGTCGACGGAGAGCGGCCTTCACAGCGACAGCGGCTCTCCGGTTGATCAGTGGTCACCACGAGTACCAGTTGTCGTCGAGGGCGTCGGCCTGGCGGCGTGGCCTACCCTCACCAAGACCAACTACGTCGAGTGGGTGCGGTGATGAGGGTAAAGCTCAGTCGCGGCATATGTGGGATCGGTCCAGACGCGAGGCGTCGACTCGACCCGGGATCGACGGGCGCTGGATCTTTCATCGCCGATCCCCGCCCGAGATGCGATTCGCTTACCAACAAGCGGATCGCCAAAAGAGGCTTGGGACGCCATCGCCGCAAAGACGCATTGGCGGCGGCGCGCAAGAAGTCTACATTGCGAGCACTACGCAGGAGTGGGAGAATCGGCCTTCAAGCTAGGTGAGGGCGTTGATGACTTTGCTCTCCGTCTCAACACTCTGTTGCGAGGTTGGTGCGATTCGGCGACGACACCTCTGGCGAGGGAGAGAGTGGAGAAGCTCTTCCGCTGCGTCCCGAAAGTACAAGCAGATGGCTCGCTCGTCGAGTCTCTGCTGGACCTCTCCACGATGACGATCGAGGCGTTAGGTCGCCTCAAGGTCGTTGATGCGGCGATGAACCCGGCGTCTCGGGACCCGTCACCATTGGCGGAAGCTCCTCTCTCGCTCGGGAAGCGATGCTGCCGGCCAGGTGACGGAAGAAGAAGAGCCTTCTTCCACGACAGCGATGCATAAGCGTGGCAGCGGCAAGCAGCGTAAAGACGTCGAGCGGCGCGAGGACGTCACGAGGTTGATGGCCGTGGGCGCCTAGAGTATGCGACTTCTGCAAGCAAAAGCGACAAGACGAGGCGACTCTTGCCACAATCTGCGGCAAGCTGGTCATTGGGCGAGGATTGTCGGCGACCACGACGCAACGAGCCCAGCGTCAGCGGTGAGAGGAGAGGAAGCGGTACGGCTCTGTTCATTGCTCATCGAGCATCGAACTACCTCTAGCGGCTTGCCGTGCCGTGACTCTCCTCCACCTGACGAGCCAAAAGCACACGCTCCTCGGCGGCGATTAAAAAGAACGACAAGGCCGACGGGTGGTGCCTCGACACGGCGCCACCCACCACATGACCGGGTGGCGGGAGTTCTTCTCGAGCTCGACTCGAGCGTTCGAGGCGACCGCAAGTTCGGCGACGCCTCGCCGTGGAGATCAAGGCGTCGGCTCTGTCGTCTTCGTCGCCAAGATCGGCGAAACCACCGGCCGCTCACTTGGTGTCTACTACATCCGCGTTGAGAACTCCATCATCGACTTAGGGATACCGATGAAACGGATCGTAGCGTGGAGATTGAGCACGAGTCTTTGATCTGGGATCATAGTCATGGCTCCTCGTCAAGGTCAACGAGAGCAACCTCTCGTCCTTCACGCGCAGTGGCGCAACCTCTCTGTTCTTGCGCCCGCCGCGACGAGCGACGCTTGGAGGTGGTACGGCGCTTTGGGCACCTCAACT
This sequence comes from Phyllostachys edulis, assembly GCA_036346405.1. Lineage (NCBI taxonomy): Eukaryota > Viridiplantae > Streptophyta > Magnoliopsida > Poales > Poaceae > Phyllostachys > Phyllostachys edulis. The sequence goes on from CM070556.1 coordinate 44,663,996, forward strand.
TTGAGGCTCACGAGGCGGCTTCGGCGATGGAAATGGTGCGGGGCATGCCGCGCGTCGACCACGTGGGCGATTCTGCGACACTGCGTCTCGCTCACTAAGGCTGCGGCGGCTTCTTCTCGCCGGCGAGCTTCGCGCCAAGGAGAAGCTGGAGCTCGTACACGGTGACCTCTGTGGCCCGTGACCGCGGCTACGCTGGGCGGCGCTACTTCCTCCTCGTCGACGACGTATCCCGCTACATGTGGGTGTCTGCTTTCGGCGTCAAGGCATCGCGGCGGGCGCCATCAAGTGCCTTCAAGGCTGCTGCGGGGGCGAGTCGGCCATAAGCCGGGTCCTACGCGGACAACGGCGGTGAGTTCACGGCGGCCGAAGTTCGCGGCGTCTTCGCGCCAACGAGGATCCATCGTCACTTCTCGCGCCAGTACACCGCGCGCGAGCAGCGTCGTCGGCGGCGCAACCGAACGGTGGTAGCCACCGCCGCGCCCTCCTCAGCGAGGGATCTGCCGCAGATTCTCTTGGGGTGAGGATGATGATGCCGTTCACTTGCTTAACCGCTTCCCGCACTAAGGCCCTCGGCGGCAAGGCGCCATCTGAGGCTCGCACGGCGCAAGCCGCGGATGAAACCACCTCCGTGTCTTGGTGCTGGCCTTCGTCAAGAGCTCAACCACGTCGGCAAGCTCGGCAGCCGAACACGCCGAGTCTTCATCCGGCTCTGCGAGGCGCCAAGGCCTACGCGTCCTCGATCCTCGACGACATCGCGGCGTCGCGCACGCGCGACGTCGTGTTCGACGGCGGCGAGGGCGTGGGACAAGATGGTGGATGACGGCTCGACTCCGGCGACCAGCGATTTCGTTGTCGACTCGTCCACCGAGGCGGGAGGAGCCAACAGATCGTCTTCACCGAGCTCGCCTACCCCACGCCCGTTCGCCGCCACCTCCGTGAGTCGCCACTCCGCCACCACTACTCGGCAAGCCCACGAGCTCGGCGAGTCCACCGCCAAGACCACGGCCGCGCTCGTTCTCCCACACCGGCGCCTACTCCTTGAGCTCGGCGGCGGCCGGCCACGATTTAGCATCGCACGGTGGAGTTCGCCACTCCGTCATCAACGACGAGATCGCGCCGACGCTACCACAGCGGCGAGCCTCTGCCACCGTACCTGGGCGACCTCCCGGTGGCGGCGGTCCTCGAACTGGCGCAGCGACCTCGAGCGGCGCGCACCGCGCAGATTTGCCAGCGAGCCTCGTTCGCCAGCGAGCGGAGAAAGCAGCGGCATGGCGTGCGCGATCACGAGGAGATGGACGCCGTCGGCGAAACAAGACGCGTGGGAGCTGGCCGATCTTCGGTAAACCACGCCATCTCTCTCAAGTGGGTCTTCAAGCTCAAGAAAACGAGGCCGGAGAGGTGATCAAGCACAAAGCGCGTCTCGTGGCACGAGGCCGTCGGCGAGGAGGAGTCGACCGGCGATGCCTTCGCGCTGTTGCCGGATGGAGTCCGTCGTCTCCTCCTCGCCTCGCAGCCGGGGGTGATGCGTCCATCACATGGACGTCAAGTCTGCTCTCAATCGGCGACTTGAAGGAGGAGGTCTCGTCACTTGACCGCGGGATTCATCATCCCGGCAAAAGCAGAAGGTCCTCACTGCGCAAGGCCTCTACGGCTTCTGGCGAGCACCATTGACAGAGCAAGGTGGACTCCACCTCAAGCAAATGGGATTCGGCGAGGCGCTCACGAGGTCATGGTCTCTGCGGCGGGGCAAGGAGGCAATGCCTGGCGATAGGCGTCTCGTCGGCGACCTTGTGATCACCGGTACCAAGGAGAAGGAGATCGAGCGTTCAAGGCGGAGATGAAGGCCACCTTCGGATGAGCGACCTCGGGCCCTCTCTTTCTACCTCGGGATCGAGGTCCGCGGACAACTCGGCATCTCTCTTCGCCAGACCGCCACGCCAAGTGCATCGTGGAGCTGGCGGCCTCACCGATCGCAACAACCAGCCCACGCTCCTATGGAGGAGAGGTGAAGCTAAGTCGTGAAATCTGGCGGAGGAGGTGGGCCTTGACGATCTGCGGCGCATTAATAGGCGACCTTCGCTACCTTGTCCACCTTGGACCGGACTTAGCGTTCGCCGTCGGCTCGTCGGCCGGTTCATCATGCAAATGACAAGCGAGCGAGCACCAGCCAGCCGTGAAAGGATCCTCCGCTTCGTCGCGGGCACCTCCGACTTCGACTTGCACTACCCAAGGTGCCCGGCGGCAAGACTTCATCGAATGCAGATGACAGCGACCACGCCGTGTGACATCGACACGAGCAAGAGCACCGGCGGATCTTGTACTTCCTCGGCAAGTGTCCGTCGGTGGCGATCGGTCAAGCGGCGGTAGTGGCTTTGTCTAGTGCAAGCGAGTACATTGCGCCCACTACCGCTTCTACTCGAGCTCTGTGGTCGCATGCATTGCTTAGCGATCTCCTTAGCGAGACGCAGAGGCGATGGAGCTCGGGGTGGGCAACAAGTCCGCCTTGGCCTTAACAAAGAACCACATCTTCCATGAGCGCAGCAAGCTTTGTCCGGGTGAGGTATCACTTCATCGGTTGCTGGATGAAGGGCGTCAAGACCAACTACATCAACACCCAAGACCATTTCGCCGACCTCGACCAAGTTTCTTGGGCGGATCAAGTTCGAGAGCTTGGCGCCGGATCGGGATGGCTCAGATTCCTCACAGGAGACACACAAGACTTAGGGGAGAGTGATGGATAAGTCTTAAGTCTCTTTTGTGTTGGTTGCTTTTGACTAGCATCTTAGCGACTTTAGACTAGCATCTTAGCATCTTTTGACTAGCATCTAGGACAGCATCTTAGACTAGCATCTTAGCAGCTTTTGACTAGCATCTAGGACAGCATCTTAGACTAGCATCTTAGCAGCTTTTGACTAGCATCTAGGACAGCATCTTAGCAGCTTTTGACTAGCATCTTAGACTAGCATCTTAGCATATGCTTGGTGGTTAGCGACCTATAAATTGTATCCCCAACCCTCGAGGTTGGCATGGCATTGTGTGAGAAATAAACAAAGAAAAATTGCCCCCATCTCCAAGTGTCATCCTCCCGATGAGAGTAAGGATCTTGCTATCACCAAGTGCAAGAGTCCAGCGACTAACATCTGTAGCATTTTTTTTTGAGTTAAAATGCTTATTAGCAATGTAAGGATTCCATGTAGAATAAAACCCGATAACGGATGCTATCCAATCTTGGTCCTCCAACATGTTAAGTGTGTGTTCATGTAGGTTCATGTATACATGGCCGTGGTTGGGTAAACCATACTTTTCCATGCTGCCAGGTAAACCTTTTCCCGTGCTGGGTAAAATTCTCTCTGACAGCCGAGTAACCTTTTCTCCGCTGCTGGGTAAACCTTTACTGCTTTGGGTAAACCATCACAAACTGCAAGTCGATAGTGGTCCCTAGTAGGAATGACTACCCATTAACAAATCGAGATTCTATCTGACGAACCTTTGCAATGCTCTCTATACTGATTGCTGATAAATCGAACTCAAGGCCCTGTACATGCCGCTATCTTGGATAATTCAATTCTTGATTCTGCAGTAGACAATGTACCCACAGTTGACACTCAACCACACTCAGCATGGCGATGCACTTTTTAGTCCAACTACATCAAAGAGCCTACCTTGATCACTTATATTCCTCCACATGGTTCAGGTTCATAGTGTGCCCAAACAGCAAACACTAACTTTATGACTACCTGGTTTAGACTAAAGAGTAGCGTTAAGCATCATACATTGAAGAACACTACTATGCATGTAGGAATCCATGATAGCCTCATGCCTAACGATCAGTCATACACATTTGTTTGAGACAAATTGAAGACACTCATATAAGTATATAACAATCTCGGCAGTGTCTCAAAGTGAATCAGTCAAGCAACTTGTTCTCCAACATGTGTCCATGTCATGGACTTGATATCTTATATCCATGATCGGTCCAACATCGTCATCAATTGATGCTTGTGCTGGTCGGAAAATCATTTCTGTACCACTTAAATATAAAAAGACCAATGATAGTTTAGAACATCCGTCGTCAAGTAAATGAAAAGTCTAACAAGTGAGTTACATACTTGCTGACCAATAAGGTTATAGTTGCGTCAAGGGATAGACTTACATATTATCCAAGAGTTTATAAACATAACTTGATACAATCATCGCCATGACTGCCTCCAAGGCATATCGCTAACAGATTCTAGCTGTACCTTTCTGCTGTTGGATCTCTTCTTTCTGTAGTCAAAATTTCGTATGTCTGGATAGCCTGTGCATTAAACCTTCTGGAAGCCATAACTTTGTGTCTAGAACTCCAAACAACTCACTATTTGATGCTTTTGAAACTAGGGTTGATAAAATTTCCAGGTGTGTAATTTGATCATTTGAAGCCTTTTGATTGGTCCAGAATTGACCATGAAAGTGACTGTCCTGAATTATGGAAGAATTGCCTGCTGAACCTCTGGCAAGGGACCCTCCAATTTTCTTGTCGTTTTCAACTGATGATTTGTTGAGATAGTCGCCCATCATGGATCTCAACATTTGTTGATCGTCATCTAAACTCGAACTTAGAACACTTGAACCTCCAAAGTGTATTTTTCATCTTGGTTTGCTTGATCTTGAGAGGATACTAGATTATTTGATATTGTCCCACCTTGATTCATGTCACAAGTGCACTGTCACGACTGGTACTGGAACTTAGATTGTAGGCGTGAGATACAGGCGGCTTAGGTCCGATATCGTCGCGCAGGGGCCGTGCTGGTAGTTTGGTTGTGGTAGAAGCAGAAGCATGCACATGGAGGGAGGTGCAAGACATAGGGGAAGGAGAATAAGCGAGGGAGGAAGATGTAGATAATCTTTGGCTTGATTAATAGCAATCTGTCGTGCCCTTTTAATAGGATAGGACTTACCTAACAATAGTATCTAACAATCTCCTAATATAACTCTATCTCCAAACTTAACTCAAACTCATATGTAATATAACTTTCCTAACAAGAATCAAGCCAACTAATAATCCTAGCTTAAGGGGAAGGTGCGGCAGCTAGCTGTCCTGGTTGCCGACACCTAATATAGAACTTTCCCACATGACATCTCTCCCCTCCTTGACAAATAGCTCGCTCTCGAGCTGGAAGGAGGGATACGACGAAACCGTTCCATAGATTCCCATGTTGCTTCTATGTCCGACAATCCATTCCATTGCACCAATATCTCACGAGCACCTCTGCTCAAGCGTGCACGAACCACATGATGAGCTGTAGGTGCAATGCGACCATTCTTAAGCTCAGGCAAGATGGTGGTGCTGCAGGAGGTTCTCCATAAGGTTTCAGCAAGCTGACATGAAAACATCATGGACACGGGCTAGAGGTGGTAACTGTAAGCGATTTGCGACATCACCAATCTTCTCCAAAACTTGATAGGACCCGTACTAACGAGGGGCCAACTTGCGATTAACATGGTTTGCCAAGGATAAAGCTTGCCGGTGGAGCTGAAGCCATGCCCATTGCCCAACATCAAACTGGAGCTCCCTGTGCTTGGCATTGTAATGCTTTTTGTGGTGCTGCTGGGAAAGAAGTAGGCATTCATAGACATCGGCAAGCAGCTGATCGTGCTCTTGGAGAAGTTGATCGACAGTTAGTAGACGGCTAGCATTTGTTGTATAAGACCGAAATGTTGGAGGCTCTCTGCCATACACTACCTTGAACGGTGTGTCACGAAGAGAAATATGGAAGTACTGTAACAATATTCGGCCCATGCTAGCCAACAAACCCATTGCCGCAGTTGATCTCCAGTAAGACAACAGAGGTACATAGCAATGATCTTATTTGTCACCCCTTTTTGTCCATCGGACAGAGGATGGAAGGCTGAGCTGAGTTGGAACTTGGTGCCTGGCAGGCGAAAAATCTCCGGCCATAAATTACTTGTGAATACTAGATTGCGGTCGCTTACAATAGAACAAGAAACCCCATGTAAGCGCACCATCTCATCGAAGAAAATTCGAGCCACTGAAGTCGCCGTATATGTATGTGCCAGAGGGATAAAATGCGCGTACTTAGAAAAGTGGTCCACGACTGTGAGAATGACCTATTTCCCATTGACATGCGGCAGCCCTTCCACAAAATCCATTGCAATGTGGGAGAATAACTCTGTGATTTTACCATGACTTGAAATGCCTAACTCCCTGATTTTATCATGGTTTGAAATGTCTAACTCCCCGATGTTACCATAGCTTGAAATGACATGAAATACCTAACTCTATGATTTTACTATGGCTTGAAATGCTTAACTCTATTACCATCAGGGAGTTAGGCATTTCAAACCATGGTACATCCGGGAGTTAGACATTTCAAGCTATGGTAAAATCAGAGAGTTAGGCATTTCATGTCATTTCAAGCCATGGTAAAATCAGAGAGTTAGACATTTCATGTCATGGTAAAATCAGGGAGTTTGAGAATATATGAACTTATGAAGTAATGAATCCTTTGTTCTTGTTGGAGTAAGTTATATATTGTTAAAATAATTGCAAAAAATGGATTTTGTCATTTGTAGAATTATCATCTGATGCTATAATCTAAATATTACTCCGTTGTGTTATAAACAATACATTGATTACTCCATATTGTTATAAAATTGTAGGAAGGTTCTATTTCTTTATAGTTATCTCAAAAACATGTGCATTTCACTTGTAGGTCACCAATTATTTCGCAGTCAGTAGCAGATTTGGCACCCCAGATGAATTCAAGAAATTAGTGGATGAGGCACATGGTATGCTTCTGAAGATCATTATTTTTCAACAGCACTGGAAATTCACACAATGGTATTAAAAAAATCTTGTCCATTTATATGGTGGTTAGGGAGGGAAGGATCTATTCACTTCTCAAGATCATTATTTTGAGGTAGGGAGGGGGGATTTATTCACTTAATCACTTCTCAAGATCTTATTTTTCAACAACACTGGAAATTCACACAGTAGTCTTAAAAAATCGTGTAGTGGTCTAGGAGGGAGGGGCCATTCAAACTTATTGTCTATTTTTCTTGCTTTTTACATAAATTACCATTTACATGCAAGGTTATTAAGTCGTAAAGTCGAGTCGAGTCGCAAGAGGGGTGACTTGACGACTTGGCTGACTAGCCACGACTAGTCCATAGGCTAAAAAGTATTTAAACAGGGCATGTAATATACTAAGTTGTATAACAATTAAACACATACATATTGTAAATCATGAAATAAAGAGAAGAACAACATAATCACGATGATCAGTTGATGACTTACTCGTTTTGATCGTAACAAATCTTTCTAGATAAATGGCTTTCTTTGAAATTGAAGTCGGACGGCTAACAAATCTTGATTAGTCGCGACTAGTGGCTGACTAGCCGGCAAGTCGGACGGCTAGCCCTCCTAGTCGAGTCGATGATTCTAGTCGAAGGTTGTGTACCGACTTGTCGACTAGTCGCGCAACTTAATAACAGTGAATTACAGGTCGTAGTTGAAACAGCAAAGTGAACTATGGAGGTTCTTTTCTTATACTGCTTGTGTGCTATTGGGGGTCTTCTTAGTGCTTTTCATGCATTATGTTTCCTTATGATTGTAATTTTGGAACATCAAGTGACATATTTGTAGCAAGTTTTTACATATTTTACAATGCAATATTTGAAAGTAAGACACTGATTAACATTAACATCTTTTCTTTTTTCTCATCACTGGTTTGCTTAGGCCTTGGATTAGTGGTGCTTCTTGATATTGCTCACTCCTATGCATCGGCAGACGAATTGGTTGGCTTATCCCTTTTTGATGGCTCCAACGATTGTTATTTCCACAGCGGTATTATAACTTAAACTTTCTTATTTTTTCTGTTCTTAAACTTTGTAAAATTATGTTGTGTTCTTGACCAATTATGGGAAGCATAGATTTGGAAGACATTAATGTGTTATTTTGAATTTGCCAAATGGGGAGTTCAATGCACTATGTTTGCTCCATAGCATTTGTGTGACAGACTTAAACATTTTGACTTGATGGACTCAACAAGGGCCATGATCCTTGCCAACATGAGCCAAAATTGAGTTTGATATGGAACATCTATAGTTGGGTTAAACTGCTTAATATGGTGGAAGCATGTTATTCTTGTGAACTGAGCAGAACCCAGTAAATCATTTGGTCCAACATCACGAGTAAAATGATAGCAGTCAACAGCTAGTTTAAAGCATGAAGACCCAAGTAAGCGAATCTAACCGCATTGGTCAGTGCAATTTCCTTTAAACTCAATAGTTTATATTGTAAATTTACAAGATTTAATGATTGTTGGTAGCTATTTGACTTGATTTGTGGCTTTGTGCCCTTGAAGACAACTTTTATGGTTTACTGACTGGACAGTAGAAGTGACATATTAATAGTGTTGAATAGCAACTATGGGCATTTAGACCAACATGCCTAGCCTTAATGTGTACTGCTGAATTTGATTTGACAAGATATATTATTTAAATTTTGTACACGCTACAATGTCTTATTAGTAAATATTCTCTGATGTGCACCTTGATTTTTTCTTTCATATTGTATTTCATCCATACGCCTGTCTGAGGTTCTTGTATGCTTCTTTGCAACTACAACATCCTGGTTGCAATGGATCCTTGGCAGGAAAAAGAGGACATCACAAATATTGGGGCACCAGAATGTTCAAATATGACGATGTTGATGTTATGCACTTCTTATTGTCTAATTTAAATTGGTAAAACCGTAAAAGCTCTGTTCATACTGCATTCTTACTTTGCAAAATACTATGCAAATGGATTTGTTTTTCTGTTCTACAATCTACTAGTTAATCTCTTACTAATCTCACCAGGTGGGTCACAGAATATCAGATTGATGGATTCCAGTTTCACTCACTGTCTTCTATGTTATATACCCATAATGGTTTTTCTACTTTTACTGGTGCCATGGAAGAGTAAGTGCTATCTATTAGAATAATTGAGGCTAGAGTTTGCTATTTACAACTATACAGCTTATTCATTAATTGAGGGTATATATAGACATTGTTACATGAGTCTCATAGGCCACGTGGGCCACATGGGATAAGAGAGAGAGAGAGAATGGAGAATATACGACACTTTTAACACCTCTCTTCAAACTCAAGGTAGATCATGATGGGAGATTTGGTCCCGATCTTCCGATGAGATGATAACTACGATTTTTGTGGAGGTGACTTTGACGAAGCAGGCTACCAATCAAACACAACCAGCACGCCAAGCAATCGCTAAACCACACCCGAAGTCGTTATCAACCGTGTCAAGAATGCGATTGACCAGAACACGGAGTTCAATTTTTGCAAGTAACCAAAGAACAAGTAAGAACAAGATGAAAAGCAATTTAAAATTGCAATTTGAAATTGCGGATAATAGATGAAAGCTTGAATTGAGAAGGTTCTAAAATCACAGTTGGTGGTCTAGCCGACATAAGAACAATGACAAGGGTTGCTCACGTAGGAGAGAAAACAAATCTAAACAAAACATAAACCTAAAAGTGGCGTACACATGGGTATACATGAGAGAGGGGCAGGGGGTGGCGGCCAAGGGGGTGGACGTGTGCCCCTAGGAGGTACAAGGCCCGTAGGCCCAAGTGGAGTTAGCGTAGCACCTTTGGATTCGGATTCAGAATCAACCCCAATTGTTTTGGCAATTATGGCGTGCACAAGGAATTTGGAGATAGGGTTGTATCCGTTGGAAAGAGGACGAGATAAACTTTCCATCATGTACTCATACACCTCAAACGGAGTCCGTATGCGACTTCTATGCACGTTTGAAGTCGGTGCTGTCTCCGGAGGCCGAATTAGATTCCAGAACGTGTCCCACTGGAACTCTTGCTTGACTTGGAACCAAAGTGATGTGGGGACCTTCCTTGTACCATGCTTGCACATGCTTCTCTTCATGTTGTACTCCTTGTGCTTGATCAGCTCCTAAGTTCCTGAGTAAAAGAACAACACATGCATCAGGTAGTGGTCTATTCTCCATTGCACAATTATGCATTCCTAGGAACCAGTTCATATGATAATTTAGTTGTCGTGCACGTGCCCTTGTAATTGGCCCTTGTATTGCATCAAGTTGAGGAGTAGTATTTGTAGTAGTAGCATGAGGAGTGGTGTTTGTATCTGTAGAATTGATGTCCTCATCAGATCAGGAGGATCTGATGCACTGAGTTTGAGTAGATAAAGCCGATGCTGTTCTCGAGTCTGAGCTTTAGTAAAGAAATCTGCAACTTGAAGCTCTGAGGCAACATACTTGAGGACGATGGTTGACTACTGACAATGAGATCGTGTGAAGGATGCATCAACACTAATGTGTTTTTTCAGCTCATGCTTGACTGGATCATTAGCAATCCGAATAGCACTTGTATTGTCACAAAAGAGAGATGTAGGATTGTCACAATGGACCCCGAGATCAATCAAGAGCCATCGAAGCAAAATGATCTCTGAGGTGGTAGCAGCAAGAGCTCAAAGCTCAACCTCTGCACTAGAGCATGACGCTGTAGTCGGCTTCTTGGACTTCCAGGCAATGAGCGAAGTACCAAGAGAGATACCGTAGCCAATGATAGATCGGCGATCAGTAGGATCACTCGCTCAACTGGAGTCAGAGTAAGCATGGAGCTAGAGTTGGAGCTGACTTGAACTGGCTTAGAATAGACGTTTGGACGCAGTCCTCCTCAAATATCTCAGCACACGAAGAACATGACCATAGTGAACTGAGGTGGGAGCACTGACAAACTGACTGATCACATTAACAACATGAGCAATGTTTGGCCTGATGATAGTGAGATAAACAAGACTCTAACGAGCTGACGATAGCGAGAAGGATCTGTCAGTGGTACAACATCTATAGGTCGAAGTTATATGTGGAGCTCCATGGGTGTAACAGTATTGCGTGCATCAGTCATACTAGAGCGAGCAAGCAGATCTTGAACGTAGCGATGTTGAGAGAGATAGTACCGTCTGTAGGTCGAAGTTGTAGGTGGAGCTTCATGGGTGTGACAGCATTGCGTGCATCAGTCATACCAGAGTGAGCAAGCAGATCCTAAACATAGCGATACTGAGAGAGATAGTAGTCATCACTATCAGAATGGACATCAATCCCCAGAAAATAGCTCAATGGTCCCAAATCGGACATCATAAACTGTTCACTCAATTTCTTCTTGACAAAAGCCACATAATCCATGTCATCTCCTGTGATTAGCATATCATCTACATACAACAGAAGCAAAGTACGACCCTGCTAAGAAGTGTGAATAAACAAGGCAGGGTCATGCTCCCCAGAGTGAAACCAGCCGCTCGAATCACAGAACTGAAACACTCGAACCAAGCACGAGGAGTCTGCATGAAATCATATAGAGCACACCTAAGACGACAAACATAGGCTGTAGGAGCCTCAACACTTGGAGGGGGCTGCATATAAACCTCCTCATGTAGATCACCATAAAGAAAAGCATTCTTGACATCTATTTGGGATATAGGCCATGAGCATACGGCTGCAACAGTAATGAGAGTGCAAACTGTAGTTATATGAGCAACTGGAGCAAAAGTCTCATCATAATCTCGTCCATAAGCCTGCTGGAAACCTCTTGCAACAAGACGAGTTTTGTATCGCTCCACTGAACCATCTGACTTGTTCTTTACTTTGTATACCCAATTGCAAGTTATAGGCTAGCTCTAGATGGTAGTGGAACAAGATCCCAAGTACTTGTAGACTCTAATGCTATAAGCTCCTCAGTCATAGCCAACTGCCACTCAGGTATACTAACGGCCTCTTGATACGTACTTGGCTCAGATACTGCACAAACACAAGGAAAAGCCCATCTCTCTGGTGCCTGAAGAGTGGAACGATCACGTAGGGCATTACCGTGATGCAGTAGAACGATCGTCAGAGTCTATGGTACTGGCTGGAAGGCCAAGTGGAAGAGAGGAGGACTGAGGATCAGAAGGTTCAAGAGTAATGGAAGTTTGAGGATCAGAGGGAACTCTCTGTTGGCGACTATAGTGAAAAAAAAGTGGAAGTGTTAGATACTGGTGGAGCTGGTGAAGGAGGCACACTAGAAGGTGAAACTGGTGGGGAAGGTGTATTTGGAGAAGGCAAGTCTGGTGAAGGAATGGGAGGTAGATACAAGAAGGAGGTGGAATCTGTGGAAGGGGTGGGATGTGTAGAAGACTGATAAAAGAAAGGTCGACCCTCATCAAAAGTCATTTCACGAGAGATGCGAATGCGACGTGCTGAGGGATCATAGCAACGATAGCCCTTATGCTCAGGACTATAACCCAGAAAAACACACTCAACTGACTGAGGGCTCAGCTTTGTGCGCTACTAGAAGGACATAGCAGATACAACAAAAAACACGAAGATGAGCACAACAAGTAGGTGCTCCGTACAGGACCTCACCAGGACACTTGCCCAGAAGCTTGGAAGAGGGCTGACGGTTGATGAGATAGACTGCCGTAGAGACTGTTTCTCCTAGAAGTGAGAGGGAACAAAAGAGGCAATGAGCTCAGCAACACCATTCTGAGAATGAGCACCAGAACACAAGAGCTGAGGAAGAGTGCCGTCAGAAGAAAGAAACTGACGAAAGGTTGATGAAAGATATTCTCCTCCAAAGTAGAACGAAAAACACGAATGGTAGAAAAGAATTGAGTATGAACCATCTGAGCAAAAGACTGATAGATAGAAATCAACTGCGAACGATGTTTCATGAAGTGGATCCAAGTGTATCGAGTATGGTCATCAATGAAGATGACATAGTAATTGTGACCACCCTTCGAAGCAAAAGAAGGACCCCAAACATCCGAATGGACCAAATCAAAGGGACGATCAGAGCGAGAAATGTTAGAGGGCTATGGGAGTTGTACTTGCTTGTTAAGTCTACAACCCTTGCACTGAGAATTTGTGTCAACGGAAATAGTACCAAGAACACCTTGATGAATCAAGATAGAGAGGCGTGAGCTACACAAGTGCCCCAAGCGATGATGCCATTGAGGAAAGGATTGATAAACAAAAGTAGATGCAGAAGGACAAGGAGTATATGGACTAGTACCAGACATGAGGGATAAAGGGAGACTCAGACGATAAAAAACGTAGAGCCCTGCTGAACCTCTATGACGATGATCTGTACCAATGACAACTCTTGTTCGATGATCTTGCACAAGGAGGAGCTATCATCGAACCCAACAAAACAATTCATATCTGCAAGTTGTTCGACAGAGATGAGATTCATGGAGAGCGTGGGGACAAGTGAGACATCTGAAACTATGAATTGTGAGGTGGAAAGAGCCCCCTGATGAGTAACCGTGCGTGGCGTTCCATCAGCTGTCCGAATCGTGATACCTTGTGCAGCAGGACGACATGATGTGAGCTGTGATGCATCAGATGTCACATGGAAAGAAGCCCCTGAATCCAACACCCATGGAAGTGAAGCCCCCTGATGAGTGACCGTGCGTGGCGTTCCATCAGCTGTCTGAATCTTGATACCTTGTGCAGCAAAACGACATGATGTGAGCTGTGATGCATCAGATGTCACATGGAAAGAAGTCCTTGAATCCAACACCCATGGGAGTGAAACGTCCGACATAGGACATGATGGTGCAGTAAAGCCGGTGGATGCCTGCAACTGACATAACTGGGCCTGAAGATTTCTTATCTGAGCCTGAATTTGATAAAACTGAGTTACCCATGAGGCCATGACTCAACATCACTAGCAGGGACAGAAGAAGCAATAGCAACATCACCTCGAATAGGTCCAGGACAAAAGAATGCCATCAAATGCCATGATAGGATCAAATACACTAGCACCAAGCAACAACCTCAGTATTACCAACACCACATGCAATAGCAGGAGATCATGATCCACAACACAACAAGCTAATACAATAGCAGATCAACAGTAGTATCACTAGCAAAGCAGGGCTAGAGTAGTACCAAACAGCAGGCAGAGCAATCAACAATAGTAGCACAACAGTACCAATACCAGCAGCAGAAATCAACAACAGTACCAATACCACAGCAGAAATCAACAACAGCGATACCAACAAAGGTGAGCAGAGCAATCAACAAAGAGTAACACTGCAAGACCAATACCAACAATGGCGATACCAAAGAAGAAGGAGGCAGAGCAATCAACAGCAGTAGCACAACAGTACCAATGCCTTGAGAAGCCGAACAGCAGAGCCACAATAGGTGGTGGTCCAGCAAGGACGAGGGGCTCCAGCAATACCGAGCTTGAGGACGAGGAGCCGAATAGCAGAGCCGGCGAGGAGGTCGAAGTCGAGAGGGCACCAGACGAGCTCGAGGTGGCATTGCTACACAGATTCGGATGGCTTCGATGGTAGTCGTGAGTCGATGGGCGAGCTCTAGGATCTAGACGAGCTCCGGATCCCACCGGATCTGGTGGTCGATGCGCCAGATCAATGGTTCGCCGGATCCAGGCTGGATCGGCGAGGAGGCGGTGGAAGCAGGGGATCGAGCGCTAGATCCCAATGGCGGCGCCGACGCTGAAGAGGTCGCGGTCGATGTCTGGAAGGAGGTGGCGAGGACTGTGGTGGAGATGAGTCTGCAGCGCCGACGCTGAAGAGGTCGAAGCAGAGGCTCAGAGCTCGGATCTGCATGAAGTTGAGGTCGAATCCGCGACGAGGATGACGTAGGCGAAGATCCTTGACATTGGGCGAGCTCCAGGCGCCAGATCCAGGATGGATCGGCGAGGAGGCGGCGGAAGCTGAGTCGTGCATCGTCGGGCGAGCTCTGGGTGCCGTCGGGTAAGATGATGAGCTTCCTCTGCGTTGTGCGAGAGCGAGGAGCGAATACGATCCGGATGCTCTAGGCGACGGGCAGGGGAAGAGGATGGTATGATGCCGCCGAGCAGCGGCTCGGGCCTGTCGGCCCACGACGGAGGAAACGCAACCACAACCCGATGGCGACTATGGAAACAGGGGTAGGATTAGAGATTGCTCTGATACCATGTTAGAATAATTGAGGCTGGAGTTTGCTATTCACAACTATACAACTTATTCATTAATTGAGGGTATATATAGACATTGTTATATGGGCCTCATAGGCTACATGAGACAAGATTGAGAGAGAGAGAATGGAGAATATGCAACACTCTTTAACACTATCTACTTTTCATTGTTAACATTATCTGACCGCCTTGTATTGGATTTTACTGAGCACTCTATTGTATGAAAGTGGGCAAGTTTGTCTATCCAGCTAACGTGAATTTGGCACCAGGAGGATCTGTACTCTGTACTAGCATGTAGTGTGGGTAGCTGTACCACTGCCAACTAAAAATGATTTTTTTCCCTTCTCACCCCACTCCCCTCTCCGTTCCTATTCATTTCCTGTCATCAACCTCTACGCAACAATGTTGTCCAGACTCAGGATATTGATCTGGATCGTAGGATCCTACAATCATGTGGGGCCAGCTTGACCCTGATACTATTTAGGATCGAAATTAAGTAGAACAATATAAAACAGGGGTCTAGACTCTAGATCTTATAATCTTTAGAATTGCAATTTTTGAGGTACGATCCTACCCTATCACGACCCTATGATCTCTATTCTGTCAACATGAAAGCAATCATGCTGAGGATCGCGATCTTGACAAGTGACAACCTTGGATAACATATAATTGATCCAGAATTATGGCTAGGTTAAATATAATCAGATGGTAGGTTAATTTCCAACATGTCTAACCTCTAAAACTCAAATTGGAGAATTCAATCGATTAATTGTGTGTGGGAGAAGTTGGTGCCATGTTCATGGACGGTTGCATTTGCGAAGGACCAGTTGCAGCCCTTAGTTGTATAGATCATTCCCCCTCTTGAAGCTGCAGTTATTTTTGATGGATAAGTCTCTGTTGTGTTGGCTTTTGCTGCCCTTCAAGGACAGCATCTCTTTAGGACAGCTTTTGACTAGCATCTAGGACAGCATCTAGGACAGCATCTTTAGACTAGCTTTTGACTAGCATCTAGGACAGCATCTTAGACTAGCATCTTAGCATATGCTTGGCTGGTTAAGCCTATAAATTTGTATCCCCAACCCCTCAGGTTGGTATGGCATTGTGTGAGAAATAAACCAAGAAAATTGCCCCATCTCCAAGTGTCATCCTCCCGATGAGAGTAAGGATCTTGCTATCACCAAGTGCAAGAATCCAGCGACTAACAAGTGGTATCAGAGCCGTATTATCCTGCAACCTGAGCATCTCCTGTTCAATCCCTTCTCCAGCCTCGCTTCCACCCCCGCAGCACCCAACCAAGATGTGAGCTCTCTCCACGTAGCTTGATTCCCGTGGCGCGCCATGTCCGCAGAGGCGATCTCGGCCTTCGATGCGCCTCGAAACCTGGCAAGAAGCCGAATTCGATGTGGCGAGAACGCGAGCGAAACCTGGCCGCGCGCAAGGCGTCTTGGAGAAAAAGCGTCGGTGGCAAAGAATGAGCGCAGCAGCCAGACAGAGCGGAATGGAAGCGGCAGGCGGCGAATCTGCGCGGCGGCAGCAATGAGGTCGAGGTTCTCATGGCAAAGAATAAAGCGACTCCATCTCTGCGATGATAGCGCCGATAAGGACCTTGAGCACGGAGAAGGAGGCAATGAGGAGAGTGGCGCGATGAGCAACCGCGACGCCACGCCAGCGGCGGGCGCTGAGAAGCGCGGACGCGCAGCGGCGCTCTGGAGGAGACGCGTGCAGCGGCGGCAGTCTGGACGGAGAGCGCGGCCTTCACAGCGACGCGCTCTCTCCCCCGGTTGATGCATCGTGGTCACCACGAGTACCAGTGTCGTCGAGACGTCGGCCCGGCGGCGGTGGCCTACCTCACCAAGACCAACTACGTCGAGTGGGCTGCGGTGATGAGGTAAAGCTCCAGTCGCGGCATATGTGGGATCTTGATCCGAGACGTCGACGCCGACCACGGGATCGACGGGCGCCGGATGCTCTCATCGCCGCTGATCCGCCCGAGATGCGCTTCGCTACCAACAAGCGGATCGCCAAAGAGGCTTGGGACGCCATCGCCGCAACCGCGATCGGCGGCGATCGCGCGCAAGTCTACATTGCGAGCACTACGCAAGGAGTGGGAGAATCGGCCTTCAAGCGGTGAGGGCGTTGATGTCTTTGCTCTCCGTCTCAACACTCTGTTGCGAAGTTGGTGCGATTCGGCGACGACACCTCTGGCGAGAGAGAGCGTGGAGAAGCTCTTCCGCTGCGTCCCCGAGAAGTACAAGCGGATGGCTCGCTCGACGAGTCTCTCGCTGGACCTCTCCACGATGACGATCGAGGAGGCGTTGGGTCGCCTCAAGGTCGTTGACAGCGATGAGCCACAGCGTCTCTCGGGACCCGTCACCATTGGCGGGAAGCTCCTCCTCACTCGGGAGCGATGGGTCGCCGGCCAAGGTGACAGAAGAAGGAGCCTTCTTCCACGACAGCGATCGCAAAGCGTAAGCGCGGCAAGCCGCGTAAAAGACGCCAGCGGTGCGAGGACGCGTCGAGGGCGATGACCGATGGGCGCCAGTATGCGGCTGCTATTGCAAGCAAAAGCCGCCGCGAGACGACTCTTGCCACAATCTGCGGCAAGCTCGGTCATTGGGCGGATTGTCGATAACCACGACGCGCCGAGCCCACGTCGCGCGCGCGAGGAGGAGGAGCAATGGCTCTGTTCATTGCTCATGCGAGCATCGAACTACCTCCACGGCAAGACCGGCCGCAGCGGCTTCCTCCGCCTTGACGAGCCAAAAGCACACGCCTCCTCGGGCGATAGTTCCGCAACGACAAGACCGACGGGTGGTGCCTCGACACCGGCGCCACCCACCACATGACCGGCGGCGGAGTTCTTCTCGAGCTCGACTCGAGCGTTCGAGGCACCGTCAAGTTCGGCGACGCCCGCCGAAGTGGAGATCAAGGGCGTCGGCTCTGTCGTCTTAAATCGCCAAGATCGGGCGAAACACCGGCCGCCACCGGTGTCTACTACATCCGCGTTGAGAACTCCATCATCGACTTGGGACAATGGATGAGAACGGATCGCGCGTGGAGATTGAGCACGGTGTCTTCTTGATCTGGGATCATAGTCGCGGCCTCGTCAAGGTCAACAGAGCAACCGCCTCTCGCCCTTCACGCGGGTGGCGCAACCTCTTTGTCTTCGACCGCCGCGACGACGACGCTTGGAGGTGGCACGGCGCTTTGGGCACCTCAACTTTGAGGCCCCGAGGCGGCTCGGCGAAGGAGATGGTGCGGGGCATGCCGCGCGTCGACCACGTGGAGCGATTCTGCGACACTGCGTCCTCACCAAGCTGCGGCGGCTTCTTCTCGCGCAGCGAGCTTCGCGCCAAGGAGAAGCCGGAGCTCAGACACGGTGACCTCTGGGGCCCGTGACACCGGCTACACTGGGGCGGCCATTTCCTCCTCCTCGCCGACGACGTATCCGCTACATGTGGGCTGTCACCTTTCGGCGTCAAGGCATCATGGCGGCGACGCCATCAAGTGCCTTCAAGCCGCTGCGGGCGAGCGCGCCGCAAAGCCGGGTCCCTACGACGACAACGGCGGTGAGTTCACGGCGCCGAAGTTCGCGGCGATCGGCCAACGAGGATCCATCGTCACTTCTCGCGCCGTACACCCCGTGAGAGTAACAGCGTCGTCGAAGCGCGCGAACCGACAGACGGTGGTAGCCGCCGCCGCGCCCTCCTCAGCGAGAGGATGCCGGCATTCTCTTGGCGAGGCGATGATGACCGCCGCTCACTTGCTTAACCGCTCTCGCACCAAGGCCCTCGACGGCAAGAAGACGCCATACGAGGCACGCACGCGCAAGCCGCGCGCGAGCCACCTCCGTGTCTTGGTACTGGCCTTCGTCAAGAGCTCAACCACGTCGGCAAGCTCGACGACCGAGCACGCCAGAGCCTTCATCGGCTACGCGAGGCGCCAAGGCCTACCGCGTCCTCGATCCTACGACGACACGGCGCGCATCACGCGTGGCGTCGTGTTCGACGAAGCGAGGCCGACGGGGGACAAGATGGTGGATGGCGGCTCGACTCGACGACCGGCGATTTCGTTGTCGACTTCGTCCACTTCGAGGCGAAGCCAACAGCTCCTCTTCACCGAGCTCGCCTACCCGCACCACCTCGTTCGCCACCACCTCCCATGAGTCCTTCACCACCGACACCACGGCTCGGCAAGCCCACGAGCTCCGGCGAGTCCACCGCCAAGATCACGGCCATGCCTCGTTCTCCCACACCGCCGCTTACTCCTTCAGCTCGGACCGGCAGCCGGCCTGGCAAGCGGCAAAGACACGTGGAGTTCGCCACTCCATTGTCAACGACGAGGATCGCGTCGACGCTACCACGGTGGCGAGCCTCTGCGCTACTGCTTCGTGGGCGACCTCCTCGGTGGCAATGGTCCTCGAATCGGCGCAGCGACCGAGGCAAAGTTGCACCTCGACAGATTTACGGCGAGCCTCGTTCCTTCGCCGAGGCGGAGAGAAACGCGGCATGGCGTGCCGCGATGCAGGAGGAGATGGACGCCGTCGAGCGAAACAAGACGTGGGAGCTGGCCGATCTTCCAGCCGGCCACCACGCCATCTCTCTCAAGTGGGTCTTCAAGCTCAAGAAAAACAGCCGAGAGGTGATCAAGCACAAGGCGCGTCTCGTGGCACGAGGCTTCGTCCAGCAGGAGGAGTCGACTTCGACGATGCCTTCGCGCCTGTTGCACGGATGGAGTCCGTGCGTCTCCTCCTCGCCGTCGCAGCCCAGGAGGGCTGGTGCGTCCATCACATGGACGTCAAGTCTGCTTTCCTCAACGGCGACTTGAAGGAGGAGGTCTCGTCCCACACCACGGGATTCATCATCCCCAAAAAAAGCAAGGTCCTCACTTTGCGCAAAGGCCCTCTACGGCTTCTTGGCGAGCACCGCGAACTTGAACGCCAAGGTGGACTCCACCTCAAGCAAATGGGATTCCAAAGAGAGCTCACGAGGTCACGGTCTCGGCGAGAGCAAGGGAGGCAATGCCTGGCGATAGGCGTCTCGTCGGCGACCTTGTGATCACCGGTACCAAGGGAAGGAGATCGGCGTTCAAAGCGGAGATGAAGGCCACCTTCCGGATGAGCGACCTCGGGCCCTCTTTCTACCTCGGGATCGAGGTCCACGCAGACGACTCGGCATCTCTCTTCGCCAGATCGCCACGCCAAGCGCATCGTGGAGTCAGCGGCCTCACCGATCGCGAACCCACCCACACTCCTATGGAGGAGAGGTGAAGCTAAGTCGTGAGAGTCTGGCGGAGGAGGTGGGCGCGACGCAATCTGCGGCGCGTTGTGGGGCGACCTTCGCTACCTTGTCCACACGCCGATCCGGACTTAGCGTTCGCCGTCGGCTCGCCACCGGTTCATGCAAAGAACCGACGACGCGAGCACCAAAGAGTCGTGAAAGGATCCTCCGCTTCGTCGCGGGCACCTCCGACCACGGCTTGCACTACCAAAGGTGCCGGCGGCGGCACTTCATCGGCATAATGACAATGACCACGCCATGACATCGACACGAGCAAGAGCACCAATGGATCTTTGTACTTCCTCGGCAAGTGTCCGTCGGTTAGCGATCGGTCAGCGGCGGTAGTGGCTTTGTCTAGTCTGCGAAGCGAGTACATTGCGTACCACTACCGCTTCTACTCGAGCTCTGTGGTCGGCACGGTACATGGCGATCTCCTTGGCGAGACGCAGAGGCGGTGGAGCTCGGGGTGGGCAAAGAAGTCCTCCTTGGCCTTGGCGAAGAACCTGTCTTCCATGAGCGCAGCAAGCACATCCGGGTGAGGTATCACTTCATCGAGTCGCTGGATGAAGGAAGGTCGAGCCAACTACATCAACACCCAAGACCATTTCGCCGACCTCGACCAAGTCTCTTGGCGGATCAAATTCGAGAGCTTGGCGCCAGATCGGGATGGCTCAGATTCTCACAAGGAGACACACAAGACTTAGGGGAGATTGATGGATAAGTCTCTGTTGTGTTGGCTTTTTGCCCTTCAAGGACAAAGATCTCTTTAGGACAGCTTTTGACTAGCATCTAGGACAGCATCTTTAGACTAGCTTTTGACTAGCATCTAGGACAGCATCTTAGACTAGCATCTTAGTATATGCTTGGCTGGTTAAGCCTATAAATTTGTATCTCCAACCCCTCAGGTTGGTATGGCATTGTGTGAGAAATAAACCAAGAAAATTACCCCATCTCCAAGTGTCATCCTCCCGATGAGAGTAAGGATCTTGCTATCACCAAGTGCAAGAATCCAACGACTAACAATTTTATGTTTCTGGCTAAACATTCAAAACAAATCAAACCACATATCAATGCCTTATTGATTAGACAACATGGATGTTAAAGGGAAGGTGATCTTTTGGTCCTTGAATGCGTATCTTATGATCTATTTGGAGTCATGCTTTGCGTGCTGCAGTGTGAAACTGTGAATGCTATTCACCGTTTCAATTTTCAAGCTCTTTTGACGTGTACTTTATTTTCTTAAAACAATACTAACTACGATTTGTGTAATATACTTGTCAGCTTTGTCCAAACTCTTTATGCTCATCACAATGTTAAATTGTAGGTATTGCAATCAATATGTTGACAAGGATGCGCTGATATATCTAATTCTAGCAAATGAGATGTTGCACGAGCTTCATCCAGATATTATAACAATAGCAGAGGATGTAAGTTACTGCTGTACTATATTTTCTCATTTCTGTAAATTTATGTTCATGTAAACACAGTTCTTGGTTTTAGACATGCAGTTTCATACTGAGATATAGTTATCAGTTTATCACCCATGTTGAAATTGGTGTTAGCCTTTTTCTGATCTAGGAACTGATTTTAAAATTGAGAGGCCTGTCTAACAGAGCTAAAAAGAATATTAGGCATACATGCTTTTCTTCAGTGTTACTATTCTTACCCACTATTCAATGGATACTCTAATATTTTGTTAATACAGTTTTTATATTGTTTTGTTTATGTAGGCAACGTATTACCCTGGGTTATGTGAGCCAACCACTCAAGGCGGATTAGGATTCGACTACTGGGTCAATCTTTCTATTCCAGAAATGTGGTTGTGGCATCTTGAAAATGTTCCTGAGCGAGAATGGAGCATGAATAAGGTTTGCCTGCTATCATCTTATGTACTTTGGGATGAAGGGTACTTTCAGTTTCCTTGTGGAATTTCATCTTGATTCTACAGTGCTAAGACAATGGTTTTCCAATGCTTCAATAGCATTTCCCCTTGCCTTTTTTTTTTTAAATCTTGAAGTATCATATTTCTTGTCTAATGACTATCTCGGATCATTTTGCAGATTATGAAAGTATTAATAAGCAGCAACCATAATATGCTATCTTACGTTGAAAATCATAACCAGGTAACGCTATTTGCATATTTTTTTGTTCTGGTCTTGCCAATTATAACATGTTCTTGTATCATGCTTAGAAAGAAGGGAAGAACTTCTAAATCACTCCGCAAATTAAATCTTAGTTTTCAGACTGAATCACTTTCCCAGATACTTGGCCTATTTGGTTAACTTCTAATGATAATTGTTCTTGTATATTGCATTGTACCTTATTTCCATTTAGACATTTATTCAATTCTTTCTCTTGTGCATCTTGTTTTGCCAGAACCTACCATACAAGACATCCGTACGTGCTCTCAGCTCATACATTGTTGAATAGGCATATCATAATGCTGTGAGTTTGGTGTTCATATGCACATGGGCAGATGTGCAAGTCATGCTTCATTGTCTTTGCCATCTACCATGCATTCATATCTGCTCATGAAATTTGGAATTCTAGTCATGCTGTTTTGAATTGGAATCAAACTAGAATAAACCGCGTGTTTGCTTGCAATAGGTTTAGAGAACATTTGGCAAATGTATGTTTGATTTTAGTATGTAGAATTGTCTTTACTTTTAAAAATATATAGTGGAAGCCTAGACTTTAAAGGTGATGATTCTAGAAATTTATGGGTTTATGGTGGAGCTTATCCCTAAACGATAGTTTTTTAGAAGTTTGTAGTGGGGTCTATGTCTCGAACTCTAAAGATGCATTTTGGCTTGTTGGATGCTTATCGGATGGCATGAGGCATTTGAGATGATGTGGGGCTTTCTTAGCACTTTTGCACTTGCATAGTTTGAGCGAACTGCATTTGTCATCTACTATCCTTATCTAATCTCAGAAAATTTTGATTCAATTGGTCAATGCTTGATTCTTGTTATAAATGGAGGTGAACCTGCTGTATGGCTATAATACCCAGCAAATGTGTAGTTTCGTATTTGTCTATAATAGCCAGCCTATTATTTTAGTTTTATTTGCTTTCAACGCATAATCTTATCCTAAATGACATTTGTTGGGGGCACGTGACAACAATTGTACATTCAGAATTCTGTTTCTACTTCTCTCTCTTTAAAAAAGAATGCTGTTTCTACCATCCTATAGCCACACACACACATTGTTTTTTTTGTTTCCCCCAGATGCACAGTTTTAATATTTGGCCTAAAAATGTGTTCAAATTCTGGATTTGCCAAAGTGCCGTATAGCTAGTTAAGTTGTTTATTTCAACTTTACTATGCAGAAGAAAAGTAAATGCATGTCCCTCCATACTATAATATGGATAACATATATCTTTGGCTAATTTCCATTTGTTGACATCATAAACAGTAATACCCTTCACCTAGATATAGAGCATAGCACCATTGTGGCATGCAAGGGAGCATGGCAACAGTGCAGTTGGGCAGATATTACAGCGGCTTGTGCATGGGCAGTGCACATGCATGCATGCAAGCGAGGCTAGCTGTCAGTGACATGCAAGTTGCAATTGCAGCGTGCATGATCAGTAAGCGTGCTTGGCACTGACCTCAGACAGGCAGTAGGTGCATTGGGGCAGCTAATGAATGCTTGTGGGCCACAACATTTTCTGCACAAGGAGGTAGGACCGTAGGAGTGTCGTTTAGGCATGTTTTAGACAAATAGCAGAAAAATGTGTACTTCCTAATTTTGATAGAAAAGTTACTCCAAGGAGATCAATTCGAACTTCTTTTGAGTGTAAAATGTTTCTTCTCATTTTATGGGGTAACAGTTGTAATATAATGTTTTTAGGAATAAGTCCATTTTACACCCCCCCCCCCTCAACTTTACCCGGAGTCCAAATTTCACCCTCATCTCCAAAACCAATCACTTTACACCCTCCAACCATGAAAACCGGTGCAAATCACCCCCTCGCCAACGATTTGATTTTCATGGTAAGTAGGAACCAGCAAGGGTCATGGCTGGCAGCTGGTCAGCCAGCCTGACGTCCTGCATGAGTTCGTATCCAAGTGGATGATTATGAAAGTTGAATAGAGATAGTCCGTGAGTTAGTAAAGATAACATTGGTAAGTTAGTAAAGATAGAGTTGGTAAGTTAGAGATAGAGTTTGGGATGGAGTTCATATGCTAGGAGGCAATTCATGCTCTATATAAGCAGGCTGTGTACATGAGTTTTAGGCAAGCAAGAAGAATTATGAATTAGTCTCTCTCATCTAAAGTTCATCATCCCAGTCTATTATCTCT
This sequence comes from Phyllostachys edulis, assembly GCA_036346405.1. Taxonomy (NCBI): domain Eukaryota; kingdom Viridiplantae; phylum Streptophyta; class Magnoliopsida; order Poales; family Poaceae; genus Phyllostachys; species Phyllostachys edulis. Next base: position 44,688,583 of record CM070556.1, read on the forward strand.
TTCTTCTCCTAAGTTCCCTTCCCTTAAGCCGAGTGCCGTCCCTCCTTAGTACAGTAGTTACCCCAATGAACAAAGATTGATCACAAATCATGTGTAGTCTTATGAAATGCAAACTAAGATGTGTAATTTTTTTATGCCAAAATATGTATAATTTTGTGAAGTTTACTCATTTTCTATTTTTCTTGACGGATTCTGTGATTGGAATCTGACATCTGATATTTTCATACAGTCAATATCAGGGCGGAAGTCTTTTGCTGAAATAATTCTTAATACCGGAAAGTGCTCCAATGGTTCTATCGACAGCGATTTGATTTTCAGGGCTTCCTCATTGCTCAATGTACGAGTTTATTCCTAACTTGTAGTTATGTACATCCATTCATGATTGCACCACCTCTTTAATTTCATATGTATAGCTCCTATTAGCTACCTATACAAGCAGTTAACATGATTTCTTTGTTTTTAATATCGCTTACATGCATAAATTAATACGCAAAATTGGTGATATGACATCAAACTTTTGTGGCATTTGCACCAAGACATTGATTTTTTATGTATTTGCTAAAACACATTAAACTTTTGTGGCTCTCTGCTAGTGGACACTACTAATTAAAAAATAATACACGACTAAGAGGAGAAAAGTGGGTGAAAAGTCTCCACCTTCGCATGGAGGTCATTTTGAGTTATCTCTCCAAAACAGTTATATATGTAATATAATGAGTCCAGTGTCCACCAACGAAGAGCCACAAAAGTTTAGTGTGTTGCAAAGATACAAAAAATAGTGTCCTAGAGCAAATACCACAAAGTTCAGTGTTCTGTAGCTAATTTTGCCAAATTAATATGTGAGGGATCTAAAACAAATGTTGAAAATTGAGATAAATGGGTTCACCATGTTAGTTTCTATGCATTTATTGTTAGTAGATCACACTGCTGTGTCAGTACAGACGGGGCAAATTTTGTTGTTTGGATTGTGCAGTACTTTCAATATTTTTACCCGGTTGATCTATTCAATGTTAATTTTCTTCCTTCTCCAAGTTAGCCGACTGTCTTACACTCCAATGTATGGATTTTGTGTTGATTGGGATCTCTAAAACGGGCCAGATTGCCCCAGATGTGTTACTGTTTTGATGGAATATAGGAACAACATTTAACACGAATCACATGATAGAAAACACGGAACCATGGTAACTTTACAAAATAATGAAAAAAAACTGATCGAAAAAGACCAGATACAGCCAGGTCCCTGTAAAGTGTAGATATAGCTGTGTCCAAAAGTCCCCAACTTGTTTAAGCCCATGTCCAGCCTAAAGTTCAGAAAACCTGTTAGATTTAGCCGGATCCAGTTGGTTTCTGCTTCAAACCAGCGAGAGGGAGGATGTCAAATATCGGTTGTTTTTAGGAGTAGTTGTTCCAATTTTGTTTGATTTATGGCCAATCCTAAGTGATTTCGTGTCATGTGCATGTTATGGCTGGCTGGCCGGCCAGAGACGTGAGTCCATTTGGGCCCAGAAGATTGCGCGCTAACAGGAGCGACAGGCTAGGGCTGGCTGCAGATTATGGTTTAGTTACAATAGGATCGTATCTAGTTGGAAAGATTAGATTGTGTTGTAAGGGGCTCAACCTCTATAAAAGTGGAGCCACATGCTACCATTGGAATTAAACAATAAGAATGAATTAATCCAGAGTCTCTCCCAAGCTTCTTCCCATTCCCTGAATTAATCCAGAGTCTCTCAAGCTTCTTCCCATTCCCTGATCTCGCACTCCTAAAAGCCTCTTCCCCTCAGCTGTGCTGTCCGGGCCCTCCTCTTTACGCTAGTTACCCCCCCCCCCCCACCTCTATAGCGTACCTCACATTTTAGCTGATTCTGTCTTGGCCATTTCAGCTAAAATATAGAGCTGCCTTGTTCTCAGCCTTTTCCGGCAAATCACGGGGGTATTAAAATCAACCTGTTTCCAGTCTTGTAAACTCTACCATGGTCGCTGTTTTGCTGTTGGTGAGCCAACCATTGTTATTAAGTCGTCGACTAGACTAAACTCCATTCGCCGGCAGGCTTGCTTTGCACCATTGACTTGCTCTCCGGGGTAAAAAAATCAGCGGTAACAGCTGTTGGACCCCGGACGTGGAATACCCGAAACCCTCGTGTGTGTACCGTACTAGTCCTATGATCAGTGGCTAGTACACACATCTACAACGTTGGAATACACATCCATATACAATATACATATGACATGAAACAAATAGGGTACTCAAACGATTACATCATGAGAGTATAATACACGGCCGACCGGCCAAATAGAATGACAAGTATCAGAAGTAGCATGTTAAACAGCAGAAGCATAATATATAAAGTCCAAAAGTCCAGTGGTATGCCCATCCAAACCCTCAGGCAACCGATAAGAACAAGTCCTAGTAAGACCTGTCACCAAACCCTCTGGTACCGGGTGCAAAGAATGCGTCGCTTGGCATAGGCTTATCCTCAATCGAATAACAATTTAAACAATATTGAGTATATTGCGTACTCAGCAAGACTTGTAGTGTATCACAAAATTTATATATATGTATGGCTAACAAGGGAGGAGGTTCTATGCTACAAGTTGTTTTCAACATTAAGCAAATTTTATTTGCAATATCAATACATAGTATTTTGCAACTTAAATTTGAAAGGTAGTTAAGTAGACAAAAAACAAGTAATTTGATAATTAACAAATCACAACCCTCCTTGGCTGCGATCAACATCTTATTCTTAGCCATAGACATAGCACTCGTATAAAACAACACCAAAATATCCATTGCAACATTTCTCGACAAGACTGTTTTTGCAAAAGTAGAGACTATACCCGACGGACCGCACCAAACACGCTCATGACCGCGAGCACAACTATTTAAATAGATTTACACTCTGCAGAGGTGTACAGCTTAACCCACAATATACAAATTCTCTAGTTTGTTCGTCGATGCCATCGTACACAACGTTATAGCATGCAGTCCAGAGCACACAATGAAGCCTTTACATCTAGTCCTAACCTTGCACTAGCCCAGCAATGAAAACAGTCGCTTCGATCTCGGGTACCCCGTCAAAGTAAGGCATTAACTGTTGTCACGGACTTTAGTTCATAACAGGGTAAACACCGCCAGGAAAAGGCAGGGCGGTGTCGGCTTAGTGGGATGAGAGATTAGACTATAGACTGAGATGATAGAACCTTGAGAGGGAGACTATATTAATTCATCTTTATTGCTTTATTGATAATGGATACCCCTTTTATAGGGATGACCCGATTTGACCCCTAAGAAATAATCTCTAAGGAAACCTATCTCTAACAATCCAATCCAATAATAGCTTGTCTAACTAATAGATAATATCAAACACCTAATAGATAGATTCCTAAATAATAAATCTTTCCAAGCAATTGCGGGTAGTTACTGTTCATGCATGAACAGTACACGGCCCATGACAACTACTCCCTTCCTTTCACGATAGCTTATCCTCGAGCTGTGGTGGCGGCCATGGCTGAAGCCCTAGGAGACCCCATGTCGATGAGAGGTTGCGATGGCTACATGAGTCCTTGAAGATCATTGCCTCCACGCGTGGTTGCGGCAAACTCATCGGTCGTTGCAGTAGGCATGGCAGCAACCCTGGCGCACCACGGTGGCCATGACGGATTTCGGCAGGGCCGTGGCCGGCTCCGACAGCGTCACGGTAAGACGTGGAAGTGCAGCAACTGCCGCAACAGACTAGGACGGTGGTGAGGACCGTGAGGTAGTATGGGAGAGGGAGCAAACCCTAGCAACGTACTGCTGTCCTTGCTCCTCCAGCTGTTGCCAGCCCTGACCTTGTCCTCTGATCTGCTCATCCTTCCCTTGCGCAACCCTCGGTTCCCATCGCCTATATCTCCAGTAAGTCAACGTACTGCTGTCCTTGCTCCTCCAGCTGTTGTCAGCCCTGACCTTGTCCTCTGATCTGCTCATCCTTCCCTTGCGCAACCCTCGGTTCCCATCGCCTATACCTCCAGTAAGTCTCCCTTCCTCCTCTCCACTTTCTAGTCTGATCCGCCTCTTGCTGCTGCTGTGACTTGCTCGCTCTCACTGGTTGACAACTTGGTCACCTAGGCCAACCAAACTTTAACCTGATCATCTCCTAAGCAAGCTGCTACTTTCGTTTTAGTAGACTAGCAGTAACCAACTCAGCTGGACATGAGAATACAATACTGGGGGCTTCTCCTGTTTTGTTGGAGTTCAACAGGAAGGGTCCTCTGCTGTATTGCCCTCTTTATCTCAAAGACTCAAAACTAATTACATGGAAAGCTAGGTAAGCTTATTAGGTTAATAAGTAATGAGCTGAGGGAACTTTATGTTGGTGGCATGTCGACATGCATTTTATTTAACAAACTTGACTTGTGCATTTTATTTAACAAACTTGTGCATTATATTTAACAAACTTGACTTGCTGTTAAGCACTACCAATTACTTTCAGCAACAAAAGTATATCTTCAATCTTCTTTAACATGTTTCAGATAATCAAACTAATTACATTTACAACGAGCGGAGGTGCATATCTCAACTTCATGGGCAATGAATTTGCACATCCAAAGGTGAGCTACTTACATCATCTTTAGAATTTGATAGCCTTTATTTCTTCTCAAGTTTATGAACTTGTTCCATTTCAGTTTACTCAAATTGTGCACTAGACCTAATCTTTTTATTGTTTGATTTCAGAGAGTTGAGTTTCCTTTGTCAAGCAATGACTATTCGTTCCACCTAGCCAATCGGCAATGGGAACTATTGGACAAGGGTGTTCACAAACATGTATTCAACTTTGACAAGGTATGGATGTAACTATTTTCCCTGAATGCATTACAAATATTACATGTCAGTTTACAAACATGTTTGTTTTTTTATCCCTAAAATTTCTTCATGGTTTATTGAATGTTAATTTTCTTTGCTTAGTTTACCATTCCCGCATAAAACACTTGTTGCTAGTGTTGTTCATGTTGACACCGAACCGAAAAAACCATCGCAAAAAACCAAACCGAATCGACTTGACCGGTGTATGAGATTCGGTACGATAGATGAATATTGTCAATTTTCTGAATTTGGTAACTACAGTAAAAACCGTATGGAAACCAAAAAACCTAAATACCTCATAAAAACCATTGAATTCAAGCCCATATACAAATCTGGCTCATAGCAAATGGCAGTTGGCCCAGCGGGTGTTACCGTGCTGCATTCTTGTATGGAAGCCATCATTCACTGTGTTTCTTGCCTCATCTGTCATACTTGTTGCTTGTCAACTTGTGATCACACTCAAAAGTGTTAACTTTGGTAAATATGGTATTTGCCTATATCGTACCGAAATAATTTGGTATATACCGACACCGAACCATATTTTTAATAATACTATATTTACTGAACTAACAATACCGTATTAACAAAATACACCGTATTTACCTAAAAACCGAATGAACAACCCTACTTGTTGGAAGATTTAATATATGATTATACTCCCTTTAAAATCTCAATTTGAAACTTGATATAAATTAAGAGAAACAAAAAACAGAAATTTGTTGTAAATATAACCTTTTTTCATGTTTTGTATTTTCCTTTACATTATATTCTGCCAAAGATATTCCTTATTTGTTTCTTCTAACACAAATTGGATTTGAACTTGAAATTTTAAAAGGAGGTATACTGAATTAAAGAACTACCTTCAAAATTTGTTTGTGGCATTTTCATTTTTATTTGGTGCGAATACCAAAATGGTTTGCATTGTTGCACCTAAGTGATGTTAATTTTGACTAGATTTGTTCCCAAGCTTATTTTGCGTACTTTTCATTCTATTAGAAAAGTTGGTATTTGCATTTGATTATTTTCTAGTAATGTAGGAAAACTACGCAATTTTATCAAAAGTATCAAAAACCTTCATATTTCATAGAACTACACATATTTATGCCACTTAAACCTTGGTCCACGTGATTTCGTACTAGTCTTATTTATTGACATGTAAAAAAAATCTGTGTGAACTTGCAATTTTGGCTCTCTATTTAGGGTAATATTCTTTGCTAGTTTTAAATATTTGTCTGTTTGTGGAATTAAAGCCGGGTTGAGTGATAAAATGTATCAGACAATGCATAAGTTCGAAATGTGAAGCATAACATTTCACTTTCACATGCTAGTCACAATATATTCAATACATAGCTGCCATCATTTAGCATCCTGCAAATCTGCAATGGACATCTGATGTTTCTTCAAAACTTATTTTATTTCTCAACTATTAAAGGCTTCCACATCATTCAAATGTTGTAGGCATATTCCTACGAGATGAATTGTCTATTACTAACTCAGCAATTTTATCCCAGGATGTTATGAGCTTGGATGAAAATGAACGAATAATTTCTAGAGGTTCAGTCAACGTTCATCACTGTGACGACACGAACATGGTATGGACATCTTTCAGAATAAAAACTCAAACCTACATTACAAATTAACAAAAACAAATGGTTGGTTTTAGTTTAAAATTAGTTATATTTTATTTGTTTTCTATTTCATTTCTTGTATAATTAACTATACTTTCAGAATAAATTCTTGTACACTGACATGCGAAGTTGAATTATCTATTTCAATTTATGATACAGACATTTGGATAAATCTAATTATCTACGTTGCATTTTACTAATGAGGTTGCTTCTTGGTACTTTGCTGCTTGTTCTTTCTCCACTTCAGCTAATAACCTTTCGATTGATGAATTTATGCTTTTATAGAAAGAATTAGTCAGGCTTGACTGGCAAAATAAGTTTATTTTGATTGATTGCTCACAAATCGGCATTATTGTTGAGTTTCATCATTCACTGACTGGCTCATCCAAGTGTTTAAGTTGAGGAAAGGTGGGCAAAATGATTGAATTCAGATTCACATAGTTTCAGCTGGACAAAATTTTCTGTGTAATTTTTCTGGCAGTCAAACTACATACCAATATGACTATGCCTAGTTTTCAACATCCATTGTTCTAGATCTATCTAATGAGAAACGGAGAAAAGAAGAAAAACCTTTTATTTATGTCTGTACTCATACTGATTAAATGTACCCCCTCTCGCCTCCGACCTGGGTGTAGGGGGTGAAAACTGAACGTTTAGTTTCAATGTAGGGGGTGAAAACTGAACTTTTTGGAATGTAGAAGGGGTAATATGGATTTCCTCCTTACAAAGAAAATTAATGGATTAATGTTGTAGCTTCGTCACAAAGATGGCATATCCGAGTGTGTTAGATTACCATAGTGTCTCCTTGGTTATTGTGTTAGTTACTCCTAATTACTCTGCTATGCGCCACCCTATGTGGGCTTAGCCTGGCCTTCCTGTGCTAAGGCTCTATATATTTGTAATCCCCGTAAACATAATCTAAGTTAGATTGGCATTCTCGCCTTCATGGTATCAAACGCCTAATTCGGGTCTGTCTTCAATTCTTCCTCTCCCGCCCACCTCTCCTTCGCTCCGCCTCTCCTCTCCTTCGCTTCGCTATGCCCATGGCCGCTTTCACCACAGACCGCTTCTCCTCTCGCGATTCCAAAGATCGGCGCTCTCATTCCGCAGCGGCATTGCTATCGCCGCTAACGCTGTCCTATTGCTGGCGACGATGCCACCGCGGCGCCTGCGACTCGAGGAAGAAGCCACCGCCACTCGAGCGGCCAACACCGAAGCGCGTCGGCTCGAAGGCGGACGACTTCTCAAATCCGCCGCCGCCGAGGCAGCGTCTGCGTCTTCTTCTGACGCTCGCCAAGGAGCGCCAAGACAAAGCCGACGCTCGAGGCGCAAGCCGCCGCCATCCGGGCGACTTCGCTCGAGGCCATCCACGACGATGAAGCCCACGACGACGACGAGCACTCTGTCTCCTCCGAGGTTTCTTGCTATTACAAGACCTGCCGCGGCCGAACTGCGCGCCGCCCGTAACATCAAGTATTTGGTCCCCATCGCCCTCGACCTCAAGTCCCCCACTACTCCAAGTGGCGCGGCTACCTTCTTCTTGCTCTTGGTCGGTACTCACTCAAGGACCATGTCCTCGGCGACGATTCCCGCCGCCGATCCGGCTGCGGTACCGCATGGATCGTGGTCGTCTCTCGATCTTCAACAAAGATCTCCACCGACCTCCTCGACATCATCCACGAGCACGGCGGTTTCCTCACCGCCGTGGCTTGGCTCGGGTTGAGCAAAGCAATTCTCGGGAACCGTGAGTCCCGGCTTTGCTCCTGATGTTTGAATTCGCAACCTCTCTCAAGGCGATCTCTCCGCTGATGACTATCGCCAAGAAGATGAAGGGCATGGCCGACGCTCGGCGATCTTGGTGAACCCTCAACGACCGCGACACCGGTCTTTGAACGTCTGCGGGGCCTCAATGAGCGGTTCCAGCTCATGGCTCAACTCATCACTCGGCGAAGCCGTTTCCTCCGTTTACGGACGTCTGCGATCGATCTTCGTCTCGCCGAGCTCAACATGGTGCAGCCCTCGGCTCATTCGCCCTTTCGCCTCCTCATCAAGCGGCCGCCCTCCATCAAGGCGCCCGATTCTGCCTCTCGCGCCCCTCATCCTCGGGCGTGTTTCTACCGGAAGGGCTTTTGAGCGATGGCATGGCATGGCGTCGCCCATGCCCGCGCAACTAGAGGCAACCAAGGCGGCCCCTCAAAGGGCTGCCCTTCTACAACCCGTGGTCCGGATCCATTCACATGTGGCCGGCCCCACACCGGCGGTCTCGCGACTCCACCAAAGACGCTACGGCGTCCTCTCCTCCAAGAAGACGCCATGATGGTGGCGTGCCTTCCCTCTACTGCACCTCCACGGTAGGGCCTCTACTCACCCGTGCGCTACCTACTCCTCATGCGCCACCTCCAACGTGGTCTCCTCGATCCTCGTTCCCTCGCCCGAGCTTTCGGCCGCCTCGCTTCACTCCACCCACTCCGCCAACAAAGACGGACTGGGTTTTCGACTCGGCGCCTCCCACATCGCCTCCAACCCCGGTATTGTTACCCGCGACATCCTCTTCCCTTTCCTTCTCCATCGTGGTGGGTAACGGTGCCACTCTCCCCTGTTGTTGGCATCGCTACTCGATCATTCCGGTCCTTTTCGCCTTAACAATGTTCTTCTTGCTCTGGCATTATTAAAACCTTTTATCGGTTCGCCAATTCACTCATCGATCATCATGTTTCTATTGAGTTTGACCCTTCCGCATTTCGTGAAGGATCTTCGCATCAGAACGCCCTCCTTCGATGTAACGTACTCGGGGCCTCTACACCTTACGCCTACCATCGACGCCTTCGCTTCCTCGCGCTCTTGTCGCCACTCCTTCATCGTCCATCCGCACCGCCGTCTTAGTCACCCCGCAAGGAAGCTCTTCAACGCCTCACTCACTCTTCTTCGATCGCTGCAGTCGGCTGGCGACGATCATTTATGCCATGCCCGTCGACCTAGGACGTCATGTGCGTCTTCCGCTTACTAGTTCTTCGTCGAGGGCTTCCACACCATTTGATCGATACATTGTGATTTATGGACATCGCTTTGTTCTCGCAGTATCTCGATTCAAATATTATTTAGTTATCCTTGATGATTTTTCTCACTTTCTATGGACCTTTCCACTTCGCCTTAAGTCCGACACCTTTTCCGCTTCTTTCTAATTTCTTCAGATGTTCAGTACTCAATTTGGGTGCCCCATCAAATCATCCAATGTGACAACTGTCGCGAGTTTGACAATTCTGTCTCCCGCGTCTTCTTCCTCTCTCACTGTCTCTCTTCGCATGTCATGTCCCTACACCTCTCAAAGAAATGGCAAAGCCGAGCGCACCTCCGCACCACTAACAATGTCATCCGTGACGCTTACTCTTCCAAGCGCCCATGCCCTCCCATCGGGCCGACGCCCTTTCCATCGCCACATATGTTCTTAACCGCCTTCCCACCAAGACCCTCAACATGACTACTCCTTTTTGCACTCCATGGTACTCCACCCTCCTACCATGAACTTGAGTTTTTGGGTGCACTGCTATCCCAACCTCATCGCCACCACCCCCACAAACTTGCCTCCACTTTGTGTGTCTTCATCGGCCACTCCCCCGATCACAAAGGCTACCGGTGTCTCGACCTCACCTCCAACCGTGTCATCATCTCTCGTCATGTCATCTTCGACGAGACGACTTTTCCTTTCTCTGGACACCGGACCTCACCTCCCGAAGAGCTTGATTTTCTAACTAATGATGAGCCTCTACCAGCTCTTTCACCTTCTGCAGGTACATTTGTGCGGCCTCTCGACGCCCCTCTGCAGACCGTCTTGCAGTCACAGGTCCGAAGTTGTTCGACGACACCTCGTCGGTTGCTCTGCCCTCGGCCCGTGGGCAGCGTCCGACCTCCACTCAGAGCTTCTCGCGCCTCGACCGCCTGCGTGGCACAACACCACGAATCCAGTGCCTTCAGCCTTCCCTGTGCTCCGTCGGCCCAAAGAAGACACCCGTCTTTGCCTCAATGTGCCGACCCCAAGAAGACTGTGCCGCCTCTCTGGCGGCATTTCGGCGCCCACAGGGCCCTACCGCTTCCCGTTCAACAACGTCTACTCCGGCGCTTCCGCTTTCACTCAGCCTCCTTCACCGCCGACACCGCGCCACCCGCTCCTCCTCGCCGCTCCAACATCATCCCATCTCCACCACGGTTCATCAAAGCCGATCCTCCACGCCCTATTGGTCTTGTCCCCATCCCACCGTCGACAATACTCATGGCATGATGACCCGTGGGAAGTCTGATACATCTGTTACGCCCATCTCCACGCCGAGGCTCTGTCCCCGATTCCTGGTCTTGCCGCGACGCCTTGTCGATCCTCATCAAGCGTCGCGCCATGGAAGATGAATATCTTTGCTCTCATGGAAAATCACACTTGGAACCTTGTTCCTCGCCCCGACAAGGCCAACGTGGTCACAGGCAAGTGGATTTTCAAACATAAATTTCACCCTGATGGCTCGCTGGATAGATACAAGGCTCGTTGGGTTCTTCGCGGCTTTACACAGCGTCCCGGTATTGACTACGATGAAACATTCAAATTTCGTTGTCAAACTCCGCGAATCGTCAAGACAATTCCTCACTTTGGCTCATTCCGGGATCGCCAATTCATCAACTAGACGTCAAAAATGCTTTTCTCCACGGGGCTCTTTTTCGAAAGCGATTATCGCTCTCACCAACAGGTTCGCCAACTCAGCTCTTCTCAAAGACGTCTGCGCAGCTCAACAAATCTCTATGGCTTGAAGCAAGCCCCCTGCATGGTACATCCGTTTTGCTTCATTCACCGCTCTCCCGGGTTTCATCAAGCAAGATCGATACATCTCTCTTTGTTTACCGTCATGATACTGAGACCATTTATTTGTCGCTCTATGTGGGCGACATTGTGCTCATCGCCTCCTCCCAGCCAGCCCTTCACGGTCATTGATGCTCGATGAAGGAATTCGCCATGAAGGATCTCTTGGCCCACTTCACCACTTCTTGGCATGGCAATCAACGACGGGTTGACACTTTATTTCTCTCCCAAAGACCAATATGCTCGACATCCTGGCTCGCCATGGCATGAGTGATCGCAAACCATGCTCCACCCTGTTGATACTGCGCCAAGGCTTCTGGCGATGATGGCCCTCTGTTCTCGATCCCACACCTCTCCGTAGCCTTGTGGGAGCTCTTCAAGATTTGACCTTCACCCGCCCGACATTGCTTATGCCGCCCAAAGAAGTTTACCTTCACATGCACGATCCTCGGAGGTTCACTTTGTTGTCGCCAAACGGATCCTCCGCTATCTCCGTGGTACTCTTGATCATGGTCTCATTATTCCTGACTTCTCCGACCGTTCGTCGTCTACACCGATGTTGACCGAAATCAAGTTGCTTGACACTCGCCGATCCACCTCTGGTTATCTTTGATTCCTAGGTGGCAGCCTTGTCTCCTGGTCTTCTAAACGACAGCCCACTTGTCTCTCGCTCTAGCGCTGAGGCAGAGTACCGTGCTGTCGCCAACGGCGTCGCTGAAGCTTCCTGGTTGCGGCAGCTTCTCCAAGAACTACACCACCCACTCGACTCCGCCAAGATCGCTCATCGCGACAACGTCGGCCACTGTCTACCTCTCCACCAACCTCAGACAACATCAACGCACCAAGCATGTGGAAATCGACCTCCATTTCGTCCGAGAACGCGTTGCCATTGGTGCTGTCCGTGTGCTTCATGTGCCCACCACCTCCCGGCCACGATGTCTTCACCAAGGGTCTTCCTTCTTCGTGTTTCAAGATTTGTTCGGTCTCAATGTCCGCCTAGCGACATTCCGATCATGGGGTGTTAGATTACCATAGTGTCTCCTTGGTTATTGTGTTAGTTACTCCTAATTACTCGCTATGCGCCACCCTATGTGGGCTTAGCCCCCGGCCTTCCCTGTGCTAAGGTTCTATATATTTGTAATCCCCTGTAAACATAATCTAAGTTAGATTGGCATTCGCCTTGAGTGTTTTCTCTAATAGAAGGCATATAAGAGAGAACTTTTCATATCGTTGAATGTTGATCATGCATGCACTGCTAGTGGACTTGAGGAACTAAAGGTCTACATGAAATTTGTGCATGTCCATACTTAGAAAGAGAAGATAAATCAATAGACAATACATACATCATTTTATATCAACAATTGTCGATTGAGATTTTTAACTTTCTTGTTAATCATAGTTACTCATTATGGCAGGTCATATCATTTACAAGAGGACATTTCCTTTTTGTATTTAATTTCAATCCGAAGACTCCTATCAGTTGTATCGTGTTGGTGTGGATGAAGCTGGGGAATATCAGGTAAGTTACTGATGCTGCTTGCATGAACTTATTCTTTTGTTTATGCAAATGACAGCTACATGTTTAAATGTTCGAGCAACATGACACTTGGAAAGCACAGGACTAAAGAAACATCACTTAGTTCTGTAAATTTCGGTAACTACCCAAATTGGAAAAGAAATCAGATGTGCTGCAAACCTGCAAAAGAACACAAATAGGGCAGAAAGTAATCCTAACCAAACTGTCATTGAAGTTGCATAGTGCCAGTTTTGATGTGACCCCTCAACACAGAAAGGCTTCCCCACACTTAAAACTATGGCATCCATCTACTAAGCAGTTTTAATGTAGACCATTTTTTTTGTGCCCTAGAGCAACATAGACGATATTTTCATAATCGCCGCCTAGAGCCGACTTTTCGAACACTGGGCTTATGTCAACATGGCACCGACTTGGTGGTGGTTTTGACAGTGTAGATGTTTAGCTAACATAGGATCCACGTGGTCAAGTTCACTTAGAAAAATAAAATAAAAAATACTGTGGCCCACATTTCATACCCTAGAGTCCTAAACCCATCTTCGTTCTACCCTGTTCTCTTACCCCACAACTGCAGCTTCACCACCACCAAATCCTACACGCCAGAGCTTGTCGCTGCTACAAGTCAACATGTCATACACCTACCTCGCTGTCAACCTCAGCGTCGCTACTCGCCACACCACCGCCTTAGGGACATGGAATCTCCCTTCCTCTCTTGTTCCACTCCAAGCTTCTACCTCTAAATCCCCATGGCAACCGCGACGCCCTAGCCCTCCAACCCACCTTGCCATCTCGAGCAACGCTGGGACAAGGGGATTCTCCTGCTGACTATTGCCTCCAGTCACCGCATGCTTCCAAGCCCCTCCAACTCGCCGAGGCTTGTGCGTGGCTGTTCTCTGTGAACTCCTAGGGGCTCGTCGTCGCCAAGGCCTACCTCGAGAGCCATGCCACCACAAATGCGTTGTGCTCTCCCGTTGTTGATTTGGGTGGCATCAATTCGAGTAAGCCCAGATCGGTGACCATGATTTTAGCTCTCATGTCTCTAGTCATATATGAGAGTAGAGAAGTACATCAATTGGCCAAATCATGGTTATCAAGGCGGTAAGGTGAGGCGAGCCACCCCTGTCACACCTTTTAAACGTTAAGGCACGAGGCGAGGCGACGCTTTACACACATCCTAAGATGCTAAGGCAGCAAACAAAATAAGCATTTTAGCAGCACATATGTACCTTGTTGTTGCCAATTCTTGAGCCCATGTAGCACCTATCCCCCCTTTCCAATTGCTCTTCTCCCATGTAGCATCCATCCTCCTTGCAAGTTTCAACATGTAGCTTGTTACAGTATATTATAATAATTCATATTTCAATTAATTGAGTAAATATGAATTGAGTGACATACCTTGTTGATAATATCTGACCTCTTTTCTCCTCCCAAGCAACAAGCTACATGGATTGAGTGAAACACCACAACACAGTAGCAGTTCAGCACAGTAGGTCGGTAGCAGAGAGCATAAAGTAATGATTTGGCTTCGCTTCGCTCCTCTGTTCACCACGCCTCAGCAAAGCACACGCACACGCCGACGTGACCGCATCCCCCTCCCTCCCTTTTCCCGCATCGCCCTTCGGCGACGACCCGGCTTCCCCGTCTCCCCCACCATCCCTTCTCCCCACGTCCCCCTCCCGGTGGCGACCCAGCCTCCCCCTCCCTCCCAGCCTACCCTCGGAGGGAGAGGGTTGGAGGCGTGACGGTGACGGGGAGCCGTGGAGGAGCTGCACAACGGCGATGGGCAGCCGGGAGGAGCCGCACGACGGGAAACCGCGGGGAGGAGGCGTCGAGGCGATGCGTGACGGGGAACCGCGGGGAGGAGTTGCGCGACGGCGACGGGGAGCCGCCGAGGAGCTCGCGGCAGCAACAGGGAGCTAGGAGGAGCCACGCGACGAGGAACCGCGGGGAGGAGGTGGCAAGGCGGGGGCAACGCCTTAACCCACGGCAGTGCCTTACCGCTTAGGTGATGCCTAAGCAACGCCTTAGTAACCATGGGCCAAATACAATGAAGAAGATGCCCTGTGTAGCTCATCTGGTCATCTAAATCGACTATAGGTGCTCAAGTTACTCCTATGCTCGTTGTCAATGCCCTCCTCACCGCCCACGCCTACTACGGCGACCTCTCCGCAGTTCTCCCCCACTTCAACGTCGTGCCGCCGCTGCTCCATGACATTGTCCCCTTCAACTCCTTTGTTTCTGCGCTCCACCTCTTTTCCTGTGGGAGCCCACCCTCGCAGTTGCAGCCCTCCGCGCCGCCTTCATCGTCACCATTGTCCTTGCCTTCACCTACTCCGTGGACCCATTTGGAGAAGAGGAGAGGGAGTGTGAGAGATGCCAGGGAAGAGAGATGAGTGAGCTAGGGGAGTAAGAAGGGCAATGAGAGGATGACATGTGGGTCCTACAATTTTTTTGTTTTATTTGCTTATTGGTTCCCATGTCATCCAAAACGAGCTTACGTGTCAGAAGCCACAGACACGTAGGCGTGGAGTTAGGGCAAAACCGAGGTGGAATAATCTCAAAACCATGGTTGTCACGGCGTCGCCTTGGTGTCCCGGCGGTGCGGAGTAGACGCCGCGGTCGCTCGCCTCGCCTTGGCCATCTCCGATCATGTCGCCAAGATTGGCAGCAGCCCCAGTACTCATCTCATCTCCCTCCCTCCTCCTCTCCTCCCTCCTCCATGCCCGCCACACTCCGTGTTCGTCTCCACCCGGATCCGGGCTCTCTTGCTCCGGATCTGCATGGACCGAGTCACCGTCGCCTCCCGAGCCGCAACGGAGAGGAGAGGGAAGCGAGGAGGCAGGAGGAGGGAGCAGTCACTAGGAGGAGGAGCATCGCCGAGAAGGAGAGGGAGGATCGCCGCCGTGGCCAAGGAAGGAGAGGGAGGGGAGCATCGCCCGCCGCCGAGGAGAGGAGGAGGAGAATCTTGAGCCGAGGAGAGGGAGTATCAATCATCTTTTGCGGGCGTGAGGCGTGGCGGTCAGGCGGCCCCAGTGATCTTCCGCTCCCAATATGAAAATGACTGTGTATATTCTATATAGAATGTGAAAACAGTGGCTCGCCTTGCCTCGCCTAGAGGACGACTAGGCGCCCGCCTGGATGACTAGGCGTCCTGGCGCCATGGTCGCCAAGGTCGCCGTGACAACCTTGCTCAAAACCATACGATGCTATTGATACTTGAGACGGGTTACCCGGTTTTGTAGTTTATGGTTGAAATCTAGACTTCAACAATAGTTGAGAGTGGATAAATGAACTTTTTCCTAAAAGAAATAGAAAAAATAAGAAAGACAAAAGTTACCATTCATAGCATATTTCTCTTTTTTGTTTCTCCTAACTTGTTTTGGTTGTAAACTTGAATTTTAAGGTGTGATGCAATACTTCGAAGACTCTATTTTGGTTTTTTTTACTTGTTCGTTTGACACTTAAATGAAAATAATTTTCATGTTTGTACCTAAATGATTGTTTGCATTACATATGTTTCTTGAAACAAATTGACGTAGGATGTGATTACGTGAATTACATTGGTACAAATATTTATCTAGTCTGAACTATTACTAGCATTCTTGATTTGTGAGAGTAGCAGTATCAAATGATGAAATGCTCAGAATCTCAGTTTGGTACACATGTTACAATTGAAGAAGGAAAATGGCTATTCACAACTGAGTTCATCTTATTCATTATTGAAGGGAATATATGTACAAGACTTAGATGGGCCCACCTAGGCTAATGGGCCTACAAACTTATCTACACTTACCACCCCTCTCAAACTCAGGGTGTGTCATGTGGATATGAGGCACCAAGTTTGTGCAGTGTTCCCCTAGGCGGGCGCCTAGGCCGCCTAGGCGCTGGGCGAAGCCTGTCCGCCGCGACTTGGTGCCAATCGGTGGCCTAGGCGCTCGCCCTTAGCCGGGTCCAAGGAGGACCTCGGCGGACTGGCGGACAAAGCGGCAACACTTCAAGCGATCTGGGCGATGCAAGCGCCCGAGGCGACTTCACCTGTGGTGCATTGCGTCGCCTCCCGGATCCACTTGCCACGCCTCCTCCCTAGCTCCACGAGCGCTGCCTCCTCATGAATCCTCTCTGTAGCCTCTCCCCCGGATCCCGTCGCCAGAGGCATCGGAGGCTATCTGGAGGCGGCAGATCTAGGCGGCGGCCTACCGAGAGGAGAGAGAGAGAGAGGGAGAGGGTTGCGAGGGTTGCGGCGGCCGGATCTGGGCGGCGGTGTTGCAGTGAGGAGAGCGAGAGGAGAGAGCTGCGAGAGAGCGAGAGTTGCGAGAGAGAATGAGAGAGCGAGAGAGCGAGCGTTGAGCGAGGAGAGAGCTGCGAGAGAGCCAGAGAGCGTTGCGAGTGAGGGAGAGAGCTGCGGGAGTGAGACTGAGGAGATATTTTGTTGAGATCGAACGGCCGATATTGCTTTAGATCGGACGGTATATCGACGGCCGATACTGCTTGTTTGCTTTACATCGGACGGCCGATACTTCTTCTTCCCCGCGCCTCCAGCTCTTCTTCTTCCCGAGCTGGATCTCCGAGCTGCATCTTCTTCCCCACGCCTCCTTCCCCTCGCCTCCTTCCTCCCCTCGCCTCCTTCCTCCTCGCCACCGCCTTCGCACCGCGCTCCGCCTTGCCCTTGCTCCCCCTCGCCTCTACTCCGTCTCGCCTCTGCTCCCTCCGCGTGCTCGTCTCTGCTCCCCCTCGCCTCCGCCTGAGTCGGCCGCCTAGGCGGCGCCTCGGAGGCGCCCTAGGCGCTAGGCGCCGGTCCACCTAGCGCCTAGGTGAACACTGAGTTTGTGGATATGAAACCGATGTGTTTTGAGCCTGTGAAGAAGCATGGGACAACGCATATTGAAGATCGATGGTTGAGTGTTGACAATGAGTGTGTGTAAAAGATGCATCCACACCAATATGTTTTGCAATTTGAATCGCACTAGTGTTGTCAGATAGAACAGGTGTGGTAGCATCAAGATCAACAAACAACCAACGAAACCAGGTAGTAGTAGCAAGAGCTTGAAGGTCAGCTTCAGTGCTAGAAGGTGACACGATAGTCCCATGCAATGAGCGGAGTCCCAAGGAAGATGCTTGGAGTGGAACTAGATCACTCACCATGTCAAATCAGAGTAAGTGTTAAGTTGGAGTTGAGTCAAACATGAATAGAACAAACATCGAGATGTAGTACTCCTCAAGTATCATAGTGCATAGAGCAGATGACTATATTAAACTGAAGTGGGAGTATTGACGAACTGGATGATATGGACGACATGAGCAATGTCTAGCCTAGTGATAGGGAGATAGAGAAGATTGCCCACAATATGACGATAGCCAAACGGATGCTCAAATGGTGTGCCATCTGTAGGAAGTAACTACAAATGAAGCTCCATATGTGTAGCTATTAGTAAGGTCACAACGAGCAATTAAATCCAAAATGTGTTGGTGCTGAGAGGATGTAACCATCGTCGGTGAAATTGACTTCAATACCTAGGAAATAGCTGAGATGTCATAAATGTGACACCATGAACTGCTTACTCCATTGTTGCTTAGCTGAAGCAACATACTCCATATGATCTCCAGTAATCAACATATCATTAGCATAGAGAATAAACAAAGTATCACCACACTGAGGTATGAATGAACACTGCTGGAGTAGGAAAAGAACCAGCATCACGAATCATTGAACCAAAGTGCTCAAAGCAGACATGCGGAGTTTGCTTAAGACCATAAAGAGCATGTTGAAGACGACATAGTCTGTTGGAGCCTCAACTGCATGAGAAGAACCAGCATCACATATCATTGAATGAAAGCACTCAAAAGTAGGCATGCAGAGCTTGCTTGAGAGCATAAAGAGCATGTTGAAGATGACAGTTTGTTGGAGCCTCAACTGCATGTGAGTGTAATGTAAATCAGCATGAAGTCCATTAGCAAAGAAAACCACAACGTTTAGAGTATGAATTGTGGTCTTTGAGCAACTGGAGCAATTGTATGATCATGATCTCGACCATGAGTCTGTTGAAATCTTCAAGCAACATGACGTGCCTTGTACCTTGGTCTTTGCCTTCACACCTACATACATGTAAATGATGTTATAGGAACCACATGAGCAGGTAATGGAACAAGATCCCTATAGTTGCAAGCTCCTCAGACATAGCCAGCTGGCACTTAGGAACTATAGCTGCCCCATGATAAGTACAAGACTCATATACTACACCTGTAGAAGGAAAACATCAATTGTCAAAGTATCAACATTATTGGTTGGGGAATCAGAAGTAGGGCTGAGGATTAGAATGGACCCTGGGTTGGCGACCACAGTGGAGTGGAAAGGTCGAAATGTGAAATTCGTGGAGTAGCAAGACATAACATGTGATAGAAAAGACAAGGCTAGGGTTTGGCTATTCACAACTGTACATCTTATTCATTTATTGAGAGGTATATATAGACATTGTTACATGGGCCTTACGGGCTACAAGAGCCTCATGGGCTAGAGAGAGAGAGAATGAGAATGTACAACACTCTTTAACACCCCTTTTCAAACTCAAGATCGATTAGGAGGATCTGATGCACTGAGTTTGAGTAGATGAAGTTGATGTTCTTGGGTCTTGAGCTTTAGTGAAGAAATCTAAAACTTGAAGCTCCGAAGGAACATACTGGAGGACGATGGTCGACTGTGTAGGATCAAGGATAATCGACTAGAGGGGGGGTGAATAGAAGGTTTTTAAATTTTTTGACTAATTAACAATTTAAGCCAATTTAAGAACTAAGTCTAAATTAGATACAATTCTAGCTAAGCAATTCAACACAATATAAATGCTAGAATTGTAAATGCGAAAAGTAAAGACTACAAATAACCACAATGGAGACAACGATGTTTTTCTCGTGGTATTGAAGACTTGTCGGTCTTCACTAGTTCACAGTGAGAAAGCTTGAACGAATCAAGCCGACTCTACAAATTAAGCCTTCTCTCGATCACTAGTGGTTGTTCTTCCTCCGCTCCGGAGATGGCGAACATCAAGCCACTCATAATTTTGGCACCAGGCCTCTTCACAATCTTCTTGAAGAGATCACCGTGCAACCTTCGCTAAGCCGTCTAGGTGTTTGGCAAAACACCAAGAGTAATAAACCGACGATCTTCGCTTGACGACACTCAAGTGCAATGGATCAATCTAGTATGAATACACTTGAAATGGCTCAACTACCTCACAATGAATGCACAAGTGTATTTGAGGAGTTGAATGAATGTTCAAGGCTCTAAAGATGTTAAATGAGTCTTGCACTCTGTCCTTGAGCAGGTGGAGGGGTATTTATACCCCCCACTAACAAATATAACCGTTGGGGAGAAAATCCCCAACTTTCGCCGATTTACAGATTACCGCCATGTATCGGCAGATTACTCAGACTCCACCAACCGCTCATGAACGACTATAACAGAGGCATTAACTCCTCTCGACATAACCGCTTAAACCGCATGACGCGATTACTCGCCAACCAACATGCGGATCGCCACAGTCGTTGTATCGCTTCGGCAAGGCGGTACTACCAATTCTCAACAGAACCAAAATGGATGCTCTCTAAAAAAAACGTACCACCAATATTTCGAACTTACAGTAGTATGATGACAGCAGCAAGGAATCAACACAATCAACATAGAGTATGACGTCGAGCGATGAGCGTAGTATCTGGATCGAGAAGAAGATTAGACCAATCAACAGATAGTATCCTGGATTGGAGCGCAAGATGGAGAGGCGGTTCTGGGCAGAGGAAGACCCACGGGTGCGGAGTACTTCAGTGGCGTAGATCCAAAGACAAGACGGTGACACCAAGTGGTGAAGACGAGGCCGCGCTTTAGGCGCCCGATCCAGCGTGACTCCGGGTGGAGGACGACCCACGGGCAGCGCAGATCCGGAGAGGTGGTGCTCGACGGCACAGATCCGGAGACTAGTTCGTGTGACGTCGAGCGAGGAAACGGCGGAAGTAGAGGTCTTCGTCGTGCGCGCTCGGGATCTTTGTCGTATTGGACGGCGATGTCGAGGAAGGTCGGATCTTCCCCGTTGCTGGAGCCGGATCTTTGTCGTGCGCTGATAGGCGAGTTTTGAGCGTCGAGCAAAGAAGCAGAGGCGACGCTGAGCAATGAGCAACGGAATGAGATGCCGCCGAGCAGCGGCTCGGGCCCACCAGCCCACGGCGGAGGCAACGCAGATACAACAACGGCGACAGCTATGCAAACAGGGGTAGGGTTGGAGAGAGCTCTGATACCATGATAGAAAAGACGAGGCTAGGGAGAGAGAGAATAAGAATGTACAACACTCTTAGCAACATGTACAACCAATAACTCGAAGATGATCAGAACCAAGAGGGTCCAGAATCTTGTCAGGGCACTTCCTGTAGTCGAGATGAAGGTTGGAGGTTGATAAGATACATCTGTAGATACAATGTCTCCCCAAAAATGAGCAGTCTCAATATTCGACGATGCTTATGCTCAACACCATTTTGAGCATGAGCATTAGAACTCAAGAGTTGGGAGGGCACTCAAGAGCTGGAAGGGTGCCCTCAGAAGAAAGAAACTAACGAAAAGCGGTTGATAGATACCCTCTCCATCAGAGCGAAAAAGCAAATAGCAGTAGAGAATTGATTATGAACCATGCGAGCAATGGACTGATATATATGGATAGTAACAAAGAGCGATGCTTCATAAAATAGATTTAAGTGTATTGAGAATGATCATCGATGTAAATGCCATAATACTTGTGACCTTCCTTGCAAGCGAAGGGAATCAGACGCCATACATCAGAATGAACTAAATTAGAAGGCGACTAAAATGAGAAGTCTTGGAGGAATATAGGAGTTGTAGTTGTTTCCCCAGCTTTCGAATCAAAGCTACCATCAATAGTAACGTGACCGAATAGACCTGCTGAAAACTCCTTATTAAGTTCATATTAACAGACCTATTATTGCATCTAATTTATACGCAAAACTCAAATCCAGAAAAAAATAGATTAAAAAAAAAAGAGAGAAACCGACCTGATTTGACCAGTTTTCGCTGAGAAACCAGAACAAGACTTTGTGGTTTTTGGCCCAATTCTGATTTCCAAAACCCTGATGATGACACAGCGCACCAACAACACAACACACACACATCTTCATGGCAGCAGTGTGCCTGATGGTGAGATTGAGCTCAATGACGGCAGGTCTGATAAGAAGATGAGACCATGGAAGCTGACGCTGATAGATCTAGAGGAAGCAAGCTTCAGTGACATTGTTCTTGGTGAGTTGGAGCTATCCGACCGGATTGACCTCGAATCCAACGAGCGCATTAGTCGGGATGAGGGTGTTGACGAAATCGAGCAATTCTGGCTCGGGCGGATCTGGTTCGGGGGAGGGATGGCGACACCATAATTGGGCAAATTTGGCTCAGGAGAGGATGATGACGGCGGAAATAGTAGAGGATGGAAAAAGATGGTGGTGGTGTAACTTGCCAAAGTCTCACCAACGACGAAGTCAGTGGTGCTGGTGTCGGCAAGTAATGGTGATTGCTAAGGTTTATCCTACCATGTTAGAATTGAAGATAGAAAACTATTAGCCATTAATGGTGGACACTTTAAAACCTGGAAAAAATGAGTTGGGTTTGATGCCTGGATAATGAAGCAGCACAAAGTTGTGGAGGAACAATTTCACTTTGCTGCTAGAGAGCACAAAGGTTGAAGGAACCTCTTCACCGTGCTGCGGTAGATATCACTCTAGAGGTGTCGAAATGCCTTTGATCCAAAACTCTGAAAACACAAGATCTTGTCCAAGATCAAAGGCAATAACAATATGTTCTAATGATGGGTTGGGATCACATGAGTATGTGTTACAAATCTAGAGGGTCTCACCTCTATTTATAGGCTTCATGAAGCCTTTTACAACTCACATAAGTACATGACAACTAACTACTAGCTAGTTATAACTCGTCAACAACTCATACTTGACAACTCATTGACAACTAATCTATATGTTGACATATCAATGACATCATCATTCTTAATAGCTAAGTATTCTAGAAATATAAAATAGAAGTAGCAAAATCAAAGTTTGTTTCTTATTCTTAATATCTGGAAGCTACCCCATCTTCCTTCATTTTAAAGCTAGTCTCTCATACCAACAGAAGTGCAAATAACCCCTTAAGTGTCTTCATCCATTTAATTACCACTTTTAACCATGCATATGTATGCATTCTTTCTTGATAAGCTAGCTCATGGCCTAACTGAATTTGAAGAACTAATTTAGGCTTGATGTCCCACATCAGATAAGATATTTCAAATTTTAGTCTCTTTTGTTTCTTATCATCTAGAGTAGGAACAATTATTTGGTCCTGGAAGTACTTTAATCTTAACTTACTGAATCATATGCTAGTGTCATGTATTCCTTATTCTTCAATGTAGAGGTGTGAATTTTGAGAACTAGTAAACTGTTATTTCCATTTGTGTTCACTTCTTAGAGCTGCATTTTCAGCACTGAGATACAATGATTTTTTCCAACATTTGACTAGCTTATCTTAAATACGGATGAAACTAATTATGGTGGACGTGGTGAACTCAAGAGCAGTCAGTATATAAAAAGGACCAGCAACAAAAGGTTTATTTGCATTACTTGGACAATCCGCCTTTTTGGTTTGTTATTATCTTTGGACGCATTAGTATTGTGCAACCAACTTGAGCAGTGTTACTTCCTGTAGGGTTGATGGTTGTCGCATCTCCTTGGAATTGGCATTACCATGTAGAAGTGCTCAGGTAGGTAGATGTAAAATACTAGCCCTTCACAACAATATGCATACCTTCTAAAAGGAAGCACATATTTGCAGGTATACAAGTTGGTCCGAATTTTGAGAATTTAGGCTGTCAACATATATATATTGTTGATAGACCAAACAATCGATGTCCTCCAAAGACCTTTACTGTCAATGTTTACACTCTTGCAACATTGAAAACTTGGGTGGAAAACTGAGGTACGGGCAGTTTGATTTTTTCTTTTCATGTACTTTATGGTTACCTCTGTAAATTGCTGGATATGTACTAGGTTGGGAAAAAAAAATCCAAATTATCCCTTCAAGTGTTGTCTCTGTCTTATTTCCACTCAACTTCAATACCATTTAGTTTACATCCCATAACTATTAAAACCGGAGCACTTAGCCCCTCAATGGTGGTTTTACCACATAAGGAGCTGTAATCATCAAATTTTACTATTGTGGCAGTCAAGCCAGCAAAATAAATAAAAAGATATCTCTCTTGTTGCTACATCACCCCATCTCTCGTTCATTCCCCTCTCTCACCCGCAATCTCCCCATGCTTCAGCTTCGACTGTCACGGTGCGATGTACATTTGCCATTGGGTGGCGGGGCTGGCAGCACCAGTGGTGTGGTTTGAGGAGGGCGCTTGAAGAAGAGGAGTGGGCGGCGGAGCACCACCACCGGCAGCAGTACTGCTGCTGCTTGTGGTGGTGTTCCTTGGCGCTATTGGAGATGGGCTTACTGAGCTTAAACCACACGGACTCCAGCTGCATTTGCAACGGCTGGTGGCAGTGGTGGTAGCCTACTTGCTGATCATGTCGCTTCAATTAATCAATTAAGACATGGAGATGTGAGCAATGGAGTGGTTTGGATCTTGCACAAGTTTTTTTATGCTTGTGTAGCCATGTGCTGATCGAGCTAGTGATGTGGCAGCTCCAGTTCGTTGGAGCCAGCGGGGAATAGGAAGATGAGCCCAAAAGGAAACAAGACAAATTGTGTGGTGATGAGCTCTTTGGAATAAGAAACAAATGGAGAAGTCTCTGTTTGTTCGCGGCACAAACGAGCAGCCGATGCGACAGCATTGCTCCAGCAGCATGCGCAAGTGATGCTCTCCTTTCTTGTGGCTCGGATGGCCAATGGCGGCCATGGGCGCAGCTAGGGGCAGCAGCTGCAGTGGCATGGCCCACGTGGAAGTAGGTGGAGGTGAGGGTCACGTGCAGCAGGGAACTGGCAAGTGGGGTGTGGTGTCAAATGGTGGGGCGATGTGATGCGGGCGCACTGGCGCTCGGCCGGTGAGCTCATGCTGGGGCAGAGAGCAGCAAAGAAGACTATGAAAGGGAGTTGGGTGAGACCGTGGGAGGACAGGTGGGCCTAATTTTCTGACTTCCGGTTAAATATATTTGCAAACTCCACGTCTAATTTTCTGACTTCCTGTTAAATATATTTAAAAACTCCATGTCGTCACAAGTTATGTTGACTGGGAGGAAAATCACGGTGGAATAGGGCTAGGGAGTCTTTTAACTGGTACTGAGAGTTGAGAGGTGTAAACTAAACGGTATTGAAGTTGAGGGTGGAAATTAAACCAAGGCGATAGCTGAGGGGGTAAATCTGACTTTTTCCAAGTAGGTTTGTTAGGACATATCTACTGCAAACCCTCATTTGGGTGCAAACATGGAATCCATTTTGGTTTGGTATGCCCGCTTTAGTTAAATGCATGGCTGACCTTAGTTTCAGCTTATGTACAAAATTAAAAAGTGCGGAGAATGTGATTATTTATCAAATGCAAATATATACCTTGTAAAGGATCTATCTATCTGTACGCATGTGAATATAGTATCTAATTAGGTGGCGCAAATTTAACAGATTTTGTTTATCATCTACAGAGACTGGAGCCACCTTGCAGGTCGAGCTTTGGGGACTACCTGCACGGTAAGGAATAAGGATGTTTCATTTTTTGCCGCCAAGTGTAGTGCAAGTTCTGTGAAAAATCTTTGCACATGCTTTGACTTCCTGCTGACTTCTAGCAGGACTCAGAAGTGCTCACAAATAGTACAAGTCATCTCAGTTACACTACATAGTGACATCTCTGGCTAATGAAAGCATATCGTACCTGTGGATGGGCCTGTTTCGGGCAGTTCAAGAGATCGGAGACTAGAGTGAAACGGGAGGATCATGAACCAGTGAATTCTTAGGCCCTTTTTAGTAGGGCTCCAGGTTCTGCTCGTGATTCTTTGAGAATCTGGAGTTGTCTGGTGAAAGCGTTTGGTTGGTATGTTGACTCTAAAAACCATATGAGAAAGGACTAGAGGCAAATAAATCAAGCTATCCTTTGTACAAATACTTTAATTGTGTCTTGTAATGCTTACTACGCAGATCACTAGATAGAGAAATCAGCTCGAACAAGGCCGACTCGTTTCTCTCCGGAAATGTACTCGGATGTTATTCAATTTTCATGGAATAACAAGGTACTTTCATATCGTATAAGTTTTTAAATAATAATTAAATATTATTATGTACAAATATTGAAATGATAAATGAGTGATAACAAAAAACCACAAAATATCACAAGCAGTGTGTCCATCATCCTAATGGAGCCTACGAAAATGTATGTCCGAAGATGCATGTTTACATATGAAGTTGAGGATTCCTATAGTTAAATTATCTTTTACTTGGATATGTGAAAGCTCGGCATCTTAAGAGGAATTCTCAAAGTATCTTTACCAGTTAACAAAAACAATGCCTAAACCCCATTTGTACTAGCTACCTCTACAGATGCTGTGTTTCAGTTTTGGACCCAAAAATTCCCAGGTCCACCTCATCCTGAATCAGATTTCGGAATCTGTATTCTGTACTATGTAGACAAATACATCGCTTGCCCTTGGCAGCATAAACGGTGAGTGCGAAAAAAGAAGTGCTTGCCTAACGAATGTACGGTGCACCAGACTAAACATATTATGTTTAGATTATCCAGGTTTCTAGCTTCCGAGCGACTATTGTTATTGTTCATCAAGGCATTGTCAGGTTTTGCTCTTCAACTTCCTATGTGCCTTGAGGTCAACTAGATGTTATCCTTGCTACCCTTCTGGTAAGCAAGCTTCGACAAATACTCCGCAGCTGCTTGAGCGGCTGGATCCGAGGAATCACTGCTTCTTTGGGCCGACGATGAGGTGCTTGGATCCGAGGAATCACTGCTTCTTTGGGCCGACGATGAGGTGCTCGGATCCGAGGAATCACTGCTTCGTTGGGCCGACGATGAAGTGCCCGGATTTTCTTGTGCCATAGTAGTATGCGCTTGCGAGCAGCATCACATACCTCTTCATTTGACATCACATCCCAGAGGCCATCGCTCACAAGAATAAGGCATTCACCATCTTTTGCACGGGCAACAACAGTGACCTCAGGGACTGGGATTACATAAGGCTTCAGGTATTTGTCCCCTGCAAACAGTTCCAATAACACAGATCATTCGTAGGTACTGGCACATACACCAGGAAAGGGAGAGCACAACATGGGTTAATCGAGTTTGAAGTATCGGTAAAATCAAAACAATTACAATGAAGACAGTGCATAATTCGACAAGAGCAATGAACATTTGAACACAGGAATGGGGAAGGTTGGTTGATGACTAATTTTTCGTGGCCATTCTCAGCATTTGGTTTGCTATAAAAAGGGGGGAAATTTGCTAAATGGCATTGCAATGATGTATAAATTAGAAAATATCATCCAATATGAGAACGATAAGTGGGCCATAGGGCCACATATCACTGACACATCGATGTTATTTTTCAACTTGTGGTATTTTGTAGTGTTACTAAGCAAATTGTCCTCTAAAAAATGCTTAACATTTGATTGTGGCCAAATTTTAGTGGTGCAGACTGGAACACTGAAACAAACACAGCCACAGAACAGAGAAGCATAACAAGATTTATTTTTCTAATTGGAAGTCTCAATAAAGCAAAATTGAATAAAGAACAAAAGGATACTGAATAAGTTGTTTCTAGTTGTGCTGCATAATCAGTGTCTCAGTGACTCACCCCTGAAACCTCGAGTATTTGTTTTCTAAGAGAATCACTATTTCGAAGTTCTGCCATTTGATTGGGTGGCTCGACCAAGTTATATTTAGAAGCCAGAGCTCACTCGTTTTTTATCACCTAATGGGCACTGGACACTCAGACCCTTGACTAGGAGACATTGACGGCCTGCCATCACAAAATGTCCACTAATTTGACTAAGAGCAAAAAGAATCAGTCAGACTTTTTCCCTGTGACAATTCACAAATCCCTTGGACCATATCATCAGCACAATTCAGAAATCACTAATAATTTTAGTGGCAACAGAAAGAATTAGGGTTCATCTGCCATTTCCTTGAGACGGCAACTACAAACTCACTACCACTGGCAAACATCCACATCAATGAAATTGGAGAAACATAACCAATTAAGGTATTTGTAAGCAAACTTTGCTTTCAATACGTCACGAGGGCAAGAAAGCATACCAATCGATCGCGACATTGCAAGAACACCAAGAACTCGATAACCATTCCACTGGATAACCTTGCCACCCTGCGCCTCAATCCTCGCATACTCGTCTTCCCTATTTGGCTGAAGCACGAAGAAAAGCAAAACAACAGAGTATCCAATTAACCCAAGAACTCAAAACCAATTACAGGTAAACTAGTACTACTACATGGAAGTGTGGAAACCAGTGGGAGTCCGGGGCTTACTTTATGATCCACGGACAGCGGCAAGGGTTGCTTGCCTTGGCAGAGCACGGCCCGCGAGTCCCCTCAGTTGGTAACAATGACATCTGATGAACAAACGGCCGCGACCACCGCGGTTGAAGAGGGAGACAAAGGGAGTAGGGAGGGCAAAGGGGACGGCACACTCCGGGCGGCGGCGTAGTCGAGGACCAGCGGGGGCGCACACGGGGACGGAAGCGGAAGGGCAAGGTGGTGCTCCGGAAATCGCCTTGTCGCGAGAGCAGCAGGAGGAGATGCGTTGAGGGGAAAGGAGAATGGGTACGGGCTTTGGTCGCGCGGTGGGATTTCCTATGGTAGTTCGATGGTATTTGTAGGTAAAAATATCTAACTTTAAAAGGTATTTTCGTTTCTATAAGATTGGATTCTCACGAGAATTTTGAAAATACTACTTCTCGTCGTTAGTTTATTTTTGAGACACTTCTCGTGAGAATCAGAATTGAGTAATTTTGAGAGGCTGGGTATTTCACTGGATCCAGTGGCTGGTAGTTTTCTCTTTTTAGGCTCTAGTCTTTTTCCTTGTTTTGTTTTCTTTCGTGGTTGCTTGACCGGCCTGTACATTCGTTCCAGCTTTCAATGATATCGTAGCTCCTGCTTTTTCGTCCAAAAAAAAGCATACCGTACTAGATTTAGAGGTGCACTCTTGAAGGTACTGCCCGTGCATGCTGGCAATTGGATTGACGATCAACAGTTCAGATCAAGCATAGTGGAGAAATAGGGTTAATGTTCCTTTTGTTTTGATAAGTAGCTTAATCTGAGCCGCCAATTTCAGAACCACTCGATCAAGAAACCCAAAGCAGATAATCTACAAAGAATCGTTGTAAGGCCTTGCAATGATACTCTACGGCGGAGAGCTCATAGGCATTACTAACGGGAGTTTTTCTGGGAGCATTGGGACACACACTGGTTCGCTCTACTCTCCAGCCTTTGTTGCCATCAGCTTTGTGTAATCAAACTTGATTGATATTAGAATGCGGACACCAAGACAGGTTTTAGGTGTGCAGAAGAGGCGAAAAACAGCAGCAGCCTCATGGATAAGATAAATGTCCATGTAGCCATTCCACAAGATTTGCTACTTGACGGTGCTCCATTGTTCCTTTCTCACGTTGCATGATCAAGAGACTAATCCACGAATACAATAGCATGGCAGATTTTTTTTTTCAAAAGCCAGGTTACTAACAAGTTTTATTGATTGGTATTTATTGGGAGGTCTCCGCTAAATTTGATTGCTGATCGGTTATGACTTCACTTTGGGCAGTTCTGTTGTCAGTTGGATATTCGCATCATCCATCATCCTTACACTGTTGCCATTCATGCTGCCTTTGGCGTAGAAGATTTGCGACTTGGTTCAAGAAAATTGTCAGCTTTTGCAACTCTTTACATTTTTTTAGATAATGGAAGAGGAAATCTCTCCCGGCCTCTGCATCAAGGATACACACAGCCTATTTTATTAAGAAATTTAAAGTATCCAAGCAAAAACTCGACGACTGAAAATTAATCTCAATCATTACTAATCCGGTGACTAAACCGCCATCCATGAAAGCTTAAAATTTGTTTCGCCACTACTTCCAGCCTATCGCTTCCAGTCAATATGGACTCCTTCTGAACAGGTTGCTACAAATTTGCCCAGGCCCTTAGCCAATACCCACTCAAAAAAATAACCTGCAAGGGATTAGTGACAATCTTTTTGTCAAAAACAACATCATTCCAACATAACCAGATAGACCAACATAAGGCACTAGCTCCCCACTAGGAGTTGTGACTTTAAAACTTTTGGAGTACCGGCTAGCCAATTCCCAAACATGTTTGCTATACTCTCAGGAGGAGACAAATTAAAAGCACACTGAACAGCCCACCATGCAAGGCGTGCAACAGGACATTCAATAAAAAGATGTTGAATTGTTTCCTCGTTAATACAGAAACAACATTTTTTGCTCCCCCTCTAATTTCTTTTAAGCAAATTGTCTTTAGTTAAAACTACCCCTTTTTTGAGATACCATAGGAAAATTTGCACTTTTAATGGAATTTTAATTTGCCAGAAAAAGTTCCTAATGGGGACTTAAGAACTTCCAATTAGTGCCGCATAGAAAGACTGTACCGAAAAAAGTTAAATGTAAATTAGCAATTTGCAAAATTAACTCATTCCACGCATGTAACTTAGGCCCAATAATAGGTCTACGAAAAGAAATATTTAAAGGAGTCGTTCTAAGAATATTTGCTACTGTATCATCCTTTCTCCTTACCACATTATAAAGGAGTGGATATTGACTTTTGAGTGGAGAGTCTCCTAACCAAACATCTTCCCAAAATCTAGTTTGCATTCCATTCTTAATCTAGAATGAACGAAAACGAAAGAATTGCTCCTTGATTTTCATTAACCCAGACCAAAAATGAGAAGTTCCAGGTTTATTAACCATCTGCGAAAGACACTTCCCACCCAAATACTTTCTTTTTAACATCGATTGCCAAATTCCTTCTTTATTAAGCAACTTAAACAACCATTTTTCTAGCAAACTTTTGTCTTTTGCGTCTAGATTCTGAATGCCTAAACCACCCTGCTCTTTGGGTGAACACACTACTCTCCATTTAGCTATTTACGTTTATGATTATCGCTCTGCCAGTAAAATCTAGAGTGATAAAAATCTAATCTCTTGAGAACCTCCCTAGGAACCTCAAAAAAGGATAACATAAATATTGGCAGGCTACTAAACACTGAGTTAATAAGTACTAATCGTCCACCAACAAACATATTTTTTCCTTTCCAGGTGCTAAGCTTCTTTTCGACTCTACCCTCAACCCCTTTCTAGTCACAATTCCTTAGTTTTCTGAAGTGAATTGGAATACCTAAATATCTGAAAGGAAATGCACCTATTTCACACCCAAATAACTGAGTATATTGTGATTCAACCTCTTTGGCATTACCAAAACAAAAAATCTCACTTTTGTGGAAATTAATCTTTAAACCTAATAATTGTTCAAAGACACAGAGAATAAGCTTGATATTTTTTGCTTGATCTAAATCATTATTCAAGAATAGGATAGTATCATCAGCATACTGTAAAATTGATAACCCATCATCAATCAAATGAGGGACTACTCCTGATAAAAAACCCGCTTCTTTAGCTCTTGAAATGAAGATAGCAAGCATATCCACAACAATATTAAAAAGAATATAGGACAAAGGATCACCTTGTCTAAGGCCCTTTTGAGTTTGGAAAAAAGATCCAATATCATCATTGACTTTTATTCCAACACTTCCACCCTTAACTAAGCTTTTCAACCAGGAGCACCACTTAGATGAAAAGCCTTTCATCCTCAGTGTTTGAAACAAAAAAAGGCCATTTTACTTTGTCGTAAGCTTTCTCAAAATCCACTTTGAAAACTATTCCATCCAAATTTTTTTATGTAACTCATGTATAGTTTCATGAAGAATAACAACTCCATCAAGAATAAGCCTCCCCGGCATAAACACCGACTAGGAAGGTCTAACAATCTTTTGAGCTACACTCATAAGCTTATTAGTAACCACTTTAGTAAAAAAAAATTAGAACTAACATTTAAAAGACAAATAGGCCTATACTGCTGAATTTGCTTAGCATCTCTTTTTTTAGGAAGTAATATAATTATTCCAAAATTCAAACTAAAAAGAGGCAAAGAGCAACTGTAAAAATCATGAAACATAGCCATCAAGTCATTTTTAATGACTTACCAAAACACATGATAGAACTCAGCTGGGAATCCATCTGGCCCAGGTGCTTTATTATGCTTCATTTGAAAGATTGCTTCTTTCACCTCCTTTTTAGTGAAGGGTTCTGAAAGAAAAGTATTTTTCGCATTCGAAACTTGAGGTATATCATTTGTAAAAGCATTAATCATGGATAAATGGTTAACTTTGGATGGACCAAATAAACTTTTATAATAGTTGGAGATATTTGCAACTCTTTACATGTTCGAGCACCTTTTATTTTTGCCGAAATTCGCATGTGAAAACATAGACTTGCCCATCTTTCTCATTGTCAATCCCAATAGCGCAACACTAGTGTGAGGACCCCCGGGTTATTTCCGTAAGACCGAGGCCTTCTCAGTCTTATGGAAATAACTCTAGGCCTCAAGTAACCGAATTTTAGATTAACTCCATCTAAGTGAGAAGCTCTGACCAAATCTAGAGCTCCGATGATCATGTGTGCTGCTCCTCTGCAAGCACTACATGATAACTGGTTCTCCAACAGACCAAGTCCACACTTAATGAGTTAAAAGGGAATTCATCAACAGCGAGTATGAGACCATGTTGGCTCCCAAGATTAGCGACCAACACGCTCATACTCTCATTCAACGTCGACCACATCCATACAACATTCATACATTGATAATCCAAAAGTCATACAACATAATAGTTTAAGTCTACAACTATTATAAGTGACCGACCGGCCAAATTCAAATAAGAACAATAAGTAGCAGCGGAAGTAATGTAAATAAACCAAAAGGTCCAGCATGGTGTGCCCCATAACCCATGGCAACCGACTGGGGTTAAATAATAGCACTATTCGTTAGGGTCGTCAAAATTGGCGCTAACGAACTCGTCTGGCGTAGAATCGTCTTCACCTGAATTTGCAGCACCCGGGTTACATACAAATGTACTCGCAAGTCTTACACAAAGGAAAAATTATTTATGCTTAGAGGTTAACAAAGGATGACAATAGTGGCTTAGTTTTGCAGAAAATGCAACAAGTCTTATTCCTAGACCATCTAGTTTGAAATTGCCAATTTTGCAAACATTTGCTTTGTAAAAGAAGTACACAAGACATATATAATTATATAGATCAATCAATACCAAAGTAGCTATCCACTTTGTTAAACTAAAATGCATGAACATCCCATTCATGCCGAACCAAGTTGTAACCATGTCCAAATTTTAATTACAAGACTAACGATGACGCATACCAAACCAAGTGTTATCCATAACCGTAGACGCGGCTATTTGAATATATTTAACTCTGCAGAGGTGTACTACTTTACCCACAACGACTTGATTAGCCTGTAAGCCTCCGGATAATGACACATTTCCTTAGGTATGTCGTCCGAGGAAATCAAGATTCGGTATTATTTAGCAAGAGAACCCAATTAAGATAAATTCCCCTTTGCAACATGAAGCCCAACCTGGTACAAACGACCGATAGCGCTCGCTAAGCGGGCTTGCAAGTTGTGTTGGAAACAACGATGCAATGTAAATAAACCAAAAATAGTATTCACATGCACATTATAGAAAAATTGCATCGGGTCCTACCAACAAATGATCGAACACAAGTATCCTCACACCACTTGGGACTTAACTCAATAAAACTCTCCCCTTACCTAACCGAACAGTACCCATATCCCGCGTGTGGTAGCATGATCGTTACTTGGAATGACAGCCCATGGCTCGGTCCTTAATGGTTCGGACAAGACAACCACAAACCCGAGTCTTGTGCATAATAGCACCCACACTACCAACCACTTGTCTATACCCAACAACCAATTAAATAAAAAAGTTTTTGACTCAAGGATCAGATACAAAGATTTGAACAAAAATAAAGATAAGAAAAGTTATGTGTCTCCCACAATTGACAAGCTAATCACGCCAATTGATCTAATGCGTATACTAGACCCGCAATGGCTAAGCATTCGACACATAAACTTCATATCATCACAAACATCTATCTTAAGCATATTAATAAGGGAATTATCAAGGATAAGTAGCAAGTATAGGCATATCTAACTACTCAGAACATAACGGTATACAAAAATAGCATGCAAGCAATATCATTGCATTTCAAACACTGATTTATTAAAACTAGAAGCAATATGACACATAAAAGAAAGTTCAAATGATACTTGCCTTGCTGGAAGTCAAGTTGTTCACTCTCGGTGTAACACCCTGGCTATTTGGAAGCCAAGATGCCACCTAAATAATCTAGCATACAACTATAATGCGGAAGAATTTGAACACTATCTCATCTAATGACATAAAGAGATCAATATTCAATAGAACCATGGCATGAATATAGTCTGAATCCAAGCAATTATATCGAAGAAATGATCAAAGATCACAAGTAATACTTAATCAACCATAACATAGCACTAGGTATCATTCACCATCTAAATTTATTTATTACAGTTCATCAATAATGAATGAAAGATAGAAACTAAATCGTAAGGTTGAACTTGAATATGGTGAAGTGAATGAGTAGTGCGTGTCTACTCCCTCCCAATTGAGCCAACATCAATGATCACCTAAAATAAACAAACAAAGCAAAAATGAGTCCGAGACTCGCAAGTACAATGAATAATTGGACATACAACAATCATGATCATGACAACATCATTGAAGAATATGAATATAACACGTAATGAATATTTGAATGAATGGAATGAATGAAATGAAGGACTGCACACATGCATATACCGGTATAGCTAGTGACACACCTGCCGGTGCTCACTCTAAGCCCGTATTTAACAAAATACGGGGATCCAAGTCCCGTATAAAGAACGTTTCATACGGGTGTCCCAATCTGCCCACATTAGAATGGTGGGTCTTATGTGCCCATACTGGAATTGATGGGTCTTTACATCCCACTCCCGTGGGTGAATCATGAACCATGAATGAATGAATGAATGAATGAATGAATGAATGAATATATATGAATTTGTAAGAAGAAAACTCAAGAAACATGATTCACATACAAGAAACGAAGTAGAAGTCAACGAAACCTACTCACATACCATAGTACTCAGTCATGGTGTGAACTTAAAACATTATGAACAATCGACAGCAGTACATCACACAATGTACTTGCCCATATTGGAATAATGGGACTTCACTACCCACTCCCGTGGGTGAACAGGAGCGAAGGAACGAATGAATGTAAGGAACGTAGTCTTATTATTGTAGAATCATGGTATATCAACTATGAAGGGAAACAAGGAATACCAAATTACCCGTTTTATATTCATTAATCAAGTGGAACAAACAACAAACAAGACAAATCAATTGTACTTGCCTCAACCGTGATTCGGAAGTCAACGATAGAAAGCTCGCCCCGGGTTCACCACCACCGGCACCGTAGAAACAATATACTAAGTACACCAACCAAAAGTGTACAACAATGCAATGAAACAGAAGAGAACAAGCGTCCCTCCCAACAATTAATCAAAACTCTCTCAAATTCTCAAATATGTCCAAAACCATGAATCCAATCAAAACTCCTAAACCATGAATCAATTTTCCTAGAACCTACAAACTTCTCAGGTGACCAAAAGATCAAACTAGTTCATCTAAGTCTTTGTTTTAATCCCAAGACCAATCTGCCATCTCCGGTACTACTAACTTGCGAATTTCATAACTTTTGTTTGGCTCAACCAAACACATTGTTCTAATACTCTTTGGAAACTACAGGAAACCAACTATCTCAATAAAATTATATCAAATATTTATATTGTGCAACAAATGTTGTAAATAGTCAAGTAAAACTCTTCTGTCCACAACAGAGAGGCAGATTACAGCCCGAGATTCTAAAATTCATAACTTTTGATCTAGAAATCAAAAAATTATGAAATTTAACTTTCTGGAATCAAAATGAAAATACCTACAACTCTCAAGGAGACCAACTGATCCAATTTGGCTGTCTCCCATATCAAATTTACAGATCTATGTTCGCTGCACAAGTCCTGAAATTGATTTAGCACTCTGTCTTGCGAAATTCATAACTAATTAACCGTTTATCCAAAAATTATGAATTAGAACTTTCTGGAAATATAACGAAAATTCCCATCTATCTCCAGGAGACACTAATCCCTGAATCTACTCGGATCTAACCCAAAACTGCACGTCAATAGGAAGACAGATTCAACCGATCTACTACAAAAATCTCAGAACAGCTAATGAATACAAATCGCATACGAATTATCTATCAAAACTAATTGGGATCACGAATTTACCCACAAGAACGACGCGAGATGCCGCTGAAACCTTCGCGAAGCCCTCGTGAAGATCAACCCCACCTTCTTCTTCTTCCTCTCCTCTCTTCTTTCCTCACCTTCCTCTTCCTTATGGCCGGCAACAATGGAGAAGCACCGGAGGGGAGGGGCGTGCTACAGTAGCACCGTGCCACAGTGACGGTGGCACTACAGTACCCGTGCTACAGTACTTAGGTGCTAAGGTTTAGTTCCCCCCACATGGGCCCAAAGAGCTATGGGCCAAAGGCCCGAGTTCTAAAACTCCTCCAAAATTCTGAATTTTCCCTTTCTAATTATATTTAATTCTAATACTAGTCACTTATATGTTTTATATTTGAACGGGATATTACACTCAATCATGACAAGTGGGTCCTACGTATTTCTGGAAAATCCAGAAAAAATACTACTCGATTACTATTCACCTAAATTAATTATTTGGTGAAATTTTGTAGAGTAGTGGTGAGAAAAAATGATTACATAGTTAAATAGAGAATAAAATTATAAGACCAAAATAACTTGGTTTATCTCATTTAGAGTTTATATGAATTTTCTATGAATTTTGAAGTTAAATGACTTTTCAGTGTAAAGATATTTGTCTTCCAAATTTTCTGTTGCATTTAACACTTTTTACACTCAACTTAACCTAGCCTCTATCATGACAAGTGGGTCCTACGTATTTTCTTTTCTTTTGCATTTAATTCCTAAAGGAAAAAAATATTCTCTTGGGTAGTGAAATGCTCTCTTGATTCTTGTTTGATATGTGTGTTTATGACATATGTCATTTACAATTTGAGTTGGCCTTATGTTGGCATGGTGGTTCTTTCCGGTTCAGAAAAGTAAAGGAAATGATTGATTTGGGCATTCCAATGGTTTCTCCTTTGGCTTACGTGGTGTTTGTTTGCAAACTACCTACTTGGAAAGTGAAAATGTTTTTGTGATAAATCTTCGATTTTGGATTTGACACTTTTAATAGGGAGTTGGTAATGTGTGGCTGCGATGAGAATCCTTTATTTCAGTTGGATCCTTACTGGTAAGGGAGTTGATTTAAGGCAAGTTTTTTTTTGTGCGTCCCTTGTTAAAGGAGTTGCCCCTAGCAAAGGTGAAGTGATTGATTGAGAAAGGGAACAACAGTTCCATGTGTTTGTGCAGGTTATGTGGTTTAGTACCAAAGGGAAGGCTGTCCAAAGGTACAATGTTTTGTGTCCGATAGTTGCGAGGGTTTGGGAGTTGGCGTATCGATAAGACCATCTCAAGTCCATGTGCGGGGTACGCTACGTCTTGTACGTCCCAGCGTTGAGGGAGCACTTGAGATATCTGAAGTTTAAGGTTTCGTTAGAGCCGTTGACCAGCGAGTAAAATCGTACCTTCGAGTCCCGTCCGAATGCGGGTATTAGAGATGTTAGAGAGAGTGTTGAGGTATAGACGTGGGTATACGTCACGGTGTTGTGGTCACATCAGTCCGAGCGGAAAGAAACTTGAGAATGGGAGTCTTGCATGCACGAAAAATATCCGGAGTTGTTCACGTTGGGTACGTGTTATCGGTTGTTTATTTCAGTTGTGGATGTTCCTTCGAGTAGTATAGCGAGTAGAATTCGGGGATGAATTCTATTTAAGGGGGGTAGAATGTAATATCCCATTTAATTATTTGAGTGCTTAACAAATTAAAAAAGTAATTAAAGAATTAATTCAAAAAAAATTGGAGGAGGAAACAGAGGCAGACCTTCGGCCCATGGCCCAAAAAGGAGATGGCTGCCCTTAAGAAGAAAAGAGGGTGCCCTCGAAAACCTAGCTGCCAACCTCTTGTATCCAAATTACCACTTTGGTTTTTTTCTCCGTCGACGCCAGTGTGGCCATCCATCTTCGCCGGCTCTATTCGTCATCACTGGCACGCCACCACCACGCCGTTAGCGCCGCTTGCTGCCGCGTGGGTGATCTGCCGCGTGGGTGTGTGTTTGCGTCCTAGTGCTTTACGTCTGTCTGCTGTTCGCCTTTGCATGCATGCCGCCGCAGCCGAAGTCTCCCGTCGCCACCCAACTCCAAATTGTCTTTTACCCGAAGGCGTTATCGCCTGCCGCATGGAAGCCAAGGCTAGAGTCTCCTGCTGCTGATCTGATTGGGTAGCTTTTGGTTGCATGCAAGTTGCAACCGAGTCATGCAATTTGGTGCTGCTAATCAATGCTTGCATGCAGCCAATCAATGCAATTTGCTGCTGCTCCTGTTCATGTGTTAGGTAAGGGCTGAATTAGTAGTTAATTAGTTTTGTCTAATAGTATAGATGCATCTCTTTTGGAATCACTAGGCTACGTGAAAGCATTTCATTAATTGGAATAGTAAGGGAGAGAGAGATGAGCTTGATAGTGCTGTGTTCAGATTCAGATTTCTGTTCTCTGTTCAACGTCGATTTTCATTTAGATCAATGCCAAATTAGGACTTGTGATCTCTTAGAGAGTTGTAGATTATTTCATCAGGTTTCCATAGCATCTGAGTTCATCTGAATCCGAGTTATGGTTTGCAAGATACGGCCATTTATGTACCACTGTCCAGAACATCGTTTAATTCCCAGCAGTCACTTTGCGTGGCAATTTGAGCATGGCTAAGGTCCGAATCAGGAATCCTCCCTATTATGATAATTGTAGTTTATTGTCTTAGCTTTCCATAGCCACCAAGATTACCAAATTCCAACATACGGATCAAAAGTTATGTTAGTTTTATTCTTGCTGTCCAGATTGCTGGCGAGATGAATCTGTTGAATTACCTTCTAAAATATGTTTATGTTAGAGACAAATTCAGGGTTTCCACCCAACTAAATTGTTTTATAAAATCTCGTAACCTTTCCAGAATGCCAAAGAACGCCCCAATCGGAGTGGTAGATCAAGAGTTACGCTATCTTCTTTACTGCTGTACGCTTGCCGGGGAATCTGTCTTTCATATTCAGCTGCCTGTTAGTATATTTCCTTGGCTGATTTGGATTATCTCCCAACTAGATTTTCGTAGATATGTTTGTTAAGTTTCTCTAGAACTGGGCTCACCTCGCCCGAGTCCCAGGTTAATAGTTATGGTCTTTTCCGTGCGCTGTCCAGATTCGCTTATGTGTTGGTGTGGTCCGCTTTAGACTAAGCCTATTAGTTAACTCTTGGGTGTTCGAAATGCGTTATAGAACGTTAGTGGAAGCGCCGTGTTATATGTTGTTCTTACTTCGAGTATATATTGTGTAGGCGGAGAGGCTTCAGGTTAGAGCACCGCTTATTGCCTCTCGACGCGTCAGATCGCAGAAAGCAAGTACTTTAACGTTCTTGATTATACAATGTGAATGCTTGATGTTGGAATTGTGTTCCTAAGATCCATGTTAATATTTAATGATCATGTTACTTCCATGTATGTTATCTCCATGATTATAGAGCATGTCTTTTCAATATTCATATTTCACTCCATGCATCCATTATTCATGTTTCATCCACGGAGTGGATTAAAAGATCGATCAATTCCAGCATGGGCACGTAAGATCCACCATTTCAATGTGGGCAGTTTGGGACACCCGTATGAAACGTTCTTCATACGGGACTTGGATCCCCGCACTTTGTTAAGTGCGGGCTTAGGTGAACACCGACGGGTGTGTCACCAGCAATACCGGTATATGCATGTGTGTAGTCCCTTCATTTCATTCAATTCATTCATTACATTCATTCAACCATTCGTTCTGTAATTTATTCATATTCTTCAGTGAAGTTGTCATAAACATGGAAGTTGTATGTATCATTTAATCATCAGACTTGCTTGAGTCTCAGACTCACTCTTGCGTTGTTTGTTTGTTTTAGGTGATCACTGACGATGGCCCTATTGGGAGGGAGTAGACACTCACATTCGTTCATTTCAACATACTCCAAAATTCGATAATAGAGATTGATTCTACCATTCATTCGATAATTAATGACTGTAATAAATGAAGTTGGCTATGGTTGATAGCTTCTTCCTCGTTATGATTGATTGAGTACTACGGATGATCTTCAATCATCTTTTTTATTTAAATGCTTGAATCCTGACTATATTCCTGTGATGCTCATGTTCTTAGTGATTCCTTTATGGACTTGTTATATATGACTGTTGGAACCTCCGGTAAAGCTATCTATACAGGGGAGGTTCCGCCGAAATTTAGAATTTTATCCTCTGCTTTAGTTGTGTTAACATGTTAGTTTAGTAGCGTTCCAGGCTCTTGTCGGACTGGGGTGTTACAGTTGGTATCAGAGCGGGCTTTAGGTCCGTGGTGAATAGATTAACAACTTAGGTAAACTTAATTTGCTAAAATTTTCTTTAGGTCTAGTAAAATAAACTAAAATTTGCTAATGGCTAATTAACTTAAAATTTGACACACTGGTGCACATTAGGATGGGAATGGGCAAAGTATTACATTTGCGTTTCCGTTATGTTGTATTGTTGATTTATGTTATGAGATGATTTTGTATGCTTTTGATTTGATGACATGATTGGTATGTGCGATGATAGTCGATGTTGAGGGGTAGAGATATTGGTTGTGGCCATGGGCATGGCCAGGTTGAACCACCATTCGTGGAATGGGAATGTTGAAGGGTTTTCTTGGGTAACTTAGTTACAAAGGTTGGCGATGAGTTTCCTTGGAAAGGTTGTTGTTTTCCTTGGGTTGCATTTGGTAATTCTGATTACCCGCTGGTTTTTACGAACTTTCTTTGGATAGCAGTTACAATGCAGTTGGTGTGTTCCATTGGTTTTTATTGGTTCCATAAAGTGATTATTTGTTCTCCCGACGGTTGATCCGTTATTGTATCTTGTGAACGTCGTTAATTTGCAAGATTGTTCTTTTCACGAGAATTCCATCTTTCTTGTTGGGAAACATGATTCGTTTATTTCGTTTGGTATTTTGAATAACAGAAATAATCAATTGCAAGTTCTTTATCATGTGGAACATTGATCTTACGTAGCTCTTTAGGAGTAATTTGAGCGTTGAAGTTAATGCCTCTCTTTTATGAAAGAAAATGTTTAAAACCTTGTCATGATTAAGTGAGAAGTTGTAATCGTAGAAAATGAATTGATATGATATGGGTATCAAGTTGGGCCAATGGCGTGGTGCATAGTTAATCTAAACTAGTATCCTTGGAAGTGAAATCGATGAAGTTGATATTGTCTTCAGTAGTTCTTGATGAACTATGATTATGAGTATGGCTATTCCTAATTAGAATTAATAGAGTTATTTAGAGGTGTGGAGCATTGTTGAAATAGTTTGATTACTAAAATTGCTTAGTTTACTAAACTTGCTGGATTATTTGGACTTAATGGATGAAATTAACTGTGTAGGAAGGGAAAGTTGAAGAGATGTTAGATTAGAAGTGGAACGGTTGAATATGTGCTTGTAAATATTCTTGTGCTTCGGGAAGGAAAGTAGGTGGTAATTAGACTTCATAATGAAGTCAGTTGATAACAATGATGGATTGGAGTGCAATTGTTGTGTGTTGAAGTTTGGTGTTGAGCATCACTAAGAGTTGAACTGATGAGATTTAATAGATGAACTATGTTTATATGATGGTGGAATTGTCGAACAATAGTATGTCTTTGGTGAAATAGTTTTGGTAGAACCTTTTGATTTGTATAGTAGATCTCTGCTAGAATAAAGTGGTTGTTGTAGTAAGGTTGTAAAGTTTTGGTGGACTCTCAATTTGAGGATGGGATGATATAGTAGTATGGAACCATTTGGTGAGTTTTGGAGGGCTTTATAATGGAAGAGTAGACGATGATGATTCTTGTTAAGAGTGTATTATTCTTGATGTTACTAAGATTGTCAGTAAGGGTTTGTGACTTGTGAGAGTGGTGCTGATTCTTTTAGAGAGAAAGTAATTTGATCGCCTTTCGTAAAATTAGTTAAGTGAAATGTTTGGAGTTTTGCATTCGTGATCTTTTGGGGTTCGTGATTTATGTAGTAGTTGAAATTGGTTTGAGCGAGTGGTGTGTTGGAAAGCTTTATTGGTTCTTAAGTGCTTATTGTGATTTGGTCTTAAGAGTTCTTCTTGTTTGAGTTAGCAAAGTGACGTTGTAACCAAAGAAAATTACTTTCTTTGTTAAGGAAAGAGTGAAGCAGAAGTATTCGAGATTGAAGTCATGTTTTGTAACTCGCAGTTTATTTGAAGAGTGCCTAAACTTTTTGTTTTGCCCCATATGAGTTTCTCGATTTTCAAAAATCAATGCTTTATTCTTATTTGAGGTTTGGTATGCTCTTCTTGTGGGACTTGTGCCCTCAACTGTGGACTCCTCTTTTGCTTTCCGAGATCATTGCTATTTGACTATTTCTCTTGGTCTTGTATTTACTGCAAAGGATAAATATTTGTTTTTCTGTGTGCTGAAAATTGTTTTTTTAACTGCGTCTTCTTTGGAAAAAAAAGGATAATCGATTTGTTTTACAAAACCTTATAGGGTATATAGTGACAACTGGGTAGTGGTGATCAAGTAGGTGATTTTGTGAAGCATTGGGTATCAAGTTATTTCAGGTGCAACAGAGGGTGAATTGATTTCGTGATATAATTCTTGGAGGGAATTCGATTTAAGTGGAATGATTGTCGTTGAAATAAAACTGATTATGGTTACAACTAGTGGAACCTGTAGTGAATTGTGATCCAATAACCTTTGTTCATGTTGGTGGGATATTGGAACTATGGAAAGTTTGAGTCTTGGTCAAATAGTTAGAGTATTTCAATTGTGTTTTTGCAAGGTGGTGTAGAGGAAACTGAATGGTATGGATTAGTGAGGGTCCAAGATTGATGAAGTAATCGAATTGTTTTGGGCAATTAATTGATGACTGATGACATTGTTTGGATTATGGGAATTTTAATAATCAAATTTTAGGATTTCCCTAACTTTATTATCGGAATTTCAGGGGTGGAGTCGTTGTTGTTGAAAATTGGGCTTGCATTTTATGCTAAAACCTTAGTTGCCCAATAATTATGTGTAGAATTAGTAGAATAATGTGGATTTTGAATAGTGTGATGGTCATTGATAGAATCCTTGAGTGTAGTAAATGAGTGTGTGTGTGTATTGTGAATTTCAGGTTAAATATCCTTAAAGGATTGAGGTGATGTGTTTGTGGGTGAAATCGTTATTGAGGTGCGTTGGGAAGTACTTGTCAAACTAATTCCTTTAGTAGAGGAATGGACTAGAGTAACTTTTCATGAATTAGTAGAGTCCCTCTAAATGAGTGTGGCGGTTGCTTTTAGGTTGATCATCGTTTTGAGTTTGCCGGTTAAGAGGAAGGAGTTAGTGTGATGATTTGGAATCCCATGATTTGAGAGAGAAGTTTATTCCTAAAAGAAAATTTGAGAAAAAATATTCTCTTGGGTAGTGAAATGCTCTCTTGATTCTTGTTTGATATGTGTGTTTATGACATATGTCATTTACAATTTGAGTTGGCCTTATGTTGGCATGGTGGTTCTTTCCGGTTCAGAAAAGTAAAGGAAATGATTGATTTGGGCATTCCAATGGTTTCTCCTTTGGCTTACGTAGTGTTTGTTTGCAAACTACCTACTTGGAAAGTGAAAATGTTTTTGTGATGAATCTTCGATTTTGGATTTGACTCTTTTAATAGGGAGTTGGTAATGAGTGGCTGCGATGAGAATCCTTTATTTCAGTTGGATCCTTACTAGTAAGGGAGTTGATTTAAGGCAAGTTTTTTTGTGTCCCTTGTTAAAGGAGTTGCCCCTAGCAAAGGTGAAGTGATTGATTGAGAAAGGGAACAACAGTTCCATGTGTTTGTGCAGGTCATGTGGTTTGGTACCAAAGGGAAGGTTGTCCAAAGGTACAATGTTTTGTGTCCGATAGTTGCGAGGGTTTGGGAGTTGGCGTATAGATAAGACCATCTCAAGTCCATGTGTGGGGTACGCTACGTCTTGTATGTCCCAGCGTTGAGGGAGCACTTGAGATATCTGAAGTTTAAGGTTTCGTTAGAGCCGTTGACCAGCGAGTAAAATCGTACCTTCGAGTCCCGTCCGATGCGGGTATTGGAGATGTTAGAGAGAGTGTTGAGGTATAGACGTGGGTATACGTCATGGTGTTGTGGTCACATCAGTCCGAGCGGAAAGAAACTTGAGAATGGGAGTCTTGCATGCACGAAAAATATCCGGAGTTGTTCACGTTGGGTACGTGATATCGGTTGTTTATTTCAGTTGTGGATGTTCCTTCAAGTAGTATAGCGAGTAGAATTAGGGGACGAATTCTAT
Source organism: Phyllostachys edulis (assembly GCA_036346405.1). Taxonomy (NCBI): domain Eukaryota; kingdom Viridiplantae; phylum Streptophyta; class Magnoliopsida; order Poales; family Poaceae; genus Phyllostachys; species Phyllostachys edulis. The sequence continues at coordinate 44,733,193 of CM070556.1, forward strand.
TTAAGGGGGGCAGAATGTAATATCCCATTTAATTATTTGAGTGCTTAACAAATTAAAGAAAGTAATTAAAGAATTAATTCAAAAAAAAATTGGAGGAGGAAACAGAGGCAGACCTTCGGCCCATGGCCCAAGAAGGAGATGGCTGCCCTTAAGAAGAAAAGAGGGTGCCCCCTGGAAAACCTAGCCGAGCCAGCCTCTTGTATCCAGCCGCCACTTTGGTTTTCTTTCTCCCAAACGCATCGCCAGTGTGGCCATCCATCTTCGCTCGACTCTGTTCGTCACCGCCTGTGCACGCCACCACCACGCGCCATTAGTGTTGCTTGCCTGTCGCGTGGGTGATCTCGCCACAGGTGTGCGGCTGCGTGCTAGCGCCGGCTGTCCGCTGTTCGCCTGCCGCATGCATGCCATCGCAAAGAAGTCTCCGTCGCCACCCAACTCCAAATTGTTGCGCTACCTGCGCTGGCTGCCTGCCGCGTGGAAGCCAAGGCCAGAGTCTCCTGCTGCTGATCTGATTGGGTAGGTTTTGGTTGCATGCAAGTTGCAACCGAGTCATGCAATTTGGTGCTGCTAATCAATGCTTGCATGCAGCCAATCAACGCAATTTGCTGCTGCTCCTGTTCATGTGTTAGGTAAGGGCTGAATTAGTAGTTAATTAGTTTTGTCTAATAGTATAGATGCATCTCTTTTGGAATCACTAGGCTGCGTGAATGCATTTCATTAATTGGAATAGTAAGGGAGAGAGAGATGAGCTTGATAGTGCTGTGTTCAGATTCAGATTTCTGTTCTCTGTTCAACGTCGATTTTCGTTTAGATCAAGGCCGAACTAGGACTTGTGATCTCTTATAGAGTTGTAGATTATTTCATCAGGTTTCCATAGCATCTGAGTTCATCTGAATCCGAGTTATGGTTTGCAAGATACGGCCATTTATGTACCACTGTCCAGAACATCATTTAATTCCCAGCAGTCACTTTGCGTGGCAATTTGAGCATGGCTAAGGTCCGAATCAGGAATCCTACCTATTATCATAATTGTAGTTTATTGTCTTAGCTTTCCATAGCCACTAAGATCACCAAATTCCGACATACGGATCAAAAGTTATGTTAGTTTTATTCTTGCTGTCCAGATTGCTGGCGAGATGAATCTGTTGAATTACTTTCCAAAATATGTTTATGTTAGAGACAAATTCAGGGTTTTCACCCAACTAAATTGTTTTATAAAATCTCGTATCCTTTCCAGAATGCCAAAGAACGCCCCAATCGGAGTGGTAGATCAAGAGTTACGCTATCTTCTTTACTGCTGTACGTTTCGTCGGGACGGAATCTGTCTTTCATATTCAGCTGCCTGTTAGTATATTTCCTTGGCTGATTTGGATTATCTCCCCAACTAGATTTTCGTAGATATATTTGTTAAGTTTCTCTAGGAACTGGGCTCACCTCGTTCCGAGTCCCAGGTTAATAGTTATGGTCTTTTCCGTGCCGCTGTCCAGATTCGCTTATGTGTTGGTGTGGTCCGTTTTAGACTAAGTCTATTAGTTAACTCTTGGGTGTTCGAAATGCGTTATAGAACGTTAGTGGAAGCGTCCTGTTATATGTTGTTCTTACTTCGAGTATATATTGTGTAGGCGGAGAGGCTTCAGGGTTAGGAGCACCGCCATTGCCTCCTGACGCGTCGCATCGCGGAAGGCAAGTACTTTAACGTTCTTGATTATACAATGTGAATGCTTGATGTTGGAATTGTGTTCCTAAGATCCATGTTAATATTTAATGATCATGTTACTTCCATGTATGTTTTCTCCGTGATTATAGAGCATGTCTTTTCAATATTCATATTTCACTCCATGCATCCATTATTCATGTTTCATCTACGGGAGTGGATTAAAAAGACCGATCAATTCCTGCATGGGCACGTAAGACCCACCATTCCAATGTGGGCAGTTTGGGACACCCGTATGAAACGTTCTTCATACGGGACTTGGATCCCCGCACTTTGTTAAGTGCGGGCTTAGGTGAACACCGACGGGTGTGTCACCAAAGAATACCGTATATATGCATGTGTGTAGTCCTTCATTTCATTCAATTCATTCATTACATTCATTCAACCATTCGCTCAGTAATTTATTCATATTCTTCGATGAAGTTGTCATAAACATGGAAGTTGTATGTATCATTTAATCATCAGACTTTGCTGAGTCTCGCACTCACTCTTGCGTTGTTTGTTTGTTTTAGGTGATCGCTGACGATGGCCCTATTGGGAGGGAGTAGACACTCACATTCGTTCACTTCAACATACTCCAAAATTCGATAATAGAGATTGATTCTACCGTTCATTCGATAATTAATGACCTGTAATAAATGAAGTTAGCTGTGGTTGATAGCTTCTTCCTCGTTATGATTGATTGAGTACCATGGATGATCTTCAATCATCTTTTTGATTTAAATGCTTGAATCCTGACTATATTCCTGTGATGCTCATGTTCTTAGTGATTCCTTTATGGACTTGTTATATATGACTATTGGAACCTCCGGTATAGCTATCTATATAGGGGAGGTTCCGCCGAAATTTAGAATTTTATCCTCTGCTTTAGTTGTGTTAACATGTTAGTTTAGTAGTGTTCCAGGCTCTTGTCGGACTAGGGTGTTACAGCTAACCTCCACTAAGGCATAATCAAGGTAGTCAATCCAATAAATAATTCCCGAACTCATAATCTGGTTGTTGTACGAAATCCACCGAGTTATGGGCATATGACCATAACTACATACAACAATTATTCTTTACTAGACTAATTAAGCTAATACTAAATATCCAACTTTACTAGTCTCACCTCGGCAAAACATATTCACACACACCAAAATTTCCACCGATCGTGGTTTATATGACTTACCGACACCTAATGAGCTTTACAATTTAATTGCACGTCCAACATTTAATAGTTCACTAATAAATCAACTTATATCCATTTCACCAAACTAGTCGTGTACGACATCTACCAATCCAATCACATATGTGCCTCTACGATCAACTAATAATTCTTTATCTACTAATCCAATAGAGGGTACAAATCTCTCAACTCGGCACATATGACTTAACTACTAATTACATGACAATCAAAATATTTATCTGTAGTCAAATAATCCATTTCTACCTTCTCCCAATTATAGCATGTATAACTCACATAGATATTACTTAAGACATCCGACCAATTTGCTCACGATTAAACAAATAGTCCGATTCAACATCCATATTTCCTTAATCATCACCACAAGAGCTATCCATCAAGTAATAAATTATAAAATCCTTATGCATCTAAACTCCTAAAATTACTAATCCGATGTGAGAAGAAACCTCCAATTAATTTATCCTCCAAAGATCACCACTAGCTTCCATGCGACTTCACAATAATATCATCCGACCAAATAATCAACTCATATATTTAATCTAGCATCTACCGATCAATAAGATACATATTCCGCTACGACGATAAAATTATTCGTATCTACCAACATACATCGCATGAACAAGCCTACGCAAAAATAAGACATAACCAGAGAATTATACCAGCCTTAAGCTACCAAATCATTTTTATAATTAAACATGTATAAATTGATGTTATGCTCATGACTAATATGCAACATGCACGACTAATATCATAGCGCGGTAACAAAAATAACACTAAAGATTTTACCGCAACGCTAGGTGTGCGAATCATCACCGGGCGTTGTCTTCTCGGCTTCGCGTCCACGTCCACCATAGTCGTCGTCGTTTCCGTGTCCGCTCGGCCTCCTGTCCACATCCGCCATAGTCGTTGCCGAGCTCATCCGTGTCCGCGTCCTGCTCCGCATTGTCGCCGTCGCTCTCGGCCACGCCCATGGAGCCGCCTTACCGACGCCGCGCTCAAGCGCGACACGCCATACCACCTCGCCTTGCTTGGGCCACCGCGCCGCTGCATGCATGGCCGTCGCATGCATGCACAGCGCTCTCGGCCGACTCCATGCCGCCGTCAATGCACCGCCAAGCCTCGTGTCCTTGGCCACCGTCAAGCCACGCCTTACGCCAGCTGCCTCCATCGGTCTGCCACCGCGGCGCCGCGCCACCAAGCCTCGGCCAACCCATGGCGCCTCGCCACAGCATGCACGTGCTGGCCACCCTCGGTTGCCGCGCTACCACACACAGCTGTCGCGCCGTGCGTTGCATGCTGGTTGCCGCACCGCGTGCTAGGCCGCTTGCTTCTTCACTCGACACCAGACGTCAGGTTGCACTGGACTCGGTCACACCCTGAGTCGTCCCAGCGCCGCTGCGCTGGCGAAGCTTTTTCGCCGCTTATCCGAGCCACCTCGGCTTGGCTATCACTGCTTCGTGGACAATGCTCATGAATCATGACTTGTTGTTTGAGCACATTTAAATGAACAATTCGCTAGAGCTGCTAAACTCTCGAGCCTACAATGTGCATGTCCACAACAATAAGGGCACGTACTCATGCAGTGTTATGCACATGTACATACGTGACAAGATTAATTTCTTACAAGAGCAAGAAACAATAAACGTGAAAACCGGGCTTAGGCAAAAGCGTGACTGGCAAAACGAGCGAAGCAAACAGGCAACAGCCGCCTCGCCGCCATTGCCCATCTCTGTGCCGTAGGTCAGCCGGGCAAGGCCGCCGTGCACCGCGCCGCTGGGCTAGTCCGTAACGACAGCCGCCTGGCCATGTTTGCCATGGCACCACGGCTCCTTGGCTGCTGCTCCACCGCCTTGGTGCCGCCGACTCACCGACGCCGGCCGCCGCCACCTCTTCATCTCTGCTATAACGAGCCCCCCATCGCTCCTCCTTCCTCTCCAAAATGCTTGAATGACCATGCATGTAGATGATGTTTGGATGGATGGAAAGCTTGTGTGATTGTGAATGCAAAGGCATAGCATGCATTACATGATTGTTGATTTTGGATGCTGATTGTGAAGAGAGAACGAGAGCTTGAGCTAGTGGAGAGAAGAAAATGGTGTTGTGTAGTGCTCTGTTGGTGTTGGGGGAAGAAAGTGGTGTGGAGAGGGCTATGAGTAGAGAAGGGCTCGGCTAGGAACAAATGGGCAGTGGGTGCTCTATTAGAAAATGTTAGGCAGTGGAAGAAATTGTTGCATAATCCTTGGCACGGTTCAAAGCTCCTGATCACCAAACTCGCTTAGAGTCTTAGGCCAACTTAGTTTCACAACAATGTACTCGGTTGTAGCTGAATCGACATGTCCGCTGTATGCGCATACATGCAGGACTTTTTCGCTTTTTGGCCGCCATGAGCGCACGCCTTTGAGCCGTGGGTTGATGTGGCTTGTGCGGAGGCATGGCGCGGCGTCGTGGTGTTCGTGGTGTTCGTGGTCCGTTAAGCCGCTTCTCTATTTAAGCAATATAGAGTCCGAAAACACCGCGTTGTTGCAAAGACCAAATTCTATCGTGTTCTTCGCGTTATGCAGTGTGTGTATTCTTCATCGCCATCGCGACGGAACCGCGTGAAGGCATCAATTGGTATCAGAGCCTACCGCACCTGGACGCACGACCAAGCGATCGATTGGGCACTCATGCCACGCCACCGATCGTTGTCGCCACAGCAGGCTCGAGGGGAGATGACTCCGCCGACAGGGAGCGGCAGCGGCGGCGCTGAGCGCGGCCTGGTGATCCACCGGGTCACCAGGGAGATCAGCGGCAGCGGCTCATTCCCGACGTTGACAAAGACGAACTACTACGACTGGGCGGCGCTCATGCGCGTCATGCTGCAGGCACGGGGTCTGTGGGTGGCGGTGAGCGTCGGCACCACCGACTTCGTCGAAGATCGGATGGCGCTCGAGGTGATCTCGAAGGCAATCGTAGCGGAGATGATGGGGACCATTGCCAGCAAGGCAACCGCCAAGATCGCATGGGACGCGATCAAGACGATGCACGTCGGCGTGGAGCGCGTGCGCAAGGCCAAAGCAAACACACTCCGTCGCGCGTTCGACGACCTCAAGTTCCGTGATGGCAAAACGGTGGATGAATTCGGCATCCGCATCAATGGGATCGCGCATCAACTCTCAGTTCTCGGCGACGGCTACACAGAGGAGGAAATTGTACGCAAATTCCTCCAAGCGCTTCCACTGGGGTACTCTCAGATCGCGATGTCGATGGGGACTCTCCTCGACTTGAGTGAGGTCTCCGTCGAGGAGTTGATCGGGCGGCTCAAGGCGACGGAGGAGCGCCACGACCTCTGTGGTAGAGGCTCGAAGCCAAGTCAACCTCACCGAGGACGAGCCGATCGAAGCGGGTGGCGCCAGCGCGACTCCCGGCGAGGGCTCATTGAAAGCGGCAAGGGGCCGTCGGGCAAAGGAGGAGCCGGCGCGCGACGGGCAAAGAGGGCGTGGGTCACGGTGGTTCCAAGCCACCAAAAGCGATCAACGGCGACGGCAAAGGAGGGAACAAGATGGCCGACGACCAATGCAGGTACTACGGCAAGACGGGCCACTGGGCCCGCGAGTGCCGCAATAAAAGGAGGGACAAGCAGGCCCATGCAGCCCAGGTGGAGGAGGAGACTGAATCCACCTTGCTGGTGGCTGCGGTGACACACAACGCCACTCTCTCCTCTCAGCCGCCGCCACCCGCAGACCACGCCCTACCGGAGAAATCCGCGCCGATCCACCTCGAGGAGGGCAAGCTCCTCGTACAGCTCGGCGACAAGAAGGAGGGCGACCATGCGCGATGGATCCTCGACACCGGGGCCACCAATCACATGACAGCGCCGATCGGTCTTCTCCGAGCTCAACACGGGATCCAGGCACCGCTGTTCGGGATGGCTCGCCGCCGCAGACGAGGCGCTGCACGGTGATCTTCACTTGCAAGAGCGGAGAGCACCAGAGCTCACCGGCGTGTACCACATTCCCAAGCCGACGGCCAACATCATCGCCCTCGCCAACCGGATGAAGACGGCTTCAAGATCCCGATTGAGGACGGCGTGCTCAGATCTCGGGATCGCGGCGGCGGCCGATGGAGAAGGTACAAGGCCGCCGAGCCGATTTCTACGCCCTCAACCTAGACATCGCAAGCCGGTGTGCCTTGTCAGACGGAGTAGTGAGGTGGCTCGCAATGGCATGCCGTGCACGGACACCTCGGATTCTGTGGGTCAAGAAGCTAGCGCAGGGGAGCCGTGCGGTCGCCGTGATTGATCATGTTGATCAAGTTCGCGATAATTGCCGCCACGGTAAGCGCCACAAGATCCGCTTCAGGGCGAAAGCACGCATCGCGCCACGCGACCGCCGAGCTAGTCCACGCCGACCTGTGCGGGCCGATCACGCCACAGACGCCAGGCGGCAAGCGGCTGTTCCTGCTCGTTGTCGACGACAAGAGCCGCTTCATGTGGCTGGTGCTGCTGGCATCAAAGGACGAGGCTGCAGCGTTTATTATTCGCCTCGTGCCCGCAGAGGCGGGCGAGGGAGGAAGTTGGGCCCGCCGCAGACGATCGGCGGCGGCGAAGTTCACGGCGCGGACGTCGGGGAGTATCACGCCGAAAGGGGATCAGCGCCATTCACCGCGACCGCATACACCGCAAAGACAATAGCGTGGTGGAGCGGTGCAACCAGATCTTGGCCGGGATGGCACGGAGCATGTCAAGGCGGCGATGCCCGACCGTTTTGGGGAGGCGGTCGCGACGGCCGTCTTCATCCTAAACCGAGCACCGACGAGGAGCGTCGAGGGGATGACTCCATTTCAAGCCTGGTACGGTTACAAACCACCTGTGCATTTCTTCCGCACCTTCAGCTGTGTTGCGCATGTCAAGGTCGTCGGCGGGCATCAGCGGAAGCTCGATGACAGGAGTACCCCGATGGTCTTCATCGGGTACGAGCCAGGCTCCAAGGCGTACAGGTGCTACAATCCGAGCACCGAGCGTGTACACATCTCACGCGACGTGGTGTTCGACGAGGCAAGGGCATGGGACTGGAGCAAGTCCAGGAGGTACTCGGGCACAGACGACAAGGAGCCGTTCCACGTCGAGTTCATGACGGTATTGACGCGCCGTGAGGTGCCCGCGGGGAGCGTGGCGCACGACACGGTGATGTGGCTCGAGACGCCATCGCTCTCGCGACGCCAGCGTAGACGCCTATGTGCGGGTTCAACCCGCGACACTACCCGTGCCAGCAATGCCAGAGGAGCCCGTTGAGTTCGCCTCACCGCCAAGCGGTGAGCTGGACTTGGACGACGCACACGACGACGATGTGCCACTCTAGTTCAGGACGGTGGACGGCATCTCGCCCCGCCGCCACCGTGGTGGCAGAAGCGACACGGGACAACTCGCCGCCACAAGCAGGACGAGCCCGCCACACTTGAGGAGGCGCGCGGTGAGGCATGCTGGCAGAAGGCAATGGTGGAGGAGATGGCATCGATCGAGCAGAACGACACGTGGGTGCTCGTAGACCTCCCTTTCGGCCATCGTCCGATTGGACTGAAGTGGGTCTTCAAGGTGAAGCGCGACGAGCACGGTTCCATCGTCAAGCACAAGGCACGTCTCGTGGCCAAGGGCTACGTCCAGCAACAAGGGATTGATTACGACAAGGTGTTCGCACCGGTGGCCAGGATGGAGTCCGTGCGGATGCTATTTGCCGTGGCGGCGCACGAGGGATGGCTTGTGCATCACATGGATGTCAAGTCAGCGTTCCTAAACGGCGAACTGAGCGAGGAGGTCTACGTCAAGCAGCCTCCCGGGTTCGTCGCTGTCGGGCACGAGGAGAAGGTGCTGAAGCTGCAAAAGGCCTTGTACGGGCTTCGTCAGGCGCCACGAGCATGGAACAAGAAGCTGGACTACAGCCTGTGCGAGCTCGGCTTCACCAAGTGCCTCAGCGAGCATGGCATGTACACGCGGGGAGCCGCGGCGTCGCGCGTGGTGGTGGGCATCTATGTCGACGATCTCATCATCACGGGCTCGAGAGCGGAGGAGATCGACGCATTCAAGGCACAGATGCGTCAGCTATTCCGCATGAGCGATCTGGGGCTGCTCTCTTATTACCTCAAAGATCGGCGAAGCAAAGCAGGATGCCATCACCTTGGGATGGGCAGCGTCTGACGCGTAGAAGCCGCTTGAAGAAGGCACGATCGAGGGTCGCAATGCGCGCGACGCCCATGGAGGCGCGACTAAAGTTGTCCAAGGACAGCGCCACACCGGAGGTCGACGCGACCCAGTATCGCAGTCTCGTGGGGAGTCTGCGGTACCTAGTCCACACGCGACCGAGATCACGTCATGGTGGGCTATGTGAGCAGTACATGGAGAAGCCTCATCAAGAGCACTGCCATTGCCAAGCAATTGCTCGATACATTTCCAAGACGATCAACTTCGCATCCACTACCTCCAAGCGCGACGACACCAAGCTCGCCTCACGGATACGGCGACAATGACTTGGGTGGAGACATCGATGACAGAAGAGCACCACCGGATCATCTTCTTCCTCGGTGACATGCCAATCTCATGGCAATCCCGTAGCGATGGGTCGTGGCGCCTCATCCCGCGAGGTCGACATATCACCGCCGCAACGGAGCATGTCAAGCGGTGTGGCTCACGGGTCAGCTGGATGATATGATCGGCACTAAACTTCACCGCCAGAATCAAGATGGACAACATGTCCGCGATCACATTGAGCAAGAATCCCGCTTCTCCACGCATGTAAGTAAGCACATTGATACAAAATTTCATTATATTCGTGAATGTGTGGACAGCAGAGGATTTGCCTCGACTTCACGAGCTCACAGGAGCAGCTACCGATATTCTAACGGTCACTTTGACGCGCTAAGTTCTCGTGAATCGCGCAAGAAGATTGGCGCCGCAAGCTCAAGTGAACCGTGCAAGCTTTAGGGGAGATTGTTGCATAATCCTTGCACGGTTCAAAGCTCCTAATCACCAAACTCGCTTAGAGTCTTAGGCCAACTTAGTTTCACAACAATGTACTTTGTTGTAGCTGAATCGAGAGCGCCTTGTTCATGTCCGCTGCATGAGCATACATGCAGGACTTTTCGCTTTCCGCCATGAGCGCACGCCTTTGAGCCGTGGGTTGATGCGGCTTGTGCGAGGCATGGCGGCGAAAGGCCGTGGTGTTTGTGGTGTTCGTGGTCCGTTAAGCCGCTTTCTATTTAAGCAATATAGAGTCCGTAAAACGCCGCGGTTGTTGCAGCACCAAATTCTATCGTATTCTTCGCGTTTGTATTCTTCATCGTCATCAGTGACGGGAACCGGCGGTGAAGGCGTCAGAAATTAGTGGTAAAGGGAGGTGTGTCTCTGTTAAGGGTGGAGAAAAAGCTCGAAACTCGCGAGCCAGCTTGACTCGTTAAACGCTCGGCTCGAACTCAGTCCCTTAACGAGCCGAGCCGAGCCGGCAATTTAGCTCATTTTCTTAACGAGTTGAGTTCGAGCTGGCTCGCGAGTTACTCGTTTAGCTCGCTTAAAAATCAAGACAGCTTGAGCAAGAGCACTGCATCACCAACCCAAAGAACCCTTAGATGGTCCATGGAGGTCCAAGTCCCAAGCTGTGATCTCTTGACTTTCTAAAAAATTTATTATGCGGATTTTCCTTTTTTTAGTGAGCCTAACGAGCCTAACGAGTCTAACGAGCCCTAAACTGGGATCGCTTGACTTTCTTAATGAGCCTAACGAGCTTAACGAGCCAAGTTTGAGCTTTTTAACGAGCCGAGCCGAGCCAGGTATTCTGCTCGTTAGCTTAACGAGCCGAGCCGAGCCGAGCTCGTTTTCTTAACGAGCTTTAACGAGCCGAGCCGAGCTGGCTCGTTATCCACCCCTAGTCTCTGTTGGGGAAGGGACATGGTAGTGAGTGCTCTCTTGGGAAATAGTAGTGGGAAGAAATGACTTTCGGCTGGGCATAATGAAATGAATCAGTGAAGCTGAAGAATGGCTGTGTGTAGAGGAGGTGAATAAAATAATAATAAAAACAAAGGTGGCAGTAGGGAGTGAAAAACAACTGGTAGTAGAGAAAAAGAAATGGAGATGGCTTAGGGAAAAGAATTGGGAACGCAGGTGTTTTGTCTGCTTCTTCTCTCTTCTGGCGAAATCGCTCAAACTGTCATGCGTGCGAAAACTACTTGTAGAAATGGAACGCTCTCAAGACGACGATCGCAACAGTATAACATGCATTGCACGATTCTTGATTTTCGCGGTGATTGCGAGGAGAGGAGTCGGGGAAAAGAAATGGACATGCAGGTGTTTCGCCTGCGGTTGGTCGATCCGGAAAAGAGCGATGATACTAATGCATGTAGGATGACATGATTTTTAAAAAGCAAGCGAAAGCAAGAATTCAACATAATTTAATTTAAATGCAGTTTTTTCAAAAAATTTGATTTAACCTTTAAATGTAACCTTTTAATTTGTTCGATTTGATTTTAAAAGTAATCTTTTTACTTAAACACGGGAAAAATTTTAAAACCCAATCAAAAATTTTAATAGATAGCTAAATTAAATATTAACATCCTGATTTTGAAAATCAGGGTGTTACAGACCTCCCTCCTTAGAAAGAATCTCATCCCCGAGATTCGGATAGAAAAGAATAGGGTAGAAAGACTTAGTCGCTTTGTTAAAATTCGATCTTCTTTTCAAAGACTAAATGACTCGATCTCGATCCACTACCACCACTATCTCAATTCTTTTGGTTCGGCAACCTCTACTTGTTGTTCATCTAATTAAAATCCACTGATCATATTTAGTCTATAGTAAGCACACTCTAATCTATCGTTCCATAGTTTATACATTAACCTCTGACATCGCTTGCTTTTATGCATTCTTCCAAACTACCATAAATTCCTAGGTTTGGTTTGATTTCCAATAAGGACACTGACTTACTTCTAAATTTTAGCAATGCATAAGTGAGCACAAACATCTATCAATACCTTCTCACAGTATAAATCATGGTTTAACTCCAAATTTCAATTACGTTCTCGGGAACAATAATAATCCTAAGTGAAACCACTATATTGCTCACATATTCCATTACACTTGCTTTATAAATTTCTATTATAGGGTATCTCCAATATAACTCTCAAATCATGAGCACTAAAGAATCGTATTTCAATGCCTACAATCCACCAATTGGCATATATTATTGACCACCCATAAATTACATGTTGGTTTCCAACAAATTTTCTCACAATAATTTAAATTCCTAAAAGAGGGTACATCTATGCAAGATCAATTGTGTCTTCAGCAATGTCTCTATATTTCTGTTTCTCAATCCTTTTGTTGGCATGATCAATCCACTTGCAATAATCAATCCACTAATTACCTCAATTAATCTCTTAAGATCTAATCCACTCATTCATACTCTAGGATCTAGTCAAACACCAAAATCAACATAATCATTTTAGGTTAAAGATATACCTCCTTTATCCACAGTCAACTCCGATCTAAGTAATCAAATCATCAAAAAGATCATCCATCCAAGGTGAGTTTTGTAATCCAACTATAATCCAAATAGTCTAAATCACTAGCTTTGTCCCGATCAAGTTATCCACAATAATTATCTTAGTTCAATTCAACAATATTAACTCGATGTCTTCCATAGTCTACTTATCCTCAAGCATTATCTAAATCCAATGGCTACATTTAATCATCCCTAATTAATCCAATTATATCATCCTTGGGACAACTATTCCTAAAGAGATAAATCCCATATTCAATCCTCAACCACTATATGACTATTCAATCACCTAATCATTGTCCATCTCTAGAAGTATTACGATCCGGTCATATACTCAAATACAACTTCACAAATCTCAAATGATCATCATAAGCATCCATCAAAATTTATAATATCATCACAGTTTCAAATTCTAACTCTATCACACTAAACCAAAATATGACTAACAATTAATCTTATTACCATATTGACTAAGACATATCTTTAATCTAATCCCCAAGTGAACCCATAAATTAATTATTCAAGCCTAATACACGTGTTCTATGAGTTCTACCTGCATATTTCTTTTGATATAAATCCAACATCCCCCGCAGGCAAGTTTACACCTCACTACAATAGTTCCATTTATACTTATATCACAACCTCCTATGGTAACGCCTACCATAATCTACAAATGATACCACAAAGGTTAATATCTCAGGGTTCGAAAATCTAATTAATTCATCTAAGATCATATTCGAGAACTATGAGTAATAATCCAACTTCTTGATTATCAAAAATCACTTTGAATTAAACTACTACCCTATCAAGCTATGTCATTCATGGGGGTCAAATAAAATGGTGGTTACTCAATCATATCCTTCCCTTTACCAATTCCGCTATTAATCTCTTAATTAGCATGTGACTTCCATTAAAGAGATGAGAGGGAAAAACATAAGGTAGGGAAAATAATAGGGGTGAGGTCCTTAATTAAATTTGCAGATGTTAAGCATTAAAACACAAGAACCAACTTAAAATAAATGAAAAAAAAGCAGTAGGGACAGCGCACAATTTATTTTTAACATAAGGCTAGTTTTTAGCATGTTTGCGAAATACTGTTCCTGAAGGCAAACCGGCAAACACACCATACATACTTAGCAACTACATGCTAAGGAATATAATTAAGGTGTATATACTCTAAGAATAATCCCTAACTTAGTCCTAATATCGCAGTACGACAAAGTCTTCTCATCCCTTCGCCATTGCTCTTACCGGTGACTACTAGCGTGTCTATTTTTGGAAAAGAGAGATGAGCAATGGAAAAAAATATTTTGCAAAATTCAAATGAATAGAGAGCTAAGAAACAGATACTAGGATGGGTAAGGAATAAAAGATTTTCATAACTTACTTTCTTAAATTATTTTGTTAATTTGAAAATAATTTGATTGGAGACTTGCTAACACTAACGCTAGTGCTATTTCTAACCTACAGTTAGTATGGCTCTGATACCAAATGCTGTGAGGACACCCGGGTTATTTCCGTAAGACCGAGGCCTTCCGGGTCTTATGGAAATAACTCTAGGCCTCAAGCAAATGAATTCCAGATTAACTCCATCTAAGTGAGAAGCTCTGATCAAATCTAGAGCTCCGATAATCATACATGCTGCTCCACTGCAAGCACTACATGATAACCGGCATGATTATCAAGTCATCGACTAGTCGACAAGTCGCTAGAGGACGACGACTGGAGGCACCGACTTGACTTGTGCCGCAAGTCAGGCGACTGGTGGACTAGTCATCGACTTGCCGGTCGACTAGTCGACCAGTCGGAGGCAAGTCGAGCGACTGGGACGTGGGGCCGGGCTGTCAAGGCAGTGGCAAAGAGGCAAGAGGGGGAGTGAGGGCAGTCGGGCTCAACTTCACGCGTGAGCTCGGAGAGGCACAGCCGCGCAGCTCCCAGATCCGATCTCCGCCACGCCGCCGGCCAGCTCCCACCTCGCCGTCGGCCTTTGTCCTCCTTCCTCCGCGCCGCCAGTCTTCGCCTCATGCGTGAGCTCGGAGAGGCGCAGACGCTACAGAGCTCTAGATCCGGGCTCCGAAGCTAGCTCCCACCACGCCGCCGGTGGCCTTTGTCCTCCTTCCTCCTCCGCGCTGATGGTGGAGGTGGAGGCGATGTGGATCTGGCGTCGGGGAGGAGGAGGCGAGCTCGATGTGGCCGGTGGTGAGCTCACTGCCGCCGTCGCTCCTCTGCTCCCTCTTCCTCTCCCTCTCGCGTCGCTGTGAATGTGTGGTGTGAATGTGATGGCTGTGAGCTCTGTGTGGTGTGAATGTGTGGCTGTGGTGTGCTGTGATGTTGTGTGAATGTGATGGTTGTGAGCTCGATGTGGTGTGAATGTGTGGCTGTGGTGTGTTGTGATGGTGTGTGGTCTGTGGTGTGTGTGTCTGCTGTGTGGTGTGTGGATAGCTCTGTGGTGTGTGTTGTGCTGGTTGTGTGAATAGTACCTTTCGACTAGTCGACGACAAGTCAGCCAACTAGCCGACTAGTCGACTAGTCAGTTCCTAGGAGGGTAGTGTCGATTTATTGACTTAATAACCTTGATAACCGGTTCTCCAATAGACCAACTCCACACTTAATGAGTTAAAAGGGAATTCATCAACAGCGAGTATGAGACCATGTTGGCTCCCAAGATCAGCGACCAACACACTCATACTCTCATTCAACGTCAATCACATCCATACAATATTCATACATTGATAATCCAAAAAGTCATACAACATAACAATTTAAGTCAACAACTATTACAAGTGGCTGACATGCCAAATTCAAATAAGAACAATAACATTTGACAAACGTAGTTTCGATAAATAAATTAATTGTATCACTAGTGGAGGTTCTAGCTACCAACCACTTGTATCAAGGCTCTAGCTGCCAAGGTTTAAAGGATAGGGCTCTAGCTACCCAACTTGCTCTAGCTGCCAAAAAATCTACCCGAGTCCAAACTGCTCCCGGTTCCCACAAATTACTCTTTTGAAATCAAAACCAAAATATACCAAGTGAAAACGCACCATGCCCGCCCTTGACCATGGGCACGACTATTCGAATAGTTTTACACTTTGTAGAGGTTATACAGCTTGATCCACACGAGATAATCAACTTATAATGTCGGCAATGAGATGCTTCCTTGGGCGTGCGACTAAGCGATTATCACAGGGCTTTTACAATACTTTATCCTAACATTAGCCCACCCGATGAGCTTAACCCTAAGTCATAGACGTCATTTATCATCAATCGAGAGCTCACCATTGTGGGGGATAACCTACCCTGACATGGACGTCAATTACCGTCGCCCCACGCACAAGCCCCAACAGACATAGATGCCAATTACCATCATCTGCACTACCCAGGTAACTCTTACCATCTACAGCATGGGGGCGTAATGCTAGAACATAGTAAAGTATTTAGCTAGGTCCTTCCCATTAAGGACATGTGGTTGTACAGTATTGCTCAATTTGGATACTCACAATTTTCGGTCCTTAATATGACTTGGGCGGAACTTAACACAATACAAGTTCTCGTGCTCTAGCTGCACCCGCCTGAACTTACCATCCGCCCAAGTCTAAACAGAATTTCACCATCTTATTTTATTTTCCAAATACTGACATTACATAATGTCATACATTTTCCAAACAATAGAATAACAGGTAATAATGGTTTTCCCCCAAAGGATGAACAAGATCGCAACGCATGTCTAAGCAATTATGTCGTGTTTAACTATTCCACAATGTTGTATTCAATATTGTAGAATTACTATGCTAGCGTTACAAAGAAATAGGGTAACAATTATCATGGAAGACATTAGCAAATTTTAGGTTTAACTGACAAACTACACTTTGAACTTATCATTTTATGTGAAATAGCAATGCATAATACTTTAAAACTGAAAACATAATTTAAAAATTCATAGGGACTGAATGTTCAAAGGAGAATCGCCTTCGTCGAAAGATGAGATTGCCACATCCGGTTGGTCCAAAGTAGCTTTGGCGGCGGCGGACTCTACACGCGCGAATCGAGACAAATAAATAACAAAATAAAATAGAAAAATTATAAAATTAGTGCTGGAAGGAAGATATGGAATGTAGATGAATTTAGGAACAACAATCGACGGAATCAGAGTTCATATGAGCGATAACGAACATCCGGAAGTTTGCAATCACATGAAATGATAGAAAAAGAAAATGAGGGAATATTCTAGGAATATGATGTCTAATTTTTCGTTAACCAGCCAAAGCATATGACATAAGGGTCCCACTAGCAAGAGAAAGAGAGAGAGATGGAAAAGTGAGTGTGCATGACATGTGGGACCACCTTGCCATGACAATAGAAAAGAGGAAACAGAGGAGGGAGGCGGCACTGGAAGGCGGGCCGACCACAAAAATGGGACCCTGTGGGGGTTACCTACCCCACGGTGGTGGCAGCGCAGGCCAGCGTGACCGGTGGTGGCAGTGGCGCAAGAGAGAGCATGAGCAGAGGTGCACCATGGGGAAGGTTGGGGCTGGTCACTTTGGCTTGGGGAAGAACGAGGAGGTGCGGCCACAACGCCGGAGGTGGAGAAGATGGTGGTGACGGTGGGAGAGCTCCTCAGCGGTGAATCAATCAAATTGAGGGGTGGGATAGCAAGGAGATGACTGGGAACACATGGTGATGTGGTCGATTCGGCGAGAAACTCACCGACGAAGGAGATCGATTGACGGAGGTGAAATTGGCTTAGAAGAAGGAACGGCGAAATTCCGGTGATGCACCGCATGAAAATTGAAATTGATTGAGGGGTTTTGATCACCATGCTCGGGAATACAATGTGACGCGATTAGAAGTTTGAAAAACTCACCGAAACGATGAATGCACAAATTGGGTGTGGTGATCGGTGCACAGGAAGATGAGAAATACGACCACGTCGGAGCTCTGGGGGTTCTGAGTTTTGAGGGAGTGCAAAGGGGTACAAGGGGTGTCGGTGCTCCTATTTATAGTCGCAGATGGAGTTTGAATCGACGGGAACATGAGCAAACGTCGACGCCATTCATGGGCTCAGTTTTGGAAACTGAAGAAAGCGGCAATTGCACTGATGGGGCTGCGGTAACGGATGCTTTGATTGCACAGAGGTAATGGCACGGTGATGACGACCTTTAAAGGCAGCGACAACATGGCGCGGTTGGCACGGGCGTGGCCTGGCCAGTGGCGTGCTTGGCGCGTGGCCTGGCAGCTCGGGTGCACCTCGGCAGAGCCAGGGGCAGAGAAGGAAAGAAAAGAAGGAAAGGGAAA
Source organism: Phyllostachys edulis (assembly GCA_036346405.1). Classification (NCBI taxonomy): domain Eukaryota; kingdom Viridiplantae; phylum Streptophyta; class Magnoliopsida; order Poales; family Poaceae; genus Phyllostachys; species Phyllostachys edulis. The sequence goes on from CM070556.1 coordinate 44,750,906, forward strand.
GAGAAAAGGAAAGGAAGGAAAGAGAAAATAAAATAAAATATTTCGTGGGAAATTTCAAATTGCAGATTTTGAATTTTGAATTTGATGGCGAATTTTGAATTTAATTGAAGTTTATTTTAATCATTTAAAATGTTTTTCATTTTCTGAAATTTCAAATTAAGCTTTAAATTAATTCAATAAAATACAAATGATTTATTTTATTTTTAAAGCTTCAAAAAGGCTCTGAAAATTGGGATGTTACAACGACTCCTCACCCAATTACTCAAAAAGGAAAAGAAGTTCGCTAGGATCAAGAACCACGAACAAAGCTTTCAAGAGCAGAAGAAGTTAGCTTCTGCCCCTGTACTAGTACTATCAGACATCCAAAAGAACTTTGATATTTATTGTGATGTGTCACAACAAGGACTTGGCCGTGTATTGATGCAAATAGTAAAGTAGTGACTTATGCTTCCAAACAACTAAGGCCACATGAGGAGAATTATGCGACCCCGACTTGGAGTTAGCATCGGTTGTTCATGCCTTAAAGATATGGCGACATTATCTTGCCGGTAATTGTTGTGAGATATACACCGATCACAAGTGTCTGAAGTATATCTTTACCCAATCAAACCTCAACTTAAGACAAAGAAGATGGTTAGAGTTTATCAAGGATTACCACCTTGGTATTCACTACCACCCTAGTAAAGCTAACGTAGTAGCAGATGCCTTGAGTAGGAAAGCTTATTGCAACATTGCTATGATCAAAGAATGTCAACCGAAGCAACATCAGGAGTACAGTCAACACAACCTGGAATTGGTGGACCAAGGAAATGTCACCATGATAGAAGTTCAACTTTTTCCTAAGGAGCATATTAGAAAAGCTCAGGTAAAGGACAAGGGCATCCTGAATACCAAGAAGGCAAGGAGAAGGGTAAAGCCTCAAGGTTTACCCTAGATGAAAAGGGCACATTATGGTTTGGGAAGCGCATTTGTGTGTCAGGCAACCAGGACATCAAGGGGGCCTTGATTCTCAAGGAAGCACACAATTCTGCATACTTGTACCGTCCCAAAAATGTCGAAATACAAAAATATGAGATTTTTAAAACGTTTTGTATGATTGTCTATTGTCGTTTTGTTGGCCTGCATTTTTGGGAATATTTGAGCTATGTTTCTTTCGCCGGCATAAGTAATAACTACAGAAAAACCTAGCAATGTAAACGCTAAGAGTCGAAAACATAAACCCTAAAGACAAAAACCCTAGAAACGAGAACCCTAATATCAGCAATGGTAAAAGTAAAATAAACTTAAGATGTTGCCCTTTTTAATATTGCATGGAATATAAACCCTAAAATCATAATCGCATTTAAAATGTAATTCTCCAAATGATCGAAAGCCCGATTGGAATTATCTAGCAAATATTAGATTATGAACCATCAACACATAAGAATATCTTAAAACAAATTAAAATGAGAATGATAATTAAAAATCCAAAAGCTCCAAGAGGAAATTGAAGTTGCTGGAAGCCGATGCTTCTAACAAGCTCCAAGAGTAAATGACAGCTTGGCTGGATGGACTTCTGCATAATCTCACAGACGTTCTTGGGTAGGTAAGTGAAGACAGTATTCAATCTATAAAGTAAGCTAAATTAGGAGGTCTCAATAACAGTAGGTTCCATCCCAGTTAGTTGATTAATTAAATCTAATTGTTAGGGATACTAATTAAAACACAGAGCAAGTTGCACTTGTATTTTGTCAAGATAATTAGTACTCCCTCCAGTTATGAATATTTGACGTCTGGTGTATATGCATTGAACTTGGCCGACGTCAAATAAACAAAAACGGAGGGAGTATGTTTTTAGCAGTTGGATGTAAACCATGAATACTTGGACAACATTAGGTAATTATAGCCTAAGATAATATAGTCATATTTAGAAATATGCCAAGTTAGTTAAGTCCAATTAACATATAATAGTTATGAAAGCTAATCAGGTGTCACTAGTATATGAATAACCGTTGAGACCTAGGTCATTACTGCAATGGTAATAACTTAATAGATTAGGTTAGTCAATAGTCAACTCAAGATCTAATCCAAGCAAATAGGCATTGTCAAAATAGTCTCATGTTTAAAAATGCCTACATGTTAGTAGGGTCCTAAACCATTAAGCCATTGTTATGGATTTTTCAGTTAAGACTAACCCAATATAGTGTTACTAACTTATGATATGGTAATATGAATAGGTCATCGTATCACTTACGCCTAGACCATTGTGATAATAATAGATTTAACAAATTAATCAAGTAGTAAAATAGAGTTAGTAGAACAGTTAGATAATAGTCGAGCATCATTAACCTATAGCCCTAAGTCTAGGAGTATCCAAATGAACATGAGGTTATATGATGTAATCTAACAACATCCTATCTTCGGGTAGTCCTAGCATGGCAACCCTTAGCATGTGTAGTTACGGATTAACCTAACACGATAGGTTTACTTTAGTATAAGTCAAGCCACGCTAGTAATAAAGCTAACCAAGATTACTTCAAAAATAAAACTAGATAAAGATCATCGTGGCTATAAACTCAAACCTGTAGATCTCCTAATCAAGTTTTATCAGGCAGATATCTAGCCCGTGCTCGGAAATTCCCAACTAAGGCTCATGGAATTTCCTTAATAAACATAAATTGATAAGATAAACTATTAAGTGAACTAGGTTCCATGTATCGGCGGGACTTATGTCTAACATATGCGAACCCCGCACTTATGCATGGGTCTCACTTGGCTTTCATGGAACTTCCTCGGTAAATAGGAAGTAATAACTAAAATAATCATGAGAGCATTTAAGAGGACTGATTTTGACTGTATGATCATCATGTATGTATACAAAGAATACCTAGAGAGAGTACTTGTGAGTACTAGGTGGCATGTTAAGGAAAACAACATCACCTAGGCTCTAGGTATCATCCGTTGTCATCCGTTCCCAATAGCAAAACCATTCGTGATCCGAGAGCAGATCTAAGAGCATTACCTAACCAGGTAGTCTCTCCCATCTAGGTCATCAGTGAGGAATGTTCCTGCGAACCCTCTCTCTCTCTCCCTGTTAGATTTATCTACCTTGGTCTGAAGAATTTCCTTCATCAACTTCCTTTGATTATATTTTGTCTGTAGTATTTCTTTCAACAACTCCTTTGGATATACTTCATCTGAAGTATTTCTTTCATCAACTCCATTAGGTATGATTAGTTTCGTCGGGAGTACTTCGTCCTTCCAAATTGTCGTTAGATGTGTTTACTTTCATTCGAAGTATTTACTTTTATTTGAATGTATTTAGATTTATTGGATTTTATTTGAATGTTTTCAGTCACTCTTGGATTCGATCGTATTTTGTGTAGTTAGACTCTAAAGTCATGAAGGAACAACAATCCCAACAAGGACGAGGCCGGGATCAAGATTGTCTGAGCGTTGAACAGGACAATTATCAGTATATTGAGCGTGATGATTATCAAAACATTGAACAAGAGCGGGACCGAGGTTATCAAAATATTGAGCAATGCAAGTCAATACTTTGATCATATTGCACCTAATTTTTGCAATTATATTGTTTTAAATTATAAAAATTACATTGCTATGTTTTATACAACTATATTGATCTAGCTCATAGTTAATGCCTCAATAATAATTGTGTATAAACTTCCATTACTTCAATTTGGACACTATCGTTTTCACCCTAGAATTAATGGTTAACATACTAGTTAATAAGTATGTATCTAAGTGTCATGCTTAGCCTTGCTTAGATACGTTGTCATGTGGGCAATGATTTGCCCGAAACATCATTAAAAATATTTGAAAATGAAATTGGGCAGTCAAGGTTGGAGCTTGGCTGGTATGTTGGACTAAAGGTTATTTTGAAAACAAAATAAAACCTAAAAAACAGATTTAGACATGGGCGTCTAGAAAGAGTGGCTGATGCCGGGTGCACGACGATGGGGTATGTGGATGTACCGCCCAAGTCAATTAAGGACCAAATCTGGTAATGACCTCTCATGTAAAACAATGCAACCACGAGTCGGTAACTGTGGATATCATGGGGATATGTGCACGATCTTAGGATGATGTTACAATTGGCAATGTCGTTAACGGTTTGTCGAAACACGCGTTTTCGTCAAAGTGTGGATTGTTGATCATCGGCCAATTGGTGGCGATGAGTGTTGGGTTAGGTCAAGTTCATGGGTTTCATGGCATATGTGTTGCACGATGCATGTTTTGACTAACGTGGGTCAAGTTGTGAAAACTTGTTCCCGGAATCGATTTCATTGTCTATTGTTGTGCAGGTTGCTTGGAGGTCAATGATGGTCAACGGCGAGGATGATCGGGACTAAGCTTGGAGAGCTGAGGTCCAGAATGATCGGGGATGCCGGGCGAGGTCAATGGAGTCAAGCATGGCGCAACAGGGACAAAGATGACCGAACGGGCAATTCGGTGCGACAGGTTGGATCAAGCGGCGCGGGGGTCGGTGCAAGTGCCATGGTGGTTTCGGTGGGAGCCGGATGGGAGAGACTTGCCGACATGATGAGAGCCGTTGGATCAACCTACACGTGGCGAAGCATGGAAGTGCTTCACGAAGATGGGACTCGGTCTTTGCAAAACGATCGAGAAGGGGTATTTGGTAATTTTACCAAATACCGTCTTAGTGACCTTTTGCCAACCCACAACGCAAAATGGTGCATGATGAAGCGGATTAGGTTAAGAGGAGATGAAGACGACGCTTTAAAATGCGTGCGTGTGTGACCTGTTTGTGTTGGGCTTTAACGGGAGCCCATTAGGGTTAATGCTTCTAGAAGGTCTAAGCCTCCACTATAAATAGAGGAGGGAGGTGGCTGTACCCCCTTCAACCCTTTCATTTGTTTTGAAATCCTATTTTGCTTAGGGAGAGGATAGTTGGAGGTTAGGGTTCTAGAGAGTTGGATTTGATTTCGTGCTCATGTATTGAGTCTTTGTCTTCCTTGATGGAGTGGCTGTAAACCAATATCATATCAAAATCAATCCAAGGAAAGTTTCCTCAAGATGAGTCTATTTGCTTTCCTTCTCTCTATTTGGCGATTTTGAGTCTTTCTTTGATCCGTGAGTTTTTACTTGGTTTCTTGCCTTGATCTTACTTGCTGTGACATGTGGGAACCCATCTAGGATCATCTTGATCATCAATCACCCACGAGCAAGTCTTTAGATCATATTTTGATTTTGACTCGGTTTTGGAGCACCCTTCGTTCAAACTGAAAAAGATAGGAACTTTGGCATGAATCTCTCGATCTTTGATTGGAATAGGTTCCTAATATCATAGAAAAGGTGTGTCTCAAGTTTCATGGAGTTTGCCCTTGTAGATCAAAAGTTAGACCGATTTGAGTTTTAGTTTTCGGGCTGATTTCACTGTTCCAGGAAAATCGGTAATACCGCCCATGAACAGAGGTATTACCGATAATTGGTAATACCGCCCATGAACAGAGGTATTACCGATAATTGGTAATACCGCCCATAGACGGAGGTATTACCGATTTCCCTGTCTTCAGCACATCTTTGTGTTTTTGATTGCTGTGCTTGGGGGTTTTTTATTAGGATTCAATACAAGGCTTCCGCTATACTTGTAGATTGATCTTCATAGCTTTCATAGCTATTGGAGTGACATTGGTGTTGAATCCAATCAAAATGAAAAAGTGAGCGTGCTCCTATTCACCCCCCCTCTAGTCACCTTTTCGGTCCAACAAGTGGTATCAGAGCTCGGTTAGTTCAATCTTGATCTTAACCGGTCACTGAACTTGGCGATGGATAAGTACTCGACCAAGCCGCTTGTCTTCGATGGACTCGACTATGCCTATTGGAAGAATCGCATGCTAGCCTTCCTTGAGAGCGAAGGACAAGCTATATGGGAGGTTGTTCGAGCCCCGCTTGTTTTGCCCGAAGTTGTTTCGCCGGCTTCAGCAGTCCTTTTGGCTAACAACAACAAGGCAAAGAACCTTCTATATGTTGGGCTTGGTAGACAGGAGTACGATAGGATTTGCAACCTTGAGACCGCACATGAGATTTGGCACACCCTCGAAACTTACCATGAGGGATCGTCCCAAATCAAGCAAGTGCGCCAAACGTTCTACAAGCGAGAGTATAACAAATTTGAGATGCGTCCTGGTGAGAGCATCGATGATGTCTTTACTCGCTTCAACAAGGTGATCAATCAGATGAGAGCTGTTGACATTGAGTACTCTCAATCTGAGAATGCCACCCACCTCTTGGCTGCAATCAACACCAAGGAGTGGGAGATAAAGGCTACTGCTATTGAGGAGAACGTCGATCTCTCTAGTCTCACTTTGGAGCTGCTTTATAGCAAGCTCAAAACTCATGAGATCAAGAGAGGTAGTCTTCCTAAGAAGGACAACATGGCTTTGGTGGCTGATCCTCTCAAAGGGACTCCTGATGGCTCTTCTGAGTCTTCTTCTAGTTTTTCTCTTGCATGTTTATCTGATGTTCAAGGAGAAGAGTTTGAGAGTCTTCCTAAGGCTGATTTAGCTCTTTTAGTCAAGAAAGTCACACAGGCATATAACAATGTTAGAAACAAGAAGAGAGGTGGCCATGTGACATGCTATGAGTGTGGAGAGCTATATCATATCCGGGCAAACTGCCCCAAGCTGAAAGGTAAGAACAACCATAAGGAGGAAAAGCTAGCTTGGAAGAAGCCTCAAGGGAACAAGCCCAAGTACAATGCTGCCAAGCTCATGAAGGCCGCTCACCGGGTCCTTGCCGCTTTTGGAGAGCAATCCATGAGTGATATGGACTCCGAGAGCGAGGAGGACAAGGAGGAGGAGCTCCTCAAAACAAGAAAAGGAAGGCCAAGGACTTCACCGGCATGTGCTTCATGGCCGACATCGTCGACGTCAATGACAATGATGAGGTACCACCCTCCTATGATGTTCTTTTTGCTAGATGCGATGACATGTTTGAGCAACTCATGAGTCAGGATAAGGCCTTAGAGTTTACCATGGCTAGGAACAATGATACCACGATGATACGGGGTGGCCTGATCTTCTCGAGTAGAACCGTAGATAAATAGCGCTGACGATTTAACACCGCCACCAGACACCACGCGCCCGGTACGGACTTGCAGACTCTATGGATATTCGCCAACACGCACTCAGATGATCGCCGCTAGACCACGGCGGAGATCGCTAAGCCCTCAATTCCCAGCGGAAAAGCAAACTTGACCTTGAAATGCAGAACGAACAATTGATCGTCTAATTCTCTGTCAGAAGTCCTCACATGAACTCTGTTATGAAAGAACAAGCAATAACTTGTGTTCTATTCTTTTGCATAAACGTGGTCTGCTTTACAATGGGGCTCTACCCCTCAATATATAGTCTCGACCTAAGAACTATTCGGCACTAATTTTCCATGTGATACTATTCATATGCATGTTACTGTTCACGGGCCCGTTACTATAGCGCAACACTGTTCATGGCCCGTTCTCAGAAGCGCCATTTGCTTATGGTCGCATCAGAAGCGTCTGCATCGTTCACGACCCGATTGTCGTTCGCGCCACGGACTTGGGCTTCCTTCCCGTTCCTCCATATGGGCTTTGTACTTGATCGCTTGGGCCTTGATCCTCGCTGGTCAGTATGGACATTGACCTCTCCTCTTTTGGCCAAATGGGCCATAGGCCAGCGCCTTGACCTCCTTATTTGATGGCCTTTTTGGATGACGACCTCATATCCTTGATCGCCGCTCTATCGTGAATCTTCAAAATCAACACAAGCAAAACACTGCTTTTAGGTAGTATAAAATGCTCATTTAAATCAATGACATGTTCATTAAGGAGCAAGTTCACCTGAGTTTGTAGTTTCTTGGCACGTGCTCTTATTATTGGTCCTGTCGGCAACTCGAGGCGTATATCATGAGCATTAGGTGGAGGAGAAGAAGGCGTCGTAGGGATGCCCTCATCAAACAAGGACTTAGAGTCACAAGTAGATAATTTGATATTAGAACTTACAAATGCTAAGACTCTTGAATCTGATGAATGTTCTTCTTGCCATACTTTACATTCTGAATTTGCTAAATTGCAATCTGCTCATGATATTGCTTTGCATCAACTTGAAAATGCTAGAACTGAGCTAATTGATGTTAAATCTGCTCCCTGTGAAAAATGCTTAGAGTCTAGCAAGTTGGATGCTTCTGGTAATGTTAAATCCAGCTTTTGCTCTTTCTGCATAGAACGTGAACATGAAGTTAAGGACATTTTAGAAGCAGTTAGAGCTAAATATGCCAAGCTTAACGACACAATTGAGTCTACACCTTGTGCCTCATGTGCAGCCTATAAGCTTGAAGTTGCTCATCTTAAGGAGAAACATGCTAGACATGCTAGACTTGTGAATCATGTGTTAACTTTGGAAAAGAAAATACTTACCTTAATAAGGACACACTAGAAAATTTTTCTATAGGTAAGAAACAGTTAAACATGATTTTGGACACGTCTAAAACTCCTTATAAGAAGCAAGGTTTAGGATACAACTCTGCCCAGGACACATCCAAGCCTAATGTCATTCAGGTCTTGGAAAATGGTTTAGTTGAATTCAAAACCCAACCTGCAAAAACTGTTTTTAAATCTGCAGGGTTTGTCCAACCTTCTTTTGAGGCAAAAGGTGCTTCTCCTAGTGGTACCAAATACCATTGCACCTATTGCAAGAAGAGTGGACATTTGGTAGAGTTCTCATTGGCGTGGGTTGAAAAATGCTAGGAGAAATATTGCTAGAATTTCATCTCATCAACCTAGAGCTTTTATGAGACATGGTCACTTAGAAAATAAGAAACCCGGACTAGGATTTGTTTCACATGCTCATCATGTTCCTAGACAGATGCTTCTCATGTTAAAGTAACCATTACTCATAATGAACTTCAAATAAAATCAATGATAGCACTTCTACTTTGCATACTACTTTCATGAGACATGTGTCTCAAGATCTTGGGTTTCCAAGTCGCTTTTAACTAACCCCAGTATTGAGACACATCGTTCTTTTGTGCCTTGATTTTCAGGATCGCCGCGGAAAGAGGAAGAACACGTGACTCGTCGACTCCGGCTGTTCACGCCACATGACAGGAGACTCAAGATGGTTCACTTCCTTCACGCGGTCGATGGGTGCTGACTTCATCACCTTTGGAGATGATACACAAGGGCAAATTGAAGGAACGGGATCAATCAAGGTGAATGACAGATTCATCTTGAAGGATGTTGCCCTTGTGGACAAGCTAAGGTACAACTTACTTTCTGTTTCGCAGCTTCTTGATGATGGCTACAAAACTCGTTATAAGAAAAATGCCTGTCGTGTGCTTGATTCTGCCGGTGAGCTTGTTTTTGAGATTTCTAGAGTTGGTAGAATCTTTGGAGCTGATTTTTCTAAATCTCCTGCTGGATCTCTCAAATGTTTAATTGCATCTTCTTCTGATATCTGGCTTTGGCACCGACGTTTGGGGCATATTGGTTTTGATCATCTGACATGAGTTAGCGGCCTTGATCTCATGAGAGGTTTGCCTAAACTCAAAGTCGCCAAGGATGTCAGATGTGCGCCTCAGAGGCATGGCAAGCAAGTTGCCGCCTCACACCCTTCATTGACTATGGTCATGACTGACGGACTAGGATAGTTGCTTCATATGGATTCTGATGGTCCTGCTAGGGTTCGGTCAGTCGGTGGCAAATGGTACATTCTTGTCATAGTCGATGATTTTTTGAGATACTCTTGGGTGTTCTTTCTTGCTTCGAAGGATGAGGCTTTTGATCATTATCATGATTTTGTTCTCCGTTTGGCTTCTGAACTTCCTGGTGCCTTGAGAGCGATCCGCAGTGACAATAGCACGGAGTTCAAGAATGCTTCTTTTGCCTCTTTTTGTGCTGAGCGTGGCATTGAGCATCAGTTCTCTTCTCCACACGTCCCTCAACAAAATGACATTGTGGAGAGGAAGAGCAGAACCTTAGTCGAGATGGCTAGGACGATGCTAGATGAGCATAGCACACCGAGGAGGTTTTGGGCCGAAGCTATTGCTACAGCTTGCAATATTTCAAACTGTGTATTTTTTTAGACCATCTTTGGGCAAGACTTCTTATGAGCTTCGATTTGGCAGAAAACCCTTTGTTTCTCACTTTCGAGTCTTTGGATCAAAGTGTTTTATTCTCAAGACAGGAAACCTGGATAAATTTGAATCAAGGACTTGTGATGGTTTATTTCTAGGTTATCCTGCTCATTCGAGGGGTTTTTGGGTTTTTAATGTTGAAACTAACATTGTCCAGGAGACATGCAATGTCACTTTTGATGAGACTAGCCCTGGAGCTAGATCCTATGTTTCAGGTGACTTACAGGTGACAGAGAGCATTTTTGTTGAAGAAGATGAGGATAATTTCGATATTGCTCCTTCACCTACTGCTGATGTTCATGTCCAAGCTCCAGAACCTGCTACGACTGCTTCACCTCCAATTGAGGCTCCTGCTATGTCTTCATCATCAGCAGTACCTATGGAGGTTGAGGAGATGCTATCTCCCCCAGGCGCTCCATAGCACATTCAGAAGCAGCACCCTCCGGATCAGATGATTGGTAATCTTCATGAGCGAGTCACTCACTCCAGGTATCATGATCCGAGTCTTTTCTCTCACTCTGCATTTGTAGCTTCTTTTGAACCCCGTGATATATCACAAGCTTTATCTGATACTAGCTGGGTCAATGCCATGCATGAGGAGTTAGAGAATTTTAAAAGAAATAAAGTCTGGAACCTTGTAGAACCTCCTAGTGGTCATAATGTTATCGGAACTCGTTGGGTGTTCAAAAATAAACAAAATGAGGATGGTTTTATGGTTAGAAACAAGACTAGGTTGGTAGCTCAGGGCTTTAGCCAGGTTGAGGGGTTAGATTTTGATGAAATCTTCGCTCCTGTTGCTAGACTAGAAGCCATTCGCATCTTGCTTGCATTTGCTGCATCTAAAGGTTTTAGGTTGCATTAAATGGATGTTAAGAGTGCCTTTTTGAATGGTTTTATAGAGGAGGAAGTGTATATTAGACAACCCCCTGACTTTGAGAATCCCAAGCACCCTGATCGTGTTTTTAAGCTATCCAAAGCCTTGTATGGTCTTAAGCAAGCCCCTAGAGCCTGGTATGATAAGCTTAAGACCTTCTTGCTTAAGAATGATTTTGAAATGGGAAAAGTAGATAAAACTCTTTTCATTTTTAGGCATGGCAATGACTTCCTGCTTGTTCAGATTTACGTTGATGATATTATCTTTGGTGGTTCCTCTCATGCTCTTGTTTCTAGTTTTTCTGAGACCATGTCTAGGGAATTCGAGATGAGTACGATGGGAGAGCTCAACTATTTTTTGGGGCTTCAAATCAAGCAATGCAAGGAAAGGATCTTCATCCATCAGACGAAGTACACCAAGGGTCTGCTCAAGTGCTTCGGGATGGGTGACTGCAAGCCGGTCGCCACTCCCATGGCGACTTCGACTGCTTTGGATCCAGATAAAGAAGGAGAAGCCATGGATCAACGCGAGTACTGCAGCATGATCGGCTCTCTTCTGTACCTGACGGCCTCAAGACCGGACATCCACTTCGTGGTCTGCCTCTGTACGAGGTTTCAGGCGTCTCTGAGGACTTCACATCGCCAAGCCGTTAAGCGCATCTTCAGGTATTTACACTCTACCCTCTAGTATGGTATTTGGTATTCCTGTTCTTCTTCGTTGTCCATTCGGGGGTTTTCTGATTCTGATTTTATGGGTTGTCGGCTAGATAGGAAGAGCACCTCTGTCACTTGTCATTTCTTAGGCACTTCTCTTGTCTCTTGGTCGCCTAGGAAGCGGTCTTCATTGCACAATCCATCTTTGAAAATTTAATATGTAGCTTGCTAGTTATTGTAGTCAGATTTTGTGGATGGTGTCCACTCTTAAGGACTTTGGGTTAAACTTTGCTAGTGTTCCTCTTTTCTGTGATAACACTTCTGCTATTAACCAAAACCCAGTGCAGCATTCTAGGACCAAGCACATAGACATTCGCTATCACTTCCTTAGAGACCATGTTGAGAAGGGTGATATTGTGCTGCATTTTGTGGAGTCCGAGGCTCAGTTAGCCGATATCCTCACCAAGCCTTTAGACCCAACAAGGTTTGCCACCTTGAGAAGTGAGTTAGGGGTAATTTATCCCTATGGGTTGGTTTGAGGGGGAGTTGGGTCTTTTCTGATCTCATCTTGTTCATCTGATCTTTTTCTTGATCTTCTTTTGAACTTTTTGATCCTTTTTGATCTTTTTAGGCTTTTTGAGTTTTTCATGCATCTCATTGTATCATATTGCATTCATATGAAAAATCACAAAAAGATGCATTGTAATATAAGCTTTTCTGCTTATCTTTTAAAATTGATGAAGCTTTGCTTATTACCCTTTGGAGTTTTAGTATTTCAATTCTTGCTCAATGCCATGTCTAGTTCTTTGACTTGCTAGAATTATTATGCTTTCACATCTATAGCTAAGTCTTTGCTGTATGAGCTAAAACTTTAAGACAACTCGAACTAAAAACTACAATTTGTGGATGTTTTAGTTAGTTGCGTAATAGTGCTCCTTTTGTGACATTGGCCCTGTCAAAATTGCTGTGTTAGCTCTTGAATCTAAAATTGATCATTACTTGAGCTTGTTGTGCTTCTGAGAATCTAAAACTGCTCATGTGCAAAATGAAAAATCAATTTCAAGATTGTCTTATGCTTAAATTGTGCCAAACTATTCTTACGATACTGCATGTCATAGACATGAACTTGGAGATAGTTTGATGATCCAGATGATCTCATGAGGACTGCTTGTCAAAACTGACATGAACCTCAAGATTTGTCGCCCTGGTAGAAGCTTAGGAAGAGTTTGTGGATGGCTCCTAGTCCAGAATCTTCTTCACTAAGATATACCTTTAATCAACTTCTGGTCGAAGCTTAGGAAGAGTCTGTGGATGGCTCCTAGTCTAGGATCTTCTTCACTAAGTTAGACCATTAGTCAGCTTCAATATTCATTGCAAATGAAAAACTGTTGAAAAATGGGCGATTGAGAAAATTGAGCAAAATGATTCTATTCAGGACCTGTTTGTCTCTTAATGTGGTCATTGTTAGCTTTTTGATCTCACATTGACATTTTGACATGGTCATTATCATTTTAGGATCTCTGTTGATGAACTTGCTAAATTTGAAGCTTTGCTTAAATTGATAAAATTCATTGCTTTACATTGAGATTTCATGCTTAGCTTTGATATATATGTCTTAACATGATCTTGCTAGCGCTTTCAGGCTTGATATGTTCTTGTGCAGTATTAGAAATACTAGCTTGTTCTTTTGGGTAATCTCCAAAACTTCTTGTACTCAAAAATTGAGAAATACAAAAAAAATGAAGCCACTCCACTGCATTTCATGCATGCTCCTTCTTATGTTTTTTCCTCATTCTGCATTTGTCATCTCTGGACAAGAGGAAGGCGTGATTCCTTGATGACTCCATTGTCAAAGGGGGAGAAGATATTTCAAAGATGTATAAAGGGGAGAAGATGTATAAAGGCAAGAATTTGAAATTTTCTAAAATCTGAGGATCATAGTGAGGGGGAGTTTCTTATTTGCACTCTTATGGTCTTATTGCCATTTCTGAACTTGAATTACAATTCTTGCATCCTCACAATGATCAAAGGTCATATCGAACAATTATTCTTTCATATGGACCTTAAGTGAGATTTTGACGCTTTTCAGGAAAATGAAGCTTTCTCGCTTTCGTTTGCCTTATCTCACTTGCCTATACTATTCTGAAGCCAACTTGGTCATTTCCATTGCTTTCTCTTGCATTTGGACCAAGTTGTGCCTTTATGCGAAAACGTCGAGTTTTTACTTTTCAAACCTCAAAATTTGTATTTGTGGGAAATTGCCAATGTGTTCATCAAGGGGAGATTGTGGATATCATGGGGATATGTGCACGATCTTAGAATGATGTTACAATTGGCAATGTCATTAACGGTTTGTCGAAACACGCGTTTTCGTCAAAGTGTGGATTGCTGATCATCGGCCAATCGGTGGCGATGAGTGTTGGGTTAGGTCAAGTTCATGGGTTTCATGGCATATGTGTTGCATGATGCATGTTTTGACTAACATGGGTCAAGTTGTGAAGAACTTGTTCCCGGAATCGATTTCTTTGTCTATTGTTGTGCAGGTTGCTTGGAGGTCAATGACGGTCAACAGCGAGGATGATCGGAACTAAGCTTGGAGAGCTGAGGTCCATAATGATCGGGGATGCCGGGTGAGGTCAATGGAGTCAAGCATGGCGCAACAGGGACAAAGGTGACCGAACGGGCAGTTCGGTGCGACAGATTGGATCAAGCGGCGCGGGGGTCGGTGCAAGTGCCATGGTGGTTTCGGTGGGAGCCAGATGGGAGAGACTTGCCGACATGATGAGAGAGCCATTAGATCAACCTACACGTGGCGAAGCATGGAAGTGCTTCACGAAGATGGGACTCGGTCTTTGCAAAACGATCGAGGAGGGGTATTTTGGTAATTTTACCAAATACCGCCTTGGTGACCTTTTGCCAACCCGCAGCGCAAGACGGTGCATGATGAAGTGGATTAGGTTAAGAGAAGATGAAGACGACGTTTTAAAATACGTGTGTGTGTGACCCGTTTGTGTTGGGCCTTAACGGGAGCTCATTAGGGTTAATGCTTCTAGAAGGTCTAAGCCTCCACTATAAATAAAGGAGGGAGGTGGCTGCGCCCCCTTCAACCCTTTCATTTGTTTTGAAACCCTAGTTTGCTTAGGGAGAGGATAGTTAGAGGTTATGGTTCTAGAGAGTTGGATTTGATTTCGTGCTCATGTATTGAGTCTTTGTCCTCCTTGATGGAGTGACTGTAAACCAATACCATATCAAAATCAATCCAAGGAAAGTTTCCTCAAGATGATTCTATTTGCTTTCCTTCTCTCTATTTGGTGATTTTGAGTCTTTCTTTGATCCGTGAGTTTTTACTTGGTTTCTTGCATTGATCTTACTTGCTATGACATGTGGGAACCCATCTAGGATTATCTTGATCGTCGATCACCCATGAGCAAGTCTTTAGATCATAATTCGATTTTGACTCGGTTTTGGAGCACCCTTCGTTCAAACTGAAAAATATAGAAACTTTGGCATGGATCTCTGTGATCTTTGATTGGAATAGGTTCCTAATATCATAGAGAAGGTGTGTCTCAAGTTTTGCGGAGTTTGCCCTTGTAGATCAAAAGTTAGACCGATTTGAGTTTTGTTTTTTGGGCTGATTTCACTGTTCCAGGAAAATCGGTAATACCGCCCATGAACAGAGGTATTACCGATAATTGGTAATACCGCCCATAGACAGAGGTATTACTGATTTCCCTGTCTTCAGCACATCTTTGTATTTTGTATTGCTGTGCTTAGGGGTTTTTAATTAGGATTCAATACAAGGCTTCCGCTATACTTGTAGATTGATCTTCATAGCTTTCATAGCTATTGGAGTGACATTGGTGTTGAATCCAATCAAAATGAAAAAGTGAGCATGCTCCTATTCAAACCCCCCCCTCTTGTCACCTTTTCGGTCCAATAGTAGCACTTACGACTTGGCTAACTAATTTGTTCGCCTCGGCGTGGCATCGCCATTGGTGGATGCGGGTGGATAGACGGGGGAGAACAGAGCTAGGGGAACCTCCCGATGGCAAGCAGGAGAGTCCAAAGAAGGTGATACCTAGCAGTGTGAAGTTACAAGGAGGTGATATTATGTAAAGGCCTTGTGATAATCAACATTAGCCACACACTTACGGAAGTGTGTCGGGGCAGTATAAGTTGATTTATCTCTTGTGAGTAAAATGTACAAACTCTGCAGAGTAAGAAAACTATCTGGATAGCCGTGCTAACTGTCAAGAGCGGTGCTGAGAACTTGCTTGATATAGTTTTCCTTTCCATAAAACCATTTGTGTGTGCTATCTACTGATCCAGAGAATGGCACAAATATACACAGTAGGTCCCAAGTTCCAAATTTGGGGTCTTGCAATACCCGATCCACCTTGGGAGCAATAAGATGTACCAGGATCTGACGGAAAGATACTGGTGGTCCCCAATGAAAAAGGAAGTAGCCGAGTACGTGACCGCATGGAACGTATGCCATAGAGTTAATGTTGAGCACTGGAGGCCCATAGTATTACTGCACCCATTGATGGTCCCAGAATGGAAATGGGAGGAAGTTAGTATGGATTTTATCACAGGTTTGCCAAAGACACAAATAGGATATGATGATTCCATGTGGGTTATTGTGGATAGATTGACCAAAGTAACCCATTTTATTCCGGTCAAGACCATGTATAGAGGAAGCAAATTGTTAGAATTGTACATGCTCCACATAGTTTGCCTACATGGAGTTCCTAAACGAATTGTGTTAGATCGCAGAACCCAATTCACTTCGCGCTTCTGGGCAGGTCTTCATCTATCGTTAGGAACTTACCTAGCTTTTAGCACCGCATATCACCCTCAAACAGATGAGCAGACAGAACGAACTAACCAGATTCTAGAGGACATGCTCCGCACTTATGTACTCACTTTCAGCACCAGTTGGGAGAAGAGTCTACCCTATGTAGAGTTCTCCTACAACAATAGCTACCAGGCTAGTCTACCAATGTCCCCATTCGAGGCCCTCTACGACAGGAAATGTAGGACACCTCTCCTATGGTCAAAGGTAGGAGAGCAAACCGTTGTTGGACCAACAATGCTCATAGAAGCAAAACAACAAGTCCAATTGATTCGAGAAAAACTTAAGGCAGCCCAATCTAGATAGAAGAGTTATGTCGACGATCACTAGTGAGAATGTAGCTTCGAGATAGGAGATTTTGTCTACCTCAAGGTTTCGCCCCTAAGAGGCATGAAGCGATTTAAGGTTCGTGAAAAGTTGCTACCGCGATACATCGGACCTTCCATATCATTGCCAAGCATGGAGAAGTAACCTATCAGCTAGAGCTTCCACTAGAGATGGCCGACATCCACAATGTTTTCCACGTGATGCAGTAGAAAAAATGTCTCCGAGTCCCAAAGGAGCGAACACCATTAGAGGCCATCAACCTTGAGTCAGATCTTACCTACCAGGAGTATCTAGTAAAGATTCTAGAAGTAGTTGAATGCTAGATGCAGAGATGAGCGATTCATTTTTGCAAGATGCTATGGAGTAACCACACCAAAAGAGAAGCTATGTGGGAGCCAAAAGAAGCCCTAAAGGCCGAATTCCCGTATCTCTTCACCGACTAGCCTAAATCTCGGGGTTGAGATTGTTTTTAAGGGTGTTAGGTTTTGTACCAGCCCAATTTGGACCCATTAAAATTTTGCATGAATTTCTTGGATTTCCCAAACTTTTGTTGCATTTTTGAGAATTTCCAAAAACTTTGTCTTGCGATTCAAAAAGATAAATCAAATTCCTTGCACCAAATTGAATGTATAAAAATCTACAAGTTAAATGGTGTGCTAAATTGAAGGGATACGGGTAGGCTACACTAGCATGCAATTTCTAAAATTATACAACGTAAACCACGAATATATACAAGTAAGAGATCATAGATTGTTACAACTAGACACGCAGTGCAGCGAAAAAAGAGTTGGAGCAGCTTGAAGACCTGCCTAGAAACTAGACCTGAAGGCCCTGGTAGCCTGTAAATGCTAGTTCAAGCTCCATGTTGTAGTTCAAAGCCTCGTTATTTAGTTGCCCTTAGGCATAGTACCACTGCCATCGTCATTACTATAGCTCCGCAGCCTCGGTCCATCTCCCGCTGCGTTGAAGCATCATTTTGGGGGTCACGGGTGGTCGCCGGAGTCCCCTCCCCTGGCGACAAGCTTGGCTGAGCCTGGCCATGGTTGCCTCTTTTGTTCGTCTTTTCTAGGAGGAAGAAGTAGAGCCACTAACATGTAGGCCCAGGTGATTAGGCTAACTAGTAATTAGCTACGAATAGTTAGGGGCACTATTTACATGACAAGTGGGTCCTCAATAATTAGGAAATCTAATTAAACTCTACGATAAAGTATGTGCGTATGACATGTATGTGCGTATGACATACGGGCCCCACCACTTAAAACCTTAGGTAGACTTGGTCTGTGGATCAAAAACTACGGATGTGTGCGCCCCCTAGCTTAGTGAACCGTCGGGTGCACCGAGTCAATGTGTACCGCGATCCCACCTATCAGTCCCTCAAGTCTTCCCGATTAAAAATAATTAGTAAAGAAAATAAAACCCTACTGGACCCCACCTGTCAGCCATAGAAATTTTTTCATAAGAAAAATAATTAGAAAAGAAGTTAAAAACTAGGCTAGACCACACCTGTCAGCCACATAGGATTTTCTTAAGAAAAATAAAATAAAAATCTAACCAGACCCACCTGTTAGAAATTTTAGATTTTTCTGAAATTTCTCTCGAGTCAAACTTTAGCTAGTTCTGCCTCGTTTTAAATCCAAATGATTTGTTTTTTGTTTCTAAATTCAAGATCTTTCCATCAGTACCAAAATCATAATTTGTGAAGTTCATTTGAATTTATTTGTGTTCATGTGTATTTATTCGAACTCGTCGTTTTGCGCTTAAATAGATTCCAACGCCGCAGAAGACTTCGCAAGTGCTTCAGGACAAGAACAACACTAAGTAATACCCACTATTGAGGAAGGCAAGTCCTTATAATTGACTATGTTGAACCAACTTTTCAAATGCAAGCTTAAAGTATTACTTGCATGCATTATTTATTTTATATTATGTTAAACGTTGATACCTAGCTATGCAAAGTGTTGATTATTACTATTTCCTTCTTGGTTATTGATAACCCTTTTACCTTGTCACCCTAGGGTTAATAAATTGCCTTCGTTAAACCATAATGACTAATGGTTGTGCTTAATTAGACACTGCTTAGTGGTTGAATTTAATATGACACAAACATTGCCATTACAAAATTTGGAATATAATGTGAATCAAAGTGTGGTAGCGTGGATAGCCACTGAAAATAGAAAAATGATAATTATAGTATGGTAGAGACTTTGGCGAGTGGATTGTATGTGGTGAGTGTATTAATTGCACAAGATATGGTCTATGGATCTTCTCGACTGAGTCGATTAAGTACCAAATCATGTGTTGCATCTTCTAAATAGATAATCGTACAACCAGAAGTCTATTATGTGATAGACCTAGCTAGATAATTTACCAAGTCGTTATGCTATTGCCATATTATTGGCAATCTAGGTTGGGCTATAGGAGGGTACGCACCCATTGATGGTTGTGGTAGTACAAGTGGGGATATGTCTACTCCCCCCAACAATGGTTTCTTCTGAGTTAATGTATTGTAACGCCCAAAGATAGACCCATTTAATGGTGTAGTATTACGAGTTATTGTAAAGACCTTGTTATGATTGTCAACGTCACACGCCTCAGGTAACGTGTCATAACCAACATTATGAATCAATCATACTTTGTAGGTAAAGTTATATAACCTCTACAGAGTGTATAATATATTTGACTATGCCCAATTTCATACTTATTATTGCTCAAATATGTTTATTCAAACTACGTGTCTATGAAAATGAAAATGATTACAATAACTAGGCTACAACCCTAATCGATTGCTGTTGCAAATCATGGATGCTCTTTTGGTTTATTTATCTTTCTCTGCTATTTACTCTTTGAACTCGTCAGTCTATCACCCTGTTATGTAAGAACTTGACCCTAAAGCCTATTTACACCTATCTACGTAATATTAAGTACTCTTTTACTTATACGTATGTATAGATGTAATGTTCACTGATAATTGTACTTTGTAAGTTAAGTACTGATCTTAGGACTAGCTCAGTATACACAAAAGGTCCAAATGCAAATCAACACTCAATACAAATGAAGCCATCTCATTGAATCACATCATCAGCGAATTAAGAAACAAGTACATTATAGCCCCCTAAACTCTTTCGAAAGTCCAAATTTCAACTTTCACAAATTTCACTTCAACTCCTTCGAAAGTCGAAATTTCATGTAGTTGTACCTCCCTACCGTTTAATACAATAGTTACAAGGTAGAGACAGCCATTTTAAAAAAGAAAAAAAAAACAAGTGCCAACAGAGCTTGCCTCGCTCTTTGACCTCATAATAATCATGGCCTAAAATATTCATGTTTGACCGAGGGATTCCAGATTATTGCAGCACATCTCTATTGTTGTGCTGAGAAACCCCATGTAGCTCTACAAATATTTCCTATTAGTTGATGTCCTAGCTCATCATAAAGGAGGGCCAATAAAAACAAAGTTTACGTATAAAATGAAAACAAAATTTGTTTTCCTCTGTAATCAAGAATAATCACTCTGTGTTCTTGGTGGCCTTGAATGTATTCACTAGCTGCGTCTGTACGTCCTGCGAGACAGTATTGTGCTCCAGATACTCCATCGTAAATTCGCCTTTGCCCTGCAGTTGATGCATCAAATTAAGTAAACAAGGAATGAAATGGGAAAACCCTCACACATTTGTTTTCTGTGTTTACAAACATTCTCTTACTACAAAGGAGTTGAAACCGAAGGATGGTGGGAGTGGCCTGGGTTATAAAACCGACAGTAAACAGCCGATTCCTTGTTATTGTCCAGTTTTGGGGTACTTAGTAACTATATGAACGGAAATGTATAGCGTAGTACTATGGAAGATTTAATAATCAGACTTTGAATAAACATATGGGACAAAGAAAGAAATTCAACCGGAAAACCAACGGGAACCAACCTATTCACAGCTCCCTGGTGGAGCCTGGGATATTTTCTATTCAACCTTAACAATGCGCATACACAAATGAATAAATAAATTCAGAGAATATGTGGGACAAATGATTTCCCAGAGTAAACTACTCGATTGTTGAGCACTTGAGTAATGTCAGCGAACAAACCTGAATAGAACTAGTAAGTGCCTGCAAAATTATTTGTACACAGAACAAATAGAAAAAACATGATGCTATCTGTTCTATTCAATTTTAACAGAAACTAGACCGACCCAGTGGTTCGACCGAAAAAAAAAGGCCTGAAGACTCCGCGATCTGGTCTACATCACCAGATCGTTTCCGCAATTAACATGTCTTGAACAGGAGAAAACAGGGTTGAATTGGCGGTAGTGGAGACCCATGGGGATAATTCACGTGTGGGGCGGGGGCGGGGGTCGAACTCCCATGGCCCCCGTGGAGAACACGTATGAATAGAAAACATGATGTTATAAGTACATATTATGTATTTTTAAATATGAAATATGTATTCTTTTTATATGTTTGGACCAAAACTTGTATCTATACATTAGGATTTAAGTTTCGAAGCTATATTTCAAGAAAAAGTACACATAAAAAATGCTTATATATTAACAAATAAAGTCATATTAACATTAAAAGCAGATCCCTGTGGGGATGAGGACACAGGGGCAGGGGAAGGTTTCTCCACTGTTAGCCTTGCCGGGAGCAGGGCAGGGGTGCTCTTAGTGGGAGTCAGGACATGGGCATGGGTGAGCCCCTGCCCCTGTTGCCATCCCTACCCATATGGGTAGCAAATCTCCACCAATTTTGTAAATCATAAATATAGTTACCAGATGAACATTGAACATTGCTTCTACTTGTTAGTCGCTGGACTCTTGCTCTTGGTGATAGCAAGATCCTTACTCTCATCGAGAGGATAACACTTGGAGATGGGGCAATTTTCTTTGTTTATTTCTCACACAATGCTATGCCAACCTGAGGGGTTGGGGATACAAATTTATAGGCACCAGCCCAGCATATGCTAAGATGCTAGTCTAAGATGCCGTCCTAAAGCAGTCAAGATGCTGTCCTAAAGCAGTCAAGATGCTGTCCTAAAGATGCTGTCCTAAAGCAGTCAAGATGCTGTCCTAAAGCAGTCAAGATGCTGTCCTAAAGCAGTCCAAGATGCTGTCCTAAAGATGCTGTCCTTGGAGGACAGCACAAGCCAACACAAGACTTATCCATCATTCTCCCCCTAAGTCTTGTGCGTCGTCTTGTGGGAGAGTTGAACCATCCCGATCCTAGAGCAGAGCTCGAGGAATTTGACCCTCCCAAGAGGCTTGGTGAGCGTGTCCGCAAGGCGATCCGTGGTGTTGATGTAGCTCGCCTTGATGTCGCCTTCATCCAATAAATTCGGATGAAGTGGTACTTCACCCGGATGTGCTTGCTCGCTCATGGAAAACGGGTTTTTTGCGAGCCAGAGCGGACTTGTTGTCCACCTGAAGCGCCACCGCTTGTTGTCTCTGCCGAGGAGATCACCAAGCGATCGAACGAGCAGAAGCGCCGAAGTCGGCGGTGGAGGCCGCTATGTACTCGGCCTCACAATTGACAGGCCACCACCTGCCGCTTGATCGACCGCCAACTAACGAGGCACTTGCCGAGAAGAAGAGAATCCCGCTTGTGCTCTTCCGGTGTCGATGTCGCTGCGTGGTCGCTGCCGCATTGCATTCGATGAAGTGCGCCACGGACACCTCGGGTAGTGCAAGCCGTGAGTCGGAGGTGCCCGCAACGTGGCGGAGGATCCTCTTCACGCCGATGCTCCGCCGCTTGCGTCGGTCATGATGAACCGACCGACGAGCCGACGGCGAACGCCAAGTCCGGTCGCGTGTGGACAAGGTAGCGGCGGTCGCCGCAAATGCGCCGGATCGCGTTGCGCCCACCTCCTCCGCCAGGTTGCGCGGCTCGGCTTGACCTCTCCTCCATAGGAGTGTGGGGTGGGTTGCGATCGGCGAGCCCGCCGACTCAACGATGCGCTTAGCGTGGCGGTCTGGCGAAGGGAGATATGGAGTCTGTCTGGTGGACCTCGATCCCGGAGTAGAAGGAGAGGAGCCCCAAGTCGCTCATCATCGAAGGCGGTCTTCATCTCCGCCTTGAACGCTCGACCTCGGCCTCCTTGGAGCCGGTGATCACCAAGTCGCCGACGAGACGCCACGCGCCAGGCGTTGCCGCCTTGCCCGCCGGTGAGATCATGACCTCGTGTGCGCTCTGCTGAACCCCATTTGCATAAGGGTGGAGTCCGACTTAGCGTTCGGGCTCGTGGTGCTGCCGCAAGCCGTGAGGGCCTTGCGAGGCGGAGGACCTTGCCTCCTTGCCGGGGATGACGAATCCGGGTGACGGACGAGACCTCCTCCTTCAAGTCGCCGCTTGAGGAAGGCGGACTTGACGTCCATGTGATGGACGTGCAAACCTCCCCGGGCGCAAGTGCGAGGAGAAGATTTAACGGACTCCATGCGCGCCGGGCGCGAAAGCGTCGCCGGTCGATCCTCTCCTGCGCATGAAGCCTCGTGCCACCAAGCGAGCCTTGTGTTGACGATGGCGCCGGCTTCATCCCGCTTCGCTTTGAACACCCACTTAAGGGTGATCGCGTGGTGACCAGCAGAAGGTCCGCCACCCCGCGTCCGGTTCCGCTCGGCGGCGTCCATCTCTTGCTTCATCGCGACACGCCACGCCGCGTCTCCCCGCAATGCTTGCTTCAAGCTCTGAATCTGGCTCATCGCCACCGGCGATCTAGGAGATGATCCATGGTAGGGAGAGCAGAGAGCTCGCCCGTCGTGGTAGGCGTCGACGCGATCTCGCGTGGGGAGGAGTAGCGAACTCCACCGTCGGCGCCGCTAAATAGGGACCGGTTGCCGGGGGCGATCCGGTGGTGTGGGTGCCGGCAGAGAGTGGTGCCGGCGGAGAGTGGCCGGTGGTGAAGAGTGGGCGTAGGTGCCGGCGGTGGAGCACTTTCATGGGGCCGGGGCGAAGCGAGATGTCGAAGCTTCGGTGAAGACGAGCTGCTAGCTTTCTTTTCTCGAAATGGGCGTGGTCGACAACGAAGTCCTTCGAAGTCGAATCGCCGCCCACCGCTTGTCCTATCGTCCACCGCTTTTCGTCGAACACAACATCACGCGAGATCTTGACGCTGCGTGTGTCGAGGTCGAGGATGCGGTAGGCCTTGAGCCCTCCGCGTGGCCGATGAACACTCCGGTGCTCTGCTGCCGAGCTTGCCGAAGTGGCCAAGCTCCTTGGCGAACGCAAGGGAGCCAAGACCCGCAAGTGAAACCGCCGGCTTGCGCCCGCTAAACCTCAGACGGCGCCCTGCCGTCCGAGTGCCTGTAAGCGAAGCGGTTGAGGATGTAGACTAGGCGCTACCACCGCCTCTCTCAGGAAGATGTAGGCATCCTCGCTGCGGAGAGCTCCGAGCCATCCCCATAAATGCTCGTTGCGCTGCTCGACGACGCTGCTGCGCCGGGGTCAGACGGCGGAGTAGTGGCGCTGAATGCCTTTATCATCGACCTGATGACGGCGAATTCACCAGCCGTGGAATTCGCCGCTGCAAGAAATCAGGCGCAAAGACGCGACTCTGGCGCGCTCTGCCTCGCTACATACGGCTGCGTGCGCTTGATGGCGTCGCGCCTCTCCTTGTCGCCGAGGACCATCACCCACATGTAGCGGAGAGGGTCGCCGACGGCGCAGGAAGTAGCGTCGCCTCCCCGTGTGGCGGTGTCACCGCCACACAAGTCCCCGCACGCGAGCTCGAGCCTCTCCTTGGCTCGAAACTCGCCTCGGGGAAAGAATCGCCGCTTACCGTCAACACGCAGACGTCGCAGAATCGCTCCACATGGTCAGGGGGCGGGCCTCGCGACCATCTCCGTGGCACCGAGCCGCCAGGCCTCGAAGTGAAAGGTGCCCAAAGCGCTGTGCCGCTTCGCCACGCCTCGTCGTCCGACGAGCGCCGAGACGAAGGGTTGTGCCACTGCGCATGAAGGATGTAGAGTCTATTTGCGCCTCGGTTACCTTGGCAAGAAGGCGGCGGCGAAGATCCCAAATCCATGAAGACCGTGCTCGATCTCGACACGCGAGCCGTTCTCATCCAAATTGCCCCAAGTGATGATGGAGTTCTGCAGATCGGGGATGTAGTAGACGCCGGTGGCAACTGGCTCGCCAGACACTGGCGGTGAAGATGACGAGCCGACGCTCGATTTTCACGCCGGCGTCCCCAAACTTGACGGAGCCTCGAGCGTTTGAGTCGAGCTCGAGAAGTACTCCGCCGCCTCATGTGGTGGGTGGCGTTGGTGTCGAGGCACCACCCGTCGGTCTTGTCGCGTTTAACCGCCATGGCGAGGCATGTGCTTTTGGCTCGTCAAGGTGGAGGAAGGCAGCGGCGGCGTGCTCTTAGTGGAGGTAGTTCGATGCTGGAGCAATGAACGAGCCGGCCCTTGCTCCTCCGCCGCTTGCGCGACGTGGGCTTGGCCGCGTCGTGGCTGTCGACAATCCTTGGCCCAATGACCAAGCTTGCCGCAGTTGTGGCAAGAGTCGTCTCGTGCCGGCTTTTGCTTGCCAATGCCAGCCCGCTGGCGCCCACTCAGTCATCACCTCGTGGTATCGACAATCCTTGGCCCAATGACCGAGCTTGCCGCAGCTTGTGGCAAGAGTTGTCTCGTCTTGTTTTGCTTGCCACGCTTGCGGCCGCTTTGTCGTGGAAGAAGGCTCCTTCTTCTTCGTCACCTTGGCCGTGACCACCGCTTCTCCGAGAGGAGGAGCTTCCCGCCAATGGTGACGGGTCCCGAGACGCCAGGGCTCATCGCCATCAACGACCTTGAGGCGACCGCGCCTCCTCGATCGTCATCGTGGAGAGGTCTAGCAGAGACTTCGACGAGCGAGCCATCTGCTTGTACTTCTCAGGGGGCAGCGGAAGAGCTTCTCCAGCTCTCTCTCTCGCCGTAGGTGTCATCGCCAATCGCACCAACTCGCAACAGAGTGTTGAGACGGAGAGCAAAGTCATCAACATCCTCACCGGCTTGAAGGCGTGTTCTCCCACTCCTGCGTAGTGCCCGCAATGTAGACTTGCGGGCGCGATGTCCGCCGATGCGTCTTCAGCGATGGCGCCCCAAGCCTCTTTGGCGATCTGCTTGTTGGTAGCGAAGCGCATCTCGGGCGGATCGCAGCCGATGAGAAGCATCCAATACCGTCGATCCCGGTCGTGGTCGGCGTCTTCGTCAGACGGATCGCATCCCACATATGCCGCGACTGGAGCTTTACCCTCATCACCGCAGACCCGCTCGACGAAGTTGGTCTTGGTGAGGTAGGCCACCCGCCGGGGACAACGTCCTCGACGACAACTGGTACTCGTGGTGACCACGGATCGAACCGGGGAGAGCGCGTCGCTGTGAAGGCCGCGCTCTCCATCGACCAGATGCCGCCGCCAGCACGTGCGTCTCCAGAGGCGCCCGCCCATGCCGTCCACGCCGATACGAAATTGCCGCCATTCATGGGCGTCTTGTGATTGCCCATTCGCGCCGCTTCATCGGCCGCATGTTGCCTCCCTCTCAAGGTCCGCAAGCTCGCGTCGGCTATCATCGAGATGGAGATGCTTTCTGTTCTGCCACAGAGAACCTCGACCTCGCTTCTTTATGCCCAAGACGCTGCCGACCGCCGCCGCCGCTTCCACCTCCGCTGAAGCCGCTGCTACCTATTGCCGACCTTTTGACGCTTTTTCGCGCCGCGGCCTGTCGCCGCTTCGCCGCGTTCTTCGCCGCAGCGAGTTAAACTTCTTACGCCGAGGCGCTCGAAGGCCGAGATCGCCTGCGGACATGGCGCGCCTCCGGGAATCTAACTGCGGGAGAGGAGCTGCAAGCATCGGTTGAAATTAATAAGCATCGGAGAAGGGATTGAGCAGAGATGCTCAAGTTGGGGATACTCTGGCTCGATACCACTTGTTAGTCAGCCGACTCTTGCTCTTGGTGATAGCAAGATCCTTACTCTCATCGAGAGGATAACACTTGGAGATGGGGCAATTTTCTTTGTTTATTTCTCACATTAATGCTATGCCAACTTTGAGGGGTTGGGGATACAAATTATAGGCACCCGACCCATATGCTAAGATGGGTAGTCAAATCTCCACCAATTTTGTAAATCATAAATATAGTTACCAGATGAACATTGAACATTGCTTCTCACTGACTACTTTGTAGAGAATGCTGACTGAAAGATAGAAACAATGTGCATTGAATGATAACGCCAAAGGAATTTTCTGGACATATAAGCAGAAAAACACCGGGTAGACTGGTGAAAAATATCAAAAGTGGACCTGTGTCATTGACCGAAGCGCTGTTGAATATCCGAACATATTGTTCAGTGGAACCTGAAAGAGAGCAGGACGACATGCTAAGTGTACTAATAAATTTTAACAAACAATGTACATAATACTTGTCCCAACATCTACATTACAAATTAAACAATATACTTGTTCCTTGTCTATAATCTACTAATGTGGTACGTCTATTGTGGGGTTGAGTAGGACAAAAGTGATAAAGTTCCAAAGTGAAATTTATTTTGCAAAATGTAGTCCAAGTTGTCAGTGCACATTAGTACAACCTCCATGATAACCACATCTAGATCTGCCACCCATTACAAAGCCCAATACTGTAATGTGGTTAGTACTGCGATGTTATTTCCTATTACTTCAGTTGTCCTCTGAGAAATGTATTACTACAAACCATAGAAAGTCAACACCGCTGATTACTACAACCGCTAGTCACACACTGACCACCTTCAAATCTGCCAATTTTATTACAAACCAAATAATGTAGCGATATCCATGCTATTTGATTAGAGACCACACGAAGCAAGAAGAAACTGGAAGGAACAAAAGCTTACATACATGGGACACTACAACTGTGTCGTCGCCTTCCTGGTCATTTCCAACAATTATGCCTTTTCTCCTATTTTCCACATGAAGCAAAAAAACAAACTTAGTATAGCTTGAAGGATTAATACAAGAAAATAAAAGTTCATAACGCCGGGGAAAGTCAGAGTTTGCCAAAATATTACACCAAGGGTGTCAATGACATGTGGTACCACACCCCATTTATCATCATCAGCTGGCGGTATTCTGGCAAACTGAATTTTTCAGGTGGTAAGGGGCAATTATCCTTTCAAGTAAATTGCATGCAAATATCTTAATTTCTTGAGTGGAGACTAGAGAAAGAACATTTAGCATGAAATCACTTATCATGTGCTAACCATACAATACAGTAGAAGCATACTCTGTTGAGATCAAATACTCACTTGTTCATGTCACCAGTTACTGTGCCCTGGAACTCTGTTGGAGCTTTCAGTTCCACCTTCATCACGGGTTCTAATATTACAGGTTTAGCAACAGTATAACACTGAAAAAAGAAACAACAAATTTATGTAGAGCACATACATTCCCATCATACTAGTGTCAGAATTCACTAGTATGAATGCCATTTACCCAAAAAAGAAGTTACCAGGCTCACCTGTCTAAAAGCATAGATAGCAGCTAGCTTAAAAGCAAGCTCACTGGAATCCACTGCATGTGAAGCCCCATCAGTCAGGACAATTCGAATATTTTCAACAGGATGCCCTATCAATGAACCCCTACAGTAAGTAGAATGGAAACACAAGTTATCACTCTGCAAACAAAATAGAAAATAGCTTAACAAGCTAGGAAGAGATGGACTCACGAATTGCAAGCCTCCTTAAAGCCCTTCTCAATCGCTGGTATGAAGTTTGAAGGAATTGCTTGTCCAATAATCATGTTCTCAAATACGAATTTACCGTCAGAACCTGATGGAAGAGGCTCGATGTACCTGCATATTGTTGCTTCTTATCACGACAACTCCAAATGAACTTCAACGGAATATCCTATGAATTTATACGGATAACCAAATCTTGGGAAGGCATATAAGCACAGGGACTCGCTTATGCTGAGGTAAACTGGAAGCATTTTATTCAAATTGAATTTAGCTGACCTCAACCATTTTTTTACACCAATATATATTCATGCTCTAAGCACATTACTTTTGCAAGATGAACGTGTTAACGTATATATCCTTGTAATATAGAGTTACTAGTTTATTGTATATGGCAGACCTATGTGGCCCATTTATGGGTATCTTATAACCCCTCATAGTCAATAGAGAAGGCTAAGAAGCCATTCACAATATTCTAACATGGTATCAAAGCCTAGAGCTAGGGTTAGGGACTACACCCGGTCCGGCCACCGCCATCCTCGCATCACCGGCGTGCTATCTCTCTTCTTCTCCCTCTCGTGGTTCACCTCCTTCCATATTTTCCCACCGTCGCCATCTAGCCGGAGGCTGTGCTTTCCTCGATCCAAGATGCTGTCATCGTCGCTAGTCGGATTTGGCTGGATCCACCTAGATCCATCATTGCCTAGGCCCGGATAAGGCGTCAACGTCGCCTGAGCCTCGGCCCCCTGCTCCGTCATGTCGCGGCTCAGCTTCGTCGTCGCTTGGGCTCGAATCTAGCATCGCCGTCGCGCCGAGCCCTTTGCACCATTGCCAGGTCACCTTGGCCCTCTTCTCCGTCTCTACCTCGGCTTGCCCTGCTTTGCTTCAACCAACCGCGGCTCCTCTGTTGCCGGCTTGCCATGCTCTGCCTCGGCCAATCGCACCGCTCTCAGGCTTCTGCTCTCGGCGGTGGGCTCGCTTCGACGCCGCTTGCATCGCTCAACTCCCGAGCATTTTAGTATTTTGGGCTGAGCAGTGGACTTGGTACTCATGGCAACGTTTGACCCGTTCCTTAGTGGTGGTGCTCTCCTGGCGTCCGACATCAAGCTTAATGGCCAGAACTACCGAGATTGGGCCTCCTCGGTCCAGATGCTGCTTTGATCGATTGGATTTGCTTCAAACCTCATTGTGGATCACTCGCCACTTCATGAGATTGATCCTGAAGCAGCTCGTGCTTGGCAGGTTGCTGATGATTTGTGATGGGTGTACTCAGCATGAGTGCAGAGGTCCCGATTCGAGCATCATTCATCGATATGTCCTCGGCCAAGGAAATGTGGGAGTACTTGCAGCATCGATATCCGCAGACCAGTGAGGCACTACGTTTCTCCTTGAGAAACGTCTCACTGGCCTACAGCAGCAGTGCATGGTCATGAGTACTATAGTGCCTTCACCAACATATCCAGTCAGTTGGCATCTATGACTCAGGCCTTGTGTTGGGTGTGGAGTGTAATGCTAGGGAGCGCTATGAGCCTATCTCATGTTAGCTTTTGTGATAGGTCTTCGGTCTGAGTTTTTGAGTTTGCTCATTCTTTGCTACTTGGTTGGGCATCTCTTCCTACCATGGTTCTTTGCTACTTGGTCGAGCATCTCTTCATACCATGATGGAGGCGTTTTCTTGCTTGCGGAGACTCGATTTTGCTCACTGGCTCCTTCTGCGAGTCTGACCCACAGTCTTGGCAGCTCCCCATCAGCATGGTCCACTGGTTGCTCCAACTCCCACAGCTACAGTTTCCTCTGGTGAGATCGTCTGCCCCTAATGCTTGAGGACTGGACACAGTACTGATCGTTGTTTCAGACTCCGTCCTAATAGGCCACCTATCGAGCCAAGTGTGCTGCTGGTAGAGCTCGTCGTACCTCTGGTCCTCCTACTGATGCTGGCACAACTGCTGCTGAAGTTATCTCCACTACCAGTACCTCAGGATCAGTTTCAGCTCAATCGTTGTTGGGATCTCCTGGTGGGTCCGTTGCGTCAGAGTCAAGTACTTGGGTTTTGAATTGAGGCGCCTCTTTCCATATGACATCCGATGATACCCAGCAATTGGCATGTAAGCCTGTCACAGAAGGTGCTTGTGTTCAGCCAGATGATGGCACATCATGTCTGGTTACTCATCAGGGAACTCTCTCTATTCCTCAGTTTACTGTTTACTGTTCCTAATGTCTCTCTTGTTCCTTAGTTATCTATGAATCTCATGTATGCTGGTCAGCTTACCGATATGAACTACTTTGTTGGTTTTGATTATTCTTCATGTTTTGTGCAGGATCATCATACCAAGCCTCTTGTTGGTACTAGTTGTCATCTCTATGTGCTTGATCATCTGATTCTTCCTTCATGATGCCCCTTCCATTCCAGCTGGATCTGCTGCCGAATCTGCTTTTACTACCTCCTCTACTAACTTCTATCAGTAGCACCATCGTTTGGGTCATCTCTATGGCTCACGTCTATCTATTTTAGTAGGTCAAGGTGTCCTTGGTAGGGTCTATATAGACACTAATATGCACGGGTTGTAAGCTTGGAAAGCAGCTACAACTCCCCTACACTTCCAGTACATCTAGGTTGAGTCGTCCTTTTGATCTTATTCATTCTGATGTCTGGGGACCAACTCCTTTTGCTTCTAAGGGTGGTCATCTACGTCATTTTCATTGATGATCATTCCCATTATACATGCATCTATTTCATGAGGCATCTCTCTCAGCTATTGTCTATTTACCAGTCCCTCGCATGGTTCATACTTAGTTCTCCACTACTATTCATGTTTTCCGTTCTTTCTCAAGGGGGGGAGTACATCTCCATAGCTTTTCGTCAGTTCCTTGATTCTAAGAGTACCTTCCCCAACACTCTTGCTCTGGTTCTAATGCTCAGAACAGTGTAGCTGAGCGCAAGCATCGTCACATCATTGGGACTGCTCGTACACATTGTGTTAGTACTTGAAAACTTTTCCTATCCATATCATAGCTTACAGCTAGGAATTGAGAGAATGGCAAAGAAATTATGTACATTCATTCAAGTGATGATGCCAAACTAATTGCTGTCCATTAACTCATGCAATTTCAACAGCTAGCTGCTAGGTTAATGACCTATAGATTTTGGTGTAGTGCATCAAATCCTTCTGAAGCTAATCAGTTTTAGTGCTATGTACAGAGCAGCTATGAAATGAGCCTTACATTTTTGAAGTAAATAGTTTATCTTGGATACACTATAGATTTTGGTGTGGTCAATGTTATGCTATAATGACCTATGTCATTATTTTGTCAATTTTATTCTGTCATTTGTATTGTTATTTATTGCTCTCATGTGCTTAGCAATGCTGCATATCTAAAGAAACTTAATGTAAATACAGTGAGGAAACCAAGTTGGAAAGTAGGAACTAAGTGTGCTGAACTTTAGAGTTTATAAAGAAATTACTGTACAGTCTATATTCTTCTTGCAGCTTGGCAGATCAAATAGCGAACAATTTCTTGCTTCTGTACAGTCTATATTCTGGTGATATTTGATTCCTGAATTGCAAAATTCTTATTGTTCACAACTATTGCAAAATTCTTTACCAGCAACATCGTGCCATTTATATATTGTAGCAAGGTTGGTCATAGGTTCATCAGTAACATTAATTGGAATCAAGCAGGATTTCTTATAATTTACCCAGAGGCCAGTTGACTCTGCAAAAACTTCCAATAATCCCTTCAGACAAAGAAGTTGACGAGAATCTGCTTGCATGAAAAGGAGTGCATCATCTACATATTGGATGATTGGAAAATCAATTTGATCTTCCGTTGGGATTGGTAAATTGATCAAGTTTCCTCAACGTGCTTCATTGAGAATGGGTTGTAATAAATCAGTAGCTAGAACAAAAATAAGACGGGACAAAGGATCTTGTCTAACTCCTCTCTTACAGTGAAAAGTTTTGTCAGGCACTCCATTAAGGATAATTGATGATGTCCCTGAGTTTAGGATGCTTCTCACCCATCTTTATCTAGGTTGGATTGAAACCTTTCTTCTCAAGCATCAACAAAATGGTAGTATGCTCTAAAGTATCAAAAGCTTTTTCAAAATCCAATTTCAAAAGGATAATCTCTCTTAGATTGCTTACATTGGTGGATGTATTCAAAGGACCATGCTAGACAGTCTTGAATAGTTCTGTTTTTTATGAACCCGTATTGATTTGCATGAACTAAACTAATGATGACTCACTAGAGCCTGGAGTCTCTCGGCAAGAACCTTCGTGAGGAGTTTGAGGATGAGATTAAGCAACGAAATTGGTCTGTAGTAACATTCTCAAGTGAGTTCTTTTTAGGAACCAAAGTGATGAAGGGAGTATTCAAACTTTGTAGATTCAAGGACTCCTTGCTGAAAACCTCACAAAGGAGAAAAATATCATGGGAGATGATGGGCCAACAATTTTTAATAAAGAGACCATTAAACCCATCTGGACCAGGAGCTTTATCTGAAGACAAAGATCTAACCACATGTTCAATTTCATCTTTGGAGAAAGGTTCTCCTTGTTAGAATAGGACTCTATTTGTATTTCCTTATCTGTATATGGCAACCCCCTTTATACTCCCTATATATATTGCCCATTAGGCCCTCTTGAACACACAATATTCATAACATGGTATAAAAGCTAGGGCGCTAACCTAGCTCTTTTCGTTCCGCTGCCATCCCGACGCCCCGCCGTCCAACGCCGTCATCTGCGGGCCGTCCGACGCCTTGCTGCTGACGACGTTACTGCGACCACCGATCACCCGGCTGTCGTGATCCGGCCACCGTAACCGCCCGACGTCATCATCACGCTTCGGCAATCGCCGGCGTCATCCTCTCGCGCCAGATCATGCGGCGTTTTGATCGCCGGTCCCGACGCTGGTTATCGCCGAGCCCTCCGCCCGGCCAGCTCCGCCATCACGGCCGCCAGATCGGATCGTCGCCGCCGCCACTTGCCGCGGGCCGCCACGCCGCCGCCGGCAGAGACCTTGTTTCGAACGCCGCCGCCGCGCCGCCCTTCGCCGCCGCCGCCGCTTCGGCCTTGTCGCAGAACCCTAGCGTGTGTTGTGGACTGCGTTGTGGCCTTATGGGCTTTAATGTGGCCGCCCTTTCAAGTGTAAGCCCCCACACACAAAAAAAAATCCTCAAACATCGATCTAACCGTCGCGCCGCCTGTTAGACTTCGTTGCCTTGGTCGCCACGCCGTCCAGCGCCGTCTACCAATGGCTTCCGTTCCATCAGCTACGATCCCATTCTCGAGAACAAAACTTCATAGGACGAACTACAGGTTGTAGTCTTCACTCATGGAGATCACGCTCGATGGTCTCCGCCTCTGGGGACATGTCATTGGTGCTCGACCTTGTCCTCCATCGCCGCTTCAGCCTCCTCCCAGACAGCCTATTTCTGCACCTCCTGCAGAAGATGAGGCCGCCAAGGAGGCAGAGGTCGCTGTTGCTACTGCTGACGCTGCTGATGAGGCCTTTCAGTACGCCATAGACGCTTTTGAGCGCTAGTGTGCTGACGAGGCCCGTGTTCGCGCCATCCTAGTGGTCAGTGTCGACGACTCCATCCAGCTAGTCATTGTTGGTTTGCGTGCTACTCGTCAGATCTGGAAGTACTTGCGCGAGCGATACCAAAGAAAGGGCGATACTTTCGATTCTTTCGCTTCAGCGTGAGTTGAGACGCCGCCGGAGGACTCCTCCGTCGACAACTTCTTCCGAAGCTCGGCGATCTTTGGCGCCACCGGTGAGCAGCCGCTTCTCCGCTCTGCAGAGTGTCATAAAGTCTGGCGGATCATGATCGCCTTCGCCTTTATGACTTCATTTGCCGTCTTCACCTGAGTTTGAGCTGTCGAGCTCAATCTAACGAGCCGCCACCACGACCAACGATCCCGAGGCTCTTTCAACGCTTAGTCTTTGAGGAGTTTCGCGTGGGTTAGCAAAGCCTGCTTTGTTCCGACTGTGCTTGCCACCCCTCTTCTTCGACTACATCGACGGTTTCTGCTTCGACTACAATCCCTCCTCAGGTGTCTGCTCCAGTTTTTGCACCAACTGGGTTCAGTGTAATTATTGCAAGAACTTTGGGCACAACTACCAGCGTTGTGTGATGCGAAAAAAACAGAATAAGGCGCGTGGAGTTGAACGCTCCAAGGGAGGGCAGGGAGGCCCTTCCTCGACAGAGGATGATCAAAGACGTCAGATCTTCTCGGCGAGGTGACTCTGTTCAAAATTCTCGCCAGCTCTAGTTCGCTGCTCTCTCACCTCGGCGGGTTACGCTAGTCTAGCTCAGACGTCTCCTTCAGGTACTTCTTACGCTCTGGATTCTGGTGCCTCTTTCCACATGACACCAGACTCCACATCTTTCACTTCAGTAGGATCTCTTGTTTTTCCTATCTCGATTCGACCAAGCGGTACTCTCTGTCTGTCGAGAGTCGAGGCACTCTTTTGTCCATCGATTTTTACTCCAAATTTCTCATGTTCATCGGCTTACCATGCGGCTTCTCTCGGTGGGTCACCATCGATCTCACCGTAGGGTTGGTTTTGACTCACACTGCTTTGTTCAGACCGAATGACGAGGGGCGGTACTTGGGACTGGCCGGCGCCGTAGGGATCGTCAGGGTCTCTACATTCTTAACCGCCTCCACATTCCGTCCACTTCAATTGCTCCTATCACCTCTACATCTCGCCATTCTTTGCCACCACCTCTGGAGTTTTTCTTGCAGATGGCATCATCGCTTAGGTCACTTGTGTGGATCTCGTCTTTCTTCATTAGTTCGTCAGGGTATTCTTGGACGTGTTCCTGTTGACACATCCATGTTTTGTCAGGGTTGTAAGCTGGGCAAGCAGCTACAACTTCCTTATCATTCTAGTGAGTCCTTGTCTTCTCGCCCTTTTGATTTAGTTCATTCAGATGTATGGGGACCTACGCCTATTATCTCTAAAGGCGGGCATAAATATTATGTGATCTTCATTGATGATTATTCCTGTTTTACATAGATTTTCCCTATATCTAATCGTGGTCAGTTTCTTGCGATCTATCGTAGCTTTGCAACGATGGTACGTACTCAGTTTGATTCTCCTATCCGTACTTTTCATTTGTGATTCTACTGGCGAAATCTTGCTCAGCGCTTTTTTAGATGGTTTCTTTACGGCAGAGCACTCTTTACCGATCTTCTTGTCCTAGTGCCCATGCTCGAATGGGATTGCCGAGCAAAACATCGCTCATCCGATTGAGATCGCCTGCGCTCTTCTCCTTGCTTCTCACGTTCCACCACAGCCTACGGTTTTGTCGCATTTACTGTTGCATATCTCATCAATATGCGACCTTCCACCGCTCTTAAGGGTGTCGACCCTATAGGCGTCTCTACTCTCAAGCCCCCAAGACACTCACCTCCGTGTTTTTGTTGTACTTGTTTTGTTCTACTGCAGCCTCGTGAACGCACTAAACTATCGGCCCAGTCAGTTGAGTGTGTGTTTCTTGGTTACAGTTTTGAGCATAATGGTTATCATTGTTGGGATCCTTATGCTCGACGGATCAGGATTTCACGAGACGTTGTCTTTGACGAATCTCGACATTTGTTCTATCGAGATTCGGCCCCTCCTGTTTCCACCGTTGAGTCGATTTCATTGTTGTCTCTTTCCGACTCTTCACCAATTTCTATACTATCACACCTATCACGGCCGCCTCGTCCATCTCCGATGGTTCCTTCTATACCTCGCTTCCCAGCTCTTGCCTCTGCCGCGCCTCTCTTGTTCTGCGGACCACCGCCTCTCGTTTCTCTAGTATTCACTTCTCCAGACGTCCTTGTCCTTCACCGCCTCTCTCACGGTGTCTTGCCAACACCCACACCGATCCTTCCGATGATGCTCCTCGTTACGCCCTTCGTGGCCCTGACATCCTTCGACCTCCTAATCGCCTTAGATTTGCTCCGATAGCTCATGCTCTCTCTCATCGAGCCTAGTTCTTATCGTGAGGTCGCCACTCATTCTCGAGTGGCACCGCTATGGCGTAAGAGCTTGATGCACTTCGACGCATTTTAAACTTGGGATATTGTACCGACACCTGTGCATGCTCGTCCGATCGCGTGCAAGTTGGTTTACAAGATTAAGACCCAGTCTGATGGAACTATCGAGCGCTACAAGGCTCGTCTTGTGGCTCGTGGTTTTCAGCAGGAGTACGGTCGTGACTACGATAAGACTTTTGCCCTCAAGCCCATATGACCACTTTATCGCGCTCTTGTTGCGGTTGCTTCGATCACGGTGGTTTATCTCTCAGTTGGATGTTAAGAATGCATTTCTTAATGGTGTTTTGCATGAGGAGGTCTACATGCAGCCACCACCTGGGTATTCTGTTCCTGATAAGCACGTCTGTTGTCTTCGTTGTGCTCTTTATGGCCTCAAACAGACTCCTCGTGCCTGGTTTGCGCGTTTTACCTCAGTGATTACTGCTGTCGGTTTCACTGTCAGTTCCCATGACCCTACTCTTTTTATCCATATCTCATCTCGGGGTAGGACACTGCTTCTTCTGTATGTTGATGATGTGCTCATCACTGGTGATGATTCCTCATTCATCACGTATGTGAAGAAGCATCTCAGTGAGCAGTTTTTGATGATTGATCTTGGTTCTCTTACGTACTTCCTTGGAATTGAGGTCTCTTCCATGCCTGAGGGCTACTACCTCTCCCAGCAGAAGTATGTCCAGGATTTTCTTGATCGGTCTGATCTGACTGACACTCGCACCGCTGAGACTCCCATAGAGCTATCCCTACAGCTTCGTGCCACTTATGGTGATCTTCTTGATGATCCTACTCGTAATCGCCATCTTGTTGGGAGTTTGGTGTACCTTGTGAGCACTCGTCCTGATATTGCTTATGTTGTTCATATCTTGAGTCAGTTCATGGCTCGTCCTACCCATCTTCACTACAGTCACCTTCTTCGTGTTCTTCGCTACTTGCGTGGGACCATCTCTCGTTGTTTGTTTTTCCCTAGCTCTACCTCACTCTGACTTCAGCGTCGCGCCGATGCGACTGGCTAGTGATCCTTCCGATCGTCGTTCTCTTTACGCTTCTTGTGTTTTTCTTGGCTCCTCCGATTGCCCGGAAGACTACGGCGATTGCGATTCCGCTCGAGCGCAGAGGTGAGTTGAAGGATATGGCGATGGCAAGTGACAGCAGAGGTTACTTGGCTGAGGTGGCTACTTGCAGATTTTGGAGTGCATGTGATGGGACCTACGACTCTTTTGTCTGACAATACAGGTGCTTTCAGTATTGCTCGGGACCCAGTGAAGCATGAGCTCACCAAGCACATTGGTATGGATGCTTCATACACTCGCTCACAGGTGCAGGAGTGAGTACTTGCTTTACAGTTTGTGCCATCAGAGTTACATGTTACTGACTTCTTCACAAAGCCACAGACTAGTGCACAACATTTGTATTTTCTCTCCAAACTCAGTGTGTGTGATCCACCATTAGTTTGAGGGGGGGAGGGTGTTAGAATAGGACTCTATTTGCATTTCCTTATCTTTATATGGCAACCCCTTTTGTACTCCCTATATATATTGCCCATTGGGCCCTCTTGAACATACAATATTCATAACCCTCCTAAAGAATCCAAATCACCCCTTCTCTCAATCAAGGTATCTAAATCGAAGTGCATATAGGGAGTTGAGGTTACCCCCATCCTGTCCTTGAATGTCTTCTAAAAAATAGCAGCCTTTTCATTTTGATTTGAGACCAAACGCCGATCATTGGCTTCAAGAAGGGCAATATGATTTTTGCCTATATTGTTCTGTAGCAAGAGCATGAAAAACTTTGTATTTTCCTCCCCAAACTGAACCCATCGAATTGTAACTTTGTTTCCAATACAACTGTTTATATCTTAATAATCTGAGAATATGCAATTTGATGATGACTCTGAAATTCCATTCTAGCCTGCTTAAAGATCTTTGTTCCTCTAGTCCATCCATCAGATTAAGAACTATATTACAGTTTTAAATAAGAATTGTCAAACGAGAAAAATGTTTACTCCAGATTTTCAGTAACTTTCAGAGCCTTTTTAATTTGCAGAGAGAAGGGTAGCAACGTTTGGAGCAACACAAGGGGAATCCCAAGACTCCTTGACCACTTGGAGAAAACCAGGATGTTCAGTCCAAGAACTTTCAAACCGAAAGACGTGTGACTTGGGGATTTTTGTTTCGATAGACACCACACAGGGAACGTGATCAAAGATGTATCGAGACAAAGGTTTAACCAAAGTATTTGGGTAAGTGATTGTTCAATTGTTGGTAGTGAAGAACCAGTCCTGCTCTTGAAGTGAATCTCCTTGCATGTTACTACACGTAAAGCTCCTCCCCTTAATTGGTAGCTCTACAAAACCCAAATGGCTAATAATGGAATTGAGGAACAAGATATCATTCATATTCCCCCCTGATTGATTTCTATTTTCTAAAGATCTATAGAAATTGAAGTCTCCCAGAAAAATCCAATTTTCGTTGGCTGGAATGTGCAGATTGAGTAGCCAAGTAACAAAACTATCACGACCTGGACCTGCACATGGCCCATAAACTGAGACAAGAGTCCAAATATCTCCACAATGTTTGGAAGTGAAAGACAGCATAATAGAAAATCTATGCTGCTCCTGAACCACCGCATCAAAGACCAAGTTGTTCCAAATCACTAGAATGCCCCAGAGCGACCATAAGAAGGGATATAAACAAACTCGTCAAAGCGCTTAGGGGCAAAACATTTGATGTACGACCGATCAAAATGGGAAAATGGGAGCATTTGGTCTCTTGCAAACAGATGACTGAACAAGAACTTTCAACAATTTTGTCCATCGAGGCATTCCATTTGTCATCTTAATTGATTCCTCGTACATTTCAACATAAAATATGCCAAGACTTATGCTGATTTGTCATGATAAAACCAGATGAAAAAAAGAGAATCTAGTATGCATAGCAATACTAGAATAAAAGTCATAGAAAGGATTACAGACTGAATCCAGGCATGTTTTAAAGAAACATGATAATTATAACCCAAACATTGCCAATACCAAGTTCCAAAAAGAAACCAAACATGACCTCCCAGCATACAATACCTTTTGTTACTAAAGGTTGTTTTTCTTGAGTTCTCCCGAAGTCCTGATTTGTCCTCTCCTTGTTTTTCCTGAGTTCTAATTCCTCTTGCTCCCGATTTGTCTTCCTCTTCCTTCTACTTCTTTTTCTTTGTTCCTCTCCGGATTTGCTCCCAATGTGCTACTGCCTACTGCTCATCCTTCGTTCTTCTTTGCTCACCGTATCTCGCCTTGAGGACACCATGACAACTATGATGTCATGTGGTTTGGTTTGGGTTGGGTCATGGTGGATGTGAAGTGGACTGGATTGGATTGGATTGGGAAAGTAGAGTTTGCTGTGATGGGTTGGGCTGGAAATGGGTTGGTTTCTCACCCATTGGGCATTAGCAGCAGGCCAGAGAGTCGCCTCTTTCCATCCTCTGATCTTTGATTAGCTATATAGTGATGCTGAAAGTTGAGTTGGGCAAGCTAGGATGGGCCCGGGCCACATCCATTCTTCCCTTCCTTTCCTTTATTTGTCTTCACCGCCTCTACTCTCTCCTTCACGCACACCGCACCACCGCCACTATGTCGCCAACACCACACGACCTCCTCCTCCCCTTACTGGCGTCGGGTGGCGACAGGCAGACAAACTGGTGACGAGCCAGGGCGACGAGCAGGGGATCTACAGCTTCTCTGTGACATGCGAGGGCTGAGGAAGAGGATGCGTGATTGGGGAGGAGGGGGGAGAGGAGACCGTAGTTAGCTGCCTAGCCCGGCGGCGACCGGTGTCATGGCCAGCGACGGCAGTGGCGGCAGCGAGCTAGGGCTCAGCTCACCCCTTGTGTCGCATCTTGGGCTCCTGGCGGCGATCTTCGCTCGATCTGCTAGGGTTAGTGACTTCAATTTATGTATATCTTTCAAGCCTGACGGTGGGCCAACAAAGTCGGGCGACTAACTCTCCTAGTCAAGTTGCTGGCTCCAGTCGGCAGCCTTGCACCG
The DNA here is from genome assembly GCA_036346405.1 of Phyllostachys edulis. Taxonomy (NCBI): domain Eukaryota; kingdom Viridiplantae; phylum Streptophyta; class Magnoliopsida; order Poales; family Poaceae; genus Phyllostachys; species Phyllostachys edulis. The sequence continues at coordinate 44,791,499 of CM070556.1, forward strand.
ACTTGTCGATTAATCTACAATTAGTCGACGACTTAATAACAGTGCTACCAACTGGCCGGCAACTTGCTGCTACTAGGAGTTACTACTTTCATGTTGCTGCCACTAGACCAGTATTACACCACCACCTGCTGCTACTAGCCTACTACAGCATCTACCACATGATGGTGCCTGTTGCTGCTAGTCCGGTACTACAACTAGATCTAGAACAAAGCAGCAAAACAGACAAGTAGAGGAAGGGAGAAGGCTCATAGAGGTAGGAGAGGAAGGGAAACTAATGGGGTTTGCAACTAACGGCGGCGGTGACAAAAGGGGCTTCTTCTGGCCTTCACCTCCTGCCAACTGCTGGTCTAAGATTTAGGGGGTTCATCAGTAACAACTAACAGTTTTGTATTGTGCTATTGGGCCTGATGGGCTGTCGTAATGATAGGGCTTAGATGGGCTGTACGATTGATATGTCAAGGTTTCATTACACTATCAGTCACTGCTGCTTCTTGCCTTTGCATGGCCACGCCACCTCACACCCTCGCATCACATGGCCACACACCTTCTCCCTTCTCTCCTCGCAGTTGAGCAAGCACCTGTCTAGCCCCAGCAAGTAGACGTCTAGTCGTTGCCGGTCGACTTATAGTTGACCAGTCGGCTGACTTGCCTGCTAGTCGAGTCAAAGGTCCCAGTCAGCCTTCCGGGGCTGACCGGACGACTAATCGCGGACAAATCGACGATTAGTCGATGATTCAATAACAATGATGGAAAGTGGAAAATTTGTGGAAGAGGAAAGATGTCCAGAAATTGTTTGCAGCTAGAAAGTGTGTTTACAATAGCTATCCCCATATGTATGCATTTGAAAGTATTTACCTTTTTAAGCGAATGAGCTGAATATAAAAGCAAACAATGAAAGTTAGATTGTCAAGATCTATTTGATTTATATGAACTCACCCACAAACTCGTCCATATTGACCTTGACCACCAGATTGCTTTTTGTGCAAGTAATCAAATTCAGCACGCTGGGTGATAGTTTCCCTGAAGTTCACACGAGGTTTCCCAACCTTTGCATCAACCTAGATAAGACAGACACACCTATTAGATTTATTCAGAATTTTTTAACAGCCATAGAGGATTGAAGATGGTTTAACATTCATCATAGGAATGTGGTGCAATTGATGAAAGCAGTAGACAAGAAAGTATATAATAACAGAAGCTCAATCAGACAGGCACATTGCAATTTTTCTGAACTCTGAAATGTAGTGCCCAGTAACACCAAGATACAAGAATATATGGGCTATTTGGTTTGAGTACTCAACTCGTCATAGAGAATTGAAGATGATGAGGTTATCCTATGATTTTGGTGGGATAAATCAATTCCTCAATTTCTAGACTTTGTTGCCATGAGGGATGGCTTGGACAAGTCACCAACTCATCCCATTCCACAAACCAAACAAGTAACATAGGTTCAGAGTTAGGATTGAATGTTCCATTCACCATCTGATTCCTCAAATCAACCACCCCGAATGTTTCATCAAAGCAGTGCAAAATAGATTTGCATTTATGAGATGTTCAGGGCATTACCGAATACCCAGTTGTCCCTTGAGCAAAGTACCTCATTAGTGTCAGGAATTGAGGGAAACAATTGATGCATTACTATTTTTGACCAGCAGTCTATAATCTACACTTGTCCGTTCTTTCCTAAATAATGTTTTAGAAGCGGTGCTGTCAAACTTTTCAAGTTTTGACCACTAATATATATATATATTTAACCAAATTCACCGCATGAAAACTATATTGTTAGATTTTTCACTAAAAATACTTCCATGATATTATATAATTGTACCTATACTAGTAATTATAGAACTTAATGGTCAAAGTACCACCTCGAAAACCGTAAAACATCAATAACGTCACTTAAAGAACAGAGGGAGTATACAGAGTACATGGGGCATGTGCCCAAGGCTAAGACAATATGGGAATAAAACTAAACCTAGACTAATACAATAATATCCTCAACAATTTAAGCAAATTATGCTGGAGAGTCCACCATTAGCTAGCAAGCTGTTCGATTCCCACATGCAAAACATGCCAAACCCGGCTACAAATGCTATTTCCTCAATAAAAAAGTTAAGATAGATGGTTGTTTTACTGTATTCTGGTGGGCATGTGTACTTTCTTCATTTCCTTAAGTGAAACTGGGGATTATCTTCCTTAATTGAAACAAATGAACGGTAAAATGGACAAACTAGGTTAACTACCTCATGCAGCAAATAAGGGAAAGGTTTAGCTGTCTATTAGGAACAAAGATTTCCTCAACAATTGTACCAATCCAGCATGGCATAACAAGCTTTGAGTAAAGTTAACAAACATCCATCCATGTATCAAGTATTTTTTCCCCCACAGAGGCAATGGAACCAAGTATGCCCTTGAACGTTTTTGTACCTTGTACTCTCTCCTGATGCGTTCAACATAGATATCCAAATGCAGCTCACCCATACCAGAAATAATTGTCTGCAAGCAAAACTTATGCTTTAGAAACTTCATAAGGATAGAAATTATTAAAAAAATATATACAATAGATAACATAACAAACCTGTCCACTCTCTGGATCCAGACCTACACGGAAAGTAGGATCTTCTTTCTGGAATCGATTCAATGCTTTTGAAAACTGAAATGTTAATGTAATTAATTATTCAACAAATTTAAGATATCAAAATTATATATAACACATGTGTTCTTTCAAATAGAAAATCAGTTACTTGTCCTCCAGAATCTTTAGATATAGGGGAAACAGCCAAGGACATCACAGGTTCAGGGACATTCATTGAAGTCATAGTATATTTCACTGCCCCATCTGTAAATGTATCACCTATTGATGCAAGAAGTAGGGAATCAGACGCAGAAGAAATCCAAAAAATGACAACAGAGCTTGGAAAAGTACATGGCAGTATGGCACAGCAAAAATATTTCTTGAATATCCTATACATTGCTTATCGATTTACCTGACGCACAATCAACACCAAACACAGTAACAATTTGGCCAGCATGAGCTTCTTGAATATCCTATATTGACGACAAAATATAAAGATATTAGCCTATAGTTTGATTTGCTTATAATGGAAGATCATAGATCTTGATCCGAACTGATACTATTCAAGAGTTATCTACAAAAAATAGGTGCAACTTACCTCCATCTCATTGGAGTGCATCCTTACCAAACGAGGAACCTAGAAACACAAAACAGCCATTAGATCAGAGAAGGCAAACCTTTTAGCATAATTTTGAAGGAGAAAATCAGCTCAGTGCCATCACAAAGAGGTATAAATTCGAAAATACCATCCAATGTGAGGATAACATGTGGGGTCCAGGGCCACATGTCAGTAACTCATTGGATGGTATTTTCCAACTCGGTGATCTTTATGATGATACTGAGTACCATCGCCCAATTTTGAAGCCCCCCAATGCACCAAAATTAGATTAAGGCATAAAAAAATACACGTACTGATTCAATTCTAGCAGATTTAAGGCATCTAATGTTTTCCTCTAGTTTTTACCAACATTTTCAACCAGAACTATCATAATCTCGGAGTGATGTCACATACTATTTGAAAATAATAACTCTATAGAATTCAGAGTTATCTAAAACACTAAGAGCACAAAGAAAAAAAAACTACTGCCAAAAATTAGCATTGTCAAAGTACAAAAAAAAATGAAGAAAATTTGCAACATTTTCTTCGACTTAAATTCTAAAATTACAAATAATATTCAACTTTGGATATTGCAAATTAATTTACAGGAAAATTAAAAATAAATTAGAAACTTTAAATATCAAAATTTGAATTCAATTACTTGTTCCGAAATATTAAACTTCGTGTTCCAATCATGGTTATTAAGGCGGTAAGACGAGACGAGGCGAGGCGACTCACCACCCTCACACCTTTTAAGCGGTAAGACGTGAGGCGAGGCGACGTCTTAGGAATCCTAAGGCGGCAGTGCAGATCAGTAGAATGGAAGGCCGTAGAAGATCCGGACAGCAGTTGGAAGCCACAGAAGATCCCGCCTCGATCGCCTACTGGCTGCCTCGGCCTACCGCCTAACCTAAACCTGCCTCCACCCAGCCCTCGCCTCCTCTTTTCCTCCTGCCCGGCCGAGAGCTCGATGAAGGACCACGCCACTTGCGTTGCTTCATCTTCGCCTGCGCCGCCTCCCTTCACTCGGCTCTCTCTCTGCCTCTCTGCTACTCGGCGACCGGTGACCGACCTTCTCCCGATCCGGCCTCCCGCCTCCCGGGTCATGGCCACGGAGAGAGAGGGAGAGGCCAAGAGGAGGGGAGAGCAGAGCAAACAGAGGTACCGAAGGATGCTTGCTTGTTTGGCGACGGATGGGCCGGAGAGACGCCGAGATGGGGCCTTGAGAGATGGAGGCCAGCCGCCATGGGTTCTAGCTTCAGGGTGGTCGCGCTCCTCTTTCCCCCTTCTCTCACTCTGGTTTAGTCGCCTAGGGTTCAGCCTGCCTTTTAGTCGCGCGCTCCTCCTCTGCCAAGGCGTCGCCTTGAGCCTTCCCGATGCCATAGCCCGCCTTGGAGACGCCTTGACCCTCACGTGCGCAAGGCAAGGTGAGCTGACGCCTTGACCCTCACCCACGCCTTACCGCCTAGGCGACGCCTTACGGACGCCTTAATAACCATGGTTCCAATATTTAATATTTCAAAACAAAAGTAGTGAACTCACGTTATATGTTTATAAAAATATAATTGTACTAGGTTTAAATAATAACAAATTAAAATTTTAAGGAATAACAATCAATATTTCAAATGTAAAATTGAAAGCATAAAAAATACAAAATTAAATTTCAATTGTTAGCGATAAAATTAATTTTCAAATTTATACATTGAAAGTGTGGAATCCTCTAGTTTTAAACTTGAATTCAAATGCCAACATTTGACTTTTAAATGTTCTAAAATATGTCAGAGCTTTAAAAGTACAAACTGAAATTTTAGGTTTAAAATGCAGCGATGAAAGTTTTATAATATTTTCGAGATCAAATATGAAAATGGGCACATGAAACGCTATTTTGCAATTCTGTGTGTAAAAAAAACCTATTTTAGTTTACCAAAAACACACAAAAAATATGTTTAATACACATAATAATTACTTAAAACTCAGAAAAGTAATATGTGATGTGAAACAGATGCATTTCCATCGCTATAGTACACCACCATTATTGATATAGTGGTCAGAGCTGTAACAACATGTGTTTGCTCTATGGTGTAGCATTTTGGAGGAAAAATCACTATAGCCCGCAATTTCCATCACTTTTTACTTTCCTTTCATTTTCTTCGCAACATAATCAATCTATAGTTGTTTATGGCCCCTCAAAATAGGAAATATTGATATGGTTAATTTTTGAAGGTCTCTGCTCAAAAAAGAATTTGGCGGCCACGGCTCCAACTGTCTTGCTGGGACATGGAATTAAGTCTTACTTTGATCTTCTTCCCTGTATTCACATTGTATATGAAGTCACCCTTCCGTATCACACCATCATAGATTCTAGAAAGACAATAAAGAAATGATTAGTTTTGAAATAAAATAATAGAACTGTATTCCAGTAGAGTAACAAAGCAGCATGCTGATGCGACAAAATCAGTTTGTAGAAGAGCAAGAATCACCTTAGATATGTCAACTGACCAAAACGACCTTCCTCAAGCTTAAAGGCTAATGCAACAAGTGGCTCAGCTGGAGTTCCAGCCAATAAGACCTAACATAAAGCCAGACAGTAATTCATTATGAAAGCTAAGTACACACAGATTTAACAGAAGAAGAGATTCATTATTAAATATAACGGACAGCTATGGTACAAACGATCGTTGCTACTTCTCAGCCTTCCTCCACTTTACATACTTTTCCATCTCTCCTCACTTCCACTAACGATGAGTGGTGGAAAATGGATAGTGTTGTAAAGAACATAAAGAAGAAAAAAACGTTTGTACCGTAGTTACTCTATCAAATATATTGTAGAGATTTTGTGCTACCTTCTCTTCTGATTTGTTTTGATCAAGGGCATAGTTTTCAACTTCCGTTGGGCACGGTAGATAGTCAAGCACACCATCAAGAAGCGGTTGAACACCCTACAAAACCAATAAAAAAGGTCAAAAGTGTAAGCTCTGAAACATCCAGCAATTAATTTGTGGATCATTTCACTGTTAGCATTAACAATATAGATGCCAAATTGCAGGTTCACAAAAGTTCTCATCTGAGAGTACTCAAAAGAACTGTAAACAATTTTATCTACACCTAAACCACCAAAGTTCGATAATCAGTAAAACATGCACTTCAAGAGGTGATTATTCATGAATTAAACAGTTCAAAATGCACCTATGTTTGCATGCAATTTGGCTATCTATCCTATGACTGTGGTGGTAAGAAGAGAGAACAAATGCAAAGCAAATGCTCAACCCAATAAATATCACTATGTCCACTATTCTTCTACAACTACTTGAAAGTTGGGCTCTACTGACCTCCATGAAGTGTACATACGAGAGCAATATTAAATCTACTCTATGGTCGCTATAACTGGTGGTAAAAAGAGACAACAAATGCAAAGCAAATGCTCAATCCATTAAATATCACATGTCCACTATCCTTCTACACTTCTTTAAAGTTGACCTCTAATGGCCTCCATGAAGTGTAATACGAGAGCAATATTAAATCTACAGCACTCCAATGTAACAATATAAGTTAATTACAGAACACACCACTAATCTGATTCAAAATTGTAAAATGGAATATACTTTAAATGTCCTAGCTCTTACAGTTTCTAATTAGGTCCCCCAAGGTGAGTGAAGTGATGTTTTTTTCTCTCTCTCTTCCTTCGGCGAGAGAGAGAGAGAGAGATTTACAGGACCAGATGCATAACAAGAAAAGAACGAATAATAATGGTGCCTGTGTACAAATAATCTTAGAATTGAATCAATTGATCTCTTGTAAAGGTGGGTGAACACTGCCAAGAGGATGGCCAAAAGGCGGCAGCGTGATTGGGGGGAGAGGAGACTAAGACTAGGATGAATTTTGTTCTTTCTTTCTTCCTTGATCAATTGACGATACTATGAGAGAGAGATATAGCCATGCACCCATTCCAATCTAACCTTATCCTAACAACTGAGACATGTGATTAACCAAATATGCTAATCTAACGCAACTAAATCATTTGGCTAATCATCTCTTCTAACTAAACGTGCTGCACCGATGCTGCTATCGTGCAACCATGGCTGCACGACTGACCCCCCCCCCACCCAACCACCCACATGCCATTCTTGTAATTGTAGTGTTGCGCTTGATCGAGGGGCTAACAGCAGTCTGGCTGCAATTCTCAGGGCTTGTCTGGATCTCCCATTTTAACAAAAAGGATTTTATAAAACAGGTTTTAACTCAATTCTCGTGTAATCTTGTTTAGATACTCCCAACAAACATGTGCACAACCAAAACCAGTTATTCCTAAAAACAAATTATTAAGTTAACAAAAAAAACACTCCGGGTTTTTAACAAAACTAGTACAAGTTATCCTAGTTTTGGAGTTTGTTACCAACAATCGTACTTAATGCATGTAGTTTCATGTTGTGCAAAACATCACGTGTAAGCCTTTCCCCCGTATGTTATGTTCATCTGTATTTATTGTGTAGATTTATTGTCTGCTTGTGCCAGTATGTAGAAGACTAGAAGCCTAGAAGGAATAGATGTTGATACGAATTAACTTGATTGGCCATTAATTTTCGTTTACATCTGTTCATGAAATATATCAATAATTAATCTCTACATGTAGATGAAGACTCAACCCCAACAGTCATTGTGGTTTCATAATATAATCAATAGCGAATGCATTTTCTGATTGTAATGACGTGAACCAAGCCAAGTATTGGTAAAACTCATCTTGGATTACGCAAGCCAAATAACCCAAACAGTTGTTGCCATCGTCACGTGGCGTGAGAACGAGAATCAACCATTGTCCAAGGTTCCATGAGTCGTGCTGCGATTTTGTTATGGTTATGGTTTCCTAATATTATCGGTAGCGAATGCATTTTGTGATTGTGATGATCTGATGTAATACCCCGTTTAATTAAAGAAATAGAAAAGCGGATTATTATTAGAAAAGGCACTAGAGAAGAAAGGAGAAGGGGGGAAGTGGAATGCCGGAAAAAGGCCCAAACTGAGTCCACCTTGGACTCGGCATGGACGGCCGGTCTGCCGCATAAAAGGAGGGAAGGGGGGAGGGGAGGGGGGCCGAACCCAACCCTAGCCCCAAACCCATGCTGCCCCGCCAAAGCCCCTGCGCCAGCCCTACCTCCTTGATGCCGCCATCGCTCACCTCCTCCAAATACTTCTATCAAGCATGGTCAGCATTGCCGCCTAGCCTCCTGCCATCGTTGCTTGTCTTCCGGTGGAGTGGCTGATGCCGAGGGGGAGACAAGGAAAGGCAAGCAAGGGGAAAGCAAGGAGATCAACAAGGAGAAGGAAGCATAGGAAGAGGAAGGAGAAGAGGAAGAGTTAGGGTTTTGTGATCAAACCCCGATCGTCGCCCGATTTTGAGAGGTAACGATACGGAAATCCTTGCCATGTTGTTAAATTAATGTTTATTCAAAGATTAGGTTATATCGATAACGGGAATCGATAGATTTGGTGATGCCCTGTTTCGGTTAGTTGTACTGCTGAACTTTGCGAGGGAATTCTAGGGTATCTACGTCATGTTTCATAACTTTGTCATGTTAAGAAAGTTGTAGATTATTGTATAAGCTTTCCATAGAGTGCAAGATTACTGGATTTGGTTAAACGGTGTAAAAGTTATAGCTTCTGGAGCGCTGCTGTCCAGAATTCCATCGCTGTTAGCAACAAACGTGTAGATTGCTTTATTTCATACAGTAGATGGTCGAATTAAATTATAACCATAGTTTCCAAAAGTGGTAGGGTTTACTATTTTTCCTGTGGTAAAAAAATAGATATAAAATTGTGATGTTTGATGTCCTATAATGTTCCAAATTGACCTTCGAGGTTTAAAACAAGGATTTAGATAGCATAATCAGAGAATTTGCGTGACTAGGTAAGTGTAGCAAATTTTGTGTAGATTCCAGAAAACATAGAATTTGCTATGTTTGAATTCCAAGAGTAAAAGTTATGATTATTTGATCACCGGGACAACAGGTGGGTTGTCCGGTAAAGAGGGGTTAATTGTTTTGGGTTTGCGTATAGGAGCGATGTTGAGTTGTTTAATGTCCATCTACTGTTGTTGCATGTTTTTGAGGTGGATTGTTGTTGTTGTCCAGGGAGTGTTGCTTCGAGTTAGGTGCCACCTTTGTATCGTTCCGGTTTCCGTGGCTAAAGGGCAAGTGCACGGTAGAACAGTAGACATCGGTTTGTTTGCCACTTAACTTGCCATGTCATTTATTTATGCTTATTTAAATGTCATGATAATGATGATGACATAATGATATGATAATGATGATATGACCATATTGATGACGTGGTAATAATGGTGATATGATAATGATGATATGACCATAATGATGACGCGGTAATGATGGTGATATGATGATAATGGATCATGTTAACGGATAATAGAACAAATTGCATTCATGTATCATGTGCACAATCATGTCATGAAAGAAAAATGCCCACTTTCGGTAGTTAATTGATTAGTGAGGATTGTTGATGTTAATGTTTGAGTATGTTTTGACTGCCGGAATTTTAGTTAACGGATTTGAGGACTTCACTATCAAATATAGTCTTGGAGGTCGAAATTGGACTTTATGTTTTATGCTAGAACTTTGGTTGCCCATTATTATGTGTGGAGGTGGTGGAACAAATTGGATTCCGAGAATTGGGATGGTCAATAATAAAATTCATTTAGTTGTGGTAAGGGTGTGTGATGTAAATTTAAAGGTGATTATTCTTAAGGAATTGAGGTGATGGGATTCTAGGTGACAACTAAATTGAGGTGCATTATGAATTATCTGGTCTAAGTATTTTCTTGATGGGGGAGTTGGCTAGAGTATGTTTGTGGATTAGTAGAGTTTCTCTATATGGGTGTGGATGTTGTGTTCGGTTTGAGCATAACTTTGAGGTTGCCAATTTAAGAGAAGTGAGTTGGTGTGAGGTGTGATGATTTTGGAATCCCACGATTTAAGAGAAGTTTTATTCCTAAAAGAAATATTGCGAGAAAGTATGCTGTCTCGGTAGTGAAATACCCACTTGGATCTTGTTTGAGCTTTGTGTTTATGACAAATGTCATTTGCGAATTGAGTTGGTTTTATGTTGGTATGTGTGGTTCTTTCCGGTTAAGAAAAAGAAAGAGAATGATTGATTTGGGCATTTAATTGAGTTGGGCATTTAAGTGATTTCGCTTTTAGCTTATGTGGTGTTTATTTGCAAATTGCCTACATGGAAACAGAAAAAGTTTTCATGATGAATCTTTTGATTTTAAATTACCCTTTTGGAGGGAAGTTGGTCATGAGTTGGTTGCATTATGAATCCTTGGTTTTCAGTTAGGTTCTTTTTGTAAGAGAGTTGGTTTAATACGACTTCGTTGTGCGGGTTGGTACCAAAGGGAAGCTTGGCCCTAGGTACGTTGGGCCGTTTCTGATAGTCATGCGAATAGGAAGGTTGGCGTGTTGCTAGGACTTTCCTGAACCCATGCGCGGGTACGCAACGTCTTTTATGTTTCGACGTTGAGAAAGTACCAGTTAAATCCGGAGTTTCGAGATTTTTTTGGAGCCATTGACCTTTAAGCAAGACCCCACGTTCAAGTCTCGTCTAGTGCGTGTACTGGAGAGATCGGAGCGAGTGTTGAGGCATAAGACATTGGTATACATCAAAGTGTTGTAGTTGCATCAGTCTGAGAGGAAAGCGACTTAGGAGTTAGAGTCTCGCATGCGCGAGAAGTACCCGGAGTTGTTTACGACGGGAACGCGTTAAAAGATGTTTTATTTCAGTTTTGTTATTCTTCGTGTAGATTGGCGAGGGTAGAATTCAGGGTCGAATTCTTTTAAGAAGGATAGAATGTAATACCCCGTTTAATTAAAATAGAAATAGAATTAAAAAAAGGGAATTAGTAATAGAAAAAATAAGGGGGTTAGTGGGCTACCGGCCCAAGCCCAAACTGAGTCCACCTTGGACTCGGCAAGGTGGGCCGGACCCCAAAAGCCCTAGCCTAGCCACCAGCCTCCCTGTTTTCTGCACTGTCGTACCATTGTTTTTCTCCCAGCCATCGCCCCTCTGCTGCTGCCTCCAGCGCCTCTGCATGCACTCCTTTGCTGGCCACCTGCGCCCTGCATGCATGTGCCTCTGCATGGCCTGCGGCAGCAAGATGCCCTCGCTGCTTGCATGCATGTGCCACTCCATGCTGTGCCAGAGAGAGAGAGGGGGAGGGAAAGAGAGAAGAAAGCTCCTATTGTGCATATTTCTCTGCTGCATGCAACCACTTGGGCTGCGGATCATATGTGCTGCTAATGGACCAGCAAGGAACCAGGAGAAGAAAGGAAGAAGGGAAAGAAAAGAATGAAAAGTAGGGCAATGTGATTCGTCCGTGATCATCGTCAGTTTTTCAAGGGTAACTATCTGAAACCCATTAGATTGCTCTGGTTTAGTCGTCGTTCAGTTTGTAGGTCGTTTGGTCAATGGGAAGAGTAGGTGTCTTGCTGCCCTAGTTCGTCAAGTTGTGACGCAAAGCCTCGCGGGGGTAATTAGGGATATTTAGGGTCGGATTCGAGGTTCCGTCTAATCAGATAAAAGTTAGATAATCTCATTAGCTTTCCAGGAAAGTCTAGATCACTAGAATTAGGGTAGCGAGTGAAAGAGTTACGTCCTCGAGAAAGTCGCGGTCCAAAATTTGGACGTAGCTGGCAGATGTTGTGTAGATGGATCAGTTTCATCTAGCAGATGACAAAAGGCAAAATTAAAATGGGCTGATAACTTAAATAAGTTAGGAATTTTTGTTAATTTCAAGAACTGGTATCGTTCATACTTTTTAAAGTTTTAGAATTAAAGATATAAAATTGTAAAGCGGACTATCCTAACAGATTTAGGACGGCATTCGGGAAAGGAAACGGAGAAGAAAACAGTAGAATCAGAAGTTCATCGTAACTAGGAAGTTTAGGCTTTTTTGTGAGGTTTCCAGAAAGTCTTTATTGGTTGAATTTGGATTTCAGATGAATAAGTTAAGAGAGTTTTTACTACTGGAACAGCGGCTAGTGCGTCCGGTAGAATTGGGTTAATTGTGTCGTCTTGCCATACAAATGCAGGGGTGATTAGTATAATGTTTTAGTGCTATGTTGACATGATCTTGAGATAATTTTGAATTGTTTGTTCAGTGAGTGTGGCCTCTAGTGCCCAATCGCCGCCTTGTTATCCAGCTTCAGAGGAATAAAGAGGCAAGTGCTTGATATAATGGTGAACAACGGGTGGTGACCGTTGTCATGTTGGTTTATTTACCATGAGATTTAATTATATGTCGTTGAGTTACATATTTGCCAGGGTAATATTGACAAAAAGAGTTATATTGTGATATTGATGCAACTACCATGGGGATGACATGGTGAGTTTATTGTTGTTTAATTAATTGTTGCATCATTCAGTTGCATAAGGGCTAGGACGGTGAGTACTGCCATGTTTATATCTAATCCAGCGTGCCCCATGTTAAAATCCTACAGAGGTAGAGACCCCACCCTCAAGAAGGTGGGGGAGAAAAGTGTCACCGACAGATGAACACTTCGCTATACCGGTATTAGCTAAAAGTGGTGCATCATGACATTTGCATTCATGAGAAAGATATTGATGAGCATTGAGAATGGGGAGTACGAGATTTATGATAATGCATTAAATATTTAAAGAACTCATGTATTTACCGTTGTATCTTCTACTTACTGAGTCGTAGACTCACCCTTTCTTTACTATTGTTTTAGATGGTATGTGACAACATCTCGCATAGGAAGGGATAGCACACATGGAATAATTGCACTCACTTCAATACTAGAATTACGTGGCCATGAGAACATTTAATATAGTGTGATGATTGATTGATTCTAGGATTTGATAATCATTGAATAATCATGGGTGATTGGTTGAAACCGGTTTATTCATTCATTAGACTGTTAATGAAATATTTATTGCCTATTGGTTCTTTATTCGGTATTGCAATCTAGCATGTTGATTCTTATGCAGTTTAGTTGCATTTGATATTTTCTATTGTCACCTGTGGCGGGTTTTTATTTGTTATGGGCTTACTGGAATTTATTGTAATATGTGATTTAAATTAGTAGTTAATGTAGTTGAGTGGCGTTCCGGGCTTAGTGTTGGGTCGAAGTGTTACATCTGAACCAAACACGGTATTGGTAAAACTCATTTTGGTTTACACAAGCCAAACAACATATTCTATAAACTCATACTAAAAGAGAAACAACTTAAAAGTTGTTTTCCTAAAATTCCTCGCAAAACTGGTTTTGTGAAAACCGATTTCTAATCCATGAGATCGAACCAACCACTCAAGGTTACCCCAAGAACCGGATACAACAAACAAGATGAGGATTGGTGCCTGCAAAGGATCTCAGACATCCATAGATGATAGACTACACCAGGAATGAATTGACATAAAACAAACGTGCAGTTTTGTGAAACATAAGGGCCTGTTTGGTTCATAGCCTAGGGATGCCTAAGTTTACCAAACATTTTTGCCTAACTTGCCGAAGTTGTGGCAACAAAAATTGGCACCACAACCAAGCTTACCTAAGGGAATCTTGCCATAACTCCTTTGCCTATTGTTAAGGGTATTTGTGGTATTTCCCTTGTACTAGGGCTTAGTTTTGTGTCCCCATTCTACCCTATATATATTGCCCATTAGGCCTCTTGAATATATACATAATATTCATAACATAGTATTAGAGCAAAGGTTAGGGTTAAGGTTTACGGTAGCCGCCGCCTCCTAACGTCCGCTCGTCCTCCACTGTCGCGGCCCCCGAGAGGAGCAATCTCCACTCCCGAGGGTGGCCTCCTTCTAGTCGAGGTCGTCCCCTTCGCAAGAGAGCTTTCTAGCAACGACGATCTCCTCCCATCGACTGCTCCCAGTTACCAGCAAGAAGCGCCGACTCGGATTCGCGCCGACTCGAAGCTCCTCTGCCCCGAGCTCCCGCCGCCGTCCAAATCCGATCTGGATCAGGCCGCTGCCGTCCCCGCTCGGATCCAAACCTCCCGAGCTTGCCCCGACTCGGATCTGTGCAACCCCGAGCTCCGTGCGTCGTCCATGCTCCGCCAGAGTGGAGGAAGAAGACCACCTCGTCTTCATCGCTAGACCACCAGTCTATGTTAGTCACGGCGTCACCTAGTCGACGCCAAGGCGTCCGTCGTCACCGGAGGTAGGCAGCAGGCCTTCACCTAGATGACCAGGGTTAGGCGGGCGTACCCTAGCCACCACCGCTCTCTACACCTCTGTTCAGTACAGAGTCGTAATATCCTCGCAACCTGAGCATCTCTGCTCAATCCTTCTCGGCCTCGCCTCGGCCCACTCGCAGAAGCCCGAGAGGTAAGCGGCTTCTCTCCACGGCCGGTTCCTCGTGGCACGCCATGTCCGCAGGGGCGATCTCGCCTTCGATGCGCCTCGAAACGCAAGGCGGCAAGCAACGAATGGGCGGTAAGGCAAACGCAGAAGGAACGGCGGCAATGGCTATGGCCATGAAAAAAGCGTCGAGGTGGCAGCCAGAATGAGCGGCGAATGTAGCGTGAGGCGGAAGCGGCAGCGGCGGCGAATGCGGCGCGTCAGCGGCGGCCAATGAGGTCGAGTTACTGCAGCGAAGAATAAAGAATCCATCTCTGCCGATGGCAATCAACAGCGGACCTCGAGGCGGCGGAAGAGGCGAATACGAAGGCGCGAGTGGCGCAACGACGCCCACGAGAGCGGGCGGCAGAATTTCAGAAGAGCGCGACTGGCTGGCAGCCCTCGAGTGAGACGGCGTGCAAGCGGCAGCGTGTGACACGACGGAGAGCAAGTAGCCTTCGAAAGCGGCGCGCTCTCTCTGCGGTTGATGCAAGTGGTCACCACGAGTACCAGTCGTCGTCGAGGGCGTCGGCCCGGCAAGGTAGCCTACCCTCACCAAGACCAACTTCGCCGAGTGAAACTGCGGTGATGAGGTAAAGCTCGGTCGCGGCATATGTGGGATGCTGATCCGTGCGGAGCGTCGACTCGACCCGGGATCGACGGGCGCCGGATGCTCTCATCGCCGCAGCCCCGCCCGAGATGCGATTCTCGCCAACAAGCGGATCGCTAAAGAGGCTTGGGACGCCATCATTGCGACCGATCGATCGGCGGCCGCGCGCAAGTCTACATTGCGGGCACCATAGGAGGTGGGAGAACAGCCTTCAAGCGGTGAGGGCGTTGATGACTTTGCTCTCCGCCTCAACACTCACTCAGAAGTTGGTGCGGCTTCGGCGACGACACCTACGGCGAGAGGCGTGGAGAAAACTCTTCCATTGCGTCCACGAGAAGTACAAGCGAGATGGCTCGCTCGTCAGTCTGCTAGACCTCCACGATGACGATCGAGGAGGCGTTGGTCGCCTCAAGGTCGCTGGACGGCGATGAGCCTGGCGTCTCTCGGACCCGTCACCATTGGCGGAAGCTCCTCTCGCTCGGGAAGCGATCGAAACGCGGCCAAGGTAGCGAGGAAGAAGTTTTTCCACCTGACAATGACATAAGCGTGGCAAGCAAAAGCGACGAGACAACTCTTGCCACAGTGCGGCAAGCTGGTCATTGGGCCAAGGATTGTCGGCGACCACAGGCGATGACCGTGGGCGCCAGTATGCGCCGCTAGCAAGCAAAAGCGGCAAGACGAGACGACTCTTGTCACAATGCGCGCAAGCTTGGTCATTGGGCCAAGGATTGTCGGCTACCACGACGCCGCCCACGCGTCGCCTTGAGTGAGAGGAGGGCGGCACGGCTCGTTCATTGCTCATCGCGAGCATCGAACTACCTCAACCGCACCGGCCGGCGCACCTTTTCCTCCACCTTGACGAGCCAAAAGCACATGCCTCCTCGGCGGATTAAACAACGACAAGATCCAAGCGGCGGTGTGCCTCGACACCGGCCCACCCACCACATAACCGGGGCGGGAGTATTCTCCGAGCTCGACTCAAGCGTTCGAGGCTCCGTCAAGTTTGGGGGCGCCTCGGCGTGAAAATCAAGGGCGTCGGCTCGTCATCTTCGCCGCTGTCTGGCGAAAGCCTAAAGCCGCCACCGGCGTCTACTACATCCCCGATGCGAGAACTCCATCATCGACTTGGGGCAATTTGGATGAAACGGCTTCGCGATGTCGAGATCAAGCACGGTGTCCGCGCGGTTGGGATCTTCGCCACGCGTATTTTCCACCGTCCCCTAGCTCCTTTGGGTTCGCATCCTCTTCCTCTCTTCCTCTCTCTCTCCTTTATTTCTTCTTCGTTGTCGAGATCTGGATGGGAAGAGCAGCGAGTGTAGGAGCAAAGACCACAAGCGGATGAGGGAAGAAGATGTGAAGAAAGCAGAAATGAGAAGCTTGTGTGTCTTGCTACGGAAGAAGCACATCCGAGGAAGAAGAGCATCTCGGGAAGGAAAAGCCAAGGGCCCAAGGCGGAGTAAAGGAGGTGGTGGGCGGTTTTAGGGCGCTGACCATACCAACGTGACATAATCTTTAGGAAATGCAGGCGGCGGTTAGGCGGGATAAGCAGACCATCTAACACATCGCCTAATCATCACTAGGCATCCTAGCGCCCAAAGGAAAAGCCAGGGCCCAAGGCAGAGAAGGAGGTCAGCGCGCCGCCGCGGGCAACATGATAAACAGACCATCTTAATCATCACCTAGTCGCCGTGACAACATAGCCACCAGTCGGGGGAGAAGTCGACGCCGAAGGAGGGAGTCGGCGACAAAAACCACCAGTCGGGGGAAAGTCCTCCACCTCCACGGTGCGGTGCCAGCTCCTCGACGAAGGCAACGGTCGTGGAGATCCCCATGGATGTCGCCGAAGCGAGCCGAGATGGAGCTTTACGTGTCCGCTGCAACCGATTTTTGTAGAGCTTTACGTGTGCGAAAAGCAAAAGTGAAAGCGTGACCATGATGGGAGATTTTGGTGGACACACCGAGTCAAGTATCCTCATACGGTCTGCGACAATCGAGTGGACTGGAGAGGAGAGATTTCTTTCTCCAGGAAAGGGTACAGTTGGTTCGGGATTGTTTGTGGTTATGGTGGCACCCGATTACATGTTGTTGCTGCTGCTAGTTCCGGTTACACGCTGCCGCTGCCACTGCTGCTAGTTATTCTTTTGAGTCTTTTTTGCTTCCATTGCGTCCCTCTAAGTCTGTAACTATCTTTGAGTTCGTGTAAGCTATGTGATTCCACAAATTTATTGTCAGTCATAGACTCACAAATTTATTGTCAGTCATAGAAGCATAGGAATTCATTTTTACATAGCAGCAGCCACCGCTCCTCTTTGAGCCGTTGCAAATCGTAGAAATCGTTATGATGTTGCCGCCTTCTACGAGCCGCCTTAGAGCTTCTAAAGCGCTTCGTGCTTCTTCACGCTTCGCCTCAGATTCGCTAGCTTCTTGTGCCTTCTTGGCCATCTTTGTCTTGTGTTTCGATCTACGCCGCTATGCTTCTATCTATTCCTCTTTGGCTTGATTTGACAGCTTTCTCTATTCCTGTCGGTTTCATCATTTTCTTTGTCATGTTGTCACGGTCAACTTTGCTCCCGCTTGCCTCTATTTTCTCATCCCCTGCACCTTGTGCTTTATGGGTTGTCGTACGACCCCGGATAGGAGATCTTTTGATACTCGATATATTTTCCGAGAGCTGCACGCTACGACGACATTATATCAAGACTCGTATTTTGGATTTTCCCTATTGTAGTGTCAACCCTTTCCAAATGCAATGTTATTGCATACGCCTTGCATTTGAGAGGGGGTTAAGGGTATTTGCCGTATTTCCCTTGTAATAGGGTTTAGTCATTTTCTTTGTCATGTTGTCACGGTCAACTTTGCTCCCGCTTGCCTCTATTTTCTCATCCCCTGCACCTTGTGCTTTATGGGTTGTCGTACGACCCCGGATAGGAGATCTTTTGATACTCGATATATTTTCCGAGAGCTGCACGCTACGACGACATTATATCAAGACTCGTATTTTGGATTTTCCCTATTGTAGTGTCAACCCTTTCCAAATGCAATGTTATTGCATACGCCTTGCATTTGAGAGGGGGGTTAAGGGTATTTGCCGTATTTCCCTTGTAATAGGGTTTAGTCTTGTGTCCCTTTGTACCCTATATATATTGCATATTGGGCCTCTTGAATACATACATAATATTCATAACACCTATGACATGTGGTACCCAGCTGAAAAAATTGTTTGGCACGCATAACCTGTGGCTTGGTCAGACTCGCCTAAAGGAGTTGTGGCAAACGTTATAGTAGCAGCAAGGTTGTATGCCTATGGTTGTTTGCGACAATGTCCTAGTCTTCTATTAGCAATAAGAGAAAATTATTGCAATACTTTCTCAAAATTCCAGATTCAAACATGTACTTTTAATTTTGATTTGCAATCTTTTCTTTCTGACTTAGGCAATTTACCACAGATACATTTAAATTTAGTGTGATTTGCTGCCTGTTGCAGATTCATCCATGTACTTTAAATTTTGATTTATACCATCTTTGCTTTTGACTTAGTGCAAACTGCTGCCTGTATTTCCATCTGTACTTTTAAACAAATTGCAATCATTAGCATGGCTGATATAATTACAAATTGTTTCAAAGAATATTAGGTGTAATTTGCTCTTGGTACAAGAGTACAGGCAATAAATTACACAAAAAAAACAAAAATTAAAATTACAGGCAGAACATTCTCAAAACTAAACGCACAGATGGCAATATGCAATTTTGGAAAAAGTGCAGCTTGGTGCCGTACAATTTCCTCACAAGAAAAACTCACAATCGAATTGTTCTGAACCAAATAAACTAGCTGATATCCATTTAGTTCAAAAGTAGACTGGTTTGTCTAATTCACTGCTGTTAATTTTCACACTACCATAGTTGCTACCACTTCAGATAACCGCTGGGCACTGGGTCAATAATGTTAAGTTCTATAACATGATCATGTTTTGAGATCATTAGAAATTCTGTTCAGGTTTAGCACTCATTTTTACAATCATAAGGTATTTAGGATCTTTCAGTATTACTGGCAGTACAAATAGTAATTGAATGAAAAAAATTAGAGAAAGGACAGAAAAATGCAACCATGAACCTTATTTTTGAATGCACTTCCCATGTATACTGGTATGAACTTACGCGCTACTGTTGCTCTTCGGATAGCCGCCTAAAATACGATATAATACAATTAGGAAAATCAGGAAAAGTATGATCAAAGGTAGCTTGCAAACATAAACTTATATGTCAATAAATTAATATGGTAATATCATATCATAAATAACATGTCTTATTATAAAGTTCAAACGTGTAAGAAAAAAATATTGTCTGCATGCTGGATTTTTGCCTTCGGCGTTTTCAAATGTGTGAAAAATATCTAGGTACAATAAAAAAAAAGGGATTTGAGAATTTACCATTATAAGATAGATACATTTGAGGAATTATCCCTCGATGTCTCACTGACATATGGACCCAAGACCCACATGTCAGTGAAACATCGAGGGGGTAAATCCTCAAATGCACCTAATCATAGTGGTAAATCCTCGATAATTCCATAAAAAAACTAGCAACGGACCACAGA